>CM076579.1:1366763059-1367403059 GCA_034641835.2 Pinus albicaulis | reverse complement strand
GAAACAATTAATAAGGAAAAGAATGAGCTAGAAAGACACTTATAAACTACTATTTTATCAAAAAAATATACAAACAGCACATTTAAATTCTATATTGATAAAATACTGGGAATCTGTCCCTTTGAAACCAAGAACTCTTAAAGCTTTAGGAAGTCCATATGAATAGGAATATACCATATGGAATGGTTATTCAAGGATCTCTTTAAAAAAATTAAGAAAGAAAATGTTTATAAATTTAGGTATAACTTAGTCAATTATATCTCTAGGTATTGCCCAACCATGCCCTTCTACTGATCCTCGGATCACCAAGCCAAACCCTCTCAGCCCTAGGTACATCGCCAATGGCATTATCAGGCACTCCATTGGCACCTTCACTATGATTGTAGAAGCAAAAGATCCTGCTTCTCCATCCTCTCCTTCCAAAGCCCTACATTGATACCTACTTATACACAGTTCTCTTTCTTTTGTTAATTTACTTGTATTTACTTATTAGTTAATATCCTTAAATATTTGTGTTTTTAGAAGTTTCCTTGGCAGTACCAGAATGTGTTTGTTACCAGATATACTTTTGAGTCCTGTTGACCTTTCTTGGTCCTTCGTGGACATTTATAAAATTATCCAACTTACATTATCTTAATGCAACGAAATGTTCTAGCCCCTGGGCACCACCATATATTTTTCAATTAACATTTTTTTATCTTAGCTCATAGGATGTGCCACTGCCATCTACATGAGACCAAGACAAAGTAACACTTCATATTCAAGTGCCCGACATATTAAAAGATTAGAGGGTTGTTTATCTGCCTTTGCATCTTTTAGGGAGTCTCAAAACTCTTTATCCACATTCTTATATTTACAAGACCAGAGATTATTGGCCGTGTACATGGAAGGAGGTACTTGGATTTAGATATTGCTAAGTCCACCCTTTTCAACCCCCCATCCAGAATTAGTCTGACCAATTACAAACTTCTTTCAGGAACTTCCAGCAGAGAGGGGCAACAAGAGCCAGGTATACAACATTACTACATCAGATATCAGATCAGGGAGACCCCAGGAAGCCAGTAATGCTCAACCCTTAAATTCATGTCACCTTAGCTTCCAGGACAACTCATACCACATCATTAGTTATGGTACTTAACCCAGGTCTCAATCACAATCTTCCTCCAGAGGGAAAATGCTCCCTGGCCTTCAGTTCTCCACCCTACACTTGCATGTATCTCCATCATCGCTTTGTCTCATTCTATTAGAACTTGGGTTTTGGATTCTTCTTGACATAGGATAGATTTTCTTCCATCATATTTTCCCAGTGACTGCTTTAGGATTCCCACTTTGTATTCTCAAAACTCTACTTAGCAGTCCCATCGACCTATTTGTGGTCATTTCTTTAACATTCAAGAAATTAACTTATCTCTTCTAAATCTAAGGCTACCAATATAATCCACTCAATCATATCTCTAGATATAATATCTCAAATCATTGGTTAAATTTAAAATCATTCATTTTTGTATAGGCATTGTGGTTCCACAATAAATGAACAACTTCTTGTTATAAGGAACTACTATATACATGAATGTTCTGCCCAATGCAATGTCCCCTCTCCCACCCACCCTCTAGAAGCATGCTCCAAACAGAACGAGGTAGGAGCAACCCAAAAGCACACTCCTAAAACACCCCATTACAATAGTGTTTTCGGGAGTGCTTTCCCAACCCAAGATGGGGCACTCCCTCAAGTGCCTCTAAAGCATGCGCCGAAGGAAGGTGATTTCCTCATTTTTTGGATCCTTTTTTCATGCAACACCTATGGGAAGGCCCTATTAGGACCCACACCCTACGAAAGAGGGATTGGGCATATAGAAGCCTCGATCTCTCTTTTTTTCTCATTCTATTTATCATTTCATTCACCTTTGGTTATGAATTTTGGACATTAGGGTACTGATGTTTAGGAGAACAAATTTATGGATTGAAGGATACGTAGCTTTAAGGTCAAGCCTACCTTCTGACAATATAGATCTAAGCCTATGCTCTGTTTTCTTTTGAATTGTTTATTTTTTAAATTAAGCACTTGGCCTACTCTGTAAACAATTATACAAATGTTACAACTCTTTGGCCATTTCATTTCCTAGTCGACTTCTTGCTATCTGATTTACACACTAGATGGTTGAATTCACATCAACTAAATGGATGATTCTCTAATGATTGAACTACTATGGATGGAATTTATAAATTTTTGATAATTTAGTATTCATCTACAAGTGGCACAAAATACTATGTTTTCATATTTTATGCAACTAATTGAACAATTTTTCACATTTTTTTATACGTGCATACACACAATCACACTAAACAGTCTAGAGACTCTTCTCTCCAAGGATATTTTGGCAAGGAGAGCTACCTCTCCCAGTCTCCACTTCCTTTCATACTCTATCAACACTAATCACAAATGCTAATACCAAACCTACCCCAGTTCATTCATTTTTAAATCAGATTAATAGAAGAACTTGAAGACTACTCAACTCATATTAAAAATTTCAAAAAATAAATAAATTCCAAAAAATGAACATCTTGGAAAATGCATGGTCTTTTCACATATACTATTTCACTAACCAGCTTAAATAATTTTAGCCATTAAACTCATTAACATTATAGAAAACATATACCTCTAGAAACTTTCATAAACCTCATTTCCTTATTTGCTCACCTTAATCATTAATACTGAAATAAGTATCTAAAAATTCAAGAAAGGAAAAATAGAACAAAGAAAAGCATTGACAAGACAATACCTGAAACAGTTGTGTAGGTGGTTGACTTAGTTTTGATTGATTGTCAACTACACAAAAATAAGAATACAACCCCATGCCAACGATAGAAATTAATATTCCAAGAATATTCCTCCAACTAAATGGATCATGAAATAAAATGTAGCCAAATGCCAGAACCAAGCAAGCCTTGAAGTGTCCTAGAACTTGATATGTGACGGAGATGTCTTGCCAATCACAAGGAATTTCCTGAAGTTGACAGATAAAAATATCAGACAGGATAAAACAATGAAAATATGTAAACATTATTAGGAAACAATCATTAGTAATATGAAGAAAATATACAGAATATACTGAATAGCTTATAGAGATACTCTAGGTCCAACAAAACCTTACAAAACATAAAAGTTCGAACATAAGGTTGCATAAAGATTATAATAGAAAATTTAATGAAGTGAGAAATAGAACTAATAATCAGAGGAACAATCCAATATTTACTATAAAACTGACAAGTCCTCACCTATCAGGTGAGCATAGATATTTTTTTGGCTTCCCACCTTCAACAGAATCATCTGTGTCATGACCTGATAGCTTACTAGAAATGAGTCTTGCTTCAGCTAATCCTATTTCAATACATATGTTATTGGCATACACAATCACAATGTTCTCGAGAATCAAGGTAGCAACCATCCAAAAAATAATGTAATTGTGAGGTTATAAAAACATAAGCATGGCAAGTTAGACTTCCGTCATTGAAAAAGTTTAGAATTCATAATCATACATAAAACATCTTTCAATGCCTATGCTAACCTTGAATGTATTGGAAGTCAAGATCTTCTCGTGTAACATCATCAAAAGAAAGTTCTGTGACATTCTCGATGAACATTGCAGGAAAAAAAATCGATTCTGGATTTATATGAAAGAAAATACATCATTACTTTAAATTGTCTTTCTGGTAAGAGGATAGATAGCAGAATGCATCTCATCTGTTCCTCATGTCTACAATAATAACCAAATATAGCTTTACAAAAGTGCATTCAAGTAACAGTTTTGAACCTAGCAAGAATGGCACTTGAAGCAATGAACCAACGAGCATATTCTTGGTGTGTACTTAGGTTGCTAGGTTCAAAAACAAATTCCACAACTTGAAAAGTAAACAGATAAAAACTCATGAAAGTGATTAGGATGATCACATAAATCCCCAGTAAATGAGATACTTTTACATCTCTCCTACAAATATTTCTCGAAACAAAATACAAGAAACCTCATTTCATTAGACAAACAGCCAAATGAACATATAATATTTTCACAAGAACTCTTCCAAATACAAAAAAGGAAGGAAATAAATTCAACTTTAGAAACAATTAGCATCAGTATAACAAATAATGAAGACACCATCAAACTTAATCCCTTGTTATGTGAGAGGCTTTATTTCTATAATGATTTGGGTCTCAAACCTAAATTTAAATAAATCACATAAGATAATTGTTTTGATCACCACCTGCCTTTCAGTCACCCATGTTTGAAGGCCATTATCATATAAAAACACCCAAAGTTAAATTCTAATGTCATCAATTTGCAAGAATTTCATATTTCTATACCACGGATTACTAGTTAATGCATCTTTGCAAGCCACGTAAGAGTACAATTTAGAGTATTTTATGTTCCTTTTATGCCTTCTATTTTATTGTGGAATTATAATGAGGAAATTTATTATTCAACCACATGATGAACTTACTTAGAATTAATGAAGAATAGCATTCCATCAGCAAAGATGAGCTTATGTGTCTTATTTTTTAGACTAGAATATGGGAAAATGTTCAAGCTTAGAGAGGATTAGGTGCATACTCCTGTAAGCATATTACTAGTAAGCTCCAATATTTTGTTTTATCACTCAAAACATGCAAGTCGAGTTGCATGCTTTCAAATTTATGGGAAAAACAACATGCATGGTTACTTCATGCATTGATTGAACATACAATTCTAAATTATAAGTTCTAAAAAAATTGGCATTAGAGCACAAAATTCTAAAATGCTTATCCTTCAAATTTTCTTAAATGCTGATGGAAGAGATGGAAGCAATAGATTCACATATCTCTAATAGAAATTGAAATTTACATCAATGTCCAATAAAGGAGGATGACTGTGTCATGTAAGAGAATTTTCATTAACTCTTGTCCTACCTAATTCTCAACAAGGTGCACATGAAACAAAAGGAAACTTGCACTGAAATTCAGGCTGGGATGAGAAAATAGAGCAGTCGTTAAAAATGGTGCAACTATTTTGAAGCAAGAAACAAATAACAACGCATTTCTAAAAACTAAAAAATATATATAATTTCTCTAATAAAATGTGTAAAACATGAGGTGTATAGTATGCCTTCAAAGATATGAACAAGGTATGAACACAATTTTATGGAACATCAAAATCAAAAATACAAAAAATGAATTAAAAAAAATTAACAGTATATAGAAAATTCTAAAGTGAAAAGGATACAGTTTGTGCAACGCATGTCATCACTATTTCAAGTATAGATAATATTGATCCTAGAATATTTAGCTGCAAGTTAGTGACAGTAGCAATGCCAACACACACCAAAAGGATCACAAGTGAAAAATGGATTTTCCGGCTGCAAAATATAGGACAATATAACAATATAAGATAATTTAGCCTGAAATCACTATCAGCACAAACAAAAAGATTTATAATGGATCTCAAAGAAAATTATTATAGAAAGAAGAAAAAATAGGAGTGCTAAGAGTGATTTCACATGGACAAGTCTCATGATTTATATCTACATCACTATAAATCATTAAATAGAGAAGGAACTTCCTAAAAGGTGACCTCTATTAGATGGAAATATCAATATAAATTAAGGTACGTGGACCAAGATGTGTAAGACTCTTTTAAGTACAACTTAAAATTGAGTCTTGTTTCACCTCTCATTCATATCTGAAGTATGGTAGAAAAGGCAATATAATCTTATTTGGATCCTCATCTAAAATATTTTTAAAATTTGTAATTAGCATGAATGATTTTAGTTATTTATTTTATTTTTCCTCTTTCACAAAATTGGAAGGGAAAACAAACCATTGTGATGGTCAACCTTCCAAGGGAAGCCCATTAAAAGAAATGAAGACTGTAGTGAAGACATAAACAGGGAGATGTAGGGAGAACTTGGAGAGGAAAATAGTAGAAATAAGAGCTTGAAGAGGGCAACCTGCTTGAATATTAGTGGAGTGAAGGAGCCTGTCCATGATGAGTGAATGTGGCTCTTTGCACCACAACCATCTGCAATTATTTTTTTGGAACAATATACATCTGTGTATAGCTCACCCCTCTGTATTTATCTCTTGAGCCTAACAAAATGGTAATTAAATGTGGAAATCTGTGTATAATTGTTTCAATTTCATGGCTCTGGTGTACATTAATTAGTTTATTGCATGCTTGCGCACCCTAAACTATGGATGTTCTCATGAAAGAAAAAATAATCTCAGTCTTGTAAACACAGTGTAGGCAACCCTGCTATATTTATTGGTTTAGGAGAACAATGGTTTGTCTCACTTCCCAAGTCAAATTGCTTGCTGGGAGTTTTTATCTTTGCCTATGGACCATTCACAACATTCTTGCTTACTGGGAGTTTTTCTTTGGACCACAAACTTTCCACATCAATTTATAGCTTGCTGAGAATTTTTCTTTTTCCCAAAGGCCATAAGTTCATTATATTACCTTAATTGTTAGGCATATTTCTTTTGCCATCCAAAGCATTATATTACTTGCTGACTGTTTTCCCCTTTTCCACAGGTGGTGTTTTCATTTTTCTTTTAAATCTGAGTGAATAGTAGAAGCTCTTCCATGTAAATGAGTTATGAGTATTTTTTCAAGTTGTTAGTCATCAGTAATTTTTTATGATATCAAAAGATGACTAAGTTATAATCCTAGATTTCTAGAAACAATATTTGAGAAACATTGTGAGTTCTAGAAATCTCACTGCCTTCATCATCCTATGCTTAACTGACTCATTAAAAGCTTCATCTTTTACCTTCTCAAAATTTTACCCTGCTGCTCTAAAAATACTTCATTATTGGGCCTGTTTGCCTCATTTCATTATCTCACTTTCACTCCCATTCATCATTTTTCCCCTAAAAAAGCCTTAAATAATGTAAAAATACCTTTTTACATTGTTTAAGTCTAACTTTTTAAACCTATCAGACCTTAAAATACCTTATATAAACTCTGTTTTTATGCATAAACCTGCCTTTTTGCATAAATCAAGCCTTAAGCCTCTTTTGCTTAAAAGCCCCAGCCCCTTCTATGCATGACACCGCGGCTTCTGCCCGTTTTTTAGCCCCTTCCCCATTCAAATAAACTTTGTCACTTCGTTTTTATACACCCCCACAAACATTATAAAAACCCCCTTCGTAAACCTTTAAAAGATCAAAAGCGGGCCTGCCTTCCATCAAATTCCACCAGCCATTCACCTTGTGCTAGCTGTTTCTAGGCCCCTCCCTCCATACCTATGCGCCAGTCCCCAAACCCTTTCGCACCATCGATCTCACCTCTTGAGATCCAACGGCCAAGATGTTGAACCCTTAGTTAAACTGAGAGGGGGGGGGTGAATCAGTTTAACACATACATGGACTTTTAAAACTTTTCTCTTAAAACTTATTTACACCTTTACTTCATGATCAACTTAATATGTGAGCAATCTTTATTAGTGAGCAGCAAGTATCAAACAGATTTGTTAATGTAACAACAGTCTTAATATGTGAGCAATAAGTATTAAGCAGATTAGATAAATCACATCAACACATGCACAAAGACACCAGATATAAGTGGAAACCCATTAAGGGAGAAAACCACATCTTATTATTATTGTGATGCAAAGGCAAGCTCCAACTCCCTCTCACCACTGTTTTCCGTAGGCACCAACCTACAGGAGGCTCCAACCTCAATTCTACAAGCTACAACTTGCAAGGAAGCTCCAACTCCCATTAATTTCTGCAGGAACCAACCTACAGGAGGCTCCAACCTCAGTCAACTACAACTAACATTTTATCAAGCTACAACTTGATGTGGAAGCACCAACTCCCATCTATTTTATGTAGGCACCAACCTACAGGAGGCTCCAACCTCAGTCAGCTCCAAATGACATCTATCAAGCTACAACTTGATAGGGAAGCTCCAACTTCCTTCCTCTTTCAAAAGAGAAACGCTTGCTAATTTACCTCGGATATCAGCTCTGTTCTGTTCCATCTTCTCTGCTATTCATCTATTTTCATATCTTCCCTGTATCATCTCTGCATCTTTTCAGATTCTCTATCAGCTTCTCCTTCTTCTCTGCTCAACTCCTCCTTCTTCTCTGCTTCACTGCTTCATTTCTGCATTCTCTTCACTCACTCTCTCTAACCTTCCTATGCATATCAATGTGATATTATATATAGAGTTCCTCACATGACTGTTTGTATTTCACAAAGAATTTGGAATGAACAGTCATCACTCTTCGCTTTCTGCCTTTTCATTTCTTTCACTCGCTCATTCAGAAAATATAACAACATGCATTAATTTCAATATTACAGTGGGAGCTTTGTTTTTCCTCCGGAGACTTGCCAATGCATCACAAAAAATATAAACCAATTAAAATATTACATTTAATTACAATGAGAGCTCCAGCTCACTCATACAGCCTTTTGGATCGCTGTGCATTTGTCTTTTCTTTGACTGTGTCTGTCTTTTCTGTGATTGTGCTTTATCTCTTTTCAGCTCTGTTTGCTTTTTTGTCCTATGTTGTGGTGTAACTGCTGCCTTTTAAATCTGGGCATATTCCAATTCCTTTCATACAATAAGTGTCTTGTTGATGTGGAAGTTCCGCAAGTGGAACATACATACATCGCAATTGTTTTATATAAAGAATCGCCCTCCAACTTGAACCGAGGCCCGTGGATCCACAGACCACGTGGCATATTTTAATACCATTGCAACCATCATTTTATATTTATGACAGCTCTTTTATACATATATATAACCTAACTTTCATTACACTGACTGCCTTTTAATATGTCTTTAAATCAATTCTCGGCATATATAATAAAACCTGTTTAAAACATATAAAAACTACTTTTGGGCCCAATTTCCACGCTTCCCGATGCAATATATTGCTCCTTCGATTGCGATTGATCACTGTTCACTGCGTTTTTCCGATGCGATTAGGCCGGAATTCAAACTTATAAAAACATAACTTATAGACCCATCGGGTCCGGGCTTTCAATCGCAATCGCAAGTTTTGGTTGGATGTTCCGATAGGCCCATACTGCGATACTCCGATGCGATTAGGCCGGAATTCAAATATATATCATCCATCGTTTATACACCCATTGGGTCCGAGCTTCATCGCAATCGCAATTTTCTGTTTACATGCTCTGTTGCCTTTATAATCTCCGATGCGATTGGGTGAGGGTCCCACCATATAGTACTTTGGTTCTTTGAATCTCGCGCTATATATGTAAATACGCTGCATATATATATATATATATATATATATATGCTTTGCCACTTGGGGTTAAGCGATTCCCATAATAAGGTTTATGTATTATATGTAACGCCTAGTTGTGTAAATCTTGGAATTAAGGTACATATATATATATCTGTCAGCTTGGGCGATTCTCGGAATTTTATATATATCCTCCAGCTGAGGTAGCGATTCTCGGAATAACGGTTGTCTCTACCTCTGCTGCTTCTGTCCCTATGTTTTAAACACATAACCGTATAATAAATCTTGGCTCTGGACCCCACCTACAATGAATCTACACCATCGATCGTTGTCGATATGATCCGGGCTCTTTTATTAAACTTCGGGCAAGTCCAGCGTGCGATCACCGTTCGATGGGCCCTTCCCAAATCAACGGCTCATCACAATATCGCTCGGCATCTTGGTACAAACTATAACGTGCGATGGCGCACTTTAAACGGTGGTTTTCCTATTTCGCTCAGGGACACGTGTCAATATTTCTATGGAATCGCTCGTAATTCCTCTAATACCGCTTGCCGACGATAGGTGGTGCGATGAAACCCACCGTTCAGCTCTAAACCGTTGTTACCGTTCCTTAGGTCACGGTTCCCTACTCCAGGTTCTGTCCTCGCCTTGTTCTGCGCTTTTGTGTGTTCCACTCCTTTATAAGTGGCCCTTGTTCCCTGACATTTCAACAAGGTCCTACCATATGTATAACGCACAGCTCCATTAGTTTGTGCTTCCAAGGTTTTTTTCATCAACGCCCTATTCCGTTGTGCTCAGGTTCCTCCACCTTTCACTCGTGGTTCCGATTATTCTCCACCAGGACGCATGCACATATTCACACAAACTAATTCAAGCAGAGCAGATATACATTCGCACATAAATTAAATCCATATATCCGCCATGCACAATGTATGCAAATCAACGGCTCTGCCTCTATATTTGCTGCCTCTGTCTCCACTGCTCGACCGTTTCACTGCCTCCATATTCACTGCTTCTACCTCCGCTACTCGACCTTTTCGCTCTGCCTCTATATTCGATTGTTACACTTTAGCAGTGTTCTTCCGCCTGTCTCCTTTGCCCTGATTGCTTTTTCTTTTCTCTGTCTTTGTTCTGCAGTCCTTTGCCTGTTTCTGCTTCAGCGCTACCTCCTCTGCAGGTATGTGCAGCTCTCTAAGCAGGTCTGTGCTCCTTGATGCTGCTCCTTACTCCTCTTTTTGCCTCCTCTACTGCCTCTCTAGATCTCCAATCAACTGACCCTTCTACAATTGCCTCTGCTTCATGTCTCATGCTCTCTTTGCCTTGTTGTTGTTTCAAGTGATCCTTCTTTGTCATTTCTTTTTCCATCAATGACAACATTTCCAACAGTCTCCCCCTTTGGCATTGATGGCAACCCATCCACCAATAGTTCAATGCTTCCTCCAAGTCTTCCTCTGTCTGGCTTCTTTTAGAGGACCCTATCTTCTGTTACTTTCTTTTCCTCCCCCTTTGACATCAATGGCAAAGGGTTGCACATTTCCTAGTGTGCTTTCTATCTCTTCATTTCCTCTTTCTGAGATGTGTTTAGGGCTTCTTCTTCTGACTTTGTACCCTGCTGCTCCAAACTAGTGTATAAGAGTTGTTGAGAGAACACTTTGATTATTGAACTTGACTGTACACTATAAGTTAATACAATCCAAAGGCATAGACTTCTTTCACTTGTAAAGAGCTGAAAGTGAAGATAATGACACTTCATAGAATACATTGTACCAACCTTATCTAATCAGAGATGTATGATTGGATCAATGCTAAGATACTGAGAAGGTTTCAAATACACTTCAATCTCTAGTCTTATTTTTTTTTTAAATATCTGTTGAGGAAGGTTGTAGATGGAATCTGTCTTCTTCTGCAATACACATGTGCAGTACCACACTTGTTTACTTATGATAATGATGCCAATATAGCTTTTATTTCTGTGGTACACCTTTCCTGCCTGTTGGTGATGATATGAGCTAGGATGTTGACAAGGATAATATACCTAAAGACTAAAAGGTCCTTGTTGTTGTTGTAAAAAATGAATCAAACCAGACCTTATAGCTTATTGTAAGAATAGGCAATATCTTTCAATATTAGAGGCCAACTGACTTTCTTTCTTGTACAATGTGTTTTCAAAACAAACCCTTCAATGTATTGGTCAGTTTCACTTATCAACCATGCAGTTTTATTTATGACACAATGGGTATGTATGTCAATAATCAATCTCTCTTTAAAGGTGGATTACCAGTAAATCCTTTGTGTTGAAGTAGGATTTAGATGAATTAATAAAAGACTTTTGAGCTTCAAATGGTAATCACAACTATTCCTTTCAACTTCAGATACTTTAACTATTGTGTCATGATGATCTTCCACAAAGCATTTTCATGATGTTTAATTGATATCTTTGTAAACAGACTTCACATGGTGTTATAACTGATCTTAAGGAAGAGGCCTTTAAGATATATAAGTGCTGACTTGCAGAAGGCATGCATTTATATATAGAGAAGGATACTGCTTCAAAGTTCAATATAATGCTTCAAGTGTGAACAAAATATTAATCCTTTAGTACTGCTACTGGCCTTTTCATGCTGGATGTACTCTTGCCATAACCTTTGATCCTGAGGACTTGTACCACATTGCTGCTCCATGATAACTCTTGATATTCGGTTGATAGGCATGTTTCTTGCACCAAGTACCAAATGATATTACCTTGATAAAATATGCAGAGATTTCACTTTAGCTTGCCCATTTACCCATAATTAAGACATCCTTCATAAATTCTATTATTGATTTCTCCACTGTTTTCAACAACAATCATCAATATACTGAAATTTGATCTTGGCCTCATTAATCTTTTGCTTTTTCTGTCATTTTGTTTAGAGGAAGTCACAGCATTTTCTTTTCTAGGACTGCTCCAGAACCATTGCTGCTTTACATACAATTCAACTGTTCTAACATAAAGATTTTCAGGAAGACATCTTCAATTTATTTTCTATGTATCTTCATGGGCTGATTACTCAAAGATTTATTACTCACTTAACTGCATTTTTCCAAGTGGACCTTTTGAAAGATGTAATGAACTAATGATAGGCACTTTTCTTACTCATCCTTCTTAATGTAATACATTGTTAATTCTAGCAGTAGGAGGTATAGTGTGATCATCACTTTAATGTGCTAAAGTCTTCTTAGCTTATATGTTCATTGCTAAGGTTTCCTCTATCATCATGGCTTCTTGCTCTCTTCTCTTCTTCCATCAATCTGTCAGCTACTTAATACTTCAGATGATCTTCTTTCTTTATAGTTCTCTTTTAGAGGAATTTCCTTTTTCTTCCTGATCTCATAGCTGTTCTCATTACATGGAGCTCTTCTTAGACTACTTTCATGGGGTCTATATATGAATTGCTCTCCCCCTGGGATGTTGCTTCATATTTGTCACTGGATGGATTTTTCTTTGCTTCCTAGAGCAGCTCCCCCTGAGACTATGGAGGATTCATTATGTTATTGAGGTAATAGGCTCCCCCTTTCTCTTTTCTTTCCATACTTTATTGGGGTTCATCATAATGTCTGCACTCCTTTCTGATTCATATTTTTGTTTGATTGGATTGGATTTCATCATTTGTCTGGAGTTCTTTAATATATATGGCAGTTTACAGTCTTTTGCTTTGTGACCACGCTTAAGGAATACAAAACATCTTATTTGACCAAGGTGCATTTGAGCTGATATATAATATTTTGTTCCTCTTCTTGAATACATTTTACAATCAACAATTTTATGTCCAAAATTATTGCATGCATAACAACACCCATGGAAATGATTTGTGTACCTGGTGGAAGATTGTCTTTTCCCTTTGCTTGCTTGAGGTGTTCTTCTTATTTTCTGCATCTTTTGCTGGTTGGACTGGGTTTGCTTTTTCTTACAACATGTTGCAGTATGTCCTTGTTTGTGGCAGGAAAAACAAGTGATGCTTCCCATAGGAGGAAAGAACCTTCTTTGACATCTTCCAAATTTATTCAATTCATCCTTAGGAGCATATGAGCCTTTTGGCAGTTGATTGTTTCATCCTCTCATTCTATTCTCTTCCATGTTGCTGCTTGATTCTATTTTTTTCTTTACAAATCCTGTTCTTGCTGGTTTCTATTTTTGTAGTAATCTGCTGGGCTGCTTCACTGTCCTTTACAACTTTTACAAAGATGATTTTCTTGTTATCTTCTGCCTTGGACTTACTAGTTTCTCCTTCATATCCTATCCCAGTCTTTATGAGAGGTGACCTTTGTGCATTTAGAATCTGGTCCAACCGTCCAGAGCCTTTCATTAGAGGTGTATTCATTAATAGTTCTCTTTGGGCCTTTTCTAAGTTCTTTCTTAGGCTCACTACTTCTTCTTCCAATATTTCACATTCCTGACTTTTCTCTCTCATTTGTTGCAGCAGAGTGTCTTCTACTTTCTTTGCCTCTTCAAGCTGTGTCTTCAGGCCAATAATTTCTTTCCTATCTTCATATTCTTTCTCATCACATATTTGCACCACTGTCTTAAGGTCTTTGTTTTCATTTTTCAATTTTTCTATTTCAGTCAAAGCAGTGTCAAGCTTGGCTCTTTCTTCAGCTGTAATTTCTTCATGGTTCTTATCTCCATTCACACTAGCAGGTACTTCATTTGATTGAATATTTTCCCGTTGACATGAATTTTTCTTCTTCTTAATTCTCTTATCCTTCTTGTCAGTGCAGTCCTTAGTGTTTACTCCATGCATGAAGTGCAATCTATCCCAGATTTCTTTTGCAGAGGTTAAATCCATTATCAACTCAAGGTCCTTGTTATGAAGACTGTTATATATTACACATTTTTCCTTGGCATTCCTCTGTTGTTCTTTCACCGTGGGGGAGTCTGTGCAGTAACCATCACATACAAGCTTCCATACTTCAGGTTCATAAGCCAATAATCTTGTTTTAACCTTATCTCTCCATTCAGGAAAGTTTGTTGTATTTAACACAGGTACATTTTGATAGTCCATGACTTAACCAGATCTCCTTCAAGCTATTAAGCTTACACCAAAGGAACCAGCTCTGATACCAATTGTTGAACCCTTAGTTAAACTGAGAGGGGGGGGGTGAATCAATTTAACACATACATGGACTTTTAAAACTTTTCTCTTAAAACTTATTTACACCTTCACTTCATGATCAACTTAATATGTGAGCAATCTTTATTAGTGAGCAGCAGGTATCAAATAGATTTGTTAATGTAACAACAATATTAATATGTGAGCAACAAGTATTAAGCAGATTAGATAAACCACATCAACACATAGACATCATGCACAGAGACACCAGATATAAGTGGAAACCCATAAAGGGAGAAAACCACATCTTATTATTGTTGTGATGAAAAGGCAAGCTCCAACTCCCTCTCACCACTGATTTTATGTAGGCACCAACCTATAGGAGGCTCCTACCTCAATTCTGCAAGATACAACTTGCAAGGAAGCTCCAACTCCCATCAATTTTCTGCAGGCACCAACCTACAGGAGGCTCCAACCTCAGTCAGCTACAACTGACATTTTATCAAGCTACAACTTGATGTGGAAGCACCAACTCCAATCTATTTTCTGCAGGCACCAACCTACAGGAGGCTCCTACCTCAGTCAGCTACAACTGACATCTATCAAGCTACAACTTGATAGGGAAGCTCCAACTTCCTTACTCTTTCAAAAGAGAAACACTTGCTGATTTACCTTGGATATCAGCTCTGTTCTATTCCATCTGCTCTGTTGTTCATCTATTCTCATATCTTCCCTGTATCATCTCTGCATCTTTTCAGATTCTCTATCAGCTTCTCCTTCTTCTCTGCTCAGCTCCTCCTTCTTCTCTGCTTCACTGCTTCATTTCTGCATTCTCTTCACACACTCTCTCTTACCTCTCTATGCATATCAATGTGATATTATATATAGAGTTCCTCACATGACTCTTTGTATTTCACAAATAATTTGGAATGAATAGTCATGACTCTTCGCTTTCTGCCTTTTCATTTATTTCACTCGCTCATTCAGAAAATATAACAACATGCATTAATTTCAATATTACAGTGGGAGTTTTTTTTTTTCCTCCAGAGACTTGCCAATTCATCAAAAACAATATAAACCAATTAAAATATTACATTTAATTACAATGACAGCTCCAGCTCACTCATACAGCCTTCTAGATCGCTGCGCATTTGTCTTTTCTTTGATTGTGTCTGTCTTTTTTGTGATTGTGCTTTATCTCTTTTCAACTCTGTTTTCTTTTCTATCCTCTGCTGTGGTGTAACTGTTGCCTTTTAAATCTGGGCATATTCCAATGCCTTTCATACAATAAGTGTCTTGTTGATGTGGAAGTTCTGCAAGCGGAACATACATACATCGCAATTGTTTTATATAAAGAATCGCCCTCCACCTTGAGCTGAGGCCCATGGATCCACAAACCGTGTGGCATATTTTAATACCGTTGCAACCATTGTTTTATATTTATGACAACTCTTATATATATATATATATATATAACCCAACTTTCATTACACTGACTGCCTTTTAATATGTCTTTAAATCAATTCTCGACGTATATAATAAAACCTTTTTAAAACATATAAAAACTCCTTTTGGGCCCACTTGCCACGCTTGGCGATGCAATATATTGCTCCTCCGATTGCGATTGATTTCTCTTGCTCCGATTGCGATTAAACACTTTTTACTGCGTTTTGCTGATGCGATTAGGCCGAAATTCAAACTTATAAAACATAACTTATAGATCCATCGGATCCAGACTTTCAATCGCAATCGCAAGTTTTGGTTGGATGTTCCGATAGGCCCATACTGCAATGCTCCGATGCGATTAGGCTGAAATTCAAATATATATCATCCATCATTTATATACCCATTGGGTTCGGGCTTCATCGCAATCGCAATTTTCTGTTTACATGCTTCGATGCCTTTATAATCTCTGAAGCAATTGGGTGAGGGTCCCACCATATAGTACTTTGGTTCTTTGAATCTCGCACTATATATGTAAATATGCTGCATATATGTATATGCTTTGCCGCTTGGGGTTAAGTGATTCTTGGAATAAGGTTTATGTATTACATGTAACGCCCATCTGTGTAAATCTTGGAATTAAGATACATATATATATCCGCCAGCTTGGGCGATTCTCAGAATTTTATATATATCCTCCAGCTGAGGTAGCGATTCTCGGAATAACGGTTGTCTCTGCCTCTGCTACTTCTGTTGCTCTGTTTTAAAAACGTAATCGTATAATAAATCTTGGCTCCGGACCCCACCTGCAATGAATCTACACTGTCGATCGTTGTCGATATGATCCAAGCTCTTTTATTAAACTTCGAGCAAGTCCAACATGCGATCATCGTTGAATGGGCCCTTCCCACATCAACGGCTCATCACAATATCGCTCGGCGTCTTGGTACGAACTATAACGTGCGATGGTGCACTTTAGACGGTGGTTTTCCTATTTCGCTCGGGGACACGCGTCGAGCTTTCTATGGAATCGCTTGCAACTCCTATAATACCGCTTGCCGACGATAGGTGGTGCGATGAAACCCACTGTTCAACTCTAAACCACCGTTACTATTCTTTAGGTCACGGTTCCCTACTCCAGGTTCTGTCCTCGCCTTGTTTCACGCTTTTGTGTGTTCTTCTCCTTTATAAGTGGCCCTTGTTCTCCGACATTTCAACATGGTCCTACCATATGTATAACACACAGCTCCATTACTTTGTGCTTCCAAGGTTCTATTCATCAACGCCCTATTCCGTTGCGCTCAGGTTCCTCCACCTTTCACTCATGGTTTCGATTATTCTCCACCAGGACACATGCACATATTCACACAAACTAATTCAAGCAGAGCAGATATACATTCGCACATAAATTAAATCCATATATCTGCCATACACAATGTATGCAAATCAACGACTCTACCTCTGTATTCGCTGCCTCCGTCTCCACTGCTCGACCATTTCAATGCCTCCATATTCGCTTCTTCTACCTCCATTGCTCGACCTTTTCGCTCTACCTCTGTATTCGACTATTACACTTTAGCAGTGTTCTTCCACCTGTCTCCTTTGCCCTACTTGCTTTTTCTTTTGTCTATCTCTGTTATGTAGTCCTTTGCATGTTTCTGCTTCAGTGCTGCCTCCTCTGCAGGTCTGTGCAGCTCTCTAAGCAGGTCTGTGCTCCTTGATGATGCTCCTTACTCCTCTTTTTGCCTCCTCTACTGCCTCTCAAGATCTCCAATCAACTGAACCTTCTACAACTGCCTCTGCTTCATGTCTCATGCTCTCTTTGCCTTGTTTCTATTAAAATTTCCAACATTAGGCGGTTAGTATGTTATTACAGGAGGTTCATTTGGAACTTCTCAAAGATTGGTTATCCTACACATCGTTGCAAAGGAAAGGTGAGAAGTTGGAATGGATAGAGGAATATGCACCTAGTTTTGAGCACCTAAAACACTTGTTGACACATGATATCATGTTAAAGATCACTTATCTTGACAAAGAGTTTGTGGTATGTACATATTATTGCAAGAGAGGGCTTGGTGGATTCCTTATGCAGGAAGGACATGTGGTATGTTACAAGTCACAAAAACTAAATGAGCATGAGTAGAACTATATGACACATGACCTTGAGCTGAAAATGATCGTCCATTCATTGAATACGTTGAGGCACTATATTTTTTTAGACGATTTGTATTAATGAGTGATCATAGTGTATTAAGGTTATATTTTACCAACTGAATCTGTATGTTAGACAAGCTACATGGTTGGCCACGATCAATGAGCTTGAGCTTGAGATCAGGTATATTAAAGGTAAAGAGAATACGGTTGTAGATGCTCTTAGCAAGCGGATATAGGTGAATCATACATCAACAATTTTCTCCTATGGGATAGATATACATGATAGGATATTTGTAGGCAGGTCAACAAGATGTCATGTATATGGAGCTTAGGCACAGATTGCAACAAATTACATGTAGTGGTATAGGTACATGTACAGTTACATGCAGTGGTACAAGTACAGGTACATTTAGTGGTACAGGTATAGGTACAAGTACAAATGCATAGGACATGGACTTTTGTCTCACAATATATGGCTTGATCAAGTTTAGAGATAGGATATATGTGTCTGATAGTAGTGAACTCAATAAGTTGATCTTGAGGCAGTTTCATGTGAAACTGTATTCAAGTCACCGAAGCTATCAGAAGATGCTAAAAGAAGTGAATAAGTTTAAATATTATCCAAATTTGAAGAGAGACATAACAAATTTTGTGGCTAGGTGCTTGGATTGACAAAAGGTCAAAGAAAAGTGTAAGCATCTAGGTGGAATAGTAAAATTGGTTCCTATCCTAGAATGGAAATGGGAGGCAAGTTCCACGGACTTTATCACAGGTGTATTGAGCACATCTAGAAAACATGATTCCATCATGGTTGTGGGGGATATGTTGACTAAGGTAGTGTATTTCATTCCATTAGAGTATACTTTCTCAATGAATGATGTAGCACATGTCTTCATTAGGGATTTTTTCAGATTACATGGTGTTCCACAAAAGGTTGTGTTAGACAGGTATGTGAATTTCACTTCCAAGTTTTGGAAGGAGCTGTTTGAAGGCTTGGGAAAAAAATTGGCCTTCTGTACAACTTATCATCCATAGACATGGATAGAAAAAGATGGTAAAAAGGATCCTTGAGAACATGTTGAGGATGTATGTGATGCATCGGTTTCGAAAATGGGAAGAGTATCTTCCACTCGTAGAGTTCGCTTACAACAATGGGTATCATGAATATTTGAGGATGAGTCTGTTTGAGGAATTATTGGGTGGATTTGAAATATTCCTATCTGTTTGAGTGCTCCAGTTAACAGGGTGTTGATTAGACCAGACATGTTGGTAGAAATGGAACAAGAAATGCAGGTAATCAAAAAGAATATAAAAGTAGCATAGGATAGGTAAAAGAACTATTTAGATCATAATAGGTTGTTTAAGGAGTTTCATGTTGTGTACGAGGTGTACATGTGTATCAATTATAAGAATATCTCCTTGCAGATTGGATCATGTTCCAAGGTGTCATCTCAGTATTGTGGACCTTTCAATATTATTGAAACGATTGGAGCAGTACACTATCGACTTGAAATGACTCTGACAATGAAATTCCATGATGTTTTTTATGTGTCATTTCTTAAGAACTATGTTAAATATGTTGATCATGTGATTTATTGGTTTGTATTGAAAGTGGATCCAAAAGAAGAATTACGACCATAGCCACACTACATTTTACCGAGAAAGATGCTCATGCTTCGAAATCGAGAAATGGAGTAGCTTAAAGCGCAATGGAAGCACTTTGCGCTTGAAGAAGCTACATGGTAGATGTCAGATAAGATGCGGACTACATAACCTTCTCTATACACTATTGAGCGAATGTTTTGGTATATGTCTTTGATATATGTTTTTGGTGCATGATTTGGTGATTTTTTGGTATATGTACATATGTATATCAATGTAAATACGTCCATGATCTGTATTATAAATCTCCATTAAGCGGTATGGTGTCATGTTATTATGATTGTCATGTTATTGTGTTGTCATGTTGGTTTTCATCTCAATAGGTTTATCATTTAAATAGTGCAATGAGCTAAGTTAAAAAGCTCCATGGGTAGTATGATTTGAATATAGCAGTCTTGTTGGTTGTAGGTGTCGTTGAACACTAAGGATGGTGTTCCCCCAAGAGGGGGGGCGTTGGGTAACATTCCTGCTGAAAATTCCATGTAATAAAAGTTAATAAAGACAAAATAATAAAAATGGTTATTGGAAATGTATTCAAAGTTGAATGTTGGGCCAAAAATCCTATTGTGGGTGTTCATATGGTTTATTATGACTATGGAAATTAGCAAAGACAATGAATAAGGCTTTGGAAAGGCAAAGTGGGATTTATTGGCATTTATTATGAAAATAATGGAAAATAGGATAAAAGGGAGGTGAAAGGTCATAGGTTGGATGTCAGGATGAAAATAAAGGAAAGTAATGGAAGATTGAAGAAATTAGAGCCCTCATTAATAAAAAATATTTAGAGGATAAGTTAAAAGACTTTTGTCGGTTGAGTTTTGGAGCTCTCTCTTTATTTCCTCTATCTCATACTATTGGACGCTAATATTTTTCTTGGAGCACTCTTGGAGGATTGTGGCATGCCTGAAATTTTGGAGAAAAAGGAAAAATAAGAGTAGGAAAGTGCAAGAGGACATTGGGATTAGAAACTATAATGGGTTGTTATTGCAGGTACCCAGTTGCATGTATGTTTTCCTCACTAGTTTTGGCTTGCATGGCATAAGCATGTGGTTATTGTTTCATGATCTATCATTGACATGAAGGATTTCCTAGATTTACAGTGTTTTTTCCCAACATTTCCATTTTCTAGATAGAGATGATGTTATGTGTTCATTTCCTTCTGTTTTCTATTTGGTTCTCATGTTTCTTTGGTTGTGGGTTGAGTTGCTAGTTCCTAGATCCTTGGATGGAAAAACACTCTGGAGCCCTGTAACACTTGGGTTGAGTTACTAGTCCTGGAGCCTTGGTTGGAAAAATTGTCTACAACCCATGGTGGGTTGAGTTACTAGTCTTGGAGTATTTTTTGGAAAAAATGATCTAGAGCCCGACAACGACTATGGGTTGAGTTACTATTACTGGAGGCTTGGTTGGAACAAACACTGTAGAGCCCTGGAAAACTTGAGTAGAGACTAGTGTGGTTATGGTAAGCGATGTACGATTGTGAGGTGTAATAAATTGTTGAGGGTTGAGGTCGGTTTGACTCTGGAAGCCTTGGTTTGGTTTTGATTTATTTGTTTTATGAGATCCCACATTCAAGATTGGAATCTGGATAGGGGTGACTAACTCGATATATATTTTGTTCAGCCATCTCTATGGTAGGGTGGTACATGGAAGTACCAGACTAGGTTGCATTTGTCTTATGGCAATAAGATTTTTTTTCCTCATGTACTGATGGGTAAAAATGTTTGTTATTATGTGGCTTATATGGTTGTTTTATACTCATCATTTTTTTTTCTATATGTTTGTACGAGTGTGTTCTATGAAAATGATGATATATGGCTCTCATCATGTTTTCAATTGTAAATAGATGAATAATTATTGTATGACCTAATATATGATAATGCAGCTAATTTGATGAGGCATCAATGCTTCCTAGTTATTCTCAGATAAATATGAGATCACTATGCTAAAATATGTTGTTTAGACATGTAGATTACATATTTGTGACATGTTTGACGAAATTCATGCCATGACTAGTAGGGGTCCAGTCAATTCCTTGTTTAAGTAATTGCATTTTTTTTATTTATTCCACTGTTATCTTTAATTCCTGGAAGTTTCATGGAGTTTTGGGTAGTGATATGGGTCATGGCATTGAAATTAAGCCTGAAATCTCGTAGTCATTGGCATAACACTAGCAAAAAAAGGCTGAATTCGCACTCATGCAGGATCGTGGGAGTGACTGGGGATCCCAGGTTCTTGGAGGGCTTTGCAAGGGAGCGAATAGGGGATTAATGTACCAAAAATTTTGTTTGCCTGAGGGGCTAGTCACTTAGAAGGTTTGGATGGCCCCTGGGGGTTCTGTTGCAGGTGTAGAATTTATGTGTTTTTGTGTTCCCTTGGTTCCACTTACTTAAATGACACATACAAAGTTGAATCATATCATAGTAAATCTTCGTCACATTTTCACTCCAGTTGGTTGGTTACTTTGGTGGATGTGGGAGGAGGGCATTAAATTTTCATTCCTCATCTATGGTTATGGAAGTTTTTTCATATGAATTGATTCTTCAAAATATAATACCAACTTATCATATATTGTTACTGCCTTCATTGCCTCTCGTTATGGCTTCCCAATGGCAAAAATAATTCAAAGGTAGTGAGTTCCTGACTCTTTTAAGAACCAAGTGATCAAAAGGTCTATGCCCATTGAATAATCCACAGAAAAAAAAATGTCCTTTTTCAACCCAAATTCCTTCAAGATCATTACAAATAATTAAAAAATAACCAAGCTCCACTTCAACTCATATCTATCAGATATTATAACTTTGAAATACAAGGAGGTTTTAAGTTCAAACCTCCCAAACAAATATGGAATCCTGCTTAGTCCCATTTATACCTTGTTTAGTAAACATACATGCAATATTATTTGATCCACTCATACACATCTTGCGAGGAATCCCGACCAAATGGGAATCAGTTTATAGAAAGGAGACACCAATGGTACTCATTTTTATAAAGGGTAAATTCTAAATCAAGGTCCAGATATCCAAAATTTCTCTTGGAATAGCCTAAAGAGAATATCAAGCACATGATCCATTAGAAAAATGATCTCACACATTAACATGTAAAAGAAAGAAAAAAATTTAACATCCCTAGAAAGTTGAAATATTTGGTATGGGAGAAGAATGACCACTGACCTATCATTTTCTGTTTTGTCATCACCAGATAAGAAACAAGAAAACCCTCTACAAACCCTGAGACTATCTAATATTGAAACCGACAAAGATATGGGAAGGGTAAAAGGAAATAATTAAGCCAAAGGTAGTAGGTTTGAAACACTCATCTTTAGGCAAAGAGATAGTCAAAGCCCTCACCTCTAGGCACAATGACAACACCTAAAAAGAAAACCATAAGTTTACATGTCGAGAAAAAATGTCACCATGAGGGTCGACATTTTAATTGTATCATGGTTTTTCATTTCTTCATATCCTTTTGAATGCTTGCCACAAAAGGACAATGCCTGGAACCTATTATACTCAAGAAAAATGTTGACCTTACCCTAAAATTTAAGTAATTAATCCAATAGCTGAATTTAATTGAATCGTTTGATAATGATCTATGGACCAAAGTTGCAGTTTAAGGAGAATTCATCCAAGATGGAAACATCATACGACGTAATAATTGTAGCTCAGATCAATAACCAATATTGGTGGGTATCAATTATAGTTTTGTATTTTTTTATTCACATAATTATATTCACTTTGATTGTGCTCCTCATGCTCCTTCTTGGATGTGTCTTTCTTGCTAGAAAAATCATTCCCAAGGTAGTGGGTCACAGAATTCTCATGCTACTATCTAGATCAGAGAACATAAATTACTCATGCACCCAAAATTTCCTTTTGGTTTCCCATATATATGAATTTTTAGAGATATTCTTTTCATTTTTCAATGCATTATTCTAGAGTCTAAGAAAATGGCACAACTGGTTGGTTGTGGAAAATTTCGGGTGCATCGATAGCACTAGATATGACTCCAAGAATTGGAAGGCAATGATTTTAGGGAACAATTTGTCCAAGTTGTATTAATGCATTAAAGATCATTCATAAAACATATAAAAAATGTCATATGTAATATAGATTTTGTTGATAGATGTAATTGACACCAACATGATTAAAGTGGAAGAGACTATAGTGGATTAATGCAATTATGTGCAGATGTGTTGATGGAGGAGAAACTATGGCATGTGTTTTATGAAGTGTGGAAGGTGAAAGGAGGAATTCAATAATTATGATCAGGGATCAAATTTGAAAGGCCTTTCATGTTTCAATTAGAAAAGGTGCGGTAATAATGTATTTGTATTATGTCGGAATTTCAATACAATCTTATGTAAAAGAGTAACACATTATATCACATATTCATTACGACATAGTATACTCGTACCCATTTATTATATAAATAGGTGTTATTTTGGAGAATTATAGTATCCCATATTCAATATGTGAGAGTAATTCCTCCACATATTTGGGTTTATAATAGGGTAAAGGGATATTTTTTGTAAATCATCACATCTCATCTTGTGCTGATACTGTTATTTGTATGGGGTTATTTGTACTTGCTCTCTTTGTAAGATTTCAGGACATTTTTGGTGATAATAGAAGACAACCTTCTCGTGGACGTAGCCCAGTTGGGTGAACCAAGAATATTGTTGTATTCTTTTTCCTTGTTCTCTTTATGTTATTATTTATATATTGATATGTTGTTTGTTTCTTAGATAGATATATAGTTTAGTAGATCTAATATTCTAACATGGTGTCGGAGCAATGGTTACTATGATCGAACATATTTTTTGAATTTAACAATCAACTTGTACCTTCATTTTTTATTATCTGGGCACTCATTTATTTGTATATCTTCTTCCTATCTAGAAAACATTAGGTTTCTCTTAAAATATGAGCATGATTCTACATATTTGAGATTTTTTTCCTCATAACCCTAAATTTGTTGTGTAGTTTTTTTGCAGATTTTTTTTTTAAAGGGGCTCTTGATAGTTTTTCTATAAGATCTATATGTTTTTTGGATTTTCAAGGGGTTCTTGATTGTTTTTTTGTAAGATATATATGTTTTTTTAATCCTCATCAAGGAGATCTATCTTTCGGTTATAATATTCAGTTACGTCAATTTTATTTTTTATCTTTACAAGGTGAAAGATTGGTAGAATGAGGATTCAGATTAGAATTTCAGCCAAATAGCTGGATGCAGAGTGGCTGCGCCATTTCTGAAAATTGGTTATAATAAGCATTTGAAGCATTATTGAGTGTTTTTTTTTGTTTTTCCACCTCATGTTTTTATTAGTTATGTTACCTTTTGTGATGAATTCCCTAGAAACGAGTCGATATTTGGGTTCCTCTCACCGTGCTACCCAATTTCAAAAAATTTAGCTCAAATGGAGTCCTCAAAGAAAATGTATCACTAATTTAAGATTGGTAGTTTTTTTCAGGTTTTTTGGTGACGACAAACTAACTGCACAAATTTACAGTTTTCTATCCACTTTTTCTCTTGTCATTTCTTGCAGGTGGGCTTATATTTCTTGTCAAAATTTATATCATTATGAATTCAAAATTAGCTTACGTTCCTGAACTTATTGACTCTAACTACCTTACATGGAAAATTAAAATGATTGATGTTCTCAGGAGTAAGAATCTATGGAGGTTGGTTAATGGTGAACACAAGAAACCTTCAAATGCTCAAGCCTTTATTAAATGGGAAGAAAATTTTGATCAAGAAATAGGGCTCATTGGTGAAATGGTTTCAGATATTCTTCCGGTTAGTATTGAAGCAAAAGACAACTCGGTTGAGGTATGGGGAATTAATGCTTCTTTATTTGATATATCTCATGATGTTTCTACTTATTACCCTAAAAGAAGATTCATGAGCTAGATCCTACTAATTTCGATAGAGTAGAATTATATCTTTCTGAATTGAAAACCTTAAATGAAAATTTAAATAATTGTGGTAAATATTACAAGAAGACAGACACTTCTCTTATCCTTCTTGTAGAACAAAAAATTCTATCTTGTATTGACATGTTCATCCAAACTAGGAATAGGGCTCTTGAATTGTCTCAAAGTACCATGAAACCTACTTTTGATGATTTCTATAAAGGGTTGATAAATTAGCAAGAAAGGTTGATTGCTTCAGGACAAGTCTCACCTAATAAAGCTCTTATGGCACATAATAAAAATCCTAAGAAAAGTTTTAATAATGCGAAAGGCTCTTTTTCACACACTTCTAATCATACTACTAATAAAGGTCATGCTTCTCATGCACATCATGAATCTAGAAAGAAGAAAAAATTTATTATCCTTGTAAGCATTGTGGTAAAAGTAACCATCCTGAAAAGAATTGCTTTAAAGTGAAATGTTTAAACAAGACAAATTCTAATGAATCTCAAGTAGCTTTATGTGCATCTATTGTTTCATCTAATAATTCTTCTTCTAATGTGGAATGGATAATGGATTCTGGTGTTTCTAAACATATGACTGGTAAAGATTCTTTATTTAGATCTTATGACACTAATAATCACTCATCTCAGAAAGTTTCTATTGGTGATGGTAAACAACTTTCCGTAATTGGTTCTGGTAATATTAATGTTTCTAATGGTCAATTGGAAGATTTTTTTCATTTTCAAAACATTCCCATCAACTTACTTTCTCTTTATCATGCATGTCAGAAAGGTTTAAAATTTGAAGCTTGGCCCTGTTGAGATTTTATTTCTTATTTTTTAATTAAATTTGGAGAAAATCTCATGTAGGTGACAACAATAGGATTTGTTGCTACATTGGATCCATCAATTTCTGATGAGGAGTTAATGCATCCTATATTTGTTGTGAGAGAATTTATGAGTCTGTTGCCATTCACAGCTATAAAATGTAAGCTTGTAGAGGCAAGTGATCATGATGAGGAATGTGTAGTGAGGAAGAGCTAAGCAGATCAAAAACTCTGCTATTGTATTTCTCCAGTTGATTAATGATATTTCCTATGCCTTGTTAGGTGGATGTAGCCCAGATTGGTTGGGTGAACCACGTTAAAATCTGTTGTCTTTATGTGTGTTTCTGTTGTGTGTTCTGTATGTTTTATTTCATTATTTCGCTACTGAACTCAACACTTGGTATTAGAGCCTGGCAGAATTGTCATGTGATTCAAGTTGTGTTGACCTGCCATCCGTGTGGAGGAGCCACAGCAAGGCCGTAAGGCCGAATCTGCTGTGTGTTGAACTGGTGGTGAATTGTGCATTGAAATTTGAACTGTGCGTTGATAACTGGTCCCAAGACTACTACTGTGTCATTCGTGTGAAGGCTGCTGGCGGTGAATCGGTGAACAAAACGAGAAGCGCTGAATTGTGCAGCGTTGAATCGTTGCACAAAACGAGCAGCAATGTTGAATCTTGGTGGCAGCGTTGGCAGAGCCACGAGCTTGGGTCGGTCTGCTGCGTTAACGAACTGGGTGGACCGAGATTAGGTAAATCATTTTTTTTTTTTAATGATTTGAAATGGGCATCCAGGTTCTTAAAAAGTAAGTCGATGCCATTTGAAGGTTTTTTATTAAATCAATTCGAAGTTTTATTAAAAAAAAAAAAATCATATATTTAAAATCGATTTTTATGAAGTTGTTTTTAAGACCCAAAACAAAAAGTCAAAGTGGCCCATAATTTTCGAGTTGAACATGTTTTAAATCGATTTGTAATATTAATGCCATTTGCATATGGTATTAAGAAGAAAGGAATTCTATAAGGTGAAGGGAATTAATTTTTTTTTTAAATAAAACTTCATTTATTAAAAGTTGCAACTGGAGATTGTTTTTGTGACACAACATGGCAAAAACTCAAAGTGCCCGGTTTGAGATCAAAAAGTTCAATGGCAAAAACAACTTCGAGATCTGGAAAGTGAATATGTATGATTTACTTGTGCAACAAGGCGTGGCGAAGGCGCTGTTGGGGAAATCCAAACAACCTTACACCATGACAGATGATGAATGGAGTGATTTGGATGAAAGAGCACTGAGCGGCATTCGACTGTGTTTGGCGGATGATGTTTTGTTTAACATCGTGTCAGATAAAACTGCTGCTGGTTTGTGGACAAAGCTTGAAAAGCTGTATATGACAAAATCCTTAACCAATAGGATTCTTTTGAAGCAACAGTTGTATAGCTTGCGCATGAAGGAAGGTACAATGATAACTGATCATCTGAATACCTTTAATACTCTTCTGGTGCAGTTAGAAAGTATAGAAGTAAAATTTGAATCTGAAGATAAAGCTGTAACTTTATTATGCTCGTTTCCCGAGTCATGGGATCATTTTGTTACTTCTATAAGTCTTAGTTCATCAGAAACCCTTGAATTTGATGATGTTGTTGGAGCTTTGTTATCCGAAGAAACAAGGAAGAGGTCAAATTCAGAAACCTCTACATCAGAAGCAATGATGGTTAGAGGTCGTTCTAAAGAAAGATGCTTCAATAAGCACAACAACTCGCATTCAAAATCGAAAGGGAAGAAGAGTAAGGTAAAGTGCTGGTTTTGTGGCAAATATGGACATTTGAAGAATGGCTATTGGAAGAGACAACAAACATCCAAAGGAGACTCTTCGACAGAGAAGAAAGAAGAAAACACGACAGATACAGGTTCGACATCCATTTCAGGTATGAGTGATGAAGTGTTATCAGTTAGTTTGTCTAATCATGATCAACATTGGCTGTTAGATTCTGGTGCGTCAAATCACATGTGCATTCATAGAGAGTGGTTTAAAACTTATAAATTAATCAATGATGGAGTTGTTTACATGGGAAATGATGTATCGTGTAATATTTTTTGAATTGGAAGCATCCAGATTAAATTGTTTGATGGGACAAATAAAATTCTAACTGATGTAAGACACGTACCTGAACTAAGAAAAAACCTCATTTCACTAGGAGTACTAGACACTAATGGATATAAAACCTTTATTCAATGTTGAGTAATGAAAGTTTATAAAGGAATTTTACTAGTAATGAAAGCAAAGAAGGTTGGAAATATTTTTCAGTTAGAAGGAAGAACAGAGTCAGATCATGCTTCTACAGTATCTGAAAACGACAGTAATTCTATTCGTTTATGGCATCAAAGGTTGGGCCATATGAGTGAAAGAGGATTAAAAATTTTATCTGATCGTAAGTTACTTCCTAGTTTAAAATCTTCTAAGTTAGATTTCTGCAAACATTGTCTGTTTGGGAAACAAAGGAAGCAGAAGTTTAAAACTGGAAAACATACTAGTAAGGGAATCCTTGATTATATCCATTCTGATGTTTGGGGTCCATCTCCTATAACCTCATATGGAGGATCGTCATATTTTGTATCTTTTATTGACGATTTCTCTAGAAAAGTGTGGGTCTACATGTTAAAGAAGAAGTCTGATGTATTCACAGTTTTCAAACAGTTTAGAGCATTAGTTGAAAAAATCACTGGAAGAACCATTAAATGTTTAAGAACTGAAAATGGTGGTGAGTTTACTTCAAAGAAATTTGATAATTATTGCAAGGATGCTGGGATCGAAAGGCATAAAACCACTGTATATACTCCTCAAAAAAACAGATTTGTTGAACGCATGAACAGGACTCTCTTAGAGAGAGCAAGAAGTATGCTTAGTAACGCCAATTTGCAGAAGGAATTGTGGACAGAAGCGGTTTCTACAACTTGTTACTTGGTAAATCGATCACCATCAACTGCGATAGGATGAAAAATTCCTCAAGAGGTATGGAAAGGTTATCCATGTGATTATTCTAAACTGAAAGTTTTTGGTTGTGATGCATATGCTCTACTTCCGAAACATTAGCGTTCTAAATTAGATCCTAAATCAAAAAGATATATCTTTGTTGGATATGGTGATGGGACTAAGGGATACAGGTTGTGGGATCCTACTACTCACAAGATCATCATTAACAGAGATGTTAAATTTAATGAATCTTCACTTGAAAATCCAGATGTAGATGATGAATTGAAACAGGATAATGAACCTAAGCTTCAACACATTTAGTTTGAAACCAGTTCAAATACTAATGATAGTTCAGATCATGAACAAGTTTCAGATGCAGATCATGAACGTGTTTCAGATGCTGATCATGAATAAGTTCCTACAGATAATAATCAGCAAATTGTGGAAGTACCAGAAACATCTTTAAGGAGGTCTACAAGAATCAGACGACTTCCTAAAAGGTATGATGATTATGTTACTTTAGTTGCTTTAACCGCTAACGATGATGAACCTTTTTGCTACCAGGAAGCTGTAGAAGGTTCTAATAGTGGTAAGTTGAAAGAGGCTATGAAGGATGAGATGAAGGCATTAGCCAAGAATGCCACATGGGATCTGGTTGAACTTCCTAAAGACAAGAAAATTGTAGGATGTAAGTGGGTTTATAAATTGAAGAAGGGTGTTGATGATAAAGAATACAGGTACAAAGCGAGGCTGGTCGCAAAAGGTTTTTCTCAGAAAGCAGGCATTGAATTTCATGAGATATTTTCACCAGTTGTAAAAATTGTTTCAATTCGGATTGTGTTAGCATTAGTTTCTTTACTTGATTTAGAATTACAACAACTAGATGCTAAAACTGCATTTTTACATGGAGATTTAGATGAGGAGATTTACATGGAACAACCGGAAGGGTTTGTTCAAAATCGCAACACGAAATTTGTCTGCAGGCTCAAGAAATCATTGTATGGTCTGAAGCAGTCGCCTCGACAGTGGTACAAGAAATTTGATTCTTTCATGATGAGTCAAAATTATATAAGAAGTGAATATGATCATTGTGTTTACTTTAAGAAATTTATTAATGGCATGTTCATTATCTTAGTGTTGTATGTTGACGATATTCTTTTAGCAAGCAAAAGCATAACAGAGATCAACAGGTTAAAGGCTCAGATGGCTAGGACGTTTGATATGAAAGATCTAGGAGCAACAAGACAGATTTTGGGCATGGATATTTTCAGAGACAGGAGCAATGGTAAGCTGTGGCTATCGCAATAGAAGTATGTTGAGAAGATACTCTTGAGGTTTGGTATGAACAATGTGAAGCCTGTTTCAGTCCCTTTTGCTTCCCATTTTAAGCTTTCTTCAAGTTTATGTCCTAACACTAATGAAGAAAAGGAATATATGTCTCGAATTCCATATGCCAATGTAGTAGGTTGTTTGATGTATGCAATGGTTTGTACTCGACTAGATATTTCACATGCAGTTGGGGTTGTCAGCAGGTATATGGCAAATCCAGGAAAAGAACACTGGTCAGCAGTGAAATGGGTGCTTCGGTATCTAAGAGGCATAAGTGATTACTGTATCCCTTATAACAGGAGTAGTGAATTTGTTTGCGGATATGTTGATTTTGATTTTGCAGGTGATTTGGATAAGAGAAGATCAACTTCAGGGTATGTCTTTACTCTCGCAGGTGGAACTATTAGCTAGATTTAAAAGCTACAGAACATTATTGCTTTATCCACTACTGAAGCAAAATACATCGCTGCTTCACATACTTGCAAAGAAGCAGTTTGGTTGAAAGGTTTGTTTGGTGAGTTTGGTAGGTTACAGGACAACATTAAGTTATTTTGTGATAGTCAAAGTGCAATTCATTTGGCTAAGAATCCGGCCTATCATAGTAAATCAAAGCATATACCTATCAAGTACCATTTTGTAAGACAGGTTATCACTGAAAGGGGAGTGTCTCTTGAAAAGGTGCATACAAAGGAAAACTGTGCAGACATGTTCACGAAACCAGTTTTGTTAGAGAAGCTACGATGGTGTCTGGATTCTCTTGGCTTGCAGAAAAGATAAAAATAATAATGAAACAGGGTATCAGGCTAATTGTTTTCAAGGTGGAGATTGTTGAGATTTTATTTCTTATTTTTTAATTAATTTTGGAGAAAATCTCATGTAGGTGACAACAATAGGATTTTTTGCTACATTGGCTCCATCAATTTCTGATGAGGAGTTAATGCATCCTATATTTTTTGTGAGCGAATTTATGAGTCTGTTGCCATTCATAGCTATAAAATGTAAGCCCGTAGAGGCAAGTGAGCATGATGAGGAATGTGTAGTGAGGAAGAGCTGAGCAGATCAGAAACTCTGCTATTGTATTTCTCCAGTTGATTAATGAGATTGCCTATGCCCTGTTAGGTGGACGTAGCCCAGATTGGTTAGGTGAACCACGTTAAAATCTGCTATCTTTATGTGTGTTTATGCTCTGTGTTCTGTATGTTTTATTTCATTATTCCGCTGCTGAACTCAACAGGCCCGATAAATATGTTCTTAAAGATATCAACCAAAATTACAAAGTAGTGTCTTCTGGCCCTGTTGATCATACAACTGGTTTATATAAATTTGCAGGTTTTAATTAAGCTAAGAGACAACCTTTTTATTCCTATGTTTCTCATCCTAATGAACTAAGTAAATTATCACATGAAATATTGTGTCACTTAAATTATGGTAAAATGCAAATAATAACTAAAATGGTTCAAGGTTTTCCTAATATTTATTCTACTACTGGTGTTTGTGAAGGATGTGTTCTTGGTAAACATAATAGAGAAATGCTTGACAAAGGTAAATCTTGGCGTGCTAAAGAACCTTTGCAATTAATTCATAGAAATATATGTGGTCCTCTTGAAGTTCCTTCAATATCCCATGCAATTTATTTTCTTACCTTTATTGTTGACTCTAGTAGAAAATATTGGGTTTATTTTTTGAAAAATAAAAGTGAAACATTTGTAAAATTTCAAGAATTTAAATCCATGGTTGAAAATGCATCTGGTAAGAGTATTAAAACTTTGTGATCTGATAATGGGGGGGAATTTGTTAAGAAATAATTTGATGCATATTTATCTAAACATGGTATTCACCATCAAAATATTGTTCATTACACACCTCAACAAAATGGTATTGCTAAAAGGAAAAATAGAACTTTAGTTGAAATCACTAGATGTATTCTTTGTTCTAAAGGACTGCATAAGAAATATTGGGTCGAAGCCATCAATTGTGCTACTTTTATTTTAAATATAGTTCCCACTAAATATGTTAAGCATGTTACCCCTGAGGAAAAATGAAATGGATGTAAATCGGATATTAGTAATTTTAAGGTGTTTGGTTGTGAATGTTGGGCTCATATTCCTAATGAAAAATGTGAAAAGTTAGAACCCAAATATCACAAGTGTATCTTAATTTCTTATGATGAGAATTCCAAGGCTTATAGGTTGTTTTATCCTTTTAATCAAAGTGTCAGAATCAGAAGGGATGTTCAATTTCATGAAGTCTCTTCCTCGTCTGAGTCTTTAAAAACTCATGTTACCCCGAATTTACCAATACCATATGTTACTCCTATTCTTGTTACTCCTTCTTATAGTTTTGTGCCCCTTATTGATCTTGATTCTTCCTCTCCCTCAAGTATTCCACCTAAAACTCATGAAGCTCCTGAAGTGACTCATGTTCCTCCTATTCTTCCTCTTTGGGCTCAAATAACCCTTGACTCTGCAAGTAGTGAGGTCAGAAATCCTTTCGACACTCGTTGAACTAGATCTAAATTTTCTCTTATGACCAAGGTTTTGGCCACAAATTATCCTGCTACTTATGCTCAATATAAGGGTAATCCTCACTGGGAACAAGCTATGTATGTTGAATATGAATCTCTTTTGATAAACAAGAATTGGCCTCTTTTTCCTCTTCCTTTAGGAAATAATTTAGTTGGTTGTAAGTGGGTTTATAAAACTAAGTTCACTGCAGAAGGATAGGTTGAAAAGTATAAAGATAGATTAGTTTCCAAAGGCTTTAATCAACTTGAAGGTATTGATTATAATTGAAATTTTTCTCATGTTTCTAAAATGATCACAATAAGAACCATTTTATCACTTGTTGCATCTTTTAAGTGGGAAATTCATTAAATGGATTTTAGTGCATTTTTAAATGGTGATCTTACGGAAGAAATCTATATGTAACATCCTCCTAGTTTTATTTTTTCTCAATCCTCAAGTTTAGTATGAAAATTACACAAAATCTTAAATGGTCTCAAATAAGCCTTTAGGGCTTGATATGATAAAATTGATGCACGTTTCTTGAATAATGGTTTTAAGCATTGTATTTCTAATCCAAATCAGTATGTTAATAACTTTGGTGATAATATATTCAGTATTTTTTTATATGTGGATCTAATTATCACTCGTGGCCAGCTTGTATTAATTCAAGGTATGAAAATTTCTCTTGAGAAGAAGTTTGAGATGAAAAATCTCGGTACATTGCACTATTTCTTGGGTGTTCAGATCTAGCATATGGCCAATGGTATCTTTTTCTCTCAGCTTAAGTATGTGACAAATCTATTGGATCATTTCAATATGAGTAATTGTAAACCCACTCCTACACCATTTCAATCCAGTGTAAAGTTAACTATTTAGTGTACCACTCCACTAGTTGATGCTACTCTTTATCATCAACTCATTGGAAGTTTATTATATTTAACTGACACTAGACCATATCTCTCTTTTTCCATCAGTACGATTTCTCGGTTCATGCAACAACCTCGTGAAAGTCAATGGCAAGCCTCCAAGATAATTTTGCAATATTTCCACTGGACATTGCATTATGGTGAATTTTATTTGAGCAATGCTACAATTTTACTCTCTAGTTATACAAATTCTAATTAGGCAGGTGACAGTTTTGATCGACGGTCAACTTTTGGTTACATATTTCAACTTGGTTAAGGTTTGATCTCTTGGTCTTGCAAGAAGTTGAAGACTCTTTCTTTATCTTCATGTGAAGCAGAGTATAGAGAAGCCAAAGAAGCAACTAAAGAAGCTGTTTGGTTACGACATGTTCTTCCCGAGCTTGGTATGGTTCTGAAATCGTCTACCATGATGAAATGTGCCAATCATGGTGTAACTAAACTTTCTTACAATCTAGTATATCACTCTAAAATGAAGCATATCGAGCTTGATGCTCATTATATTCGAGGTCTTATCGCTAATGGTGTTATTTCTCTAGAGTATTGTCCTACAGAGGAGCAGGCAACCGATATCTTCACCAAATCCTTGACAGAAGTGAAGTATGTGTATCTTTTCTTTTTCTTGGGATGAAGGAAGTCATCAAGGGGGAGTAGTAATGACTCCTTCCTTCCTTAGTGTTAGGTAGTGTTAGGATGTGCCCTTCTCCCAGCCATTATTAAGGGGGAATGCTGGAATATATTATATTCCTTGGAAGGTAATTATGTCTTTGTATTATGTTGAAAGTTGAATAAAAACTTATGTAAAATAGTAACACATTATATCCCATATTCATTATGGCATAGTATGCTCTTGTATCCATTAATTATATAAAGAGGTGTTAGTTTGGAGAATTATATTATCCCACATTCAATATGTGAGAGTAATTCCTCCACGTCTCTGGGTATATAATAAAGTAAAGGGAGTTTTTTCGTAAATAATCTGATGCAGGTAGGGCCTGAAAAACCCATAATCTTTAATCTCTTTGCATATAAACGTGCATTTCAGCATTTTCTGAAATTACAACTTCAATGTCTGGCAAATTTCATCTAATGTGCGGAAGCTTATCTTCCAATTCCTGGCAAATTCACAAGTTATCATTTGAATGCGGAAGCTTGGAGTTTCAATTCAAGATTTCATATTTGTTTGTTTTAATGCCAGCACTCCAGTTTATCTTATCATCTGCTTTGGTTGAACAAATTATTCCAGTTGCATAACTTTTAAGAAAGCATCAACCATATAACATTACAAGTTGACTTTTAACTATGCATTTGAGCCAGCGCTTTCCCAAATTCACAATCCATCTTCTGTCACATCGATTTCAAGCTTTATTTAAAATCAATGCTGTCCATAATTGACTACGTACTTACCATTCTGCTTCTATCTGAAGATTAAATTCTACTTTCGATTTCATCCATATTCAAAATGGACTCCAGCCAGCAATCTCATCCAACCCTTGTCAACGCCTTTTCTGAGGTATTCATTGGTTCATTGACTACATTTGATCTTCCACACACTAATTATCCATCTGGTTATTATCAATTCATTTTGTTGTTCGGTCACAGCTCCGTTATTCATATGCTTCTGCAGACAATATTTTTCTGTGGCAATCAATTCACATAAGCTTAGATTTTATTTCAAAGTCAAGTGCCCACAAAATATCGATCCATGTACATAGTTGAATAGCCAGAACGATTTACAATTTAACCAACACAATTTCAACGCTTGCTCTATGTTCATCACTGCACAAACTTACTTTGCCAATCTGCCATGCTATTCAGACTATTTCACTGTTTTGGAAAAACAACAATTTAAAACTTGTTTTAATTGAATTCCAAACAGAGTTTGAACCACAGCTCTGTGCCTCCCTGCATTCGATTCACCAATTGATTCCACATAAAACTATTCAAATCAACATAAAAATTCTACAGAGCAAATGAATTCAAACCGGATTTTGTTTCCACCGCACACGTTGCTACTGGATTGAAATCAAACCTGCACCTATTTCAACACTTCCAACAAACTGCAGATCAATATAAACCCCATCGATTTACCCAACACACGTAATCGATTTCTGCAGTTAAAAATTATAATATCGATTGACACAGAACAACGCTTTCAACACAACTGTAAACTCAATGTAATGAAATACAATCCTTCATGCAGATAATGCAAACTTAATTTCATGCTGGACATTGCCATTCAAAATAAAACAATTACTTTTAATTCCATCAATCCGCATCACCAGTGTAGTCAATAACAACAGTCGGCTTTTTAATGCATTCAACATTCATTACTTTCTGAATTGAATCTGTAATATAAAACTTGGCAGTGAGATATAAAATTTAATCTCCATTCCATAGATGCATATGATTCATTTCAACCTCATCAATCAATTTCGTTTCTATTAACCCAGGATATATAGAGCAATCGAATCCAGAAAGGCGAAAATACTCTCTCTACCATCGTAGCTACCAATGGAAGATCGAGCCTAATCGATCCAATTGACTTTATCAAACAGTCTTAATAAGATTATGCAAAGTTAAACTTCTTTCGTAGAGATTAAAACACAATTCCCTTACAACATTAATATTCCAGAATTTAAAAAGGATCGAATTTCATTTCATTCATTGAACACACAAATCCAATCTCACGGAAACTCAATAATGAACATACAGTAAAAAAAATCAAATGTTGTATTGACACACGAAACACTTACAATATAATTTCTTTCCTTGGCCTGATTTCCAATTATTTGGCCCTTTACAATTGCCGAAGGCTCCCAAGCAGAAACCCTCTCACTGCTCACACTCTCACTCTCACTATTCAAGTGTATTTTTTCTTCAAAAACCCACTTCTATTTATACACAAATAATGCATTTAATTCACTCAAAATATCTCTCCACCTAATCCTCAACTAATCCCATACATAGAAATCCTAATCCCAAATTTTTCTCCTAAACTATTTCTCTCATATCCTTTTATTTATTAAAAGAATATTTACATAATCCTCACTTTTCATACTTATCTCCTATTTTATTAAAAATAACAAATTAATTAATAAAATATTAAAAATTGTCACACCCCCTTTTCTAACATATTTACAAATAAAAAAATATCCTTGATGCTCCTGCATCAGACTCCCAACGTTAAAATAATCATGATCACCTGATCATGTGTTCGGATCTATGTAGGCCTGGATCCCATATATTGTGCTGCAACTTTACACTTGTCGCTGCTTCTTTCTGATGTTCTTCTCCAGTTCTCCACACTTTATGCTGCATCATTCCACTGGCTGTGCTCTCGCAATCTTTTGTTGTCTTTCTTTTGCTGCTTCTCTTTTGTTTTACTGCTGCTGGCCTCTTTCGCGATTATTTCATCATCATCCGCCTCATCGGTTCAATTTCTCTGTCTAATAGACTTTCTCCAGCATCTTCAATAAAACCTGTACTCACAAAACAATTGTTAGGAAAAAAACATAAGGCTTCAGTGCCCCCATAGATGTTACTATAGCCGCCACCATAAATGTCGCTAACATTGGGTTTACTCCTGCAGATGTTACCCCACATGTTTCCCTAGCTGTCACTATGGATGTTGCTACCTCCCAAACTTCCTGTTCCTCTGCAACATTCCTTTTCTCATCACCTGCAATTTCATCTGCAACTTCTTTCTCTGGTTCAAATGTCTCCAGCAAACATTTCAGCATTTCATCAACATGCTGCAAATTAACTCCAGCATAACCTCCATCTTTCCCTTCGAAAATCTTCCGTAATTTTCCACCATCATCTTGATTGATTCTGGCAATCAAATCAAGTTCTTCCAAAACTGTAGCCTCATCCTCTAACACTGTAGCAGCTCCAAAATTTTGTCCACCAGTCTTCTCTTGGCTATACAGACAAGCCAACTCTTTCTTGTCACCCATGGTAACAAACCTCTGCTTATGAGACTTTACGGTCTCATCTTCTTTCTGCAGTTGTTCACCTCCTTCCAGGACAATTACAAATGATTGACTGCCTTCTACATCACCTGTAAACATAATCAATTTGTCAGCTTCCAAATCACAAGACCCAATGGTCTCACTTGTTGATTCAGTCATCCGCAGCTCCAAGTCTTCTTCAGGACTTAGAAAATCTTCACTGGCTTTCTCCTCAGCTTTCTCTGGCAACACTTCAGTATGCTGCTCTGAGTTTTCTTCCAACTCTCCCGTCAGCACATTAGTATGCTGATTGGCATTCAACATGAGACTATCATCTAGTCTCGCCTTCTTACCATCCTCTGCTCCAGGACTGTCATTCATGAAAAATTTCCTACCTTGCTTCCTCAGCAAATTATCCTGCACATAAGTCCTCTGTCTCTCCAATTCTCTTCTCTGAAGATCTAGCTTCCTATACAATTCAACAATTTCATTAGGAGTAGAACTTGGAAACTTCACACAATTTTCCATACCTTCACCATCTTTTAGCCAATCATCAGCTGGTCCTTCTCTCTCTGCACCAATACTCTTATTAGAATCCTTCATCTCCATTTCCTCCTGAGATCTTGCCATCTCATCATCGATTTGAACAGCTTTCAGATTCAACTCTTCTCTCTCCTGAACAAACTCTAAATCTTTCTCATCTCCCTGTGTTGTACTTGCAAACATACACAACTCATCAGTTTTAAAACTACAAGACCTTTCAGTCTTGACTGCTTCCTCCAACACTTTCCTTTGAACAAATCTGCATGTGGAATCTTCAAATTCCATCTATGGCTCAAGAAATCTAAGTCCTTTCCTTAATAAGGCAATCACACTTTGCCTCAACTTCATCTGCAATGGTTGCCAAATCACTCTCTTGCCCTTCAGTGGAAAGATCCATCCTTTATTCTGGTTTTCCTGCTCTTGCAACCATTCTTCTAGTACCTGCAATTGTACCTTCATTACCGCAATTTCTCTTTCTCGGACCTCATCTGTCATCTCACTTCTATGACATTCCTCTGAACCTTTTCTCTGATCCTCCATGATCATCTTCTCGATGAGTTTCTCACTCACCATGAGTTGCACTAGCCTCTGCAACAGCAATCTCTCCTGCTACCGCCGCTTACCTCACCAAGCTCTCCTCACTCGGTCTTTTGGTAAGTACTTGGTTCACTGCCTCTGGAACCCTTTGAGCATTCTCCTCTGCTCTCTCTTTAGGCTATCTCTTCAACTCACCTTCTCCTTCAGGACACTGCAATTGTCCTCCCTATCCAGCCTTTAGCTGAATGTCAGGTTCACTGCCATCATCTTGTCTGCAATCATAAACTTCAATCATAAATTTCAAATCAGAAAACTATCTCACCTTTAAGATCTTGCACGATCTTGTCTCCATTCACTTCTGCCATCCTGTTCACTAAATTTGTGTAGCTTGCATATCAAATTTAAAAATCTGATCTTCCTTTCAATCATTCATCACACATTCAAGTAAAACACCCTTCAGTTCTCAACTGTACTCATTAAAAAAAAACAAACATCTTCAACAGAGCCAAGCTCTGATACCAAAAAATGATGCAGGCAGGGCCTGCAAAACCCAAAATCTTTAATCTCTGTGCATATAAACGTGCATTTCAGAATTTTCCCAAATTACAACTTCAATGTCTGGAAAATTTCATCTAATGTGTGGAAGCTTATCTTCCAATTCCTGGCAAATTTACAAGTTATCATTTGAATGCGGAAGCTTGTAGTTTCAATTCAATATTTCATATTTGTTTGTTTTAATGCCAACACTCCAGTTTATCTTATCATCTGCTTTGGTTGAACAAATTATTCCAGTTGCATAACTTTTAAGAAAGCATCAACCATATAACATTACAAGTTGACTTTTAACTATGCATTTGAGCCAACGCTTTCCCAAATTCACAATCCATCTTCTGTCACATCGATTTCAGGCTTTATTTAAAATCAATGCTGTCCATAATTGACTACGTACTTACCATTCTGCTTCTATCTGAAGATTAAATTCTGCTTTCGATTTCATCCATATTCAAAATGGACTCCAGCCGGCAATCTCATCCAACCCATGTCAACACCTTTTCTGAGGTATTCATTGGTTCATTGCTTACATTTGATCTTCCGCACACTAATTATCCATTTGGTTATTATCAATTCGTTTTGTTGTTTGGTCACAGCTCCGTTCTTCATATGCTTCTGCAAACAATCTTTTTCTGTGGCAATCAATTCACATAAGCTTAGATTTTATTTCAAACTAAAGTGCCCACAAAATATCGATCCATGTACATAGTCGAATAGCCAGAACGATTTACAATTTAACCAACACAATTTTAACGCTTGCTCTATGTTCATCGCTGCACAAACTTACTTTGCCAATCTGCCACGCTATTCAGACTATTTCACTGTTTTGGAAACACAACAATTTAAAACTGTTTTTAATTGAATTCCAAACAGATTTTGAGCCATAGCTCTGCGCCTCCCTGCATTCGATTCACCAATCGATTCCACATAAAACTATTCAAATCAACATAAAACTTCTACAGAGAAAATGAATTCAAACCGGATTTTGTTTCCACTGCACACGTTGCTACTGGATTGAAATCAAACCTGCGCCTATTTCAACACTTCCAACAAACTGCAGATCAATATAAACCCCATCGATTTACCCAACACACTTAATCGATTTCTGCAGTTAACAATTATAATATCGATTGACACAGAACAACGCTTTCAACACAACTGTAAACTCAATGTAACGAAATACAATCCTTCACGCAGAGAACGCAGACTTAATTTCACACTGGACATTGCCATTCACAATAAAACAATTACTTTTAATTCCATCAATCCGCATCACCAGCGTAGTCAATAACAACAGTCGGCTTTTTAATGCATTCAACATTCATTACTTTCTGAATTGAATCTGTAATATAAAACTTGGCAGTGAGATATAAAATTTAATCTCCATTCCACAGATGCATACGATTCATTACAACCTCATGGATCAATTTCGTTTCTATTAACCCAGGATATATAGAGCAATTGAATCCAGAAAGGCGATAATACTCTCTCTACCATCGTAGCTACCAATGGAAGATCGAGCCTAATCGATCCAATTGACTTTATCAAACAGTATTAATAAGATTCTGCAAAGTTAAACTTCTTTCGGAGAGATTAAAACACAATTCCCTTACAACATTAATATTCTAGAATTTAAAAAAGGATCGAATTTCCTTTCATTCATTGAACACACAAATCCAATCTCACGCAAACTCAATAATGAACATACAGTAAAAAAAATCAAATGCTGTATTGACACACAAACCACTTACAATACAATTTCTTTCCTTGGCCTGATTTCCAATTATTTGGCCCTTTAAAATTGCCGAAGGCTCCCAAGCAGAAATCTTCTCACTGCTCACACTCTCACTCTCACTATTCAAGTGTATTTTTTCTTCAAAAAACCACTCCTATTTATACACAAATAATGCATTTAATTCACTCAAAATATCTCTCCACCTAATCCTCAACTAATCCCATACATAGAAATCCTAATCCCAAATTTTGCTCCTAAAATATTTCTCTCATATCCTTTTATTTATTAAAAGAATATTTACATAATCCTCACTTTTCATAATTATCTCCTATTTTATTAAAAATAAAAAATTAATTAATAAAATATTAAAAATTGTCACACCCCCTTTTCTAACATATTTACAAATAAAAAAATGCCCTTGATGCTCCTGCATCATAATCACATATATGCTGATATATTATTGGTTTCTTAGATAGATATCTAGTTTAGTAGATATAATATTCTAACAAGTGGTTGGGTGTGGACAATTGCTAGTGCATCAACTCGAAGAATTTGAAGGAAATGATTTTAGGGAGAAATTTGTTCAATATGTGTGAATGCATTAAATATCATTCAAAAAACATATAATAAATGTTATATGTAATAGAGATTTTGTTGATAGATGTATTTGACAACTGTATGATTAAAGTGGAAGAGACTATAGTGGATCACTACAATTGTGTGTGGATGCATTGATGGAGGAGAAACTATGGGATGTGTTTTATGAAGTGTGGTAGGTGAAATGAGTAATTCAATAATTATGATGAGGGATGAAATTTGAAAGACCTTTCTTGTCTCAATTACAAAAGATGTACATATTTTATCTCCACCAAGCTAAAATAGATTACCTATTTCATCTTAAAATAGTTTCTGTGTTAGGGTAATTTTATCTTTTTTTTTCAAGATCCTTCCATGGATGAAGTGGGAGCTTCCTATACGTTTAAGGGTGTTTTTGTCTTTGTATGGCAAGATCCTTCCATGGATCAAGTGGGAGCTTCCTATTTAGACACAAAAAGAATACATTGTACTTGTAGATGTTGAACCTCTAATTAAGCTGAGAGGGGGGGGGGGGGTGAATCAATTTAATACATTCCTGATCTCTTAAACTTTTCATTAAACTTATTTACACCTTCATTTCAAACTCTATTTGATGTGAGAGTAATTTTAGAATGTAATCAGAAAGTATTAGTTTAATAGAGCAGTAGACTTAATATGAGAGCAACAGGTATTAAGCAAATAATACATATCAGATCAATACATAAATATCATGCACAGAGACAATAGATATAAGTGGAAACCCATAAAGGGAGAAAACCACATCTTATTATTGTTGTGATGCAAAGGCAAGCTCCAACTCCCTCTCACCACTGTTTTCTGCAGGCACCAACCTACAGGAGGCTCCTACCTCAATTCTGCAAGCTACGACTTGCAAGGAAGCACCAACTCCCTTCAGTTTTCTACAGGCACCAACCTACAGGAGGCTCCAACCTCAGTCAGCTACAACTGACAGCTATCAGGCTGCAACTTGATAGGGAAGCTCCAACTTCCTCATTTTCTAAAACTGAATGTTTGCTGATTTACCTCAGATATTAGCTCTGTTCTGTAGCTTCTCTTAATCTTCTCTGCCTTCTATATTCTGCATTCTCTCTATATATGCTCTCTCCCTTGCTCTAAAAAAAAAAACTCTCTCTGCATATCAAGATGATATTATATATAGATTTCCTCACATGACTGTTTGTATTCTGCTTGGAATTCGAAATGGAAAGTCATGTCTCTTTGCCTTCTGCCTTCTCACTCCTTTTATCAGCTTACTCAGAAATTATAACCGTAGGTGTCAATTTTAACATTACAGTGGGAGTTTGTTTTCTCTCGGAGACTTGCCAATGCATCACAAACAATAAAAATTTAAATAAAACATTTACATTCAAATTTAAATGAGAACTCCAGCTCACTCGTTTTGTCTCTTGGCTTGCTGCGCATCTGTCTTTTCTCTGACTGTGTATTTGTCCTTTCTATCCTCTGCTATGGTGTACCTGTTGCATGCGTGTAACTGTTCCTTTTATATCTGCTGACTGTAAATCTGGAGGAACTCCAATCCCTTTTATGTTATTAGTGTCTTGTTGATGTGGAACATTCCGCAAGAGGAACGGACATATATCACAGTCGTATATTAATAATCGCCCTCCCCTTAAGCTGAGGCCCATGGGTCTACAGACCACACGGCACTTTTCAATACAATCGCAACATTCGTTTCATATTACCAATCGCCCTCCACCTTAAGCCGAGGCCCGTGGGTCTACAGACCACGCGGCATATTTTAATACAATCGCCCTTTATATATATAACAGCGCCTTTTGATACAACTTAAATCAACTCTCGACATCCTTATATAAGGTTTTAACAAACAACTGCTGCTTCTACTGAATAAACTTGATAATACTTAACAAATGCCCTTTCGGGCCCACCCGACATGTTTTCCGATGAATTGGTTCTCCTCCGATTGCGATTGATCGCTCCTGCTCCGATTGCGATTGATCACTGTTCACTGCGTTTTGCCGATGCGATTAGACCTGGAACTCAAGTTGTATATGAGTCGTAGTTTATATACCAATCGGGTCCGGATTTCCAATCAAATGCAATCGGGGCGCATAATAGAAAAGTTCCGATTGCGATCAGAACACGGATGCGATTTGCATATATTAACTCCCGCTTATAATAGGATCGGGTCCGCCACTTCAATCGCAACGTTTTACAAAAGACATGCGATCAATCGGAAGGTTCCGATTGCGATTGGGAACTCGGATGCGATTAGCAATAAACTGTGGTATATAACTCGATCGGGTCCGGCTTTTGATCGGAGCACATAAAAAAACTCCGCCGATTGAACCTTTTCTCCGATTGCGATTGGGGAGGGGTCCCACCTTATAAAACTTTGTTTTATGCACTCCGCTTATATAACATCATATGTATGCCTTGGACCTCTACAACATACGTAATGTGCGGAATTTATATGTATCCTCCATCGGGGTAGACGATTCCCGGAATAATATTTGTGTTGTATAACGCCGGTTGGAGTGTGCGATTCCCGGAATATGGTTCTGTATTATATGCATTGCATTGCCGCTGGAGTTAAGCGATTCCCGGAATAAGTTTTGTATATGTTTATATATATATATTCTTTGCCGCTGGAGTGAAGCAATTCTCGGAATTTTGTAACTGCTCTCTGCCTCTCGGTCCCACGTTCGCCGGGTTGAGAGTACGTATTCTTAATTTTGTAACCGTTTCGCTCTTCCTTCGCTTTCGTACTTTTCATTCCGTTCCTATCTTCCGATAACGGTTCTTCACTGTGCTTCTATGACTGTTACATTTTGACATTCTTCTTGCTGCCTCTATTGCTTTCACTATGCTTCTTTTGCCTTCCTTTGCTTCAGTGCTGCTCCCTTTGCCTGAGTGCTGCCTCCTTTTCCATCAATGACAATATTTCCAACAGTCTCCCCCTTTGGCATTGATGGCAATCCACTTTCTCTGTTTGCTTTCTCTTTCTCTTGTTGCTTGCTCTTCCTCCTGCTATTTTTTCTTCCTCCCCCTTTGACATCAATGGCAAAGGATGACTCCTCATCCCTCCGTATGGGTTCTGTCGTTGTATTTCCTTTCTCTGAGTTACGTTTAGGTCCTCTTCTGCCGAAATTGGACTATGCTGTGTTTCATTTGTAGTGCTTGTAATATGTGCTAGATTGCAGACAGAGATGATGCATTTTACGATTGAAAGGTTCTTGTTGCTTCTAAATGCTGATAATATTGATAATGCTGATCCTGTGGACTTGTTTTATGCTTATCTTGCTGGTTGTTCTCCCCCTGGAATGATATCTTCGTTTTGTTCTCCCCCTGAGACTGTACTTTCTCTTCATATTAGAGAATAGTATCTACATATACTACCCCTAGTTTGTCTCTCAAGTATTCGAATGGTTCTCTGGCAAGTGGTTTGGTAAATATATCTGCTATCTGTTCTTTCGTTGATACATAGTCCAGTTTAACTATCTTCTGAGCCACTTGTTCTCGAAGAAAATGATACTTGATTGGTATATGTTTAGTTTTTGAATGAAGCACAGGATTTTTAGATATACTTATAACACTTGTATTATCACATTTGATTGAGATAGGTTCATTAATGCTTACCTTCATGTCTTGAAGAGTTTGCTTCATCCACATGACTTGTGTACAACATGCTGCTGCTGCTATATATTCTGCTTTAGCTGTAGACAGAGATATGGATGTTTGTTTCTTGCTTAGCCATGCCACCAGACTTTCTCCTAGATAGAATGCACCTCCACTTGTACTCTTCCTGTCATCCACACAGCTGGCCCAATCTGCATCTGTGTACACTGTTAAGGTGAAGCTTTTGCCTTTAGGATACCAAAGCCCATATTGTGTTGTTCCTTGTAGATATCTGAGTATTCTTTTTACTGCCAGAAGATGGTTTTGTTTAGGTGCCGCTTGATATCTTGCCACTAGTCCTACTGCTAGCATGATGTCTGGTCTTGAAGCTGTCAAGTACAGCAGGCTTCCTATCATGGATCTGTAGAGTTTTTGATCTACATCTGCAAACCTATCATCAGCACACAGCTTGCATCCCGTGATCATGGGGGTTGTCATTGGTTTGCAGTCCTCAATTTTGAATTTTTTCAGCATTTCTTTTAAGTAATTTTCTTGAGAAATGAATGTGCCTGTGTTCTTTTGCTGAATTTGCAGTCCCAAGTAGAAACTGAGTTCTCCAATCATAGAAATTTCAAACTCTGTTTTCATCTCATCAGCAAACCCTTTTGCTAGTTCATCTTTGTTGCTTCCAAACATAATGTCATCAACATATACAACAACAATTAGGAGTTCATTTTCATGCGCTTTTATGTATAGATTGCTATCTACTCCACCTCTCTTAAAACCCTGTTTTTGCAAATATTTGTCCAGTCTTGAGTACCAAGCACGAGGAGCCTGTTTCAGTCCATATAGGGCCTTCTTCAGTCTGTACACATAGTCTTCTTTGTCTGTCAATGAGAAGCCTTCTGGTTGTTCCATGTACACTTCTTCTTCTAGATCTCCATTAAGAAAAGCAGACTTTACATCCATTTGATATACCTTGAAGTCTTGGTAGCATGCAAATGCTAGGAACATTCTGATAGCCTCCATTCTGGCTACAGGTGCAAATGTTTCATCATAGTCAAGTCCTTCAATTTGTGAGTATCCTTTGCAGACCAGCCTGGCTTTATTCCTGATTACTTTTCCTTGCTCATTCATTTTGTTTTTGAATACCCATTTTGAACCAATGATATTTTTATCAATAGGTCTAGGAACTAGTTCCCAGGTATTGTTCTTCTCAATTTGGTCCAATTCTTCATTCATTGCTTTTACCCAATACTTGTCCTTGCTGGCTTCTTCAAATTTCTTTGGCTCTATTTGTGATAACATGGCTATGTATACTTCTTCTGTTTGTTCTGTTAGCTGCCTTCTTGTTTGGACTCCTGCTTTCTTGTCTCCTATGATCTGATCTTCAGGATGATTCTTCTGAGTGTATCTTGAGGGGGTTTTCAAGCTCAGCTTTGCATCATCTGTTGTCTTGCTTGTTTCATCATCATCCTTGTCTTCCTCTTCATGGTTGTCTGATGGACTGCAGCAGTCTGTATTTCTTGTATTGTTTGGAAGTTCTTCATCAAATCTCATATCAATACATTCAACTATTTTCCGAAGAGTCTTGTTGTAGCACCTGTACCCTTTACTTTTGGATGCATATCCTAAGAATATTCCTTCATCTGCTCTTGCATCAAATTTCCCAAGGTTTTCATCATTATTCTTTATGTAACACTTGCTACCAAAGACTTTGAAATGTTTTATTGAAGTTGGCTTTCCATGCCATAGTTCATATGGAGTCTTGTCACTGCTTGGCCTTAAGTGAGCTTTATTAAGGATATGTACTGCTGTGTGTACTGCTTCTGCCCAGAAGGTTTGAGCAATATTATTCTCTTGCATCATAGCTCTGGCTATTTGTTGTATAGACCTCTTTTGTCTCTCTGCTACTCCATTCTGCCGAGGTGTCCCTGCAATAGTAAATTGTTGTTTTATTCCATGTTCATTACATAGGTCTGCAAAGTCATAATCTGTGAATTCTCCTCCTCTGTCTGATCTGATACATTTCAGCTTGCATCCAGTTTGATTTTCTGCTAATGCTTTGAATATCTTAAATTTTTCCAATGCTTCTGATTTATTTTTGAGAAAAGCAACCCATGTCATTCTGGAGAAATCATCTATTATCAGCATAAAGTAGGACTCTCCACTTGGTGTTTTAGTTCTTGCAGGTCCACACAGATCCATGTGCACAAGTTGCAATGGTCTTCTTGTTGATAACTCTTCTTTAGATTTAAAGGATGTGCGAGTTTGTTTTCCCAACTGACAAGATTTGCATATTGTGTTTGAGGGCCTTTTTATTTCTGGAATATCTCTGACAGCTTTCTTCTTGCTCAGTCTAATGATATGGTCAAAGCTGAGATGTCCCAATCTCCTATGCCATAACCATGACTCCTCGAGTTTGCTAAGATGGCAGGCCTCATCCTCCTCTTTCACTATGTACACATTACTCTCTGTTCGAACACCTTTGAGTAGATTTTTTCCTGTTGTGCTTGATCTGAATACACAATATTGTGCTCTAAAGAGAACTTCATAGCCTTTATCACACATCTGACTGACACTCAGTAAATTTTCTTTCAGCCCATCTACATATAATACATCTTGGGCCTTTCCTCTGCCATTGTCTATGCTGACTGATCCTTTTCCCTTGATCTTTCCTGATTTGTCATTTCCAAAAGTGACATTGCCCGATTTCTTTTCGTCAAGAGTTAAAAACTTGTTTTTATCTCCTGTCATGTGTTTAGAGCAACCACTGTCCAAATACCATTGACTCTTCAAATCTTGAGCAGTTAAAGCCAAGTCACATTTATTCACCTTCTTTATCCACTGGAGGCCCCCTTTTGTTTGGAATCTTTTGTGAGTTGATGAATCACATCCTTTCAAAGAACATTTGGACGGTATATGTCCAACTTGATTGCATATACAACATTTAATCATAGTTTTTGCAGAATTGTGAGTATGAGAAAAACTTCTTTGATTTATAAACCTCCTTGAGGTGTTGAACATCATTCTTTGTCCATACTTTCTACATTCAGTAATTTTATGGCCAAATTCCTTACAATAAAAGCAGTATCCATAGAAGCTATTTGCATACCTGATGTAAGGTTGTTTCTTCCATTTGTTTGTTTGAGACAATCTCTTCACTGTTTGCATCTTTTGCAGGTTTGAATTGCTCCTCCTTGTATAACAATATGCAGCAATGTGTCCCAGCTTATGGCAGACATAACAGGTGGCATTCTTCATAGGAGGGAAGAATCTCCTTTGATGGCTTCCAAATTTGACATACTCAGGAGCATATGATCCTTTTTTTGTTATCTTAGTAGTTATTGCATTCTTTGTTACTAGAGGTTTCTTCTGCTCTCTGTCTCTCTTATTGCATATTTCTTCTTTTGTAGGAATTATTTGAGCTACTTCCTCATCCTTCTTTGCTTTTACAAAATTAATCTCTCTGTCAACCTTTTCTTTTCCTTTACTTGATTCTCCTTCGTATCCTATTCCAGTCTTTATCATAGGGGATCTTTGAGCAACCAAAATTTCATTCAACTTAATAGAGCTTGTTGATTGAGAAGGGTATATAGAAACTTTCTGTTGAGCATTTTCTAATTTCTTTCTCAGACATAGAATTTCTTCTTCCAGCTTCTCTTGTTCTCGAGTTTTATCTTTGATTTGCTGAAGTAACATATCTTCTATCTTCTTGGCTTCTTCAAGCTTTACCTTCAGCTGCATGAGGACTTCTGAATTTTGTTATTCTTTCACACATTTTAGGAGAATCTCTTTTTGTTTTCTGCATTTTAGTTTGAGTCTGTCAATCTCCTCCAGAGCACTTCTTAGCTCCCCCTCAAGGTCTGCTTCCCCTTCTTCTTCTTCATCTTCTAGTAGGAGTCCCTCAAGATCTTTTATGGCCATCAATATAAATTCTGAGGTTCCTTCTTCACTTGAGGGTTCATCTGAGTCTTCAGATGCACTGCTGTCTTGGTGAGCATAAAAGGATTTTCTGCTGAATTTCTTTCCTTTCTGCCAATTCTTTGATGTGTCTTTCTCTGATTCTTGAACTTGATTTCTTACTTTCTTGTGAGGACATTTAGCAGCATAATGTCCAACTCTTCCATAGTTAAAGCATTTGAAGGGAAGTTTACCTTTGTATCTACCTGAGCCTCTATCCAATTTCTTGACAAATTTAGCTTCTTCTTCATCAGAGCAAGAACATATTTCTTCCTTTTCTTTGTTCTTCTTTTATTTTTTGAATGATGCTTCCCTTGTACTTGGCTTCTTCTGTGGGAGCCTCATTTCATAGGCTGTTAGATTTCCAAGTATCCGGTTCATGGTCAAAGTCTCCCAATCCGCTGTCTCTTCTATTGCAGATACCTTGGGATTAAATCTGGGTGGGAGTGATCTTAGAATCTTTTGCACAACTATACTTTCTGGTATGGTTTTTCCAAGAGCTTTCATATTGTTAACAATTTCTGCAACTTTTAAGAAGAAGCTGCCAACATCTTCATCATCATTCATTTTTAAGTTTTCAAACTGGGCTCTATATACTTGAAGTTTGGCAGTTTTTACTTTCTGGTCTCCCTCATGTGTGTTCTCAAGAGTATCCCATATTTTCTTGGCAGTGTCTTTGTGCATTACTTTAATAAACTCTACTTCACATAATCCATTCAGGATGGCATTCATGGCTTTTGCATTAGCCACAAAATCTTGTTTTGAGTCCTTTTCTGAGTTAGTTGCCTTCGGGGCATATCCTAATTGCACAGCAGCCCAGACTTCTATTCCTAGAGACATTATGTATGTCTTCATTCTGATTTTCCAGAAAGCATAATTTTCACTAGTGAAGAAAGGGGCTTTATTGGTTGAGCATCCTTCTTTACTAGCCATCTTGGGAACCTAGGATCTCCTTTCAGTTGTTAGACTTGTACAAAGGAACCTGCTCTGATACCAATTGTTGAATCTCTAATTAAACTGAGAGGGGGGGGGGGGTGAATCAGTTTAATACATTCCTGATCTTTTAAACTTTTCATTAAACTTATTTACACCTTCATTTCAAACTCTATTTGATGTGAGAGTAATTTTAGAATGTAATCAGAAAGTATTAGTTTAATAGAGCAGTAGACTTAATATGAGAGCAACAGGTATTAAGCAAATAATACATATCAGATCAATACATAAATATCATGCACAGAGACAATAGATATAAGTGGAAACCCATAAAGGGAGAAAACCACATCTTATTATTGTTGTGATGCAAAGGCAAGCTCCAACTCCCTCTCACCACTGTTTTCTGCAGGCACCAACCTACAGGAGGCTCCTACCTCAATTCTGCAAGCTACGACTTGCAAGGAAGCACCAACTCCCTTCAGTTTTCTACAGGCACCAACCTACAGGAGGCTCCAACCTCAGTCAGCTACAACTGACAGCTATCAGGCTGCAACTTGATAGGGAAGCTCCAACTTCCTCATTTTCTAAAACTGAATGTTTGCTGATTTACCTCAGATATTAGCTCTGTTCTGTAGCTTCTCTTAATCTTCTCTGCCTTCTATATTCTGCATTCTCTCTATATATGCTCTCTCCCTTGCTCTAAAAAAAAAAACTCTCTCTGCATATCAAGATGATATTATATATAGATTTCCTCACATGACTGTTTGTATTCTGCTTGGAATTCGAAATGGAAAGTCATGTCTCTTTGCCTTCTGCCTTCTCACTCCTTTTATCAGCTTACTCAGAAATTATAACTGTAGGTGTCAATTTTAACATTACAGTGGGAGTTTGTTTTCTCTCGGAGACTTGCCAATGCATCACAAACAATAAAAATTTAAATAAAACATTTACATTCAAATTTAAATGAGAACTCCAGCTCACTCGTTTTGTCTCTTGGCTTGCTGCGCATCTGTCTTTTCTCTGACTGTGTATTTGTCCTTTCTATCCTCTGCTATGGTGTACCTGTTGCATGCGTGTAACTGTTCCTTTTATATCTGCTGACTGTAAATCTGGAGGAACTCCAATCCCTTTTATGTTATTAGTGTCTTGTTGATGTGGAACATTCCGCAAGAGGAACGGACATATATCACAGTCGTATATTAATAATCGCCCTCCCCTTAAGCTGAGGCCCATGGGTCTACAGACCACACGGCACTTTTCAATACAATCGCAACATTCGTTTCATATTACCAATCGCCCTCCACCTTAAGCCGAGGCCCGTGGGTCTACAGACCACGCGGCATATTTTAATACAATCGCCCTTTATATATATAACAGCGCCTTTTGATACAACTTAAATCAACTCTCGACATCCTTATATAAGGTTTTAACAAACAACTGCTGCTTCTACTGAATAAACTTGATAATACTTAACAAATGCCCTTTCGGGCCCACCCGACATGTTTTCCGATGAATTGGTTCTCCTCCGATTGCGATTGATCGCTCCTGCTCCGATTGCGATTGATCACTGTTCACTGCGTTTTGCCGATGCGATTAGACCTGGAACTCAAGTTGTATATGAGTCGTAGTTTATATACCAATCGGGTCCGGATTTCCAATCAAATGCAATCGGGGCGCATAATAGAAAAGTTCCGATTGCGATCAGAACACGGATGCGATTTGCATATATTAACTCCCGCTTATAATAGGATCGGGTCCGCCACTTCAATCGCAACGTTTTACAAAAGACATGCGATCAATCGGAAGGTTCCGATTGCGATTGGGAACTCGGATGCGATTAGCAATAAACTGTGGTATATAACTCGATCGGGTCCGGCTTTTGATCGGAGCACATAAAAAAACTCCGCCGATTGAACCTTTTCTCCGATTGCGATTGGGGAGGGGTCCCACCTTATAAAACTTTGTTTTATGCACTCCGCTTATATAACATCATATGTATGCCTTGGACCTCTACAACATACGTAATGTGCGGAATTTATATGTATCCTCCATCGGGGTAGACGATTCCCGGAATAATATTTGTGTTGTATAACGCCGGTTGGAGTGTGCGATTCCCGGAATATGGTTCTGTATTATATGCATTGCATTGCCGCTGGAGTTAAGCGATTCCCGGAATAAGTTTTGTATATGTTTATATATATATATTCTTTGCCGCTGGAGTGAAGCAATTCTCGGAATTTTGTAACTGCTCTCTGCCTCTGTCTCTGCCTCTGCTCCGCCGGTTGGAGAGTACGATTCCCAGAATTTTGTAACTGCTCTCTGCCTCTCTCTCTGCTTCTGTTACTCTGCCTCTGTCTCTATCTTCCGATAACGGTTCTTCAATGTGCTTCTATGACTGTTACATTTTGACATTCTTCTTGCTGCCTCTATTGCTTTCACTGTGCTTCTTTTGCCTTCCTTTGCTTCAGCGCTGCTCCCTTTGCCTGAGTGCTGCCTCCTTTGCCATCAATGACAATATTTCCAACAGTAGAAACATTTACTTCTTTAAATGTGGTGCCTTTGCTTATCATGGCCATTAAAGGTGTGGTCTGATTAGTAAAGTGTGACTTTTTAATAAAATATTTGTTGAAAAGCTTGTAGATTTAATTTTCTTAGGAATTATTTTGTAGATATCCTTGAATTGATATGTTTTTTTAGTTATTTCATGCTTTATAGTCCAAAAGGATGGAGATGTTGTCAAATAATATTATATTTAAAAATAATAAAATAATTCTTAGGTTAACAAATTCAAAAAATACTAATAAATAAAAAATCAATGTTTACCATAAATAAAATACTTCTATTTCCACTTTAAGTTTACACCAAAATTTATATGGAGAAATAAAAGTAATGAAAAATGAAAAAATTAATTTACTTTTTAGTATAAGGAAGATATGTGTTTCTTGCAGTGGTTAGCATGGAGTTGAAAAATAGCATGTGAAAATAATATTATTGATACTACATGATATGCATTCATTTGATGTTTAATTCACATGTAACATTTAAAACAAAAATATATTAATAAAAAATATATATTTTAGTGCAAATTATATATATATATATATATCCTTTATATTTTCACTTTCTATCCAGAGGGAGATGTGTGTAATTTATCTCGGTCTTAATATAAAGTTCATATATACTATTTAAAAGAGACATGGTGTGTGTTCTTACTCCATTAATAAGTTTTGCATAATTCAAAGTATAATATAGATTTATAATTTCTTTAATGTTTAATATAGAACTGGCATGTAACAATTCAAAAAGTATTAATAACACACACTTATATATATATATATATATATATATATATATTATAACTAAAATAATTCTTTATATTATACAAAATAAGTGCAAACTTTTCGTCTAGATTTGCAATAAAAAATATGTTTGTATTTTGAGATATTTGATCCTTCAACTGCCATAAATGTGAATCTATGATATATTTTACTAATTATATTGTACTTAACATATAAATAATCTAGTAATATGATTATTAAATTATTAAAATTGATATTTTTTATACACCTAGTTATCAACATAAAAAATAAAAATAATTAAAAAATAAAAATAACCTCATCTTAAATGTGATTTTCTCTAGCATTCCTTTAACATTACATAGATCAACATGTTAGGTTGTTGGGTGAAATAATTTCATATGCATATGGCTACCTTGGGGTTCAAGTTCAGCCTATGATCTCTCACGGGACTACATATAAATAGCATTAATAATGAAAAGTGAGGGGCAAGAGAAAAACTCTTATCAACCGAACCCTTTTAAACAACAGGCTTTATAAGTAGTCAACTTTATCCTTTCTATTTATATTTAGTGTACTTGAAAAATATGATTGGGTCTAGAGGCTCATTCTACAACCCAATATGCAGGGATGTGTAATTTTGTCCATGTCCATGCACATTTAAAATAAAATTTAAATTTAAAAATTATGTTCTAAATAGAAAAATAATGTCAGCTATAATTAAAAATATATATAAGTTGTAAAGTAATTAGAAATAAAAAAAGTTGTGTGAATTAGATGTTTAAATCTTATACTTTTCAAAAATATTTCAACAATAGATTTAAATAAATTGTTTGAATATCTATGTTAACAAGTTTATGTCGATATCAACTTCATATATATCTATATATAGAAACAAAAATTAATTTTTAATGGTTAATTTTTTATTTCGTCCTCTATATGCTCTATTTATCATTTTAAAAACACAATTTAAACATTAAAAAATAACACATTGTATTTTCGACTCTAAAAAAAATTACACTTGAAGAAATTTAATCCCTCTCTGCTCATGTTAGATTCGTACATCAGATAGATCTAGGTTGGTTCCTATTTCTATTAGGTGTTATGTTGTCTAAGTAAAATATTTTTTTCTTATTTCTTTGGAGTTTTTTAGATATAGATGTTTTCTAGATTGGTGTGTGCTTGAGATATTATGTCAACCAAGTAATTGTGTATCCAAGATAGTTTATCTATCTTGATACAACACTTCATTTATATATGTCACAATTTTTTCGTCAATGAAAATAGTTCTTATATAATTCTCTTCAATAGTATGATGGGCACTCAGTTGAACTCTTTAATGGTATGAGAGAGTGAGTTAATATTTTCCCATACAGTGAATACAAATATCCCCAAGGCTTTGATGAAAGCCTAGATAGAGGAGTCTTCCTAAAAATACAGTCCTCAAAATAAAATGGTCGAGATAAAATAAAAGTTTCACATTAAAATAGAGCATAACTTCAAAAAAATTTACGCACAATAGAACATATTAAAACACATGTGAAATTTTCATAAATACATCACAACATGATATACATTATATTATGATTTAGAAACATAGTAAATACATTCAAAACCAATTAAAACATCATTTTACTGAGTTTTACACATCACCAAGAGTTGTGGAGTAACTCGCTGTAAAAATTGTAACAAACTACTTTTACATACCAACCAAAAATTGCTCAACTACATTCTCTAGATTTACATCCGCTACTATGAAAAGGAATTCTACGTACTTGTTATATCAACAAATACATTTATAATACATTAATTCATGACAGAGTCAAATTATTTAGACACATGATGATCAATTGTACATCAAATTTTGTTCTATGTTGCAGAGAACATATGTTAGTTATGGAATTAATGTTTAGCCACACATCTTTACCAACACTTCATTAAATTCTCATTTAACTTTAATTATCTGATGTGTTGCAGAAGGAGTAATTTTTACTCCTACTTAGAACTTCATTTAAGACATGTCTTTTAACCTATAAACAAAATCCGCAACCTACAGTAAAAATCCACTTACTTGATTTAGTTGTGCACCACAAGTATGGTTGTTGTAACTTTATCTAACGTGGTGGTCGCCATTAATTTTCCAACACCCCCCCTTAATTGCAACAACCTCCATTGACAATTCCCACAAGATCTCCAAGATAAATAAAATTTCCACATGCCAATGGATCTGTGAAGATGTTTGCAAAGTGTTCTTGTGACCTGAAATGCTGCAACACAATTTCACCATTTTTAACCAATTCTCTAATAAAATGATATTTTGTGTCAACGTGCTTGGTCCTCTTGTGAAAAACATAATTCTTTGATAGTGCAATTGCAGAATCGTTGTCACAAAAAATGGTTATTGTTCCCTCTTGTTGATCTAAAAAACTTGACACATTGTTGCTGTTGCGAAGACATATTCAACTTCTGTTGTTGAAAATCATCACTATCAGCTTTTAATTGGAGGCCCATGAAATTGATCTTGAACCTAAATGAAAAAAATATCCTGACGTGCTGTTTCTATCATCAACACTTCATTCCCAGTCATTGTATGTGTAACCAACGAAGCTAAAATAATCTACAATGGTGTAGAAAATACCATATTCCTTTATCCCATTGACATAATTTAAAACCCTTTTGGCTACTTCCCAATGTGTCTCCTTGGGTGTCTCCATGAAATTTAACACCAAGCTGACTGCATAGATTATATCCAACCTAGTTGTTTTCAAATGCATCAAACTTCCCACCATACTTTTGTATAGTGTATGATTGACATTACTACTACAATATTCCTTACTAAAACTCAAACTCATGACAGTTGGATTTGGTGTTCAATTGTTGTTATGCATATTAAACCTCTCCAAAATGTCTGCTACAATTTTTTCTTGATAAATAAAAATACCATTTTTTTTTCTTCACTTCTATGCCCAAAAAATACCTTAACAACGCCAATTCAATAATTTCAAACTCAATTTTCATGACTTATTTGAATCAAATCAAATCATCTACATATAAAACAACAATCAAATCAAATAATATACATATGACACAACAATAAGAATCTTACCATCACTCTCTTTAATGTAGAAATTAGGTTCACCATCACATTTGTTGAATCCAATGTCCATCAAGTGAGCATCTATCCTCCTATAACATACATGTTGTGCTTTCTTTAGTTGATAAAGATTTTTCCTCAACCTATACACCTTCTCTTCTTGGATTTATACCTCATATCCAGGTGGTTGTGCAACATATACTTCCTCTTTCAACACTCCATTCAAGAATGTTGATTTTGCGTCCATTTGACACACTCTCCATTAATGTTATGTGACAATTGACAACATTGTATGCATTGTATCCTCGTGACTGGCACAAATGTCTCTGCATAATATCTTACATGTTGGTTGTATCCTTTGAAAATTAGCCTTGTTTTATGCCTTTCAATCTTTCCTTCAATGTTTCTCTTGGTCTTATAGACCTACTTCAGTCCAATTACTTCTTTTCCTTGCTCAATATCGACTAACTCCCATGTGTCATTATTTTCTATTACTTCTATATCTTCATCTATTTTCGCTAACATTTTTTCTTCTTTGAATGCATCCTCAAAATGGATTGAGTTATCTACATGATAAAACAGTGAAACTAATGAATTCAAAACATCACTACTATCAACTTCATTTTTCTCATATATTTCACTTAAATTTCTTAATTTGTGTCTTCTTATGCTTGTGGAACATGGAAATGACATGTCACTTGGTGTTGTGCTTGAAGTAGATGACGTTGTGGGTCTTTGCAGTGTTCTTAGAGAAACACCTGCTTGATTGTGCGAAACCATCCTAATATTTGTTGACCGTGTCACTTGTTGACTATTTTGTTGAGCTTGAATAGGTGTAGCAGGAGTCACTGTTCAGGAATTAATTTGTACAATCAATTCGTTTTTGTATTCATGTAATATAAATTTCTTCACATTGATTATCCTCTCTAAACCTCCACCCATGCTTCCTCTTCTATGAACTATACATCTCTTCTAATTATGACCTTCTTGGTTGATGGATTTTAGAGAGTGTATTCGTTGGATTCATCACTATATCTAACAAATATGCATTTCTCCCCCTTTCTATTAAAATTCCTCCTTAACTCATCTGGGACATGTGCATAAGCCACACATCCAAACACTCTCATGTGAGTAACACTATGTTTTCTTCCACTCCATGCCTCTTCAAGAACCATATTCTTAACACTTTTTGTTGGACACCTATTAATGATATATGTTGCACAAGTGATAGATTCAGCCTAATAATAATTTAGAAAATTCTTTTCTTTCAACATACTCCTTTCCATTTCCATAATTTTCCTATTATTTCTCTCTGCAACACCATTTTGTTGACCTGTATACCTCATTGTAAATTTCTTGTGAGTTCCATGCTCCCTGAAAAAATGTAGGAAGTCATTTGAGATGTATTCAACAACTATTTTAGTGCTTAAGAATTTGATGAAGTGTCCACTTTGATTCTCAACAAGATATTTGTATTGGTGGAAGTTCTCAAACACTTCAATTTTATGTTTTAGGAAGTAGACCCATGTCTTCCTTCTATAATCATCTATGAAATTAAAATAATAATAGTTGTCCCCAATTTATGGTGTCTTCAATGGTCCACATAAGTATGAATGGACAATATCCAAAGGTGCCTTTTTCATTATTGAATTTCCTGTTAGAAACGTCTCTTTATGTTTTTTACCCAACATACATTGTTCACATTGGTTGTTCGGTTTTTCTATGAGTCAAAATCACTTCACCATGTCTTTTTTATGCAGCAAATTCAAACCTTTAAAATTTAGATGACCAAATATCAAATTCCATAACAAATTTTCATCTTTAACTTGTGCTTGAAATTTTACTTGTGTTAATACTACTACATTTATTTCATTCTCTTGTGAACTCATTGATAGTTGTGGTTGAGCACTATCTTCCTTCGAATCTTGTTTTAACTTGAGAGGAAACATTCTATTATTTTTCATTTGGACATTTACAATTAGTTGTCTACTTGGAGACTTATCCAAGATTGTGCACTCATCAATTTTGAAAAAGGAATTGCATCCCTTTTTCATAATTTTTCCAATGCTTATGAGGTGCTTCAAACCAGGGACAAAATAGACATCTGAAATGTACTTCTTCTCCGCATTATTTGTTATAATTTTGACTCTTCCTTTTCCCATGAAAAATAATTTAATATTAGTCCCTAATGTCACTTTATATTTCACATTTTCATCTAGATTTGAAAACATTTCTATGTTACCTGTAATATGGTTGCTACACCCTGAATCCAAAAACCACACCCCTGAATCTAAAAACCACACATCCATTTCCTTTTCTTGTGCTACATTACAAGCCAAATTTTTTTTATCTTGGTTATTATTTTCATTTATGAAATTTTCACTTGGTTTTTTATTTATATCATGTTATTTATTTCTCCATTCATTTTCATAATGACCATACTTCTTACAATAATGAAATTAAACTTGATATTTATTATACCCAGACCTTGTTCTTGATTCTGGCTTGGGCCTTCACTTGGATTTAAATTTCTGCCTCTTCCACTTCAAATTGAAGGGTTGCCTCTTCCACCTCAGTGTGGGGTTCCTCCTCTTCCTCTAAAATTTTGTCTTCATGTGCCTCTATGTAATGTTCCAAATGAAGAATTTATAAGGATAAAAAAAATGCAATTATACGAACAAATTTTTTTTTATTGCAGCAACACAGATATAGGAAATGTGTTAGAACACCAAATTTTAGTAATGTAGATGGCTGGAGTACAATATAAGATATAAAATTTCCACTTGGGCTTGCAAAAAACAAGATACAAATCTCAAGTCAGAAATATCAAAATGATACAATTGTTGCAACATCTGCTCCTCTGAATACTGTGTCGTCCCCCTAGTTTCTAGTTTCTACAACTATTGACTCGCTTTGACACTATATTTTACCACTGAAAAGTGATCAGAAAAATCAAATAATTTGGGAGGCTGATCCTTGCCTAAAAACAAGAAAAACCCATAAATTTTTTCCTCAAAATACAATATTCAAAATTGGAACCTTCTCTGCTTGGCCCTTCTCCAATTTAAAAATATGATATTAAATATATTTGCACCAAAAAACACAAGAAAACCTCCAACAATACACCTCCAATCAATCCTCCATGCCCTCAACCCAAAATGTTCAGGAAAATTCTCTAAAAAAAAATGTTGCCCTCCAAATTACTACACAGTCACTAGGAGACTGACGCAATTTCTGAATATGAAATGATAAGGAATGCGTGTAGCTGATATCTCAAGGACTGAAGTTTCCTCAACACTCCTGAAATCCTAGATTAATTTCTCTGATGGTTCTCTACAATATTTCCTTCACAACCTAGCTTCCCCACAACAACTGACTCCCTCTATTGCGCAATGTAAACTCCTCATTACATCGCAACTGCTCGAGAAATAACATGTCAATCTCAGCCCTCGGAGGTTCACCTATAGCTGAAAACCTAATGAACCTAGGTTCGCCTATAGCTCTCATAAGCTAATGAACCTTAAAACCAACAAAAAATAGAAGAACCCAACTCCATCCTCCCAGACTATCACTGTGTCCTTTAAAATTGATATGTAGTAAAATCCTTGAACTTGGCCTTTCCAGTAATTTCACAATTAAACCCTCAGGCTGGAAAGATCACCAACTCTGATACCACTATAATATCCCTTTCAAGAATTTATCAAATTTTCTAAAAAAATAATTCAACCATAATTTCTTCATAAAATGAGCATTCAATTTACAAAAGATTTCCATGTAAAATACATTCACAAATTTAAGCCGTAAAAATCATAGAAAAATTTCGTAATAGAAACCCCAATATTCATGGAAAATGGAAAATGGAATATGCAACTGAATAATAGAAAATAACATGCAGAATATCTTAACCTTATTTTATTAATATAGAAAAATGTTGGAAATGGTCGAGGTAATGACCCCAAATAGATATACAATAATTCCACAACTAGCATCCAAGCAAACTAGAAATAAATAAACTACAATATATAAATCTAAATGGATCTACCAAGGAAATATATGGGTGCTCGCCCACTCTCACTAATCACCCAAGGGTTTCCTTCCTGGGGCTACTTCTGATGTAGATAATTAATTTCTCAAACCTCTCACAAAAAAAGGTATCCAATCCAAGATATCTCCAAATTACCTCTGCTTCTCCTTTTATACATCTGATAGATGGATCTCCAAGCCTCTAGAAGTATCTTATTTCATTATTTCATTATTATTCTATAATATCCTTCATTGACTCTAAACATTATTTTTCCTTTAACTAAATGACTAATTAAAGTAATTTTTATTTAGGGAAAATAGTATATCTCCCACGATACTATATTTGGCCACTATAATTCACTTCTCAACATCCCATCATGAAGATCTCCTCATTTCAGTTCCAACGAGATATTACATTGAGGTGTTCCATAAAATAATATGCTTGGAATACTAGCTCAATCATAATTAATTAATTTAGGCTCATTGTGAGTGCTACTTTTCAAAGTTGTCGGAATGCGACAGAATGAAAGAAAAATTGTGTTGATAATGAAATATGCCAAGCGAATGTCTTCAGATCTCGTAAAATTTCCCTTCGAATGCCTGATAACACGAACCCGGTCTAATGGCCTCACCATCCCCTGTCCTCGAAATCCACCCTGTTTGTACTATGGAGGAAAATAAAATTTGGAACATTACACTCTACCTTAACCAAATGAAACTTTTGTCTTGAAGGAATGCTCCAATGAGGAGTTTTCTTCTTTGTTTAGTCTATGTTCATGAGAGATCAGTGATGCATGAATCTCATCCACAAAAAATTATGAGAGATACTTTTTCTCTTCTACTGCCACAACAATGGCCTTGAATCTTGCTGGCAGGCTTCTAAAATTTTTCTCACATTAGAGAAAATTTCAGCCCAAAAGTACCCATGAAATTTTCATGTAATTTCCATTTCATAATATGTAAGCCAATTAAAATCCTTTAAATTTAAAAAAAGGTACATGTAAATATTTTTGATGGAAAAGAAGAAAAACCACCTTTTATAATTGTATTTTTAGCTTATCGTCTTATAGGTTTACTCAAATTTCATGTGTAGACACTCATTGGATGCAAAATTAAGTTCAACATCCAACGAATACCCATTATTCATACTTATGAGAAGACCCACATTGATAAAAATTGAAGATACATTTAAAAAATGTGTTCAAGATGATTTTTAAATGTTTCCTTAATTTTTATCAATGTGGGTCTTCTCATAAGTGTGCACAATGGGTAATCGTTGGATGTAGAATTTAATTCCAGATCCAACGAGTGCCTACACTTGAAATTTGAGTAAACCTGAAAGGAGATAAGTCAAAAATACAATTAGAAAGATTAATTTTTTTCTTTTCCCTCAAAAATTTATAACTATTATTTTATTAGTTTAACTATTTTTTTATTATTTTTCCTGAGGAGGCCACATTTAGGCTGAAATTTCCTCTAATGACTATTCTCCTTTCCTCAAGTGTCTCACCGTGAGACTTGATTTCAGTAACCAATCCAATTACATGTGTAAAAAACGAGTCTAAAAAATGAGTCTAGAGGGTATCCCATGCTTGCTTGGACTTCATTGTTCTTGCAAACCTTGGAAAAATACTTTCATGAACTTCTTAAAAAATCTAGAAGAGGGATTTTGAATCCTTCTTCCTATTGTCCCTCAACAAATCATTTTCTACTTGTGTCAAAAAATTGTATGCTTCTGCATCTGCTCGTTCTTGGAACTGATTCTCCACCAATTCCCAAATATATTGAGAAGAAAATAGAGCCTTCATTGTAATAGCCCAATAATCATAATTTTCCTGATTAAACTAATGTATTTTTGGATTACTAAATCTTGTGCTTGGTGTTGCCATTTTAAATGTAAAAAAAAAAACTTTGTCCCTACTCGTAAATACGCTCCAAAAAAATGCCTTCAGAAAAAAAATTAACACCTGGTTATTATGCTCAATAAAAATATACTTTGTTACTCCTTTTTGAACCAAGCCTTTTATAACATGTGAAATATTAGGCAGATAAAACAAAATTTGACATGTCTAACTAAAATGGAGCAAAACTTCAAACAAATTTATGCATAATAGAACAGAGTAAAACAGGGTGGTACTTTGTTACTCCTTCTTGAACGAAGGCTTTAATGTCACATGAAATATTAGGAAATAAAATCAAATTTTACATTCCAAACTAAAATGGAGAAAAACTTCAAACAAATTTACGCACAATAGAACAAGTAAAACAGAGTGGTTGCTATAAAAATCATATGTGAAATTTTCATAAAGATATCCCAACATACTATACTTTATATTATGATTTCAAAACACAATAAATACATTCATATGGAGGTTGTGGATCCTTCACCAAGTAACACACCAGTTTTATTGAGTTTTACACTTCACTAGGAGTTGCAGAGTAACTCATTGTAAAACATTGTAACAAATGTTTTTTACGCGCCCACCAAAAATTTCTACATGATTTTCTCCACCATTCGCCACTATGAAAAATACTTCTACATAATTGTTATATCAAAAAATACGTTTCTAATACATTAATTCATGAAGAAATAAAAATATTAAGACACATGATGGTAAATTGTACATAAATGATTTTTCTATGTTTCAGAGTACATATATTAGTTGCATAATTAATTTCTCACCATACATTTTTACCAGTCTTGCATTAAATACTCATTTGACTATAATTATCTCATGTGTTGCAAAATAGGGAATTTGTGCTCCTCCTCAAAACTTTATTCAAGCCATGTCCTTTATCGTGCAAACAAAATCTGCAACATGCAGTGAAAATCCACTTGCTTTATTTACTTGTGTACTACATGTATGGCTACTGTCATTTTATTTAATGCAGTGGTTGGGATTAATTTTTCATCATTTGAATTTGGATCATGGAATTTTTTTTTTATCATCGTATCTCTTTAGAGCCACTGAATCCATGGGATGACCATTCCCTATAAAATTATGTTCATTCTCTGTGTTGAAGAGGTTTATTTGATAAATCATGATATGCCTATAATTAATCATGATATGCCTATAATTAACGCGACACAGATATGATGAAGTTCAGATGCTCAAAAAATTGAGAAGCTTGCTTCATGGATTCAAACTCTACTAGATGAATGAGAATTTGGTTCCCAACCAAGCATGCTTGGCGCCAACCTTGTAATACCTCTCGTAGCTCTAGATTAGTCCATTGACCTCTTCCATAGGGGTCCTAGTGATTTGAGCCATGCCCACATCCATCCAAATTCCTAGAACCACCTCACCACCTTTGAGAATGTTGAGAAACATGTTTTCATTTAGGGATCCTAGGGTGAAGTTCCCTTTTGGAGAAATGTAGCTACCCAAAAAATTATTATCGATGATGAGGATGATGATTTAAAGTATCTAGAAGAACTCGATGGAATTGAGAACAATAATAGAAAATTTTCAAGGGTTGAGGTAGTGAGCACAATGTAGAGAAATATTGTAGATCTCACAAGTGACAATTCATAGAGGATTTTAAGTACCCATAAATATGTACTATTGTTACCTAGGATATGCGTCCTGGTGTACGACGAGCTTTGAATTAATGCATGTATAAATAACACTAAATGATATGGATAGTCCATATTTTCTTGCAAAAATGGATGGGGACAGACACAAAAAGGCTACTTCCAAGTATAATATCAAAGGATATCCCACACTGTTATTTTTTGTTAATTTAGTTCACATGGTTATACAATAGGCCATGGAAGAAATGAAATTGTGATTTGGGTGAAGAAAAACATTGGTCATGTTCATGAGGAAGGACAAAGGGTGAATATCTACTTCTTTCACTCTTTGCATTCATTTTTGTTGTAGTTTTCCATGTTTCACTTTCCTTTCCTACTCGTAATGTTATTTAAAAATACTCAATTGATCTAAATTGTGCTTTAAAAATATTCAATTGATCTGAATTATGCTTATGAATTGTTAATTTAATATATCTAAAAATTGTCATAGTTATTGAAGTGACATTTAGTTCGGTCAAATATTGTCACGAATTTGAGTTTGTATTAGAACTAGCCATTCCAACATTAGATAGTTTTATGATAAGGATAGAAAAATAATGAAATGGTTGGGGAAACATCATTTATTAAAGGATGATGGAAAACCAAGTGAAATTTTGTGGAATAGACTCACGGTCATGGTGCATTATTCATCACAAACATTAGAAAGAAAGTCTATGATGTTTTCTAGTGGCCCTTGAAACAAATGTGATAGTATGTACATGAGTTAGTGGTGACGTAACTGTACCCTTGTAAAGTTCATGATTATCTTAAAACCACTTTCTAAATGTAGTTTTGTTGTGAGCTAGAAACAACTTTGTAGTGTAGGTTTGTGTTAAGCCATAAACCACTCGTGAGGGTGAAGTGAACATGGATTCTTATCACATGGTTGAGGGTCAGTGGAGAAACCCCTAAACGTGGTTGAGAGTCAACCGAAAAATCCTTGAGCATGGTTGTAGGTAAGTGAATAAGACCTAGAGAAAGACTACGGATAATCCAAGAATACCCAAGTTGATAATGATGGAGGGGGACTTGCACATACATGTACATGTATGCAAATATAATGATTCACTAAACCATGTACATGAAGGACATCCTAGTCAACTAGTGGTTGTAGTGATTGGGTACCCATGCATTTTGATGGATGGTTGTTCGTTTATATGGAAGTCAACATATTTTTTGATCATTTTTGTAAACACCACATTGGACCACAACTAGATTTTTCTGATTGAGATCGAGACAAGTAGTCATTAAGTGGGAGACTTGAAAAAATATAATTCCTAGTTTTCTTAGGTGTAGTGTTGTCTAACTAAAAGATTTTGTTCCTATTCCTTAGCAGTTGTTTAGATCTAGATCTTTCCTATATTGGTGCGTAGTTGATATATTTTATAAACCAAGTGATTGTGTTTCAAAAACAGTTTGTCTATCGTGAGACAAAACTTCCTGTAAATATATGTAACATTTTTCTATGAATGAAATTAGTGATTATGTATTTATCTGTGGTTTAATTATTCATTTAGATTTAGTTGCCCCATCACAAAATAATTCCTTTTGGGTAAAAGAGTGTAACATATCCATTCATTATTAATCCAAAATTTCATAACAATTGATATATGATAATTATTTTAACAAATTTAATAAATTATAATTTATAAAATATATGACAATTATATATAATTATATTTGAAATAAAAAATATTCGATTTATGAATAATAAATATTTTTGTTTGTTTGTAAAGTGATCTAAGTTCATCCAGGCTTGAGATGTGGCTTGAGAAAACGTGGGAAACCGCGATTGAGGGGGACATCGCCCCATCAAGGAGTGAATTAACAATACAGCCCATCTATTCTACACCCAATGAGCTAATTTACGAATAATAAATATATTTTGAATTAAATAATTTAAAAATATATATTTAAAAAAAAAAAAAAAACTTAAACCAAATTTTCTTCAAATAATTGAATTTTCAAACATTTTTAAAGAAATAAAAGAAAAACCTAGTCTATCAACTTTAATCAAAATAAAAAATATTGAATTTATAAATATAAAGATGATTTTAGTAAATTAAAAGAGTGATGTAATTGGGTCACAATTTGGTCTTAAAAAATAGAAATTTGAGTAAGATTTTAATAAAATCTGTTAGAACTTGGGAACTTTTAGTTACTTGTCAAGTTTAATATTTTGGATGCCCTAAATATTTTTGATGGTTTTGATGGTGTTGAATCCATTTTCACCATTTGAAAAAATGGAAAAAACAATTCAGCTTTTGACGTTGTTGAATCTACTTTCACCATCTAAAAAAATGGAAAAAAAAAATTTAAAATTGTTATAGCCAAATTTTTGAAAAAAAATTGCCTCTGTAGATGCACTAAACTTTATTAAAATAAATAAAGTTTTTCAAACGAATGAATGAATGAATGATATTTTAAGATCCATGAGACTAAAAGTAGTCTATGGGACCACCATCTTCCTTGTTTTTTTCCTTCTGTAATTTAATCCTTTTCCTACTCAAATTGATGACGAGCAGACCTAAACTTCTAACAGTTCCATGACTAAAAATACAATGCAATGGAATTTATGCTAACATACTACGGTAGCCATCCATAATGTATCTGAAACTGCCACATTCCAAAATGAGATGTTTTTCTAATTCCACTGCCCCAAAAGAGAAAAAAGCACATACCCTTTCTTTCCAAGCTTCTTTAGGTCTCTTCCATCGTCTTGTTTCACACTAAAGTTGATGTGAGTTAGTTCTTAATTGAGAAATATGAACCTTTTCTCTCCACAGAATGCTAGCTCCAATGTATTCGCTTTGTTGGAGATCACAAATGGGGTTGAATTCCCGAACATAATACTTCTTCTTTCTGCCCAACCCTTTTCCCCATATACCCTTACGAAACTTCTCCAACACAAAATTCTTTAACTCCGTGCTATTTTTCGGACATGCATTCACGTAGATATTCCATTTTTTCATCCATTTGTTCTTTTGTCTCATCCAATATTTCTTTCTTTCACTCATACCTTTATTGAAGATAAATTTCATCCATTATTCCCATTTACTCAATTTCTTTTAGATACCTTATAAGATGCACCATGGCAATTGCTTCGATGGGAGCTTCTGTTGTTTCACTCAACATTATCTCACAGGGAACCAAATTTTTTATTTTGAACTTATGCATGATCAAGTGATTTTTAGTTTTTTCAATTTGTTTCCATTTTTAAACAGGGATGTTGCTAGCCCACAATTCACACCCATATAATATCACTGGACAAACTAAGAGTCCAAAAATTACTTTGATCGTGTTCCAATCCCATAACTTTGCCTCTCTACATCTATTTTGAAGTGCATATAATGATTTTTACCCTCCTATAATTCTTTTATTTCTGCAATCCTCCCAATTAAGCTTTTTGTTAAAATCGATCCCGACGTACTTGTATTCATTTACTTCTTCAAGAATGTTGCCTTCAAAGAAAAACATATGTTGGCTTTGCTTCCTTTTATTATATAAAATCATTATTTTGGTCTTACTAGTATTGAATTGCATCCCCACCACTTTAAAAAAATTCTCAAGGGCATATGGGTGCATCTGCAATCCATGGGATGATTTAGAAACAAGCACAAGATCATCGGCATATATAATCAAGGAAATAAATGATGTACGACAGGAAGAAAATATTTTCCAATCCTTGCATTTGCAGAAAATCATAAAAATGGTGACTAATCCTAAAGCTTTAAGACAATAAAAGATATATGACGGACATAAAATATTTGCATTTGCAGAAAATTGTAACAACAATGACTAAGCGTAAACTTCCATAACAACAGTGAGCCGCGTAAATTTTAAAGGAAATAAAAGATATACCACAGGAAGAGATTTTTTTCCAATCTTTGCATTAATTTTTCATAAAAGCATAAAAAAAGTGAGTAGGCATAAAATTTAAAGGCAATAAAAGATATACCACAGGCATAGAAATTTTTCCAATCTTTGCATTTGCAGAATATCATAATAGTGAGTAAGCGTAAAACTTAAAGGAAATAAAAGATATAGAGGCGGAAAATCTTTGCCAATCTTTGCATTTAAAGAAAATCATAGAAAACAGTGGGCAAACGTAAACTTAGAAACAAAGACTATAGAAACCTTAGTGATTGAAATTTCCAAGAAATGGAGAATAATCATTCTTGTATTTTCTTGTGGTTGTTTGGAAAATACTAACAAGACATTTTTTTTAAAGTCAAGGAACCTCAACACAACTTTCCAATGAACAAACATGATTTACGCTTAGGTTATGATAACTACCAAAGCTGTAAGGGATGAATTTATTGTTATCCATTTCTAAAGATGTTCCTAAACATGATTTAAAAATGATTTAATATTCACACCTATGAACAGGTCATGAGGTTCATTATACTTAAACCTACAAAATGTACATGCAACTAACAAAAGTGTGATGTTGTTTGGCCTGCAAATTGGCTCATGGTGTCTAGCGTGATTCACATGTGCAGTGCTATGGTAAATATGTAACCCCTTCCATAAAAATCTCAACCCTAAATTCTATTACCCTCTCCATCCCACTTTTTGCATTCGGATTTTGGATACATGAAAGATTTTGTTGCTTGCAAGTTTTTATTCTTAACAACATTGTTCCATGGATGTTTGAATGAGGGACGTTATAGACACATGGTAAATACGTAAGTTTTTATTCATAACACAAAATACTATTGTTTTGAATTTTTTCTTAAGAAAAATTAATTTATTCTTTGTACATATGGTTTAGGAAAAGGTGCTGGAAATATTAGAAATTGGAGAGAGCATCCATTGAATAGGATTCACACACAATTATTAATTTATATATATTATAATCAAACTAATATATCACAATTTTTATAGTGCTGCTAAGATCCAACTAATTCCACTCTTAGAGGGAGAAGTTGAGAGAATCTCTCAACATCCTCCAACAAACCAAACCAATCCCTAATCTTTAGTATGCATCATAAATGAGGAATTATCTCAAACACCCCCCTTAATGCCTACATTACAGAAATGGAGAACACACTAATTTAATAAAAAACATTTTTCTGCCCTGGTCTTCATTAACATTTGTAACCACTCTGAGATCTCACAGACAACACTCTTTTCTCCACCATTTTCGAGCTACCATTCAACCCATTTAAAATACATTTGTTTCTGACCAGCAATGCTGAATTTGTAAGATCAAATATTCTTGACACCCCTGAAGAAGAGTCTCGACACTGAACTATCCTATTGAAATATTTCCATCTGTGAAATAACCCCAAAGAATAAATTTCAATAGTCTATAGGAAAATATTCTAGGTACAGAATATGATCAGCGATCAATCCTACAAAGTGACCTTTACACACAAGGATCTCATTTTATAACCTATAACCGATGCTCTTGAAGCCCGAAGCACAACAAGATCCATCAGTGTATAACAAATTCACACAATCAAATTGGCCAATTGTTCTCTCGGCACCGAAGAACGTCGAGAACGACTAATTTCAATAATGCTAATTTGCTCAATAATTGGTTCTGCACTACAAATCTCACAAATCCTTTCCCCGCAGATACAATTCCCACTTTAAATTTATATTTCAAAATATATATAACGTAAAATGCATATACTCTCCCCGGGTTCATTTTTACTGCTTTCTTTTAATGGGAAGTGCAAAGAAAATGTAGATCCGCTTATATACCAAGAGGGGTAAGTTCAAACAAAATTACAAAGAAATCTCGTATTACTATGCAGTCATGTAACCATCAATATCATCATTGTGCATGTGATCAATATCGTCATTTTGCAATGGATTTGACACATAACCTTCAATAATATTAGTAGAGATTGAATGCGGTTTGTTTATAAAAACCATTGTCGGCATTGAATTTTGCGTTGCCAAAGCCAGACCCCGCTTGGGTTCCTGAATGATAAGCGCCATTGGTTTTAGAACGTCCATCATAGCTTGACTCGAATTGATCACCACTATTTCTCTGTCGCGCATCGACAGACGTCCCTCGACTGATTCCGACATGTCCTCTACCGGCAAATCATTACCATTCGAGGAGGGTTTCCTGTCGTGGTTGTCTCTAGCTAATCACCGGCTTCTTGAGGCCCCAGCAATGGGCAGTGGCATATGAGTAGATGCAGTGGTGGCCAAAGATGGAAGCAGGAATTTCAAGACGATCATTGAATCAGTAAACACGGCGAATTATATTTTGCACGTTTTCGTGTGGAAATGTAAAAGGACAGTTGGACTCTTAAAAAAAATAGCGATGCAAACGACACTTGCGTCATCGTCGCTTGCAGCAACCAACTACCTGGAAAAAGTTGGACATTTAAATTTGTTTAAAAGAAGAAAACGTTATAATTGACTGGCAAAGCCTCTCTACAAGAATTTCCATCACCACGTTGCATTGGAAAAATTCTATAAATACCGATCAACTATAAACATGTAACACTTCACTCTCACGCTCTCACGCTTATGTATAGAGAATCGATTGTCTAGAAACTCACATTTTCCTGGCTTTCCTGTGAGGTAATCAAGTTAGAACCTGCTCCGATACCAAATTAGAAATTGGAGAGAGCATCCATTAAACAGGATTCACACAAGTTTATTAATTTCTATATATTATAATCAAACCAATATATCACAATTTTTATAGTGCTGCAGAGATTCGACTAATTCCACTCTTGGAGGGAGAAGTTGAGAGAATCTCTCAACATCCTCCAGCAAACCAAACCAATCCCTAATATTTAGTATGCATCATAAATGAGGCATTATCTCAAACAAGAAAATGATGCAGAGCAGAGTTATTGATATAGAATGAGTAGAATTGAAAAGGATCGAGTTAGTATGTATGTATACTAAATGGTGGGTATGACTCTTGGGAGTCTGAAATGTTTAAAAAGGGTCGCAAAATCACTCCACAAAATATTTAGAGATGAAATCAAGTCATGTTGGAATTACTCCCAGCTACCGCAATGAATAAACAGTGGCAGTAGCCCACAAATTCATTGAATTTTTGCGCGGGAAGGACAAGGACCAGGTATGAAGCCTGCAGACGTTTCTTCATGGAAAAACCAAAACAAAGTACCCAAGTCCTTGTTCTCTGTGTTTACTTATTTTTTCGTGTTGACTTACCGTGCTGACACTTCGTCGCCAATGTTTTTTTTTTTTGTCCTTAACCCTTTTCATTGAAATTTCTTTCCCCACCGATGCGATATATATGGGACCCACCTTAAACTTTACCACATTATGAAAACCACTACAAAATTTTTCATTTCACCTTGTTTCTTTTCTTTTCATACTTCGCACCGACTGCCATTTAACTCCCCGCATGCCAAAAAATTACAACATTTAAGTTTTAACTCTTAGCGCTCCACCAAATGTAATTTCCTCGATGATGCATTCTGGCAGGACCCACAAACCTCACCGCATTTCATGACTCTTTCCACTTATGTTTTTAGCGTGTGCAACCCGCAATTTGCATGTTTTAAGTTTTAACTTTAAAGCCACTAACAAGTTGTTTTGCTTTATTTGCAATGCGATCGCAAAGGGGCACATGCCAAGATTAGGAGGGTAGCTCAAAGCACACATCACAAAGCTAAGGAGTGTTACGGATAAGCATCCACAATTTAAACAATTTATAGTGTGATGTGATGTGCCACATCACATCGCATATCACAAGATTTAATTTTTTCCCATCTTCGCTATGGCTAAATGTTAAAATTGTCGATGAGTGATTTGTGATGGAGGCCCCAGATGTGATGTGTTTTCAAAAGCAGAACCCATAATATTTGAGGTTCAATGTTATGCTTTATAAACGCTTCTTGTACGTTGTTTCGTGTTTGAACAAAAAATTAGAACGGAAGGATGATTTTGTTGTTGAACACCCATTCCTACATTAAAATCCATTCAATCCTCAGGCTAGGGAAAATTTTGTATAAACCTATGTAATTTAATTTAGTTTTAGTGTGATGGAATGAATCTAGTTTTAGAGAAGAGTTGAATAAATTTGAAAGACTTCCTCTCCTGTATAAATCGTTGTCTCCCTGTTAATTCTATGATTGTTGTTTCCGCTTGCATTACATTCTCTATGTTGTTGGGGGAAGCACATATCCCTCTTTCTATTGTTTTTTGTATCCATAATTTTCAACATGGTATCAGAGAAGGTGTAGGCTTTGAGTGAAACAAAGTGTTCTTTATTAAAGAAGCTAAAAGATTGTTTTTTGAGAAGCAGATTCTCCAGCAGTGAGAAGGTTTTGTTACACAGTGAAGATGGCAGCAGTGGGCACAAACCTGACTAATCCCCAACTAACATAGTTCAATGGGAAGAATTTATGATTATTGGGCTATTACAATGAAGGCCCTCTTCTCCTCACAAGATTTTCGGATTTGGTGGAAAATGTCTTCCAAGAAACAACAGATGCAACAACATATAATGCTTTGACACAAGAACAAAGAGATTTGTTGAGAGAAAATAAGAAGGACTCCAAATCCATCTTCCATATTTTCCAAGCGCTACATGAGAGTATTTTTCGAAGTATTTCAGCATCAACAAAGTCTAAGGAGGCATGACAAACCCTCCAGACAGCCTATCAAGGCATGGGAAAGGTGAAGACAAAAAAATTCAAATGTTGAGAAGAGATTTTAAAACTCTTTGTATGAAAGAGTCTGATAACATAGACTCATTCTTCACACGTGATTGGGTTGGTTACCCAAATCGGGTCTCATGGAGAGACACTTGAAGAAAGGAGAATAGTTGATAAAGTCTTAAGAAGTCTACCATTAAGGTTTGATGCCATAATAATGGCCATAGAAGAGACAAATGATCTCACACAGCTTTCAGTAGATGAGGTTCATGCATCACTAATGTCTCATGAGCATAGACTGAATATAGCAACAAACTCCTCATTGGAGATTGAATTCAAGATAAAAATGTCATTTGGTGAAGGTAGAGGTTGAGGAAGATCAAACTACCGAGGAAGAGGAAGAAAACCACACAGATGTGGAATAAGTAGCTCTACAAGCACAAGTGGAAGGGGAAGTAATCAGAATCCAAGCTAAGGCTCAAGCCATAATCAAGCATAAAATAAAGCACAAGGATAAAGGTATGATAAATCTCAAGTCCAATGTCATTATTGCAAAATTTATGGCCATTCTGCAAATGAATGTTGAAAGAAGAAAAATGACATGGGTAGTAGACATAGTGTAAATTTTACAAAAAATGTGCTTTCAAATTGTAATGTAGCACAAGAAAAAAAAGAAGATGTATGGTTCTTAGATTCAGGGTGTAGTAACCATATGACTGGAAACATAGGAATTTTTGCCAATCTAGATGAAAGTGTAAAGTCTAAAGTGACAACGGGGACTGAAAGCAAGGTCTCTGTCATGGGGAAAGGAAGAGTGAACCATTAGGGGAATTTTGAGGTCTAAAATGGGCCTCCTAAGAAAAATGTACAACCAAAATAAAATTTATGAGAACCAATAGGATTCAATATGATGATGTCAACAATGGGGGATGATTCACCATTTTTGGAGTAAAAGGTAAAAATATTAAAAAATAACAAAATAATAAAACTACTTTTTCAACTTGTATTTTCAACTTATCTCCCTAAGGGTTTACTCAAATTTCGAGCTGGAATACTCGTTGGATGCAAAATTTAATTCCTCATTCAAGGAATACCCATGTTGTATACTTTTGATGGACCCTGCTACACGAAAAATGAGAAATACATGAAAAAATATTATTGCAATCACGTTTTTCATGTATTTCTCATTTTTCATGTATAATAATCCATAAAAAGTATGCAACATGGGTACTCCTTGGACGTGGAATTAAATTTTGCATCTGATGAGTATTCCTGCTCTAAATTTGAGTAAAAACTTAGGGAGAAAAGTTCAAAATACAAGTTTTAAAAGTAGTTTTTTCTTTTTTACTGCTAAAATTTGATGATGTAATCAAATATTATTTTATTATTTCTACTATTATTTTATAATTTCCTTACGAGGCCCATTTTAGACCTCAAAATTCCACTAATGAAACTGAAAAATAAGGGAGAGAAGAAGTTTGTGGTAGATGTTTCTTATGTACCTGGCCTGAAATGTAACCTTCTAAGCATTGGAAAGCTCGTGAAAAAGGGCTACAATGTGTTTTTTTAAGAATAATGTGTGAAAAATCATGGATATACCTCCAAGTAGACAACTTATTCCAAAAGTGCATATGATAAGAAATAGAACATTTCCTCTCAAGATCAGATCAAACTTGAAGGAAGGAGGTGTTGTAACAACTGTCACACAAGAAGTCTTTCAAGAAGAAGTGAAAGATGAGAACTAGTTATGGCATTTGAGATTTGGACATCTCAATTTCGAAGGTTTTAACTTGTTTCATAGAAAAGGAATGGTAAAGGGATTACCACTCATAGAGAAACAAGACAACCTATGTGAAGGATGCATCTTGGGAAAACAACATAAAGAATCATTTCGAGCAAGAAAGGGTATAAGGTAAAAGGCACCCTTGGAGATTGTTCACTCAGATTTATGTGGACCGATGCAAATGCCATCATTAGCTGGCAGTCATTATGTTTTGAAATTTATACATGATTACACATGGAAGACATGGGCCTATTTTCTAAAACATAAAATTGAAGTGTTTGAAGTGTTTGAAGTGTTTGAGTGTTTGAATGGGCTCTTGTTGAGAAGCAAAAGGGACATTATATAAAAGCGTTGAGAACTGACAGAGGTGGAGAATATATCTCTAAAGACTTCCTACGTTTCTGTAGGGAGCATGGGATTCACAAGCAGTTTACCACAAGGTATACACCTTAGCAAAAAGGTGTAGCAGAAAGAAAGAATAGAACCATCATGGACATGGTAAGGAGTATGCTGAAGGAAAAGAATTTTCCAAATGTGTATTGGGTAGAAGTTGCCAATTATGTAGTTTATATTTTAAATAGATGTCCAAACAAAGCTATTATGAACAGAGTTCTAGAAGAAGCATGGAGTGGAACAAAGTAGTTTATCTCTCACATGAGAGTGTTTGGATGTGTGGAATATGAACATGTCTCAGATCAGTTAAGGAAGAATTTTTACAACAAGTGGGAGAAGTGTATATTTTTTGGGTACAGTGATGAATCCAAGGCTTAAAAGCTCTATAATCCATCAACCAAGGAAGTAATAATCAAGAGAGATGTTCAGTTCATATAAGAAGAATCTTGGGATTGAAGTTAATAGAATACCATGAATGTGAAGACATGCATTTCACATGGAGAAAAAGAGGAATTGATTGTAGAAAGAAAATCCTCAAAATGGTGTCTCCTCATCCACCTACACAAGTTCAACAGAGCACACTGCAAGCAAGAAATAGAACAAAAGTTCAAAAACAAGGAAATACTTCTCCAAGCACACCACATGGATCAGTAAATCCCTCGAGTTCAAGTGCAACTCCAAGCGCATCTTCAGCAAATACAATAATATAAAAACTTAGAAATTTAAGTGAAATTTATGAGAAATAAGAAGTTAATAGTAATGCTCGATTGAATGATTTATTTTCTTTATTTTTTCATGTTGATAACCCAATCCATTTTTAAGATGCAGTCAAAGAATAAAAGTGGATTGAAGCAATGAATGAAGAGATAGGAGAAATAGAAAAGAATGAAACATGGGATTTAGTGTACCTCCCATAAGGAAAAGAAGTTATTGGATTGAAATGGGTCTATAACACCAAGAGAAACATTGATGGAAAGATAGAAAGGCACAAAGTAGGGCTAGTTGTTAAAGGCTAAAAGTAGAAGCAAGGTAGATAATATGAGGAAACCTTTGCACCAATTGCAAGGATGGAGACAGTGTAGACAGTGTTTTCCATAGCAGCGCAACAAAAATGGAAATTTTATCAAATGGATGTGAAATCAACATTCTGGAATGGAGTGTCGAAAGAGGAGGTGTACATTGAACAATGTCCTGGCTATCAGATAGAAGGCCAAGAACGCAAAATTTGTAAGTTGATGTAAGCTCTTTATGGTTTGAAGCAAGAACCAAGAGCATGGTAAATCAAGATTGATGCTTACTTGGTAGACAATGGTTTGACAAGTGTGATGGTGAACCCACACTCTACATCAAAGAAAATGAAAGTGAAATTCTTATTGTTTTTTTATATGTAGATGATTTGATTTTCACAGGAAATAATGTTTCTCTGATTTTTTATTTTAAAGAAATCATGAAAATTTAATTTGTAATGATTGACTTGGGTTTTATAAGGTAGTTTTTTGGTGTAGAAGTAAAGAAAACAGAAAAGGGGATTTTTATCTCCCAAGCAAAGTATGTTGAAGAAGTTTTAAAGAGGTTCAATATGCATAACAACAAACCATAATCAACTCCAATTTTCATGGGGTTGAAGTTGAGCAAGGAATATTGCAGCAAGAATGTTGATCCAACATTGTACAAGAGCATGGTTTGCAGTCTAATGTATTTGACTGCAACTAGGCCTGATATAATGTATGCAGTAAGTCTGATATCCAGATTCATGGAGACACCCAAAGAGACACATTCGCAAGCAAGCAAGAGAATTTTGAGGTATGTGAATGGAACAAAGGAGTATGGTGTTGTATACTCCACAATTGATAATTTTAAGTTGATTGGTTACACTGACAGTGATTCAGCTAGAAGTGTAGATGAAAGAAAAAACACATCAGGGTATGTTTTTCATTTAGGATCATGAGAAATTTGATGGGCTTCCAAGAAGCAACCAATAGTTTCATTATCAACAGCAGAAGTTGAATATGTAGCAGCAACAACAACATCATGCCAAGTAGTTTGGATGAGAAGGATGCTGAGATATTTATGTCATGAGAAAGACATAGGAACCACAATTTGTTGTCATAAAAACTCAGCAATTGCATTGTAAAAGAATTTTATTCTCCACAAAAGAACAAAGCATATTGATGCCAAATATCATTTTATAAGGAAATTAGTTAACAATGGTGAAATTTTTTTGTAGAATTGCAGGTTAGAGGAATAGTTTTTTGGTATCCTCATAAATCCATTAGGACAGAAAAGTTTTTTTTATCTCAAATAGTGTCTGGGAATGATTGATGGCAATATTTGTGATTAAGGGGGAGCGTTGGAATTATTCCCAACCACCACAATGAATAAACAGTGGCAGCAACCCACAACTTCATTAAATTTTTGTGCAGGAAGGAAAAGGAGCAAGCTTCAAGGCCACAGGCATTTCATCACGCAAAAACCAAAATAGGGTTCCTGAGTCCTTATTCTCTGCATTTATTTCTTTTTCTGCATTGACTAACCATTCCCACAGTTCGCCATCCACAACTTTCCTTGTTTACCGTGAAGCCTTTTCGTTGAATGTTATTTCAAAATTTACCGCATTACCAAGACCATGGTAAACCTTTGTATTCTGCCTTATTTCTTTATTTTCCGCACTTCACACCTCCCGTTGTTTAATTCCCCACATACCACAACCTACAAGATTTAAGTTTTAACTCTTAGCACTCAGCCAAATGTTATTTCCCCATCGACGCAATCTAGTGGGACACACAAAAATCACTGCATTTTTCAACTCTTTCCACTTACCTTTTTAGCATCTACACCCCACACTTCACAAGTTTTAAATTTTAACTTTAAAGCCACCCAAAAGTTGTTTTGTTTTGTTTGTGATGCGATCGCAAAGGGGCACCCGTCAAGATCAGGAGGGTAGCACAAAGTGCACATCACAAAACTCAGGAGTGTTATGGATAAGTGCCCACAAGTTAAAAAATTTATAGTGTGACTAAATTTTCAGGCCGACTAAATGTTAAAATCGTCGATGAGAAATTTGTGATTAAGGCCTCGGACGTGATGTTTTTTTGGAAGCGGAACCCATAATATTTGAGGTCCACTGTTACATGTTATGAACATGTTTTTTATGTTGTTTCATGTGTAAACAAAAAATTGGAACATAACAATAATTTTGTTGTTGAACATCGATTCCACATTAAAATGCATTCAATCCTCAAGCTCTGGCTAATTTTGTATAAACCTATGTAATTTCATTTTGTTTCAGTGTTATGGAATGAATCGAATTTCAGAGAAGAGTTGAATAAATTTGAAAGAGTTCCTCTCCTATGTAAATCGAGTTCTTTCTATGAATTATATGACTGTTATTTCCGTTTCCATTTCATTCTTTGTGTTGTCGAGGGAAACACATGTCCCTTTGTCTATTGTTTGTTGTATTCAGAATTTTCAAAAAGTCAGTGAAGAGTGTTGCCATTCTGAACAACAGAAGGGAATCTAATGGGTTTTCTTGCTCTTTGAGCGCCTTGCCAAACCAAATGACATGTGCAACAAACAAGATCACCAAAGGAATGTGTGTTCTAGGAGTTACCATGAGTTTTACTAAGAAGCCACAGTTACTAGTGTTTGAAGTCCAGAATCCAAACAGTCATGTAGCAGTCCACACCTATGTATGGATTTGAAATAATGTGTACAATGGAGTAGCTCTTACATATGGGAATGGCTTGATTTTTCAAGACACACTCATAAGTACCAAAACACGTCCCATGGCATGATGTTTCAAGACATATTAGCTGAATACCAGAAGGTGTTTTTTCCAATTTGACTAAAATGTTTCAAACCAATGTTTGTGGTTTGCACAAGAAATTTCCAAGTGAAAGTGTGGCTTTTCCAATTTTATGAAAAGTGTTCAAACCAGTGAATGTGGTTTTCATAGTATGATAAATTTTCCAGACTTTCTATGACTTTGATAAAAACTTTGATGTGATTGGAATTTTTTTTAGGGTCTTCCACTAACACCATTAAGCTTGAAATATCTTCCAGACTTCTTCGACTTTGTTAGAGTTGATGGTATAATTGAAATTGTTTATCGAGTTCCTTTAACACCCATTCTATAAACTAATTTTTTCCATGATTCTTCTTCTTTATAAATATGGTGATGTGACCAAAATTTGATAGATTCCCTTCCAAATTCTTGAAATCTCTTGCTAGATGCCCTTCCAAATTCTCTACCTTCCAATAAGATGGAATAAATTTTTAGTATGTGTGGGTTATCTCTGGAAAAAAATGATCAAAAGATTAAGATCGATCTATGGGTGATTTTTGTCAAGGTTATTGAAGTTAATCACCCATTTAGGTTATTGAAAGTTTTACCTACAATAGTTGATTTTTGTAATTGGAATTTCTATATATGAATTTCACTATCCATATTTAATTATGATAATAATTATCATATGAAAATTAACCACCACCGATTTAATAACGTAATTATGCTTCAATGATGTTCTTCAATGTGATGTGTCCTCAACTTAGAAAGAATCTGAGTTCGATTCCCTAGAGGTATGAGTTCCCTGCAAATAATTGCATATATTATTATTATGTAATCTAGATCTTGTGAGGAGATAATTGCGTCTATATTATTATGTGATATAAATCCCTTGAGGAGATAATTATGTTTATATTTCCTAGAAAATGAAAATATCATCCACTCCATTAAAAAAAGGAGTAGAGAGACAGAAAAATCCATAGATGTTCGGCTTTTAAACCTAAATGCCCCCAATATGATCCATCAAAACATACTTAACCTTAATATATGAGATGATCTCAATAATCAGAAAACTTTGGGAAAAAACAAAATAGATATCTTTTATATAGAAAGATGATTAATTTAAACAATTTTACATAATTAACCTTAACAATTCACATGCCCGCAATAAGAAGAAAAATTTAGGACAAGACAAAATACATATGCTTTATACACCAGAGACTTTCAGTCCCAAAAAAATACTGAAGTACTAAAGGAGATAGAGTTAAAATAAGAAATGCATAACTACAAAACAATTGTTGGAATTCCTGGACAATTCTGAATACACAGAGGAAAAATAAAATTCCTCTTCTACAACACAGAGATTTAAAAAAAAAAATCATACACAGAGAGGTGGATCGAGTAAAAAATTTGTTTCTATTAAACTTAAAAACTTTTACAAAATTACATTCTTCTTTAGAACTTCTATTGTTCTAGATTACAAAAACAAACTTCTCTACTGCTACATAACATAGCTTTTCCTCTTCTGGCATATGCTGCTACTCACAAAACATTTTTCTCCTTTGGCATACGCTACTACAAAACACGGCTTGCTGCTCTCTGTATTTTTTTATCTTCTCTATCTCTTTGTTTTTCTTTTCTTCCTTCGGGCAAGAAATTACAATACACAGTCAACTCTAATGCACTCACGACATATTACATTACACACACACACACACACACACACACACACACATATATATATATTATAAATATTCCATATTTATAATATATATATCAACATATATTTAACCAAAGTTAAAAAATAATGTCCCGCGGTAACTAAAGATTAACCCAACGTTAAAAATTAAAACATAATGTTGCATATAACAAAAAGATTTTATACTTTTTTTGGGGTGCATGAATGACTTTCATGCCGGTTCTCTTTACCCCCCAGAACTCTTTCCATTTGTCTGGAGAGGAGGGTTATGTCACCTCCTCTGGTATTTTTCCTTCCCCCTTGCTGCTCAAGTCTGCTACCCCCCCAAAATGTGTTGGTTGTGTGATCAATACATAATAAATGTGGTTGGTAAGTGTTCAATGCAGTAGATGAATGCGGATAAGAACGTGGGTGCAGAAACTTGAATGTGAGAGGTTGTGTGTTGATTATAACTAGATATTTGTTGCCAATGACCTTAAATAGATTCAGATCAGAATTAAGCTGGTTGTCTTTAAATCCCATCATCATTAAGGTTGCCATCCTGTTGATCTGCATGGCAGTTCGAATCAATATTCGAACACTCCCCCTTAATTTCAACTGCTAGATTTTCTTGCATACCCAAGAATTTCCTTAAATAATTAAAACTTTTCTGCGTTAATGGCTTTGTTAAAATATCAGAAAAATGCTCCTCTATTCTATAGTGCTACAAAAAAATCTCACAATTATTAACCAGTTCTCGTATAAAATGAAATTTTGCATCAATATGCTTTGTTCTTTATGGAAGACAAAATTATTTGATAAAGCTATCGTTGAGCTATTATCACAGTAAATTGTTGTTCCTTTGTCCTGTTCATGACATAAATTTGTGAGCATTCTTCTCATCCATACTAATTAGCATGCTGCTGCTGATGCTGCCACATATTCTGCCTCTGTTGTTGATAAAGAAACTATTGGTTGCTACTTGGAAGCCCATGAAATGGCCCCCAATCCCAAATGAAACACATATCTAGATGTGCTCTTCCTGTCATCTTAGAATCCTCTTGGCTTCCTGCCAATGAGTCTCTTTCGGTATTTCCATGAATCTGGAGATTAAACTTATTGCATGCATAATATCTGGCCTAGTTTCAGTCAAATACATGGGCCTGCCAGCTATGCTCTTGTACAATCTAGGATCAAAATCCTTGCTGCTATCTTCTTTGATTAATTTTAACCCCATCACAGTTGGAGTTACAACTTCCTTGATGTTCTGCATGTTGAATCTTTTCAACACTTCTTCAACATATTTTTCTTGGGAAATAAAATTCCCATTTTCATTATGCTCTACTTCTATTCCAAGAAAATATCTCAGAAAACCCAAATCATTCATTTCAAATTCACTCTTCATGACTGCTTTAAAATCAACAATGAGATAAACTTCATTGCCAGTAAAGATTAAATCATCTACATATAAAACAACAATAAGAATCTTACCATCATTTTCTTTTATGTAGAGTGTGGGTTCTCCATCACATTTATCAAATCCATTTTTAGTCAGGTAAGCATCTATTTGTTGTTTTATCTCATCCAAGATTTCTTTCTTTCACTCATACCTTTATTGAATATAACTTTCGTCCATTATTCCCATTTTCTCAATTCCTTTTAGATACCTTATAAGAAGCATCATGGAAATTGCTTTGATGGGAGCTTCCCTTGTTTCACTCAACATTATCTCATAGGGAACCGAACATTTTATTTTGAACCTACACATGATCAAGTGATTCTTAATTTTTTCAATTTGTTTCCATTTTGAAACAGGGATGTTGCTAGCCGATAATTCACACCCATATAATATCACTGGAAAAAATAAGAGTCCAAAAATTACTTTGATTGTGTTCCAATCCCATAACTCTACCTCTCTACATCTATTTTGAAGTGCATATAATGCTTTCCACCCTCCTATAATTCATTTATTTTTGCAATCCTCCCAATTAAGCTCGTTGTTGAAATCAATCCCGAGGTACTTGCATTCATTTAGTTCTTCAAGAATTTTGCCTTCAAATAATAACATATGTTGGCTTTGCTTCCTTTTATTAGATAAAATCATTATTTTGGTCTTACTAGTATTGACTTGCATCCCCACATCTTTACAAAAATTCTCAAGGGAATATAGGTGCATCTGCAATTCATGGGCTGATTTAGCAAAAAGCACAAGACTAATATTTTCCAATCCTTGTATTTGCAGAAAATCATAACAACAGTGACTAATCCTAAAGCTTTAAGACAATAAAAGATATATTGTGGACATAAAGTCTTTGCATTTGAAGAAAAGTGTAACAACAATGACTAAGTGTAAAATTCCATAACAACAATGAGCCACCATAAAGTTTAAAGGAAATAAAAGATATACCACAGGAAGAATTTTTTTTCCAATCTTTGCATTAATTTTTCATAAAAGCATAACAAAAGTGAGTAGGCATAAACTTTTAAGGCAATAAAATATATACCACAGACATAGAAAATTTTCCAATTTTTTCATTTGCAAAATATCATAACAATGAGTAAGCGTAAAACTTAAAGGAAATAAAAGATATAGAGGCGGAAAATCTTTGCCAATCTTTGCATTTACAGAAAAACATAGCAAACAGTGGGTAAACGTAAACTTAGTAACAAAGAGTATATACACCTTAGTCATTAAAATTTCCAATAAATGGAGAATAATCATTCTTGAATTTTCCTGTGGTTGTTTGGAAAATACTAAGAAGACATTTTTTTTAAAGTCAAGGAACCCCAACACAACTTTCCAATGAACAAACATGCTTTACGCTTAGGGTATGATAACTATGAAAGTTTTAAGGGATGAATTTCTTGTTATCCGTTTCTAAATATGTTCCTAAATATGTTTTACAAATGATTTAATATTCACACCTATGAACAGGTCATGAGGTTCATTATACTTAAACCTAAAAAATGTACATGCAACTAAGAAAAATGTGATGTTGTTTGGCCTGCAAATTGGCTCGTGGTGTCCAATGTGATACACATACGCAGGGCTGTGGTAAATGTGTAACCCCTTCCATCAAAATCTCAACCCTAAATTATATTACCCTCTCCATGCCATTTTCGCATTTGGATTTTGGATATGTGAAAGCTTTTTCTACCTGCGAGTTTTTATTCTTAACAACATCGTGCCATGGATGTTTCAACGAGGGACATTATAGACACATGGTAAATGTGTAAGATTTTATTCATAACACAAAATACTATTGTTTTGAATTTTTTCTTAAGAAAAATTAATTTATTCTTTGTACATATGGTTCAGGAAAAAGGTGTTGGAAAATGATGTAGAGCAGAGTTATTGATATGGAATGAGTAGAATTGAAAAGGATCAAGTTAGTATGTATGCATGCTAAATGATGGGTATGATTCTTGGGAGTCTGAAATGTTTAAAAAGGGCCAGAAAATCACTCCACAACATTTTTAGAGATGAAATCAAGTCATGTTGGAATTACTCCCAGCTACCGCAATAAATAAACAGTGGCAGCAGCCCACAACTTCATTGAAATTTTTTGCGGGTAGGACAAGGAGTAGGTCTCAAGCCTGCAGACGTTTCTTCATGCAAAAACCAAAACAAAGTACCCAAGTCCTTATTCTCTCTGTTTATTTATTTTTCCATGTTGACTTACCATGCTCACACTTCACTGCCCAAAAATTTTCTTTTTTGTCCTTAAGCCTTTTCGTTGAAAGTTTTTTCCCCACCGATGCGATATCGACGGGACCCACCTTAAACTTTATCACATTACCAAGACCACCGCAAACCTTTGCATTTGGCCTTGTTTCTTTTCTTTCTACACTTCGCACCTACTTCCGTTTAACTCCCTGCATACCGAAACTTTCAATATTTAAGTTTTAACTCTTAGCACTCCACCAAATGTTATTTCCCCGAAGATGCGATCTAGCGGGACCCACAAACCTCACCGCATTTTGCAACTCTTTCCACTTACCTTTTTAGTGTGCGTAACCCACACTTTGTATGTTTTAAGTTTTGACTTTAAAGCCATCGGCAAGTTGTTTTGTCTTGTTTGTGATGCGATCGCAAAGGGGCACATGTCAAGATCAGGAGGGTAGCTCAAAGCACACATCACAAAGCTCAAGAGTGTTACGGAGAAGCGTCCGCAATTTAAAAAATTTATAGTGTGATGCGATGTGCCACATCACATCACATATCGCAATAGTTGAGGTTTTCCCATGTTCACTCTGGCTAAATGTTAAAATCATGGATGAGTGATTTACAATCGAGGCCTTGAACGTGACATGTTTTCAGAAGAAAAACCCATGATATTTTAGGTTCAATGTTATGTTTTCTGAACGCGTTTTGTACGTTGTTTCGTGTCTGAACAAGCAATTAGAACAAAAGGGTGATTTTGTTGTTGAACGTCCATTCTTGCATTAAAAGGCATTCAATCCTTAGGCTACGAAAAATTTTGTATAAGCCTATGTAATTTAATTTAGTTTCAGTGTGGTGGAATGAATCTAATTTTAGAGAAGAGTTGAATAAATTTGAAAGAGTTCCTCTCTTGTATAAATCGTTGTCTCCCTGTTAATTATATGACTGTTATTTCTGCTTGCATTACATTCTCTATGCTTTTGGGGGAAACACATATCCCTCTCTCTATTGTTTTTTGTATTCATAATTTTCAACATGGTATCAGAGCGCATCTAGGCTTTGAGTGAAAGAAAGAGTTTTTTATTAAATAAGCTGAAAGGTTGTTTTCTGAGAAGCGGATTCTCCAGCAGTCAGAAGGTTTTGTTACACAGTGAAGATGGCAGCAGTGGGCACAAACCTAACTAATCCCCAACTACCATAGTTCAATGAGAAGAATTATGATTATTAGGCTATTACAATGAAGGCCCTCTTCTCCTCACAAGATATTTGGGCTTTGATAGAAAATGGTTTCCAAGAAACAGCAGATGCAACAACATATAATGCTTTGACACAAGAACAAAGAGATTTGTTGAGAGAAAATAAGAAGAAGGATTCGAAATACATCTTCCATATTTTCCAAGTGCTACATGAGAGTATTTTTTGAAGTATTTCAGCATCAACAAAGTCTAAGGAGGCATGAGAAACCGTCCAAACAGCCTATCAACGCATGGGAAAGGTGAAGACAAAAAACTTCAAATTTCGAGAAGAGATTTTGAAACTCTTTTTATGAAAGAGTCTGATAACATAGAATAATTCTTCACACATGTGATTGGGTTGGTTACCCAAATTGGGTCTTATGGAGAGACACTTGAAGAAAGGAGAATAGTTGATAAATTCTTAAGAAGTCTACCATCAAGGTTTGATGCCATAATAGTGGCCATAGAAGAGACAAAGGATCTCACACAGATTTCAGTAGATGAGGTTCATGCATCACTGATGTTTCATGAGCATAGACTGAATATAGCAACAAACTCCTCATTGGAGATTGAATTCAAGATACAAATGTCTTTTGGTGAAGGTAGAGGTCGAGGAAGATCAAAATACCAAGGAAGAGGAAGAAACCCACACAGAGGTGGAAGAAGCAGCTCTACAAGAAGATCAGAATCCAAGCCAAGGCTCAAGCCAGAATTAAGCATAAAATCAAGCACAAGAATAGAGGTATGATAAATCTCAAGTCCAATGTCATTATTGAAAAATTTATGGCCATTCTGCAAATGAATGTCGAAAGAAGAAAATGGGTAGTAAACATAGTGTAAATTTTACAAAAAATGTGCTTTCGACTTGTAATGTAGCACAAGAAAAACAAGAAGATGTATGGTTCTTAGATTCAAGGTGTAGTAACCATATGACTAGAAACATAGAATTTTTTCCAATCTAGATGAAAGTCTAAAGTCTGAAGTGACAACAGGGACTGACAACAAGGTCTCTGTCATGGGAAAAGGAAGATTGAACCATTAGGGGAATTTTGAGGTCTAAAATGGGCCTCCTAAGAAAAATGTACAACCAAAATAAATTTTATGAGAACCAATAAGATTCAATATGATGATGTCAACCATGGGGGATGATTCACCATTTTTGAAGTAAAAAGGTAAAAATATTAAAAAATAACAAAATAATAAAACTACTTTTTCAACTCGTATTTTCAACTTATCTCCATAAGGGTTTACTCAAATTTCGAGCAGGAATACTCGTTGGATGCAAAATTTAATTCCTCATTCAAGGAGTACCCATGTTGCATACTTTTGATGGACCCTGCTACATGAAAAATGACAAATACAGGAAAAAAAATTATTGCAATCATGTTTTTCATGTATTTATCATTTTTCATGTAGAAGAGTCCATCAAAAGTATGCAACATGGGTACTCCTTGGACGTGGAATTAAATTTTTCATCTGATGAGTATTCCTGCTTGAAATTTGAGTAAAGCCTTACGGAGATAAGTTCAAAATACAAGTTTTAAAAGTAGTTTTTTCTTTTTTACCGTTAAAATTTGATGATGTAATGTAATATTATTTTATAATTTCCTTATGAGACCCATTTTAGACGTCAAAATTCCCCTAATGACATTGAAAAAGAAGGGAGAGAATAAGTTTGTGGTAGATGTTTATTATGTACCTGGCCAGAAATGTAACCTTCTAAGCATGGAAAGCTTGTGAAAAAGGGCTACAATGTGTTTTTTTAAGAATTATGTGTACACAATCATGGATATACCTCCAAATAGACAGCTTATTCAAAAAGTGCATATGATAAGAAATAGAATGTTTGCTCTCAAGCTCAAATCAAACTTGAAGGAAGGAGGTGTTGTAGCAGCTGTCACACAAGAAGTCTTTCAAGAAGAAGTGAAATATGAGAACTAGTTATGGCATTTGAGATTTGGACATCTCAATTTCGAAGGTTTTAACTTGTTGCATATAAAAGGAATGGTAAAGGGATTACCACTCATAGAGAAATGAGATAGCCTATGTGAAGGATGCATCTTGGGCAAACAACACAGAGAATTATTTCCAGCAGGAAAGGGTATAATGGCAAAGGCACCCTTGGAGATTGTCCGCTCAAAATTTTGTGGACCAATGCAAATGCCATCATTAGCTGGCAGTCATTATGTTTTGAAATTTATAGATGATTACACAAGGAAGACATGGGCCTATTTTCTAAAACATAAAATTGAAGTGTTTGAATGTTTCTACCACATAAGAGCTTTTGTTGAGAAGCCAAAGGGACACTATATAGAAGTGTTGAGAATTGACAGAGGTGGAGAATATATATATAAAGACTTCCTACGTTTTTGTAGGGAGCATGGGATTCACAAGCAGTTTACCACAAGGTATACACCTTAGAAAAATGCTGTAGCAGAAAGAAAGAATAGAACCATCATTGACATGGTAAGGAGTATGCTGAAGGAAAAGCATTTTCCAAATGAGTATTCGGTAGAAGTTGCCAATTGTGCAGTTTATATTTTAAATAGATGTCCAAACAAAGATGTTATGAATAGATTTCTATAAGAAGCATGGAGTGGAATAAAGCAGTTTGTCTCTCACATGAGAATGTTTGGATGTGTGGTATATGAACATGTCCCACATCAGTGAAGGAAGAAGTTGTACAACAAGTGGGAGAAGTGTATATTTGTTGGGTACAGTGATGAATCCAAGGCTTACAAGCTCTATAATCCATCAACCAAGAAAGTAATAATCAGGAGAGATGTTCAGTTCATATAAGAATAATCTTGGGATGGAAGTATAAAGAAGACAATGAATGTGAAGACATGTATTTCACATAAATAAAAAGAGGAATTGATTGCAGAAAGAAACTCCTCAACGGTGGCTCCTCATCCACCTACACAAGTTCAACAGATCACACTGCAAGAAATAAATAGAACAAAAGTTCAAATCAAGGAAATACTTCTCCAAGCACACCACATGGATCAGTAAATCCCTCGAGGTCAAGTGCAACTCCAAGCACATCTTCAGCAAATACAAGAATATAAAACCTTAGAAATTTAATTGAAATTTATGAGAAATAAGAAGTTAATAGTAATGCTGGTTTGAATTATTTATTTTCTTTATTTTTTCATGTTGATGACCCAATCCATTTTAAGATGCAGTCAAAGAATAAAATTTGATTGAAGCAATGATTGAAGAGATAGGAGCAATAGAAAAGAATGAAACACGGGATTTAGTGGACCTCCCATAAGGAAAAGAGGTTATTGGATTGAAATAGGTCTATAAGACCAAGAGAAACATTGAAGGAAAGATAGAAAGGCACAAATCAAGGCTAGTTGTCAAAGGCTACAAGTAGAAGCAAGGTAGATAATATGAGTAAACCTTTGCACCAATTTCAAGGATGGAGACAGTGGAGACAATGTTGTCCATAGCAGCACAACAAAAATGGAAATTTTACCAAATGGATGTGAAATCAACATTTTTGAATGGAGTGTTGAAAGAGGAGGTGTATGTTGAACAATTTCCTAGCTATGAGATAGAAGGCCAAGAACACAAAATTTGCAAGTTGATGAAATCTCTTTATGGTCTGAAGCAAGAACCAAGAGAATGGTAAATCAGGATTGATGCTTACTTGGTAGACAATGGGTTTGACAAGTGTGATGGTGAACCCACACTCTACATCAAAGAAAATGACAGTGAAATTCTTATTGTTTTTTTATATGTAGATGATTTGATTTTCACAGGCAATGATGTTTCTCTCATTGTTGATTTTAAAGAAATCATGAAAATTGAATTTTTAATGATTGACTTGGGTTTTATAAGGTAGTTTTTTTCACGTAGAAGTAAAGAAAACAGAAAAGGGGATTTTTATCTCCCAAGCAAAGTATGTTGAAGAATTTTTAAAGAGGTTCAATATGCATAACAACAAACGATCATCAACTCCAATTTTCATGGGGTTGAAGTTGAGCAAGGAATATTGAAGCAAGAATGTTGATCCAACATTCTACAACAACATGGTTGGTAGTCTAATGTATTTGGCTGCAACTAGGCCTAATATAATGTATGAAGTAAGTATGATATCCAAATTCATGGAGACACCCAAAGAGACACATTGGCAAGCAAGCAAGAGAATTTTGAGGTATGTGAATGGAACAAAGGAGTATGGTGTTCTATACTCCGCAACTGATAATTTTAAGCTGATTGGTTACACTGGTAGTGATTCGGGTAGAAGTTTAGATGATATAAAAAACACATCAGGGTATGTTTTTCATTTAGGATCGTGAGCAATTTCATGGGCTTCCAAGAAGCAACCATTAGTTTCATTATCAATAGCAGAAGCTGAATATGTAGCAGCAACAACAACATCATGCCAAGTAGTTTGGATGAGAAGGATGCTGAGAGATTTATGTCATGAGAAAGACATAGGAACCACAATTTATTGTCATAACAACTCAGCAATTGCATTGTAAAATAATTCTGTTTTCCACAAAAGAACAAATCATATTGATGCCAAATATCATTTTATAAGGGAATTAGTTAACAATGGTGAAATGTTTTTGTAGAATTGCAGGTTTCAGGAATAGTTTGTTGGTATCCTCATAAAGCCATTGGAACCGAAAAGTTTTGTTTATCTAAAATAGTGTCTGGTTATGATTGATGGCGATATTTTTTATTAAGGTGGAGTGTTGGAATTACTCCCAACCACCGCAATGAATAAACAGTGGCAGCAACCCCCAAATTCATTAAATTTTGTGCAGGAAGGAAAAGGAACAAGCTTCAAGGCCGCAGGCATTTCTTCACGCAAATAGCAAAATAGGGTTCCTGAGTCCTTGTTCTCTGCATTTATTTCTTTTTCCGCATTGACTGACCTTTCCCACAATTCTCCACCTACAGATTTCTTTGTTTACCTAGAAGCCATTTCGTTGAATGTTATTTCCCTGCCAATGCGATATCGGCGGGATCACCTCAAACTTTACCACATTACCAAGACCACCGTAAACCTTTGCATTTCGCCTTATTTCTTTGTTTTCCATACTTTTCACCTCCTGCCATTTAACTCCCCGCATACCGTAGCCTACAAGATTTAAATTTTAACCCTTAGCACTGCACCAAATGTTATTTCCCCATCGATGCGATCTAGTGGGACACACAAACATCACCACATTTTTCAACTCTTTCCACTTACCTTTTTAGCATCTACAGCCCACACTTCACAAGTTTTAACTTTTAACTTTAAAGCCACCCGAAATTTGTTTTGTTTTGTTTGTGATGTGATCACAAAGGGGCACGCGTCAAGCTCAGGAGGGTAGCGCAAAGCGCACATCACAAAACCAAGGAGTGTTACGGATAAGTGCCCAGAACTTAAAAAATTTATACTGCGACTAAATTTTCAGGCCGAATAAATGTTAAAATCGTCGATGAGCAATTTGTGATGGAGGCCTCGAACGTGATGTTTTTATGGAAGCGAAACCCATAATATTTTAGGTCCACTGTTATGTGTTATGAATGTGTTTTTTACGTTGTTTCGTGCGTAAACAGAAAATTGGAACATAACAACGATTTTTTTCTTGAACGTCCATTCTGCCTTAAAATGCATTCAATCCTCAGGCTCTGACTAATTTTGTATAAACCTATGTAATTTCATTTTGTTTCAGTGTTATGGAATGAATCAAATTTCAGAGAAGAGTTGAATAAATATGAAAGAGTTCCTCTCCTGTGTAAATCGATGTCTTTCTGTGAATTGTATGATTGTTATTTCCATTTGCATTGCATTCTTTGTGTTGTCGAGGGAAACACATATCCCTCTATCTGTTGTTTGTTGTATTCAGAATTTTCAACAAGTTAGTTCAGATTGTTGCCAATCTGAACAATTGAAGGGAATCCAATGGGTTTTCTTGCTCTTTGAGCGCCCTGCCGAACCAAACGACATGCGAAACAAACAAGATCGCTAAAAGAATGTGTGTTCTAGGAGTGACCATGATTTTTACTAAGAAGCCACAGTTACTAGTGTTTGAAGTCCATAATCCAAATAGTCATGTAGCAGTCCACATCTATGTACGGATTTGAAAGAATGTGTACAGTGGAGTAGCTCTTACATATGGGAATGGATTGATGTTTGAAGACACACTCATAAGTACCAAAACATGTCCCATGGCATGATGTTTCAAGACATATTAGCATAATACCAGAAGGTGTTTTTTCCAATTTTACTAAAAGGTTTCAAACCAATGTTTGTGGTTTGCACAAGAAATTTCCAAGTGAAAGTGTGGCTTTTCCAATTTTATGAGAAGTGTTGAAACCAGTGAATGTGGTTTGCATAGTATGATAACTTTTCCAGAATTTCTATGACTTTGATAAAATTTTTGATGTGATTGGAAGTTTTTCTCAAGTTCTTCCACTAACACCTTTAATCTTGCAATATCTTCCAGACTTCTTCGACTTTCTTAGAGATGATGGTATAATTGAAATTGTTTATCGAGTTCTTTTAACACCCTTCTAGAAAATAATTTTTTCCATGATTCTTCTTCTTTATAAATGTGGTGATGTGACCAAAATTTGATAGATTCCCTTCCAAATTATCGAAATCTCTTGTTAAATGCCCTCCCAAATTCTCTACCTTCCAATAAGATGGCATAAATTTTTACTATGTGTCGATTATCTCTGGAAAAAATTGATCAAAGGATTAAGATTGATTTGTGGGTGATTTCTATTAAGGTTATTGAAGTTAATCACCCATTTAGGTTATTGAAAGTTTTACCTACAATAGTTGATTTTTGTAATTGGAATTTCTATATATGAATTTCATTATCCATATTTAATTATGATAATAATTATCATATGAAAATTAACCACCACTAATTTAATAACGTAATTATGCTTCAATGATGTTCTTAAATGTGATGTGTCCTCAGCTTAGAAAGAATTTATGTTCGGTTCCCCAGAGATATGAGTTCCATGTAAATAATTGCGTATACTATTATTATGTAATCTAGATCTTGTGAGGAGATAATTGTGTCTATATTATTATGTGATATAAATCCCATGAGGAGAAAATTCCATAGATGTTTGGATTTTAAACCTAAATTCCCCCAAGATGATCCATCAAAACAAACTTAACCTTAATATATGAGGTGATCTCAATAATTAGAAAAAATTGGGAAAAAACAAAATAGATATGTTTTATATAGAAATATGATTAATTTAAACAATTTTTCATACTTAACCTTAAGAGTTCACTTGCCCGCAATAAGAAGAAAAATTTGGGACAAGACAAAATACATATGCTTTATACACCAGAGAATTTCAGTCCCAAAAAAATACTGAAGTACTAAAGGAGATAGAGTTAAACTAAGAAATTCATAGCTACAAAACATAGAGGAAAAATAAAATTCGTCTTCTACAACACAGATATTTAAAAAAAAAATTCATACACAGAGAGGCGGATGGAGTAAAAACCCTATTTCTATTAAACTTGAAAACTTTTACAAAATTACATTCTTCTTCAGAACTTTTGTTGTTATGGATTACAAAAACAAACTTCTCTGCTACACAAAATAGCTTTCCTTTTTCTGGCATATGTTGCTATTCACACAACATTCTTCTCCTTTGGCATACGCTACTACAAAACACAACTTGCTACTCTATGTCTTTTTTATCTTCTCTATCTCTTTGTTTTTCTTTTCTGCCTTCGGGAAAGAAATTACAATACAAAATCAGCTCTAATGCACTCACAACATATTACATTACACATATATATATTATAAATATTACATATTTATAATATATATATATCAAAATATATTTAACCAAAGTAAAAAAATAATGTCCCGCGGTAACTAAAGATTAACCCAACGTTAAAAATTAAAATATAATGCTGCATATAAAAAAATATTTTATACTTTTCGTGGGGTGCGTGAAGGACTTTCATGCCAGTTATATTTACCCCCAGAACTCTTTCCATTGGTCTATAGAGGAGGATGATGTCACCTCCTCCGGGAGTTTTCCTTCCCCCCTGCTGATGAACTCTGCTGCCCACCCCGGAATGTGTTGGTTGTGTGATCAATACATAATAAAAGTTGTTGGTCAGTTTTCAATGCGGTATATGAAATTGGATAATAACGTGGGTGCAAAAAATTGAATGCGAGAGGTTGTGTGTTGATTAGAACTGGAGATTTGTTGCCGATGACCTTCAAAAAATTCACATCAGAATTAAACTTGTTGTCTTTCAATCCAATCATCATTAAGGTTGCCATCATGCTGCTTTGTGTGGCTGTTGGAATTAATATTCCAACACTCCCCCTTAAATTCAACTGCTAGATATAATTAAAAGTTTTATGCGTTAATGGTTTTGGTAAAATATCAGCAAATTGCTCCTCTATTTTGCAGTGCTTCAAAACAATCTCACCATTATTAACCAGTTCTCGTATAAAATGAAATTTTTCATCATTATGCTTTGTTCTTTTATGGAAGACAAAATTCTTTGATAAAGCTATCGTTGAGATGTTATCACAGTAAATTGTTGTTCCTTTGTCCTGTTCATGACATAAATCTCTAAGCATTCTTCTCATCCATATTGATTGGCATGTTTCTGTTGTTTCTGCCACATATTCTGCCTCTGTTGTTGATAAATAAACTATTGGTTGCTTCTTGGAAGCCCATGAAACAACCCCCAATCCCAAGTGAAACACATATCCAGATGTTCTCTTCCTATTATCTTAGAATCCTCTTAGTTGCCTGCCAATGAGTCTCTTTCGGTATTTCCATAAATCTGGAGATTAAACTTATAGCATGCATAATATCGGGCCTAGTTGCAGTCAAATACATGAGCCTGCCAACTATGCTCTTGTACAATCTAGGATCAAAATCCTTGCTGCTATCTTCTTTGATTAATTTTAACCTCATGACAGTTGGAGTTATAGCTGCCTTGTTGTTCTGCATCTTGAATCTTTTCAACACTTCTTCAACATATTTTTCTTGGGAAATAAAATTCCCATTTTCATTATGCTCTACTTCTATTCTAAGAAAATATCTTATAAAACCCAAATCAGTCATTTCAAACTCACTCTTCATGACTTCTTTAAAATCAACAATGAGATAAACTTCGTTGCCAGTAAATATTAAATCATCTACATATAAAACATCAATAAGAATCTTACCATCATTTTCTTTTATGTACAACGTGGGTTCTCCATCAAATTTCTCAAATCCATTTTCAGTCAGGTAAGCATCTATCTTTTTGTACCATGCTCTCAGTGCTTGCTTCAGCCCATAAAGAGCTTTCTTCAACTTGCATACTTTGTGCTCTTGGCCTTCAATCTCATAGCCTAGAGGTTGTTCAACATATACCTCTTCTTTCAACACTCCATTCAAGAATGCAGATTTCACATCCATTTGGTAAACCTTCCATTTGTGTTGTGCTACTATGGATAGCACGGTTCTCATGGTTTCCATTCTTGAAACCGGTGCGAAATTTTCTTCATAATCTCTTCCTTGTTGCTGCTTGTAGCCTTTGAAAACAAGTCTTGCTTTGTGCCTTTCAATCTTGCCTTCAGCATTGCTCTTGGTCTTATAAACCCATTTTACTCCAATTATTTCTTTTCCTTTAGGGAGGTCCACTAATTCCCATGTATTACTCTTTTCAATTGCACCAAACTCTTCGTTCATTGCTTCAATCCATTTTTCTTCTTTTACCACTTCTTCAAAATGAATTGGGTCATCAACATGATAATACAAAGAAAATAAAGAGTTTAGACTGGCATTATCATTTACCCCTCCTTGTTCATAAATCTCACTCAGATTTTCGAATCTCGGTCTTCTTGGTGTACTAGGAGTTCCACTTGAACTCGAGGCAGTTTTAGTTCCCTTTCGTATGCTTGAAGAAGCACTTCCTTGATTTCTCAAAGCTGTTCTATTTCTAGCTTGTGGTTTGGTTTGTTGTGGTTACGATGGTTGAGGAGGACCCACCTTCAATGAATTATTGGTTTTTGTGCATTCCTCTTGTTCTTCATGAGACACACATGTCTTCACATTCACTGTTTTGTGTAAGCTTCCATCCCAAGCTTCTTCTTCAATAAACTGGACATCTTTGTTGATTATAACTTTCTTGGTGGATGGATTATATAGTTTGTATGCCTTGGACTCATCACCGTATCCAACAAAGATACATTTCTCCCCATTATTGTCCAACTTCTTCCTTAGCTGATCCGAAATGTGTGCATAAGCCACACAACCAAATACTCTCATGTGGGTGACATGCTGCTTTATGCCGCTCCACACTTCTTCCGGAACTCTGTTCATGAAAAATTTGGTTGGGCATCTATTCAAGATGTCTGCTACACAATTTGACAGCTTCAACCCAATACTCATTTGGCAAATGTGTTGCCTTCAACATACTTCTCACCATGTCCATGATGGTCCTATTCTTCCTTTCTAAAACACTGTTTTTCTGAGGTGTGTGCCTTGTGGTAAACTACTTATGTATGCCATTCTCCCTACAAAAACATAGGAACTCTTTCTAGATGTATTCTCCACCTCTGTCAGTTTTTAGCACTTTGATGTAGTGCCCACTCTACTTCTCAACATGAGCTTTGAAGTGGCAGAACTATTCAAACACTTCACTCTTCTGTTTCAAGAAATACACCCATGTCTTTCTGTTGTAATCATCTATGAATGTCAAACCATATTTGTTGCCAGCTAAAGATGACGTTTTCATTGGTCCACATAAATATGAGTGGAAAATCTCTAAGGGTGTCTTTGCCCTTTTACTCTTCCCTGCTGGAAAGATTTCTCTGTGTTGTTTGCCCAAGATGTAGCCTTCACATAGGCTATCTAATTTTTCAATCAATGGTAATCCCTTTTCCATTCATTTTCTGTGCAACAAGTTCAAGCCTCCGAAATTAAGATGTCCAAATCTCAAGTGCCATAACCAGTTTTCATCTTTCACTTCCTCTTGAAAGACTTCTTGTGTTACAGCTGCTACATTTCTTCTTTCCTTCAAGTATGCTCTGAGCTTGAGAGAAAACATCCTATTGCTTGTCATCTACCCCTCTGTAATGACTTTCTTGATTGGAGGTATGTCCATGATTGTGCACACATCATCTTTAAAAAATACATTGTAGCCCATGTTTATGAGTTGTCCAATGGTCAAAATATTACATTTCAAGCTAGGCACATAATGTACATCTTGCAAAAACTTCTGTTCTCCATTGATTTCTAGGATACTTACTCTAACTTTTCTCTTGATAGAGATTTTACTATCAGTTCCTGTCGTTACTTCAGATTTAACATTTTCATCAATATTGGAAAACATTGCTATGTTTCCAGTCATGTGGTTACCACAACCCGAGTATAAGAACCATATATCATCTTGTCTATATTGTGCTATATTACATGTTAATAACACATTCTTATGGTTCTTTTCTTATTTTGTAAAATTAACATTCTGCCTATTATTCATGTCATTTTTCTTTTTCGTACATTCATTGGCATAGTGCCCATATTTCTTGCAATAATGACATTGGACTTGGGATTTATCATACCTATGTCCATTAGTTTGATGTTGGCTTGAGGCTTCATTCTAGTTCTGATTGCTGCCCCTTCCACTCGAACTTGAAGGGTTGTTTCTTCCTTTGTTTTGGCTTCTGCCTCTTCCTTGGTTGTTTTCTCTACCTTGACCTCTACCTCGGCCAAAAGACATTTGAGTCTTGAAAGCTTGTTCCAATGAGGAATTTGTTCCTCTGTTTAGTTTGTGTTCATGAGACATCAAGGATGCACTAAGCTCATCCACTGTATATATTAAGAGATCATTTGTGTCTTCTATTGCCACTACTATGGCATCAAATCTTGATGGTAGAGTTCTCAAGATTTTCTCCACTATCCTTATTTCTTGAAGCGTCTCTCGATGAGACTTTATTTGGTTAACCAACCCAATAACATGCATGAAGAATGAGCCTATAGTTTTAGACTCTTTCATATAGATAATTTCATAATCTCTCCTCAAGATTTGTAGTTTTACTATCTTCACCTTCTCCATGCCTTGATTTTGAGAAAATCACACACCTCCTTAGACTTTGTTTCTGCTACAATAATTTGGAAAATACTCTAGTGAACTGATTGAAAAAGATATAAGAGGGCTTTGAAATCCTTCTTCCTATTATATTTTAACAAATCTATCTCTACAACTGTCAAAGCATCCAGCGCTGCTGCACCTACTGGTTCTAGGTAGCCACTCTCAACTAGCTCCCATATATCCTGTGAAGCAAACAGGGCTCTCATCGTGATTTCCCAATAATCATGGTTCTTGCCATTAAGCTATGGAAATTGGGGATTCATTAGACTGGTGCCTGCTACTGCCATCATGACTGTACAAACCAAACAATTTTCTTGAGTGTGTAAAAAAAAACAAATTGAAGCTTTCTCTGCTAGAAAAATCTGCTTCAAAAAACTTCTTACAGCTTCTATAGTGAAGAGTGATCTTTGCTTCATTCACTAAGAACCTAGACTAGCTCTGATACCATGTTGGAATTTATGGAAAAAATTCTGAATACACAAAGGAAAAATAAAATTCCTCTTCTACAAAATAGAGATTTAAAAAAAAACCACACATAGAGAGACATATGGAGTAAAAACTCGGTTTCTAGTAAACTTAATTTTTTTTACAAAATGACAGTCTTCTTCAGAACTTTTGTTGTTCTGGATTACAAAAAAAAAACTTCTCCACTGCTACACAACATAGCTTTTATTCTTCAGGCATATGCTACTACTCACACAACGTTCTTCTCCTTTGGAATATGCTGCTAAAAAACAAAGCTTGCTGCTCTCTGTCTTTTTTTATCTTCTCTATCTCTCTATTTTTTTTTCTTCCTTTGGGCAAGAAATTACAATACACAGTCAACTCTAATGCACTCACGGCATATTAGATTACACACATAGATATATTATAAATATTGCATATTTATAAGATATATATATCAAAATATATTTAACCAAAGTTAAAAAACAATGTACAGCGGTAACTAAAGATTAACCCAACGTTAAAAATTAAAGCATAATGCTGCATATAACAAAAAACCTTTATACTTTCTGTGGGGTGCATGAAAGACTTTCACGCTAGTTCTCTTTACCCCTCAGAACTCTTTTAATTGGTCTGTAGAGGAGGGTGATGTCACCTCCTCTGGGGGTTTTCCTTTCCCCTTGCTCCTCAAGCCTGCTGCCCACCCAGAATGTGTTGGCTATGTGATCAATACATAATAAATGTGGTTGGTTAGTGTTCACTGTGGTAGATGAATTCGGACAAGAACATGGGTGCAGAGGCTTGAATGCGAGAGGTTGTGTGTGGATTAGAACTGGAGATTTTTTGCCGCTGACCTTCCAGAAATTCACATCAGAATTAAACTGTTGTCTTTCAATCCCATCATCATTAAGGATTAAACTCGTTGTCTTTCAATCCCATCATCATTAAGGTTTCCATCCTCTTGCTCTGCTTGGCAGTTGGAATTAATATTCCAACAACAATTTACACGAAATAATTATGTTTATATTATTAGCCCCTCCAATAAGGCATTGGACTATAGTAATCGAATGGGCTCATTTAGCATTAGTTCATGTAACACTTAGTCAAAAGTTTTTACCTTTATGTCTTATTCAAAGATATATGTTTTTTTATGCTATTTGTTGATCAAAATTTCTGGTTTTGGCCTCTTCTGTAGGTCGAGCTTATATTGTTTTGGGTTTGTGTGATTCATGTTTTCTAAATAGAGGCTAATGGTAGCATTAATTTGCAAGCATTTACTGTTATGATATAACCATGGAAAAACTTAGCTGAATGATGATCGGAAAGTGACTATTTTGGCACATAGTCACACATGTAGCAACACACTTTTACACGGCTGGTGTCTACACTTTTGCATGGCTCGTGTCTCTCTTGCATGTTAAGTCTCTTTGGATCTATCTTTATTTCACTGGAAGCTTCATCTTTGGTTTTGGGCGTTACAAAACAAGTTGACGTTGACAACATACCAGCACATACCGTCTTGATTTATAACAGACCAGGAGGGGGAAGCAGCTAAAATAGACCACGAGGAGGAATCAACTTACCTAAGTGTTGGCCTTACTTACGAGCTTCCTTTATGTACTACTTTCCTTAGGGGATTTCTTGATAATGAAAAACGTCACATGTCAGGTTGTTATAAGAAAGCAAGCACCAAATAAACAAGGACAAAATCAATAACAATAGACAGATGAAAAAGAAATAGAAATAGATAGAAGAAATAGCACTCAAGGCTCACAACCTCGGACACAGCTGCCAACAGCTAAAGGCAACTAAATCAATAACACAATATGGCGCATTTATCATAGTCTGTTGCCTTCCTCCAAAAATATTTCCAAAAATATTTCAGATTTCAGAGTGCAATATTTTTCTAAGCTTCTGTGTTCTTCTATATTTCATAGTAACAATATTGTTCTACGTTTATTTGTTTCTTATAGGTTTCATAGTATGAGTGTTTTTCTGCCCTTCTATGCTTTTACAATTTATTTTTCTATAACAACCAGGTTTTCCTTAATCCTTCTATGCTTTTCTAATTTCGTTTTCTATAACAATTTTTTTTTCCTTAATCGCTCTTGACCGGGCACTGAACTATTCTATCAGCATGCACTACTCCATTTGGGCACAAAAAAATAGACTAATGTAGGAGGAGGGCATATACGTTTTCATTATGTTCAAATTAATTAAAATCGCATGCACTGCTCCATTTTCGCCTTTCAGTTTGGCCAACAGTACGAATTATATGGTGACCTCTATCTTGAAATGAGTAAGACGAATTAAAAACTAAACAGAACAATAAAAATAGTTTAGAATATTAATAACTTGTTTACTATGTCGAAGAGAAATATTATGCAGATCAGAACAAAGAAACCTTATGCGGAGCTTCTGCTTCTGTGCCAACAGCAAGAGTGGTAGAGGTACAACAACAATGGTAGAAGGTATAGGGGAATTTCTATTGAAGTAAAAGTGAACTTGTAGATATTGAATAGAATTTGAATTTTGACTAAATTCATAATTCTTCCTTTTTGACATTGCATAGCTTTCTAAAATATATCCTTTGTAATTGCATCTTCATCATCTATAAAAAAATGTTTATAGTATATACTTCTACTCTTTGTAAGTAATATAAACTTGAATAAAAAAATTGGTGGACGAGTTGATTTTTAATGTACATTAGCTATATGTATGTGTCATTTTTTGTACCTTCCATCTTAGATGCATCTGGTTTTAATTCCTAAATGAAAGGTGTTCAAAGGATCCAAGACATAAAATTTATTGTTAACTTGGTATTCTATGTGAAATGACTTTAAAATTTCAAAATTTGATATTTTCACTAATTTCAACAGACAAGAAATACCCATCACCTCTTTGTCTTCCTCTGTAAAGTTGACAACGCATTCTTCCATTGCTGTCATTAAAATAAAATTAGGGTAGCATGAACCTATAGAGTGAAGTACAACATCAAAACTAAGTTAAGTTCCATTTAATCGCAAAACAAATCTTAAAATTACATTTAATGAAAACCTATATTCCAAAAGGCAAACCCAACTGTAGATTAAAACTTTCATCCACTGAACTTTGATTCATTTCGATACCTATCCTGCTTCATGACGTAATAAATATTGAAAATCCCCACATAATAAGCTCTATCTGGTGCTCTTGTTTACATTTTAATCGAAATAATGAGAAGTCCACACTCTTTGTAGCCACAACTTCCGAGCTAATTGAAACGTTGTAGAAAATAATAATAAGGATGTTATGCGGCTACACGAGAGGATTATCTTCTAAATAGGATTTTGAAGCTTAAATTATGCTCTTTTTATGATGCAGGGGCATTAGACACTAGCCAGCAATGTAGGAAGTTTTGTTCACATGTTTTCGTTAGGAGGGTTCAAAAATATTTGAATTGTAACAGCTAGGTGTCAATACCTTAGGCGACTGGTTAATTTAAATTTGTTAGAATTGTAGAAGTCGAATAGTTAGATTCGATCCATCTGTCATGTTTCAGATTAGTTGAATTATTGAAATTAGGCTTTTGATTTTCTAAAACGGTCCTCACGGAGGAACTGAAGAGACGCACTGTAATGTATATAAATTGTATTCTTCGGATGCATTGAAAAAGAGGAAAAGAGAAGGAGAGAAGAGAGATTTATGTAATAAAATCTCTGTGTGTTAACAATTGCTTCCAGTTAAATGAATTTTAGTTCCCGTTGATTATCCAACTCTCTTGAATCGTTGGTTGTGAAGAAATTTGTTTAATTGTGAGGCGATTGAACGCTGTCTTGTAAATAATTGTTGAATTGATTCATTTTACCATCTTCACATCCCTTTGTTCATTGTTTCCCTTGAATTTTTTGAAAAATTGAACCCTCCGTAGACGAGGTCTGCATATTATTGTGGTCATTGTACTTTGTCCCGTAGTAGTGCACCCCGCTTACACAGAGGTAGACTTGTTTTGCTATTAGAAACCTTGCCGCGGTTAGAACCGAGTTAATAATTAAAAGAATAGAGCAACCTAACTCGAACCCGTGGTCAATCACTATTCCAAAACCGCGAGCGGATTTACGAGGCGGGATTACCCATATCGCACCGCTTTTCGGGGATAAGCGATATTTCCTGGTTGGGGAGCGATTCCATAGAGTGATCGACACGTGGCGAAGTGGACCCCCGAAAAATCGTCGTTGCTGTGCGCCATCGCATGTTATTGTTTGACCAAGGAAACCGAGCAATATCATGGTACGTTGTTGATCTGAGAAGGAGCCATCAGATGGTGATTGTTGGATGGAGATGCACAAATGATAGCCAAGGTACGGTGTGCATTTTATTGGCTGCCGATTATGTATGTGGGGCCGAAACCAAAGTTTTATTATAAAAATCATTTATTCAAAAGCCGTTGGTTATTAACATAAAGTTCAATTATATAATTTAATTGCCAAAGGCTGTGGATAATTTATGTTTATCAAATTCCGCGAATTTGATAAATAGAATCCCAGGAAAAGGAAGAAGACCACGTGGAGCAAGGAATGGGGTTTCAGAAGGAAAATAGTGACAGAGTCACGATTACAGTAGACCAAGCTGTCCTCAGGGGCGACTTTCGGCTTCGTTGCCGTCATTTGTGCTATCAGAGCTGTTGTTTTCGAGTCGTTTTTGCAGAGAGCTGACATGGAAATCCGAATTGGTAGAGGTGCTGGCAGAAGGAGACCTGTTGCCAATGCAGAGGTGTTGGATATTTTACAGAGGTTTGAAGCCAGAGTAGATGCCGTGGAGCGAAGACATACCAGATACCCTGAGGACATCAACGAACCTAAAATAGAGGAAGCGGAAGAAAATGTTAAGATTCCTCCTGACATGAGGCTCCTTAGAATTGTTCTGGGGTCTGCAGCTAAGCCTAGAATTGAAGTGTCGAGTTATGCAGGGGGACTAAATCCAGAGGAACTAGTGGACTGGATAAAAAAAATGAATAAGTGCTTCGATTATAAAGAAATAAGTGAAGATAAAAAGGTCAAATTTGCGTTGACAAAGCTAAAGGGACATGCTGCACTTTGGTGGGATGGAGTGCAGGCAGAAAGGAGGAGAGTTGGCAAGCAACCTGTCAAAAGCTGGACCAGAATGATGTCTAAATTAAAAGGTAAATTCTTGCCTAGTGATTATCAGCTGACATTGTATAAGCAAATGCAGAACCTGAGACAAAGGTTGCTGACAGTAAAAGAATACACAGAGGAATTATACACAGTAAGCATAAGGGCTTGGAAATTCCAAGACACAGCAGAGAAGAATCCCAGATATGTGAATGGTCTCAAGCTAGAGATCCAAGATGAGATTGGTCTTCTGTCTCCTAATATAGTGGAAGAGGCCTATCAGATGGCCTTGAAAGCAGAGGAGAAACTCCTGAGGAAAAAATCTGCCAAGAATAGAAGTACTTTCCATGGAAAGGGAAGTCAGGGTGGTAGATGAAAGCCTACTACACCCAGGGATGGAGCTAACAGTAGCTCACCTCAGAATGCATCGACAAACGATGATGCAAGGGGCAGAAGGGTTTCTTATAGAGGAAAAGGAACAGGAGGAAGAGACAGAGGCAGAGGTAGAGAGTTGAGGTGTTATAGATGCCAACAAGTGGGACATAAGCACTATGAGTGTCCAGAAAATGTGGGTGCTAGTCCAAGAAATGTTGTTGTTTCCCAGACTGGAGAAGAGGAAGAAATTGAAGAAGAAATTCTACCAGAGAGGGGAGAGTCCTTGGTGGTTAACAAGGTCCTGTTGAAGCAAACCAAAGAGGTCACTAAGCCCGCACAAAGGAAGACTTTGTTTAGGAGCATATGTAAAGTCCAAGGGAAATGTTGCCAGCTAGTCATTGATAGTGGCAGCACAAACAATCTGGTTTCCACTGAGGTGATAGAAAAGTTGAAGTTGAAGACCAGGGAGAATCCAACTCCCTACCTGGCGTCCTGACTGCATAAAGGGCACCAGCTGGTTGTGAAAGAACAGTGTGAGATAGAGCTGCAAATGGGCAAATATAAAGATAAGGTCTTGTGTGATGTAATGCCCATGGATGTGTTTCATATACTGCTGGGTAGACCTTGGCAGTTTGATAGAGCAGCAATGCATGATGGCAAGAAGAACACTTACAAGTTCTTCAAAGATGGGGTACATCATACATTGATACCCATGGAAGAAGGAGAGCCATCCAGCAGAGTGATTGATCTGAAGACCTTGTTGCTGAGCGGGAAGGAATATCTACAGCGGATAGAAGAAGAAGAGGTAAGTTTTTCTCTATTTTGCAAACCTAAAGTAGTTCTTACTTCTACAAATATTTCTGATTTTCCAGTAGAAATCTGAGAGATGTTAGATGATTATTGTGACATTATTGTAGATGATTTACCTGATGAGCTGCCACTTGTGAGAAAGATCAGCCATCAGATAGATTTTATCCCTGGTTCAAATCTGCCAAATAAGGCAGCCTACAGAATTACTCCCAAGGAAAATGAGGAAATCAGGAGACAAGTATAGGAATTGGTGGACAAAGGGCTGATCAGAGAAAGTTTGAGTCCATGTGCAGTACCAGCAGTATTGAGCCCAAAGAAATATGGAGGCTGGAGGATGTATACTGATTCCAGAGCAATCAATAAGATCACAATCAGGTACAGATTCCCTTTGCCCAGAGTTGAGGATTTAATGGACTATTTGAGTGGTGCTAAATATTTCTCACAGATAGATTTAAAAAGTGGATACCATCAGATTGGAATAAGAGATGGTGATGAGTGGAATACTGCCTTTAAAACAAATGAAGGACTATATGAATGGATGGTAATGCATTTTGGGTTTTCAAATGCACCTAGCAATTTTTATGAGACTTATGAATTAAGTATTGAAGGAATTTATTGGTAAATTTGTGATAGTGTATTTGGATGATATATTAGTTTTCAGCAGAACTAAGGAAAAACATTTAAGGCATCTTAATCATGTCTTGAAGAAGCTGCACCAAGAGAAACTGCTGATAAACTTAAATAAATGCTCATTCATGAAGGAAGAGTTGGTGTATTTTGGTTTTGTTGTCTCTGCAGAAGGATTGAAGATGGAGCCAGAAAAGGTTAAGGCAATTGTGGAGTGGCCTTCACCCTGGAATGTTTTTGAGGTAAGAAGTTTCCATGGACTTGCCAGTTTTTACAAAATGTTTATAAGAAACTTCAGTAAGATTAATGCACCCATAATTGAGACAATAAAGAAGATCAAACAACCATTTAAGTGGACTGCTGAAGCAGAAAGAAACTTTAAAGTTTTGAAGAAAAAGATAACGGAGAAGCCTGTTTTGATCCTGCCTGATTTTACTAAACCATTTCAAGTGAAGTGTGATGCCAGTGGAGAGGCCATTGGAGCTGTGTTGAGTCAGGATGATAGGCCTGTGGCATATTTCAGTGAAAAGCTAAATGACACCAGAAGAAATTATTCCTCTTATGAGAAGGAATTCTATGCAATTTTTCAGGCACTGAAGAAGTGGAGACATTATTTGATGTTCAGGGAATTTGTATTGTATTCTGACAATCATGCTTCGCAGTATATTGTACAACAACCCAAGTTGAAACATAAGCATGCCAAATGGGTTGAGTATCTCCAAGGTTTTAATTTTTTTTTGAAACATATAAGTGGCTAAGCCAATAAAGTATTTGATGCTTTGAGTAGGAGGCACATGCTTGTTCAAGAAACTAATTTTGAAGTTGTAGGGTTTGATTTTCTCAAAGAATTGTATAAAATAGATCTAGATTTTAAGGAAGCATTTGAAGCATGTTGTAACCCTGTTTTAACAGATAGAAGCTAGTGGCTGGATTATTTCTTGCAGGAGGACTTGTTATTTCGAAGAAACCAACTGTGTGTACCAAAATGTTGCATGAGAGAAAATTTGATCAAAGAGAAGCATAGTGGTGGACTTGCTGGACACTTTGGTACTGATAAGACTTATGAGTAGCTGAGTCACTTCTATTACTGGCCCAAGATGAGAGCAGAAGTGGATAAGTTTGTGAAGAATTGCAAAATCTGTCAATATGCCAAAGGAAGGAGCCAGAATGCAGGATTGTACACTCCCTTGCCTATTCCAGACATGCGTTGGGACATGGTGAGTATGGATTTTGTTCTAGGGTTGCTCAAGACTCAGAGAGGGAATGATGCAGTCTTTTTTGTGGTGGAAAGATTCTCCAAAATGGCATATTTTATTCCATGCTATAAAACTAGTGATGCCACCCATGTTGCTAACTTGTTTTTCAAAGAAGTTGTTAGATTGCATGGGTTGCCCAAGAGAATTGTTTCAGACAGAGACACCAGATTTGTGGGTCATTTTTAGAGGACATTGTGGAAGAAACTTGGTACCAAACTGAGTTTCAGCTCATCTTATCATCCCAAGACTGATGGACAAACTGAGGTAGTTAATAGGAGTCTGGGAAATTTGTTGAGAAGTCTTGCAGGAGAGAATTCCAAGCAGTGGGACCATATTTTGCCCCAGGCAGAATATGCATATAATGACTCACCAAACAGGAGCATAGGGCAGAGTCCATTCCATATTGTTTATGGAATGCACCCCAAAGGAATATCAGAGTTAAGAGATCTAGGAAGGGCAGAGCTAAGGAGCACAGATGGTGAGGAATTTGCTTCAGAGATCCAGGCCATACATGAACAAGTGAAATAGCAACTACAAGAAAGCAGCATCAGATACAAAAGAAGAGTAGACTTGAGCAGAAAAGAAGTTCATTTTGAAGTAGGAGATTTGGTTTTGGCATACTTGAGAAAGGAGATATTCCCAAGGAAGCAGTACAACAAACTGAAGTTCAAAAATATTAGGCCATGCAAGATACATAGAAAGTTTTCTGAAAATGCTTATGAGATTGAATTGCCACCTGATGTTGGAATATCTCCCATTTTTAATGTCGCAAATTTGTATACATATGAAGATGATGGTGCAGAAGAAAGATCAGCAGACAAGGGAAAGATTGAGTGGAAAGAGCAGCTACCTCCAGCACAACCATTGCAACCAGAGAAGATATTGGACGAGAAAGTGTTCAGGAAGACTAGAGGACAGGAGTACTTTTGGTATTTAGTCAAATGGAAGGACAAGCCAGAGGAAGATGCCACTTGGATGACTGAAGGAATGTTGCAGAAGATAGGAAGATTAGTGGAAGAGCTCATGGACAGGAGCCCATGAAGAAGACTGCCCTCGGGAGTCTGATGCAGGGGCATTAGACACTAGCCAGCAATATAGGAAGCTTTTTCCACATGTTGTTGTTAGGAGGGTTCGAAAATATTTGAATTGTAACAGCTACATGTCAATACCTCAGCTGACTATTTCATTTAGACTTTTTATAATTGTAGAAGTCGAATAGTTAGATTCGATCCATTTGTCATGTTTCAGATTAGTTGAATTATTGTAATTAGGCTTTTGATTTTCTAAAATGGTCCTCACGGAGGAACTGAAGAGACGCACTGTAATGTATATAAATTGTATTCTTCAGATGCATTGAAAAAGAGGAAAAGAGAAGGAGAGAAGAGAGCTTTCTGTAATAAAATATCTGTGTGTTAACAATTGCTTCCATTTAAATGAATTTTAGTTCCTGTTGATTATCCAACTGTCTTGAATCGTTGGTTGTGAAGAAATTTGTTTAATTGTGAGGCGATTGAACGCTGTCTTGTAAATAATTGTTGAATTGAGTCATTGTACCATCTTTGCATCCCTTTGTTCATTGTTTCCCTTCAATTAGATATGTCAATATTTTTTTTTTTTTAAAATATCGGTATGGAGGTAAGACAATTCTCTACAATTCTTGTTTTTATGTCAAAGCATAATTTGCGATAAAAATATGATTTTATGGAGTTGAAGTTGAAAAACATAGAAAATTACAATTTTCAACGTCAAAAAAGGGCAAAAAGTGTTTTTAACTTCACATTTTCACCCTTGTTTGAACAATTGAACCCTCCGCAGGCGAGGTCTTTGTATTATTGTGGTCATTGTACTCTGTCCCATAGTAGTGCACCCCGCTTACACAGAGGTAGACTTGTTTTACTATTAGAAACCTTGCCGCGGTTAGAACCGAGTTAATAATTAAAAGAATAGTGCAACCCGACTCGAACCCGTGGTCAATCACTATTCCAAAACTGTGAGCGGACTTACGAGGCTGGATTGCCCTTATTGAACTACCTTTCGGGGATAAGCGGTATTTCCTGGTTGGAGAGCGATTCCATAGAGTGCTCAACATGTGGCGAGGTGGACCCCCAGAAAACCGTCGTTGCTGCACGCCATCGCACGTTATCGTTCAACCAACGAAGCCGAGCGATATTGTGGTACGCCGTTGATCTGAGAAAGAGCCATTAGACAGTGATCGTTGGATGGAGATGCGCGGATGATAGCCAAGGTACGGTGTGCATTTGATTGGCCGCCAATTATGTATGTGGGGTCGGAACCGAAGGTTTATTATAAAAATCATTTATTCAAAAGGCGTTGGTTATTAACATAAAGTTCAATTATATAATTTAATTTCCAAAGGCTCTGGATAATTTCTGTCTATCAAATTCAACAAATTTGATAAATAGAATCCCGGGAAAAGGAAGAATACCACGTGGAGCAAGGAACGGGTTTTTAGAAGAAAAATAGTGATAGAGTCACGATTATAGTAGACTAGGCTCTCCTCAGGGGCCACTTTCGGCTTCGTTGCCATCACTTTGTCTCGAATTTTCTTACAATAAGGCTTTTGAAACTGAAAGAATGCTCACTTTTTCGAGCCCTGATAGAGCAATGGATTTTTTTATTGTGGAATGGGTATGAAAAGAGCTTTTACTCTCAATATACATAACAATGCGAGATTTTCATAAGGATAAGCAATTCCTTTCTTAGATGTTCATAATTTCCTTCTGTAGAGAATTGATAGCCCATCCGAGGAGAAAGGCCCCAGTTGAACCAATTATCTGAGGGAATATCAGACCTTAGGGGAGTTCCATGCAACCATGTCACTGTAACATTTATGCGAGCCAACCTCAAACTATTTCTACAAGGTCGAATACAGGAAAAGGCCAACCTCAAACTATTTCTGCAATATCGAATACATGAAGCCCGAAAAGACTGTTATCAAACAGAATAACTTCTAAGCTATTAAGGTTTGGCACGAAATGTTAGAAAGAGAGATCAATAAGCCTGGTGGTATTTTGGGCTTAGTGTAGTTCAGATATTGAACAAAGAGATTTGATCGACTAGGCTTAGAGAACTAATATTGATATTCTCCAACTGGCTCAGAGAGAGATTGCACTTGATGGAGGAAGGCATCACATGAGGTTACACTCCTAAGAATGCATCATCGCATGATGTTTAAATTATTCTCGCTGGCCTCCTGTAACCTGTCAAATTCAACCTTTCAACCTGAAAAATGTAGAAGTAGAGGCTGAAAGTAAAAACCATAAGTGGCATCATACTCCGTCAGTGAGAAAGAAAACACAAATGACCACCATACATTGTGTCAAACTACCTTCATACTCCATCGTTGAAAAAGAAACCACAAATGGACACCATGAATTGTGTCCAACTGCCTTTTTCTAGAGGGAAAAAAAGAAACGAATTTCAAGTGGAGCCCATGCATTGTGGCTGACTGCATTTTCTGGATGGAAGGAAGTAAAAACTATGAATTAGTGTCATCTTTAGGAATTTTAAGAAAATGTGTCACATTTAAAATCCAAAATCCCAAGTAAATGTTAGATCCTAATTAATTTGATTTGGTTTTCCACATCTAATAAAAAATTAGTCGTTGTATTTTTATACAATTACTTATATCTCTAGCCGACTAGTTACAATGTTCATGTGGCGCAAAAGTCAATGGTTTATCGATAATTCTCTAGATTGATTTGATTACTTGTGATGAGCTACTATAATTCGTTGGATTGATTCTATTACTTGGATGAGCTAGTCAGTTCAGTTGTTCGCTTCCCCGGATTGTTAAATACTTCGCTGGTTATCTAGGTTTTATAATTCAAAAACATCCACTGCTTTATCAAACTTAACTTGCTGCTCACCCAACCTTGATTTATTGAATGTTTCCATTTTCTGTTTTTTGATGTCTATTGGTGAGATGAGCTACGACTAAAATCGCGAGACTAATATGATTACTCATACGAGCTACTCAGCTAAGTTGTTTACTTCCATGACTTGTTAAATACTGCGCTACTGAGCTGGGTTTTACAATTCAAAAGCATCCACTGCTTTACCAACTTTTACTTACTGCTCACCCAAATTTTATTTATTGTATGCTGCCATTTTCTTCTTTTCTATGTCTTTTGGTGAGAGGAGCTACTGCTCACCCAACTTTAATTTAATACATGTTTCCATTTGCTTTTTTTTAATGTCTATTGGTGAGAGGAGCTACCTCTACAATGCTAGGTATGTTGGTGGAAAGTTGTGAATGGACGACTTGACATCGCTTCTGTGACTCAATTCAGTCGCCAACTAAAAGTAGGGACTTGTTGCCCTGCAGCCTCCTTGTTATATAAGTGGTGTGAAAATATGTGACATCTACAACACTTGAAATTTATGCTATTCGATATTGAAAAATTAGTTGACGGAAAATACCTCATCTATCTATCTTTAATTCGCAATAAATCCTACTATATATTTTTTAATTCTCAATAAAATCCTATTAATATTGACAGGAATGGAAAAACTCATATGTTTGATGTGTATCTTTTGATGTGTTAAAGATAGCTAATTACTCTCAAATGAAAAGTTGGCTAAATTTAGAGAGTCAATTAAGTGAGCCATGTAGAGTTACATCATATTTTGGGTAAAGTCCCATTTAGTGTGTGGTTGCATGTCAAGTTATTTTAGACTAGTCACTAGTAAAAAATGTCTAATTTAGTGTGTGGTTTCATGTGAAGCTATTTTAGGCGAGTCACTAGTCAAAAATGTTTAAATATCCCTCACCGAGTTCATTGTAATTATTATGTTTTGTGTAATCAATTTAAGAGCCGCATCTCCTGTTATTGTGTGTGTGAATTATTTTTTATTTTCTAATTATTCTCCTCTACGAAGATCACAAGATCTGTGGAGCCAATAGAGCTAGTAAAGAAGAGGTCCAAGTAAATAAAGGCAACAAATTTTTGCGCTGAGAGGCGCATCTACAACCCAATATGACCCCGATGTCAGGTGGGTCACGTCCTTGTACAAGCTTAAGTTTTAAATTAAAAAAAAATAAAAATAAATAAATAAATAAATTCGCATTGTGCTAGAACATATATCAATTTCTAACACAATTATGTATTATTTATATAATTTGAAAGGATAGTAAATTATATACATGAATTTGAATGGATCATAAATTTACCTTTAACAAAAAAATTTACCACATTGAATTTCCAAATTAAGTAAAATTTTAAACATATTTACTCTTTACTAAAGTAAATACCATTTCCTAAATCAAAGGAAAAGAGTTCATTCAACACAAACAATCAAAATCCAAAATATTTTTATATTTCTTTTAATTAAATATTTGTAAAATGAATTTATACTTACTCCATAGCTATGGTAAATAAATAAAAAAATATATAAACTAGATGTATGGTAAATAAATAAAAATTCTTTTTATATTTATTCCATAAACCTTTTTATATTTAAAAAAACTTTAAAAAGAGGTTTTATTTAGATGAAGCCTATGTGACGAATACCATAGGACAAATTAATATTTATACCAAGGGCCAAATACCATGGTAAATAAATAAATATAAAAGAGGCATAAAGAAGTAAGGTAAATAAATAACAATATATCAAATATTATAAATAAAAATCTAATTATATAACAAGACTATGGGCCAAATACCATAGTAAAGAAAAGGGGTATGGTAAATAAATAAGAATATAAATAAATTAGAGGTATGGTAAGTAAATAAAACCTCTTTTCATATTTACTCCATAATCTGCTTTATATTTACGAATATTTATGTTCATTAGTTTACATAACTAAGAAGAAATAGAGAGAGGGAGAGAGTCTAATAAGGGAGATATGGAGAGAGAGCATGTATGTTTAGGGGTGAGATAAAGAGACAAAGTAATATGTATGGAAAGAAGGGGGGGGAGAAAAAGTGAGAAGGAGAGAGGGAGGGATATAGTAATGTAGTTGGAGAGAGAGAGGGGTGGAAAGAAAGATAGAAAGAAAGGGATGGGGGAAGAGAGAGGATTAGAGAGAGAGAGAGAGAGAGAGAGAGAGAGATGGGGGAAAAGGGAGGATTGGAGGGAAGAGAGAGAGAGAGAGGTGGGAGAGAAAGGGAGAAAGAGGAAGGATGAGAGACGAGGAGGAGAGTGATGGGGGAAGAGAGAGTATTAGAGAGAGAGAGAGAGAGAGAGAGAGAGAGAGAGAGATATCAAGGAAGAAAGAGGGATTTAGGGGAGAGAAAGAGAGAGAGAGAAGAAGGACAAGAGAGAGGACTTGGGTGAGAGGAGGAGAGAGGGATCGATAAGAGATATGGAGTTGGAGGGGGGGAGATGTAGGAAATAAGAAATATAGAGAGTGATAAGTGGAGAGAGAGAATGAGTGACAAGGGAGAGACAGAGAGAGAGGGTGTATGTTTGGGGCTAAGATAAAGAGACAAATAAGGAGAGATGGAGTTAAGGTGGGGGAGAAGGAGATATAAGGAGAGAGGGAGGGATATGGAAACATAGTTGGTGGGTGAAGAGGGAGAGAGATGGGAGAGAAAGGGAAAGAGAGGAAGGAAGAGAGAGGATGTGAGAGAGTGGAGAGAGGGACGGAAAGAGAGATAGACTTGGAGGGGGAGGGAGAGGGAATTAAGAAGAAATACATAGAGAGAGAAAGGTGGAGAGAGAGAGACAGTGAGAGAGAGAGAGAGAGAGAGAGTGATAAGGAAGATGGTGAGAGGGAGAGAAGGGGAAGATAAAGATATAGATGGAAGGTGAAGAGAGGGAAGAAGAGAGAGATGGGGAGAGGGGGTGATTGAAAAAGAGATTGATATATATGGAGTACGAGAGCGCGTGTGTTTAGGGAGATGAGATAGAGAGACAAAAAAGAATAGATGGAGGGGGGATATAGATATGGATGCAGGGTGGAGAGAGGGAAGAATATTTCTCACGCTAGATGGATTGATATAAGTGGAGATGGTGGTTTATAATACTATTTGATTATTTTCACTATAATCATCAATTTTAGTGTAGATATTTATTTCTAATGATATTTGATTACTTGCAATAGATGCATTGATTTCAGTGTAGGTGGTGATTTCTAATAAAATTTGATTCCTTGCACTAAATTTGTTGATTTCAATTTAGATGTCAATTTATAATGATATTTGATTACTTGTACTAGATGAATTAATTTCAATGTAGATGATTTCTAATCCTATTTTATTGTTTGCACTAAATGCATTGATTTTAGTGTAGATGGGGATTTCTAAATCTGTTGGTTATTTGAGTAAATGCATTGATTTCAGTGTAGATGTTGGTTTCTAGAGAGAGAGAGAGAGTGATAAGGAATATGGAGAGAGAGGGAGAGAGGAAAAAAGGAGGAAAGAGAGATATTAATGGGGGAGAGGGAGAGAAGGGGAGGATAGAGATATAGATGGAAAGTGAAGAGAGGGAAGAAGAGAGAGATGGGGAGAGGGGGTGATTGAAAAAGAGATTTATAGATATGGAGTACGAGAGTGCGTGTGTTTAGGGGGGTGAGATAGAGAGAAAAAAAAGAATAGATGGAGGGTGGAGAGAGGGAGGAATATTTCTTGCACTAGATGGATTGATGTAAGTGGACATGGGGATTTCTAATCCTATTTGATTATTTGCACTAGATGCATCGATTTTAGTGTAGATATTTATTTCTAATGATATTTGATTACTTGCACTAGATGCATTGATTTCAGTGTAGGTGGTGATTTCTAATACAATTTGATTGCTTACCTTTAAAAATGTAACGTTGTTCGTTTAGATGTCAATTTATAATTATATTTGATTACTTGCACTAGATGACTTAACTTCAATGTAGATGATTTCTAATCCTATTTGATTGTTTGCACTAAATGCATTGATTTCAGTGTAGATGGCGATTTCTAATTCTATTTGATTTCTTTGAGTAAATGCATTGATTTTAGTGTAGATGTTGGTTCCTAGAGAGAGAGTGTGTGAGTGATAAGGAAGATGGAGAGAGAGAGAGAGAGAGGAAAAAAGGAGGAAAGAGAGATATTAGCGGGGGAGAGGGAGAGAAATGGAAGAGAGGGGAGAAGAGAGAGATGGGGAGTGGGTGATCGACAAAGAGAATGATATATATGGAGTGCGAGAGCGTGTGTGTTTAGGGGGGTGAGATAGAGACAAAATAAAAGAGATGGATGGGGATATAGATATGGATGGAGGGTGGAGAGAGGGAAGAATATTTCTTGCACTAGATGGATGAGATGGTGATTTATAATCCTATTTGATTATTTTCACTAGATGCATTGATTTTAGTGTAGATATTTATTTCTAATGATATATGATTACTTGCACTAGATGCATTGATTTCAGTGTAGGTGACGATTCCTAATACTATTTGATTGCTTGCACTGGATGTGTTGATTTCAATTTAGACGTCGATTTATAATTATATTTGATTGCTTGCACTAGATGCATTGATTTCAATATAGATTATTCCTAATACTATTTGATTGTTTGTGCTAAATGCATTGATTTCAATGTAGATGGCGATTTCTAATCCTATTTGATTGCTTTGAGTAAATGCATTGATTTCAGTGTAGATGTTGGTTTCTAATCTTATTTGATTGATTGCATTAGGTGCATTGATTTCAATGTATAAGTTATTTTCTAATCTTATTTGATTGCTTGCATTAAATGCATTGATTTCAATGTATATGTTGATTTATGATTTGATGTAATTGGATATATGACGATACATTAATATTAAAGTGATTGGATTAACAATATGCATTGATTTTAGTGTAAGCATAAAAAGTTATTAACAATGTAGATTTATTTTTGTGTTATAGTAATTTAAGCTATTAATATTGGAGAGCAAGAAAGACAAGGTATGATGTTTACTACAACAGATCAAGCTAGAGATTTAAATGGTTTACGATTTAAATTTTATTTTTCATATAATCGATATGAAAAGATAACAAAACTAACAAGGGAGGAAATACGAATAGTAGAAGAAAATAGTTTGAGATTGATTGTAACATGAGTATGTTCTTATTATTCACATTTTCTATCTTTCAACACTATTATTGTCACTTTTCATTTAAAAAAAATATTTCATCATTTTTCATCATTATAGTTATTGACAATAATTATCATCTCAACGCACTGAGGTAACTAAGAAAATTTAAAATTAAAATGACCAAGTTAATCTCAAAAATATTTAGCATATTTAAAATGATTATATTAATATTTGATATATTTACATATTACTGATAAAATTAATCATATCTTTGATAGATTTTCCTTAGCAACACACGACTGAAACTAACCTAGATTCATCTTACATCTCAAAAATATACAAATATTTTAATAATTTGAAAAATGTGATGTTGATACCTCCGACTGGAACCAACCTAGATCCATCTAACTTTCGATCTATCATGCGCCAAGAGGGATCAAATATTTCGAGGTGCAAACCTTTCCTCAATTTTTTCACTCAAAAAATAGGTTTGCACCTCAAGAGATTTGATCCCTCTCGGCACATGATAGATCCAGAGTTAGATGGATCTAGGCTGGTTTAAAAAAATCTGCATTGCATAATTGTCACATAGTTATGGTGTGTTGCAGAATTTTCACATAGTTAAAAAACAATCAATGCATGTTACTTATGACGAAGGGTACATTGATTTGTGAGTGAATCAACCCTACTCCACCCTACTGAAAGGTATGTTGATGTTCATGAACAATTCTATCAGCAGAAAAGTTAAGCGTGAACAAAATTCAAAAGGTGGTTATTTGAAAAGTCATGTGGGTAATAGTACAACAAAAAGTATTTTGAAAAGTTTTAGAGTGTGTTTTTTATAAAGTTTTTTTAAGAAAAAAATTGAAGATTATATAAAAAAAATTGTTATAAACGTGAGCGGAGTGCTTTATATAGAATATTTTTTATATATAAAAAGAAATATAAAGGTTCTATAAAGGATAAATATTTAGGGTTTTTTTGAGGAGAAGGTTTTCTTGAAGATGGTTTAATCAAGCTTGTAGCCCTAGTTTCCATTATTTATAGAACAATTTATTATGAGTGGGTCATTAAGATGGAGACCATGTTAAAGGTTAATGATGTTTGGAAATATGTCACGGATGGATTTGTAGAACTTAAATATGAAGCAATTGTACAAGCACTCAGTAATGCAGAGAGATAACAATGGAAGAAAAGATAAAAAGAAGAATGTGCAAGTTTTGTAGCTTATCTAACAAGGAATGGATTGAGCAGTCTTCATGAAAATTATCATAAAATCTTCAGCAAAGACGACATGGGAGACTTTGGTGACAAGTTATAATGGTATGACCAAAGTCAACATTGTTAAGTTGCAGAATATTAGAAGATATTTTGTAAGTTTGTAGATGAAAGAAACAACAGAAATATATTCATTCATGAATCAAGTCTTCATTGTCGTGAATCGGTTAGAAATTTATGATAATTACATAGAATATCAACATGTGGTTGACTACGTCCTCAAATCTTTGTCTACCAGATTTGACACTAGTAGCATCCATAGAAGAAACCAATGATTTTGAAATGATAACAGTTGATGATTTGATGGGATCACTTCTATCCCATGAAGCAATGATAGACATAAATAATGGTTCCACCTTAGAAACTTCTTTCAAAATCTAGTTTTCTATTTCAAGAGACAAAGGTTGAGGCTGATGTAGATCGAGAGGCAGAGGACAAGGAAAAGGACTTGGTGGTAAGGGAGATGTACAAGAAGAAAAGGAACATGAAAGTGGAAGAAACAACAAAAGATTTAAAAATAATCAAATAGTTGATAAATTAAATGTGAGATGTTATTATTGCAATAAATTTTGTCACTATGCCCATGATTGCAGGAAGAATATAGTTGATCAAGGAAAATGGAGAGCTAATGCCACTACAAATAATAGTGACTCGAAGTTCCTAGCTTGCCATACCATGCATGAACCTTTTGATAATGTGTGGCTATTAGACAGTGGTTGTAGTAACCACATGACATGCAATAAGAATTTGGCTACAAATTTATATTGATCTATCAAGACAGAGGTAAATTTAGGCACTGATAAGGCTGTGATTGTAGATGGAAAATGAGTGGTCAACATTATGACCAAGCACGGGGAAGTAAAGACAATTTTAGAGGTATATTAAGTCTCTTGTCTCAAATATAATCTGATAACTATTGTTCAATTTATGCAGAAGGGATACAAAGTAATTTTTTAAGGACAAGAGTCTGTTATTTATGACAAGCCCCTAAGAAATAAACTGATAGCAAAGGTTTAGATGCCGATGAAAAAATTCTTTCCTCTAATCATGAATTACAATGATTAGGTTAGTTATTTTAGAGTTGCATGTTCTAATGATTAATGGTTACGATACTTTTAGTTTGGACATTTGCACTTCTTTAATTTAATATTGTTGTAGTAGAAACAAATGGTTAGAGGATTACCTCCCATCGAGGAAACTTCTAGTACTTCTAGGTGTTGCATCTTGTGAAATCAACATCGTGACATTTTTCCAAATGGAGTTATTTACATAGAAAAGAAGCTACTTGAGTTGGTGCATACAAACTTGTATGGACCTATGAGGACATAGTCAATTGGTTGAAGTGGTTACTTCCTCACTTTAATTGATGATTATAGAAGAAATACATTGGTTTACTACCTGAAGGAAAAGTCTAAAACTTTTAGAAATTTCAAAGAATTAAAAGCCTTAGCAAAGAACTAAATTGATTGACAGATCAAGGTATTGAGGTCATATCATGGTGGAGAATATGATTCGAATGCATTCCATGATTCTTACAAACAACATCGGAATTATAATATTTACAAATAGATTCACACAACAATAGAATGGTGTATCATAGAGAAATAATAGGGAAAATTATGAACATGGCAAGGAGTATGTTGAAAGGAAGAAACTTGTATAATGCGTATTGAGAAAAATCAATTGCATTTGTTGTTTCTGTGATAAACAAATCTCTTACAAAGAGTGTGATGAAAAATATACCAGAATAAGCATGGTTAGGTATGTCTTGTAACGCATCTCATCTAAGAGTGTTTATATGTTTAGCTTATGCACATGTGCGTAAGGAGCTAAGAGGAAAATTGGATGATAACAGTAAAAAATGCATATTCACTGGTTATAATGAGTCGTCAAAATATTATAAATTATATGGCCCTCTAACTAAGAAGACCATATTCAAAAGAGATGTGTTATTGAAAGAAAAAGTGTCAAGGAATGGAAGTATAGACAAAACAGCTGATTAAAGATGATGTAGCAAAAAAGGAGAAACAATAATCACAAGAGAAAAACTAGGTAGAGCCACGCCAACAAGGACTCTAAGATATTCCTAGAAGCATGGATATTCAAGGAGATCAATAGATTTGAATTCTCCTATTTTTCAATAACTTGATAAATAAAGCAATGGTAAGAGAAAAATGAGAATTCAAAAAGATATTTCTTATGATTTGGATGTTAGTTCAAATTTTAATGGATCCATACAAACCCGCAGACCTTTGCATTCCGTAGTGGCCATGGTAGAAATACGTGCCAACCTTCTTTGTTTGAATAGGAAATCAAATATGAAAATTAGTTCGAATAATGGATGAAGAAATTTAAGCTATTCAAAATAATGATACATGTGGGATTTGACTGATTTTCCAAAGGATAAAAACATCATTGGTGTGAAATGGGTGTACAAGACAAAGTTGAATGAGAAAGGTGAAATTGACAGATTTAAACCAAGAGTTGAAGCAAAAGGATTCTTGCAGCAATCGAGAATAGACATTCGAGAAAAAATTGATCTCGTAGATAGATTGGATATTGTAAGAGAAATTATAGCCACAACAACTCAGAACAAGTGGAAATTATATCAGATGGCTGTGAAATCAACCTTCCTGAATGGAATTCTAGAAGAAGAAGTTTATGTGTAGAAACCCCCATGTTATGAAGTTGAAGGTAAATAAAACAAGGTTTACAGGTTGAATAAAGCACTATATGGACTCGAGAAAGCACAAAGAGCCTGGTATGGCAGAATTGATAGCTACATAATCAAGAATGGATTTTGCAAAATAAACGTTGAGTTTACTTTGTACACAAAGGTAAAGAGCATGCACATATTTTTATTATTATTTTATATGTGGATGAAATTATATATACATGTGATATTTATTTAGATGAATTTAAAGAAGTCACGATGAAATAATTGGATATGAAAGACCTTGGTATCGTGAAACAATTTCTTGGCATAGACATTGAAATTTTTGAAAAAGGAATTTTTATTTTCCAAAACAAAAATGTTAGAAGTTTGCTGAAAAGATTCAGGATGGACAATTGCAAACCTATCCCTACACCAGTTGCAATAGCTACAAAATTGAGGAGGATGATGAAGGATCAGATGTCAATCCAACTCTATTCAAAGGATTGGTTGGCAGCCTCATGTATTTCACAACTATAAGACTAGATATTATGCAGGTAATGAGTTTGATTTCAAGATTTATGGAGACTCAAAAAGACACACATTAGAGAGAAGGAAAAATAATTTTTAGATACATAACAATAAATAGAGATTGTGGCATAATGTATGCAAGAACATAGAAGAAGGATTTTATTGGGTACACCGATAGCGATTTTGAAGGTAGTTTGGATGATAGGAAGAGCACTTCTAGTTATGTGTTCCATCTTGGTTCACTTGTGATTTCATGGAAATTTAAGAAGAATCTTATTGTGACACTTTCATTAGCATAAACAAAATGTGTATCAGTGACATCAACAACATGCCAACAAATATTGTTAAGAAGAATATTTTATGGACTCAATTAGAAACAACAAGGATCAACAAAAAATAATTGCAACAACCCCTCAGCCATTGCACTATCTAAAAATTTTTCGTTTCATCAAAAGAGAAAGCATACTGATACTACATATCACTTTAATAGAGAGCTTGTAAGAAATGGAGAATTCCACTCGAAGCCTTGTAAATATAATGATCAATTGGTTGATATATTCACTAAGCCATGAGAGAAAGATGTTTTTTAGTTTCACAAAGGAAACTTGGGTGTGTTGGAATTTGCGGATAATTCCTTAACCAATACACAACACAGAGTTTCAAAATAAAATTTAAAACTCAGATAGACATACAGATGAAATACTTATCTCTATTTCATAAAATAAATAACAAATTGCTGTTACAAATCTTCAGAACTGTGTTCTTGGTTCACTGGTTAAAACTTTTAACTGGTTGCTACACACACGGTGCTTCCAAATTTCTCTTTGTCTCTATTTCTCAGCCTTCTAGAACATTACAAAATACAATGTAAAAACACAATACTCTTTTTTCTATTTTTCAGCCTTCGGGTAAATATTAAAACATTACACAGCCACTGTCTCTTTTATGCAATGCTCTCACGACATTTTTTTATGTGAAACATTACAATATTTATATATATATTGTAAATATAAGATATTTACAATATATATATTATAACCCTTTTAAAAATAGTAAAAAACATATACCATGGTAAAAGAAATTAACCTGACGTTAAAAAATAAAAACAGATGCTGCACATAAAAATTAAATCGAAAAAATTTATGTGCTAAGGTTAAAAACCTTATTCCTCTTTATGAATTTCGGGGGGCTGCTTCCAAAAGCTTTCTCGTGAGTTCCTTCACCCCCCGGAACTATTTTGATTTGTTGGTAGGTGGGTCCAGAGGTTGATGACGTCAGCTATTTCTGGATTTTCCAATCCCCCTGCTGCTTGAGCTTTGCTGACCCTTCAGAATGACTTGCCGCCTTTGCAATGAATACAGTTGGTGAAGTTTTTAATATGCTGGTTGCTGCTTATAAGAATAGCTCTTGCACTACCTATGCATTCATTCCACCTCTTAGACTCCCATCATCCATTACTCTGTTGTCCTATTAATTTGTGCGGGCAGTTGGAATTAAATTCCAACACTCCCCCTTAATTTCAACTGCTGGGTTTTCCTGCATACCCAGGCATTTCCCGAAATAATTAAAATTGTTCTACGTTAATGCCTTTGTTAAAATATCAACAAACTGTTCCTCTATTCTACAGTGCTACAAAAAAATTTCACCATTATTAGCCAGTTCTCTTATAAAGTGAAATTTAGCATCAATATGCTTTGTTCTTTTATGAAAGACAATTTTTTTTTATAAAGCTATTGTTGAGTTGTTATCACAGTAAATGGTTGTGCCTTTTACCTATTCATGACACAAATCTCTGAGTACTCTTCTCAACCATACTGCTTGATATGCTGCTATTGTTGCTACCACATATTCTGCCTCTGCTGTTGATAAAGCAACTACTGGTTGCTTCTTGGAAGCCTATGAAATTGCTCATGATCCCAAGTGAAACACATATCTAGATGTGCTCTTCCTATCATCTACACTTCCAGCCCAGTCACTGTCAGTGTAGCCTGTCAATTCAAAAATTTTAGATGAGGAGTACAAGATACCATACCCCTTCATTCCATTCACATACCTTAGAATTATCTTGGCTACCTGCCAATGAGTCTCTTTCATCCTTTCCATAAACCTCGAGATTAAGATAACAACGTGCATAATATCTGGCCTAGTTGTAGTCAAATAAATGAGGCTGCTAACTATGCTTTTAAACAATTTTGGATCAAAATTCTTGTTGTTGTCTTCTTTACTCAATTTCAACCCCATGACAGTTGGAGTTACAACTACTTTTTTGTTCTGCATGTTGAACCTTTTCAACACTTCATCAACATATTTTGCTTGAGAAATGAAAATACCATTTTCATTCTGCTCTACTTAAATTCCAATAAATTATCTTAAGAAGCCCAAATTAGTAATTTAAAATTCACTCTTCATGACTGCTTTAAAATCAGTAATGAGAGAATCTACATTGCCAATAAAAATTAAATCATCTACATATAAAACAACAATAAGTATCTTACTATCATTTTCCTTTATGTAGAGTGTGGGTTCTTCATCACATTTCTCAAATCCATTCTCAATCAGGTAAGCATCTATCCTCCTGTACCATGCTCTTGGTGCTTGCTTCAGCTCGTAAAGATCCTTATTTAACTTGCATACTTTATGCTCTTAGCCTTCAATTTCATAGTCTGGAGGTTGTTCAACATATACCTGTTCTTTCAACACTCCATTCAGGAATGCAGATTTCACATCCATTTGATAAACCTTCCATTTATGTTGTGCTGCTATGGACATCACTGTTCTCACTGTTTCCATCCTTGCAACTAGTGCAAAGGTTTCATCATAATCTCTCCCTTGTTGCTACTTGTAGCCTTTGACAACAAGTCTTGCTTTATGCCTTTCAATCTTTCCTTTAGCATTAATTTTGGTATTGTAGACCCATTTAACTCCAATGACTTCTTTATCTTTAGGGAGGTCTACTAACTCCCATGTATTACTCTTTTCAATTGCACCAATTTCTTCATCCATTGCTTCAGTCCATTTTTCTTCCTTTAAAACATCTTCAAAATGAATTGTGTCATCAGCATGACAATACAAATAAAATAAAGAATTCATACCAGAATTATCATTTACCTCTGCTTGTTCATAAATATCACTCATATTTCTAAATCTTGGTCTTCTTGTTGTACTTGGAGTTCCACTTGAACTCGAGGGTGTTTCTGTACTCTATGGAATGCTTGAAGAAGCACTTCCTTGATTTCTCAAGGTTATTCTATTTCTAGCATGTGGTGTGGTTTGTTGTGCTTGCGGTGGTGGAGGAGGAGCCACTGTGGAGGGATTATTTGTTTTCGTCCCTTCCTCTTCTTCTTCATGAGACATACTAGTCTTCACGTTCACTATTTTCTCTAACTTCCATCGCAAGCTTCCTCTTCAATAAACTGCACATCTCTGCTTATTATTGCTTTCTTCGTGGATGGATTATAGAGTTTGTATGCTTTGGACTCTTCACTATATCCAACAAAGATACATTTCTCCCCCTTACTATCAAGATTCTTTCTCAGCTGATCTGGAACATGTGCATATGCCACACAGCCGAATACTTTCATGAGGGTGACGAGCTATTTTCTACCGCTCCAAAATTCTTCCAGAATTATGTTCATGATAGCTTTGGTTGGGCATCTATTCAAGATGTACGTTGCACAATTCATGGCTTCTGCCCAATACTCATTTGGCAAATGTTTTGCGTTCAACATACTTCTGACCATGTCCATGATGGTCCGGTTTTTCCTTTCAGCAACACCATTTTGCTGAGGTGTGTACCTTATGGTAAGCGTCTTTTGTATGCCATTCTCCCTACAGAAACATAGGAATTATTTGGAGATGTATTCTCCACCTCTGTCAGTTTTCAGCACTTTGATGTAGTGCCCACTATGCTTCTCAACAAGTGTTTTGAAGTGGGGAAACTTCTCAAAAAATTAACTCCTTTGTTTCAAGAAATAGACCCATGTCTTTCTAGTGTAATCATCTATGAATGTCAAAATATATTTTTTGCCAGCTAAAGATGGCGTTTTCATTGGTCCCCACAAATTAGAGTGGACAATATCTAAAGGTGCCTTTTCTCTTATGCTCTTTCCCGCTGAAAAGCTTTCTCTGTGTTGTTTTCCAAAGATGCAGCCTTCACAAAGGCTATCTGGTTTCTTAATCAATGGTAATCCTTTTACCATTCCCTTTCTGTGCAACAAGTTCAGGCCTCCGAAATTGAGATGTCCAAATCTCAAGTGCCACAACCAATTTTCATCTTTCACTTCCTCTTGAAAGACATCTTGTGTTATAGCTCCTACATTTATTCCTTTCTTCAAGTCTGCTCTGAGCTTGAGAGGAAACATCCTATTTCTTGTCATCTGCACCTCTGCAAGGACTTTATTGCTTGGAGGTATGTCTATGATTGTACACACCTCATCTTTAACAAATATATTGTATCCCTCGTCAATGAGCTATCCAATGCTTAACATATTCCATTTAAAGCCAGGTACATAATATACATCTCACAAAAATTGTTGTTCTCCATTTTTTGCCAGGATACTGACTCTCCCTTTTCCCTTGACAAATATCTTACTATCAGTTCCTGTTGTTACCTCAGATTTAACATCTTCATCAAGATTGGAAAACATTGCTATGTGTCCAGTCATGTGATTACTGCAACCTGAGTCTAAGAACCATACATCATCCTGTCTATCTTGCACTATGTTACATGTTAACAACACATTCTTCTGGTTCTTATTTTCTTCTTTTTCTAAATTATCATTTTGCCTATTATTCATGTCATTTTTATTTTTCCTACATTAATTGGCATAATGCCCATATTTCTTGCAATAATGACATTGGACTTGGGATTTATCATACCTTTGTCCATGAAATTGTTGTTGTCTTGAGCCTTCATTTTGGTTTTGATTGCTGCTTCTTCCACTCGAACTTGCAGGGCTATTTCTACCTCTATTTTGGCTTCTGCCTCTCCCTTTACCTCTGCCTTAACCTTTTCCTCGATCAAAAGACATTTGGGTCTTGTAGGCTTATTCCAATGAGGAATCTGATCCTCTATTTATTCTGTGTTCTTGAGAAATGAGCAATGCACTTAGCTCATCCACTGTAAATTGTGAGAGATCATTTGTCTCTTCTATTTCCACTACTATGGCATCAAATCTTGAGGGTAGAATTCTCAAGATTTTCTCCACAATTATTCTGTCTTCAAGTGTCTCTCCATGAGATCTTATCTAGGTAACCAACCCAATAACTTGTTTGAAGAATGAGTCAATATTTTCAGACTCTTTCATGCAGAGAGTTTCAAAATCTCTCCTTAGCATTTGCAATTTTGTTGTCTTCACCTACTCCATGCCTTGATAGGCTGTCTTCAGAATATCCCATGCCTCCTCAGACTTTGTTGCTGTAGTAATCCTTGGGAGAATACTCTCATGTACAGATTGAAAAAGATAGAAGAGGGCTTTGGAGTCCTTCTTCCTATTATCTTTTAGAAAATCTCTTTCTACTGCGGTCAAAGTAGTCAGTGATGTTGCATCTGCTAGTTCTGGGTAGCCATTCTCAACTAGCTCCCATATATCCTGTGAGGCAAACAGAGCTCTCATAGTGATACCCCAATATTCATGATTCTTCCCATTAAACTGTGGAAGTTGGGGATTTTTCAAACTCGTGCCTGTTGATGCCATTCTAACTGTGTTTTTATAAATTAAACTGTCTCTCTGCTGAGAAATAAAATCTGTCTCTAAAAATCTTGAGACTTCTCTTTTACAGCTTTGTCGATTGTAATCTTAACATCAAACAATAAACTTTGTTTTGAGAAATACCTTAGACTTTTGCTAAGCCTTCACTCACTTGGAGAACTGCTACAGAAAACTCCTTCCTTCAGCTTCTTTGACACCTTCAAAGAGCCTGGACTAGCTTTGATACCATGTTGGAATTTGTGGATAATTCATTAACCAATACACAACAGAGAGTTTCAAAATAAAATTTAAAACTCAGATAGACAATGAGATGAAATAATTATCTCTATTTCATAAAATAAATAACAAACTGTTGTTACAAATCTTCAGAACTGTGTTTTGGGTTCACTGGTTAAAACTTTTAACTGGCTGCTACACATGCAGTGCTTCTTCTCTGTTTCTTAGCCTTCTGGAAAATTAAAAAATACAAGGTAAAAACACAATACTCTTTGTTTTGTTTTTCAGCCTTCGGGAAAATATTAAAACATTACATAGCCACTGTCTCTTTTATGTAATGCTCTCATGGCATTTTTTTTTATATGAAACATTACAATATATATATATATTGTAAATATAAGATATTTACAATAGATATATTATAACCCTTTTAACCACAATAAAAAACATGTACCGTAGTAAAAACAATTAACCTCAAGTTAAAAAATAAAAACATATGCTGCACATAAAAACTAAATCAAAAAAATTTATCTGCTAAGGTTAAAAACCTTATTCCTCTTTATGCATTCCAGGGAGCTACTTCCAAAAGCTTTCCAGTGAGTTCCTTCACCCCCCGAATTCTTTTGATTTGTTGGTAGGTGGGTCCAGAGGTTGATGACGTCAGCTATTTCGGGAGTTTCCAATCCCCTTGCTGCTTGAGCTTTGCTAACCCTTCAGAATGACTTGTTGTCTCTGCAATGAATACAGTTGGTGAAGTTTTTAATATGGTGGTTGCTGCTAATAAGAACAGCTGTTGCACCGCTTGTGCATTCATTCCACCACTTAGACTCCCATCATCCATTACTCCGTTGTCCTATTGATTTGTGCTGGCAGTTGGAATTAAATTCCAACAAGGTTTTGTAAGCCTAGCTAAGACATAAACCATTAGGCATGTTTGAGTTTTCATGAGTCATGTCTTAGTTTAGCGGCCGTAATTATGTGGGGGTGTTAAAGATAGCTAATTACTCTCGCCTGAAGAGTTGGCTAAATTTAGAGAGTTGGTTAACTGAATCAATTTTAGTCAAATTGAATTAAGTCCAGTTAAGTCTTATTTTGGGTAAAGTCAAATTTAATGTGTGGTTGCAAATCAATTTATTTTAGGCCAGTAGCTAGTCAAAAACATTTAAATACCCTTTAACTGGTTCATTGTAATCATCAAGTTTTGTGTGATTAATTAAAGAGCTACAACTCTTGTTGTTGTGTGTGAATTATTCTTTATTTTGTGCCCATCCTCCTTTTTCTTCCAACATGATGTTTATTTAAAATTCAATTGGAAAGACTAAAACTATAGAACACATGCCAATTACATAAAATTGGAAGTAATTAAGACATAATGTGATAATTTTTTTAAAATAAAAATAAATAAGAAATATTGTAATAATTTTTTTAATATTTATCTCATATCTACAATTAATGTATTTTAAATAACCCACAAAAATCAATTGAAAAAACTAAAACTGTAAAACACATATAAATTATATATAATTGGAAGTAATTAACATAATGTTATATAATTTTTTTAAATAAAAAATAATTAAGATATGGTGTAATAAAAAAAATATAACTTGTAAATTTATATGAAAAAAGTCATAATATTACTTTTAATTAAGTTTTAAAATAGATTTATATGAAAAAACTAAAACTGTAAAACACATACAAATTATATATAATTGGAAGTAATTAACATAATGTTATATTTTTTTTAAATAAAAAATAATTATGTTAAAAAAAAAAAATAGAGATGGTGTAATAAAAAAATTAGAACTTGTAAATTTATATGAAAAAGTCATAATATTACTTTTAATTAAGTTTTAAAATAGATTTAGAAATTTTGAGTTAAACTTAAAAACTGCAACATGATAAAGAGATTGATGATCAGTCATGGAGATGAGAATAAACATAAACATGTAATGGAGAGATTTTCCAGTTTTCATTTATAATATAATAAATATAACGAAGAAAATGCCAATTTTTTTTCCTAATGATGGACAAGCAACAATTATATGGTTGCAACAAAACTTTCTATAGAAAAATGTTACATCTCCAAGACACTCTTTCAATTTACATTAATACGTACCCACGTCCACTACTTGCTCTGTTAAGAATATAAAAAATTGCTTTTGCAACATGAAATCCATGGAATTAGACCTTGGTACCAATACAATAATAGAAGATGGAGTAGCCATTAGACAATGTATTAGAATGAGACCTATCCGAAGGAGTTGTTGGCTGGCTCAATCGCTTGACCCAAGTGGTGGTATACTCCAGGCTGAAGAAAATAACTGAATCGTTTTCACCATGATATGAACTAGCCCAGTAGGTGACTGAATCATTTTTGCTATATTTCAAAGGACATTCTGATAAATATATTAGCAAATATTAAAGAGGACCCTTGCTACTTCACCAATTTTCCCAGTGTTTTGTCGCGATTCAATACCATTATACGAAAGCTTTTGCATGAAGCATAAGTGCATGCACATCATCTCTGTTGTGATAGTTGCTCTCCTGAATGCGAATTGACAGTCAACTCACCCGCAGAGCCGCCCGATGGGTTGCCAATCCATTATAAATTGACAGTTCGTTGCCTAAGGTTGAGACAACGTTTCCTCCTCCCACTAGTAATATTTGTAGTGAAGGAAAGAGTAAAAGGTTTGGAATGAAGGTAGGAGTAAAAGCTATTCGATCTACCCATGGATGATCTTGGATGATATCAACTTCCATGATGAATACGAGGTAGAGCTAGGGTTTACCCCAAACCCTAAGGAAGAGTATTTTTCAAGGATTGGAAACGGAGGTTTTGGAGGGAACACGAATGGAAATATTGTACAGAATTCAAATTCTAAAGAACCTAGGTGAGGAGATGTGGGTAATGGAGTTGGAGAGAGCCTAAGAGGAAAAATTGTAGAGAAGCCAAATATAGTTGCAAAGCACCCGAATGGAGAGATGGGCGAGGGGCTTTGGGGAAATCCATGTGCAGTATTGGGGAACTCAAATGGAGAGATAGAAGATTAGTCTAAGGCTAATCCATGTGCAGTTATGAAGATTTCAATTGGAGAATTTGTAGATAATGCTCAGCCGATTAGAGAAATTGAGGATAACACTGAGCCAATTAGAGGTACAAAGGACCCCGCATGAAGGGAACACGAATAGTGTAAGTAATCTGAATAAAGTTGTAGAAAATCCAGGTGGAGAGATGGGTATTGGATTTACATAGAACCGAAATGGAAAATTTCTAGATAAGCCCAATAGAGATGTAGAGAACCCAATTTTGGTGGTGGGTGAGATCTCTAAAGGAAACCAGTGTGCAAATAAACGACACCCAATCAGAGAACATTCATTTAACTCCAACTCAATTGGAAGCACATACAACTCAAATGGAGAAAATAGAAATATTGTAAAAAGTCGAAATCAAGTTGTGGAGAATGAAATTGGAGAGATGCGTGATGGAGTTATACATGATCCGAATGGACAAATTCTATAGAAGCCCACGTTTTTATGCAATTGTTTACAAAGTTGAATAAACTGAAGTAAATGGCCCTCACAGGGACCTATTGTCATCAAACAAAGAGAAAGGTAAATATAGTTACATTTGAATTTTGAATACATATTTCTTTATTTTGTGTTAAGAATAGAACATTTTAGTTTTGCAAATATCTTTCATTAATTTTTAGTTGTAGCAACGTTCTATAATTTTTATTTTTAGCAGAGTTCTGTAATTTTAAATATGCAACAATCTAAAAAATTTAGGTTAGTAGAGTTGTGTAATTTGAATTTTGCAACAATTTCGGAAATTTTCGTGAGTAGAGGATCATTGAGATCATGAAAATTCTACAAGTGCTTGTAACATAAGAGGCCCTCATTCGTTTATGCAAGGGAAAGCCACTCGGGAGGGAAAATGTAAATAGATATTGCTATTGCTTAAATTATTTAAAACTACTTATAACAAAATTACTTCTAATATGAAAATTACCTTTGGTCCAGTGGTTTTAGCGTTAATGGTTTGTGCATGGATTCTCGTCTTGTTGCTCAACATTCTTGTATATCCATTCATTTATTTGTAAAATTGATTCTATTTTGTGAAGGTTATTTATAATACGAGGTCTAATTTTTGTATGCTTCATGGTGAACACGCTTCACCCCCTTTCATCAATAGGGTGAAAGCGACTCAACCAATGAGTTAATCAAGCCTTTATACTATCAAGTGGGAAAAGGCGTTGAAGTGGTGGAGGAGGCGGTTAAGAAGGTATCCACTAACATCTAAACTTATTCATTCAATTGTATGTTTTTATTCAAACATTGAAAAAAATAATAATGAAACTAATTAAAAGCACTCATATATTCACACTAAGGTGTATGCGATCAAAACACACACACTGATTACATTTAGATTACTCTATTAAATAGAGTTTCTAAGATCCAAATTATTTTTATTTTAGAGAGAGGTTGAGAGAATTTCTCAACCATCACAAACCAACTTCTCAAATAGGATGTAAGCATTAATTCCAACATCCCCTCTTAATGCTCAAGTTACATAAATTTATTGAAAACATAATTATTATTTAGCTTATAAGTATAGGCTCTATCAAGTTACCTCATAACCCTCGTAAAGGTGTAGTCAGCGAGTTGGATTCTCGAGTTCGGCTCGTGAACTCCCGAATCAAGGACCTCCCTATGTCAATTAATGGACACCATCCCAAACCATCGCATAACCTCATTAGAAGACCACTCCCAAGTCTTCAAAGAATGAGGGATCCTTCCCTAGATCCGCAACTACCATACTATCTGGACAACCATCCATATTGAGCCTTACTTCCATTCAATTTCTTAAATAGTGGCTTCAGAAAAATCGCTGAACTACTAGTCATTCTATGGACGAGCTCCCATCTATCGATATACATGGGTGCCAACCGCTATACTCTCTAGTCCTATAGAAAAGTCGTCTAAATATAGAATGTATCTAGATTCAGATGTTACATCATAACCTTTTTATCTAAGTTTGAAAATTCATCCTCACTTAATTTACAAACAATTTATAATACTACTAAACCACAAAGATTTCAACACGCCATATTCAACCATCCATACTGAGCTCTTTCCTTCGTTGCTTTAGTGAATAAACAAACTTCCTTCTCGCAGTGCCTTCCTTGCCCTCAACAACATTACAACTTGGTCACACAGCGGCTATGCATGGAAAAATCAACTCCTCCTCGAATTTTCTAGTTTCCTAATGATTTTTGAAATGACGCGAGGATGTCTTAATGGCTTGAGCAGAAAAGCCAGTGTCCTGGTGAGGAGTAGCACAATACAGATCTGCAATATGAGCAGAGGGAATGAAAAATTAACGAGATTATCACCCTACCATGCTCCATTGGACATTCTCTTCATCAATACTACACAACTGGTGGCATTCGCCACTCTGGCTGCTTTGATCACAACATGCTCCATGGTTTTTCCCTCGCACAGGAGGTGTGGACCTTCGCTAAAAAAATGATTCAGCCACAATAACTTAGAACTCGATGAAAAAGAAAGAAAATCAGTAGTCATTGTTATCTTTAATGGTAAAGAATTGAAGGAAATATTTTACAAAGAAGCCATCATTTCACTGGTTTGATATGCCTTATACACATCACTACTCCTTTTTCGTCCCACACCCACATATCAAGGTTATACTCGTCAACCACACCAAGATGTTTATGGTTTGAAACCAACATTCAGACTACCGACTATGGTGTGTCGATGTGACGGCAGAGAGAGCCAGGCACGCACATGAAGCCTCCCGAAACTATCGGTTCCTTCCCAGATTTAAGCCGTCTTTGAGGACTAATAGCTTAAATAATAAGAAAACAGGATCTCTTCCAACTATAACTCACGGAAAGAAGCTAACTATAAGTGAACATGCAGAAATGCTAGCTAGAGGATAATGCATATATGAGATAGACTGCTATTGGACCTTCAATTGATGCTAGAAAAAAAATATATATAAAAAAACAGATATAGGAAGAAGCTACAACACACAATACTTTTCACTACATATCCCTTCGTGTGTGGATAGGGAAGCCGATTGATTTATATACAAAATATTTGAGAAAAAATATTTTACTATCTCTCACAATCTCAGTACGATCCTGAAGCTCTAATAACATAATAAAACTGACTAAAAGCACTCATATTTTCACACTAAGGTGTATGCGATCAAAACACACACACACACTGATTACATTCAGATTACTCTATTAAATAGACTTTCTAAGATCTGACTTATTCCTAATTTAGAGAGAGAGGTTGAGAGAATTTCTCAACCATCACAAACCAACTTCTCAAATAGGATGTAAGCATTAATTCCAAAAAAAATAGATATGCAAATTTTCCTCAACCTTACTTTCAAACTTTGGTTGAATTTGTTTTTGGATAAAATAACGTTTCTTCAATGCACTTGGCTAAAAGAAAAACGGGACATGTGAATTTCTCAATAAAAGGTTGAATGATTTTGAACATAAAACTTTGGTTAAAATTTTGATGAAAAAAAATTCCAACCTCAAAACTTTGGTTAAAGAGGATAAATATTTGGTCAAAGCATGAATTAATTTTCAGTCAAAAATCGAGCGATCACTAAAGTCCCATCACTGCCAAATCTCGGGACTAATAGATACTTCCTAAGAAATAGAAAAAAATTATAATCAAGTAAATAAGGGCATATGGAAAATGGAACTATCTTTCATTCAGCGAGGTAACAAAAATCAAGGATGAAGTTTGGACACTCCAATTTGATGGAAGTGCATCTATGGCTTTTAATTTATTGGCGTCACCATGCTATATAACTTTTTAAAATATGTAGGAAAGTGCCAAATGTAAATATATTTAATTCAATTATATAAAAAAAATTAAATATGAATCTAGAACATTTGAATTTGGTAGAAGCGGAAAATCTATATGTGTTTTTAAGATAAGTTTGACTTTTTGAATTATTTGTATGATATCTTAATGTAAATGTGCTTGAGGATTTGTAAATTGCAAGCGTTAAAAGTGAGTTTTTAAGAGTTTTTATGTTAATTATTAAATATATAAAACATGAAAATAAACTCTGAAATATACAAAAGCGTCAAAAAAATACACCATTAAAATAACCAAAACATAAAAAATGAAGTAGTTCACCCCTCCTGGGCTATGTCTCCTTGGTCTAGCTTCCAATGGCTTGGCCCTCTTTCATTATGCTCAAAATGGTGATTACATACATTTATAGTGTTCAAACGACTTCAAAATATGTTCCATCAGCTTCAGAATACCTAAAAATGTTTTTCTAGCCTCTTTCTGATCCAATATTGGTCAAAAACTGAAGAAGTTATGAACCGCCCTAGTTTTGCTACTAACTGCACCACAATTTCCCGAAAATCCGTACTATTACTACATTTTCGCCTTGATTTTGGCTAACTTAGTTTCATTTTTACGCAATTTCAGGAGAAATTGTTGGACACTTAATTTTGTCAATAATGCCAAAAATCTACATTTCAAACCATAATGTATTGGTGAATTAAAAATATTTTTTAATATAAAAAAACATTGACAATAAAAATAGCTATAGACGGTCATGGTGGTAGCAGTCACATGTTATGGTTTTTGTTGTAGGTATGGCGATGGTTAAAAATTCCATGCCCTTGGTCTTTGGTACAACATTGTAAGCAGTATTGTTTGGGGCAGCCGAGATGAAGCCCTGGCCCCTTACCCCCACACTTTTGTTGTATAATGTTTAAACACATTATTGAAACCTTATGGTAATTAGAAACACTTTGGAATAGTGGTATCCAGTGTTGTTTGTTGGATGGCGGTATGGCGTTTGACCCCCACCCAGTTCAGTTGGCCCTTACACAACTTTTTGGTGGCCTCCTATGCTGCCACGTGGCAGCCTCCAGTTCAGCCACGTGGTAGCATGTGGTTGGACATCAACCCAACCAATAAAAATCTTCCAACCAACACCAACATAAATTCAAAAAGTTGCGAGGCATGACAGGCCTAAAAAAATTAACTTTCAACCTACTGGAAGAGGCCACATGGTAGCCTGCCATTGGCCCAAAATACGTAGTCATATGTCATGTTTTTGAAAATTTTCCTTATTTGAGAAAATGAACAGAACATTTTTCTAGGAGCATACGGTGTGATTTTTTTTGGGAAACGAGTTTCACTAAATTCAGAACAACTACATCTATGTGGTCGTTCATGTTCCACACCATTCAAACAACTTTCATTTTAATCATAATTTTGAGCACATGATTAGTCCTCCCCACGGGAAGCTTTTGGAACCCAAAATATCACTTTCATTTGTTCAACAAATAAGGGTATAGTTCCCTCACCTTTCCAATATCAACCCATTTGGATTTTCTTGGACTTTTTCCTTTGAGTCCCACACGAAGGTATTCCACATTCCCTCATTTTACGATCCTTTTTATTTTGTCAAGAATGGTGTCTTGTTGTAGTTCAGCAAGGTATTCAAGAGAAAAATCCTCAATGGAAGGAATTTGAATATTTTCTCCTTGATCTTCAATCAAAGGTGGCTCATACAATCTTAAGTTCTCAACACTAACAACAACATAAATTTTCATATATGAAGGAAAATCCAACCTAAAAGCATTATTACCAATATCTTCTAAACTTTTGAATGGACCATATCGAATTGGTTTCAGTTTTTTCCCTTCTCCTTGAAGCATTTAATTTATATTGTGAATCAAAACTTCATCACCAACTTGGAATTTATGATCTACATGATGCTTATCATGCCTTTCTTTATTCTTGACTTGGCTCTTTTCCAGTTTTTCTTGAACTGCTTGATGCACCAATTGGATTTTTTCAATGAACCTTTTAGCTTTGTCTGTGTCATTATGATCATTAATAGAAACATCATTTCCAAAAATGAAATCCAAAGGAGATTTCGGTAAGTATCCCAAACATGCCTCAAATGGCAATGTTTGATTTGAAGAGTTCTTGGCCCAGTTGTAAGCATGCTAAATATAATGCAAGTTTTCATACCACAACTTAGGATGCTTGTTTCAATAACCATGAAGAAGATGTGTCACCATCACGTTCACCACCTCTGTTTGACCATCTGTTTGTGGATGAATTTTTGTACTATTTTTCAATTTTGCGTCCATGAGTCCCCACAAGCTTGACCAAAAGTGCCCAACAAAGCAATAATTTTGATTACTAACAATGGATGTGAGAAATCCAAATTGCACCCATACATTCTGAAATAATAAGTGAGCATTTTTTTCATTTGTAATTTGTTTTTTCATGGCATAAAAATACACATTTTTCTGAACATATCCATGACTAAAAAAATATAATCACTAATCCTTTTTGACATAGGAAGACCTCCAATAGAGGCCATAAAAACACTCTCCCATAGACAAGAAGGTATTTGAAGTGGTGAGTACAATCCTAACTTTCTATTGCTAGGCTTACTGAGTACACATAATGAACAACCACTGATGAAACGTGACACACTTTCACGCATACAAGGCCAATAACAATACCTTTGTAGATGTGTCGAATTATTACTTACACTGAAATGACCAACAATAATAGAAGTTTGTGCCTCTATTATAATGTTTACTCTTTCTCCCTGTGGAATACAAAGCTTACCAAGATGATACAAAACGTTATCATGCATGTGATAATCCAATTCATCTACTTCGTTCCTTTGACTTAAGTTGCATATACATCTTGAAAATAATTATCTAAAGCATATTTTTCAACATAGCTCTCATGCAAGAAAAAATTATGCTTAATAATAGTAGAAACACTAACAGTAGGCCTAGAAAGCATGTCAACGACTTTATTTTAGATACCTTTCGTATACCTTATCACCAAGTGGAATTGTTGAAGAAAACCCATCCATCTAAAGTTCCTTGATTGATACAACTTTGTTTGAGATTGAAAGTATTGCAATGGTTGATTATCAATGTGAATGATTGTATCTTTACCGATCATGTAGTGTTTCCATTTTTTCACACTTTGCACCAACACATACAATTCCTTTTCATATGTAGGATAATTAATCACCGCACCATTAAAAGTTTCCGAATGAAAATATATGGGCTTACCATGTTACATGAGGACAACACCCATGGCATAATCGGTAGCATTAGTCTGAATCTCAAATGATTGTCTCAAGTCTGGAAGTGCAAGTATTAGGGCTTAACTGATCTTTTATTTCAATGCATCAAATTCCTTTTTCTATTTACCTCCCCACCAGAAGACTTGAATAACACTTGTTAATGCATGTAATGGAGCTGCGATAGAAGAGAAGTTAGCAATAATATTCCTCTAATATTGGCTCCTCCCAAAAATATTCTTACCTTCGTAACCATTTTTGGCTTTGTCCAATTCATAGTGACATCAACCAAGTTGGAGGGATCTATTTTTAATTCACCTCCTCCAAAAATATGACCCAAATATACTAAATAAGATTTTCTAAACTCACACTTTGACATCTTTAAAAACAATTGTTCTTTCTTCAAGACATCAAATACCTCTTTAACATGCATGACATGTTCTTCACTAGATTTAATAAGAATCAAGATGTCATCTAAGTATACGCTCACAAAATCATCTAAAAATAGCCTCAATACACCATTCATAACACATGTAAAGGTAGCTGGAGCATTGTAGAGACCAAAAGGAATAACTAGCCATTCAAACAAACCTTGTTTTGGTTTGAAGGTTGTCTTCCATATGTCACCTTCAATAATTTGAATTTGATGATAGCCACTCGTTAAGTCCAACTTATTAAAATACGTTTCATCTTTCAATTGATCAAGTAAATAGTCAATTCTAGGAAGCGGGTAACAGTTCTTTACCATAATTTTTTTCAATGCATGGAAGTCCACACACCTCCGCGATGTTCCATCCTTCTTTTGCACCAAAAAAATAGGTGACCCACATGGTGAAGTGCTTGGTATGATGATCCCTTTGTCCAACAAATCTTAAGTTTTCTTTTTAATTTCTACACTTTCCATCACTGACATCTTGTACATGCCAATGTTAGGAAGAGGTTTGTCTTACTGTAATTTTATTTCATGTTGGATTCCCCTCTTAGGAGGCAATCCTTTTGTCTCTTGAAACATCACGTAATATTGGTTAACAACCTCAACCAAATCAGATTTTAATCTTGAATCACAACCTTGGAAAGCTTCATTCTCAACATCATTCTTTTGCTTTACCATTTAAATAAAAAATTCTTGCTAGAGTTAATGAGTCTCTTCATTTGTCCGGAATTTACGAGTGAAATATTTAGTTTCTCTTGATGTGCTCTAGAAATTTAATATATAAAATATTTTAAAAAGTGATAATTGTTTTCATGGTGATGGAAAATAGCTTTTCTATCATACAAATATTAGCTTCCCAAAACAATTCCGCAGATATCAAGTGGAATTACATCAAGTTCAACTTCATCAAGACATTTTTCTATAATTGCAAATCTAAGTATGCATTTCCTCATAACTTGTAATTTTTTATTCTTACATATACAACCTAAAGGATAAGTTCTGGAATGAGTAACGGTATCTAAGTTTAATTTCTTGACTATGTCTTCGTAAATCAAATTTTCTTGTGAACCACTATCAAAGAGTGTATCAATTTTGGTGTGCTTTGTAATAACCCGAATATGGAAAATTTCAATTCTAGTATTCTCATCTTGAGTATTATTAGGACAAATTGAAGAACTAGTGCTTGCTCTGTCCTTACCTTTTAATCCCATTTTTGTGATCTTTTCTTCATCTCCTGAATAAGAGCCTAAGTCATGTTATGTAGTTGCTATTGTCTTTTTCTTCCCTTTGTTGTTAATATTCTTTGGTTTCATCTCAAGATGAAGCTTCCAACATTGAGTTTCTCCTTCTTTGGAACAACATTTACATGTTAAATTTTCTCCTTCCTTCTTGACATATGCATTATTCTTTCCTTTCCCTTTGAATTTAATATTACCATTGTCTCCACTTGTGAATGGCTTCTTGCTACCCTCTTGTGAAATTTTTCCCCCCTTGCTTCAAGGTGTATTTCCTGAACACAAACCTCGTCTAAAACTATAGGATAAAACATAAGGATAGTATTCCTTAAAAAATTGAGTAAACCCCAATATATTTCAACAAAATGTCTTGTGAATTCAAGTCTACACCTAATATCAAACACATTTCTAAATTATTGAGTACAACTTTGCACACTTTGACCCTTTATTTTTCTAAAATTCTTCCAATCCATAAAATCCTTTTGGATATAAGGTGATGGATAAAAGTGTCTTCTAAGTGCAAAAATAAAATATGTCCAAGAGGTTGAAACCTTACCATAATTTTTCATATCCTCTTGTGTTTTGGCTTCCCACCAAATCGAAGCAACACTTTCCAACTCCAATAATGCAAACTAAATCTTTGTTTCATCATATTAGATGTTATGTATCCCACAATAAACTTCAAGTTGACGAACCTAATTATCATGTATTTCAGCATTCACTTCGCCATTATACATAGGGAGTTTGAATTTGATATCAAGTTTAATAAGGGAGCTTTACCATACACCCTTGGGGTATGTTGATGTGTTTGAGTTATAGTGGTTGTGGAAGAGGAAGAAGATGAAGGTGGGTATGGAGGCGAAGATGATGGTGGAGAATAGGGTGGTTTCTCACCATTTCATTTTGAAGGCTTGTCATCATCTCCTCCTTTTCCTCGAGAAGAACCCTCTCCTTTTGAAGGCTTGGAAATTTCACCCTGCAATCTTGAATTTCTCTCTTCATAGAGGAGCTTAACCATTTTTGTCATGTAAAAGAAATATTTGCTGAAATTCTTTTCATATTCCGACATGTTATCAACTCCTCCTTTATGTGACATACTTTTTCAAGCTTCAACTAATTTGAGGAAGAAATTGTGGTGGAGATTGTGGCAATTTCTCTCTCCTTGTCCTTGACCTAACTTGAGGAGTTGCAACCATAATATTTCCTTCTCCTCTCTTGAGTCTCAACCTTGTGAGCATGAGAAACACTCGCAAAAAATTAAATCCTCACAACAACAAAGAAAACCAAAGCTCTGATACCAAACTTGAAGTGTATGAGATCTTAATGTAAATTTTCTTGAGGGTTTGTAAATTTTAAGTGTTAAAAATGAGTTTTTGAGAGCTTTTATGTTAATTTTTAAACATATAAAACATGAAAATAAACTCTAAAATATACAGAAATAGGAGAAAAATTTACCATATAAATAAGCACAACATAATAAATGATGAAGGAGTTCACCCCTCATAGGCTATGTCTCATTGCCAATGGCTTGGCCCTCCTTCATTATGCTCAAAACAGTGATTACATACATTTATAGTGCTCAAATGGCTTCAAAACATGTTCCATCACCTTCAAAATACCTAAAAAGTCATGTCTAGCCTCTTTCTGGTTCGAAATTTGTGAAAAAATGAAAAAGTTTTGAGCCTCCCTAGTTTTTCTCCTAACCACACCACAATTTCCCAAAAATTCGAACGAGTCCTACAATTTTTCCTTGATTTCAACTAATTGAGGGACATTTTCATGTAATTTCATGCCAAATTGTTGGAGACTTAATTTTCCAAAGAATGCCAAAGATCCACATTTCAAACCATAATATATTTGTGGATTAAAAATATTTTTTAATATAAAAACACATCAATGGTTAGTGTAACTGTTGACGACCACAGTGGTAGGGTCACATTTTACTGTTTTTGTGGCAGTTATGGAAATGGTTAAAATTTACGTGCCCTTGGTCTCTGCTATGAGGTTGTATGTAGTGTTTTTTGTGGAAGAAAGGCTAAGCCCTAGAAAATTACCCTCACCCTTCCACCATATAATTTCTAAATACATTATTCAAGCCTTATCATAATGAGAAAAACTTTGGTGTAGTGGTATGTAGTGTTATTAGCTAGACGGAGGTCTGGTATTCGTCTCCCACCCGGTCCTCTTGACACTTACACAAATTTTTGGTGGCCTTATGTGCTACCACGTGACGGCCACTGGTTCAACCACGTGGCAACATGTGCTTGGCCATCAACTAAACCAATAAAATTTTTCCAACCAGCACCAAAAAAAAATTGAAAAGTGGTGAGGCCTGTCATGCCTAAAAAAATTAATGTCTGACCAACTAGAAGAGGCCACGTGGAAGCCTGCCACTGGCCCAAAATACACAGGTATTTGTGATTTTTTTTTGGAAAAAATTGCCTCTTTCGGAAAATGAATAGAATGGATTTTCGAGAGCATACGGTCTCAATTTTCCATGAAACTAGTTGTGTCGGATTCAGAATGATGAGATCTACGTGGTCGTTTAGGTGCCACATGACTCCAAAAACATTCATTTTTTACCATAATTTTCAGCACCTGAACATTGCATTATGTGAGGCATGATGATAAAATCTCTATGAAGTGTAACTATTATGAGAATTATAGGATAAATGGAACATGTGGCCTAGGGAGTGGTTTTATCACATTACAATATAAAACTCTTGTTACACATGAAAACTCATTGATACATATAAATTCTTGATGGCCTCCAATATTGCAACAACAACATTTCCAGTCACAACGGTCTCAGTTTTAAGTATGTTGATGCTATTCAAAAATCCATCTTGGCCACATAATTTAAAAAACAAAAGGGATGTATCAACATATTTTTAAGGTTAGTTATCACATTAGCTATTAATCCAAGAGCAAGTTACCACATGTTCACTAATTAATTTGTTACATTAAATTTGCACATGAGCCTTCTCAGTTTCCAATGTTGAACTTACGCTCTAATATCACTATGTAAAAAGACTATAACTTCATGTTTGAAGGCCCATCTAGTCCAGGTGTTGAACCTGGGTGCTCTTATATCACTATGTAACACTCTTTTCTACACCCTTAAGTATCTTGAGCCATGAAAGGTGTTAGTTGATAATTAATTTGTGTAGTGAGACAACAGTCTAACTCAGAGATTTGTTAGTTAACTGATCAATTAACCCAAGAATAGCTAGTACATGCAAGGAGTTCAAATTCCTCAGCTAAAGTAGATATGACAAGGAAATGTAACATTAGTTGTAGACTAGTTTTTCATGCGATCAATGGTCAATCATTAGGAATTGTGAAATCAATTTGGAGGACATTGCTAAATAATAGGGGTTAATTTCCTTAAGATTTGTGCAAGGAAATAACAGGCTTTATGAGTAAGTGATTGACTATGTTTTGGCTAGAGTTTGAAATTAAGAAGAGAGAACAATTATTCTTTTTCACATTGAGCTCAGAGTTGGAGCTAGTAATTGTAATAATTTCTCTATTCAACTGATTAATGCAAAGAAGATTGAGGGGTTTTTCCTAGTTGGATTCTGAGAGGAATCACTGTGTATTTGTGGTTTTTCCTATTGTATGTTGTTCTAAATTGTGGTTTTAATTCTGCAAATCAGTAGAATAGAATGATGTCTCGTGATTTTCAGTTAGAATTCTTAGGCAGTTACAATTTCTATAAAATTTCTACATGGTATCAGAGTCCTAAAATAACATTAGAACTAATATTTTGAACTTTTCTCTCAAGAATTTTGAATTTGTAGCCTTCTTGAAACATTTTTTCTTCAATATCTGGAGAATGTTTTTGAACAAACTGAGATTAGAGTATTCCCTAGAGGGTAGTTGAAATATAATAGCCTGAAAGGATTTAATGGAAACAAATCTCGATAATAATGGTGTGTTATTATATGTCAAAACTAACATTGCAAAACTCTAAAAATTAGATGCACAACAATTAACTCAATGGAAGAAGGATGTTTCAAAGGCCATGGAAATTTTTATAGAGGATGTGAGGGACCATGTGGTCTCATATCTCCATGGAAAATAGGCACCATTTTCTCTGTGGAAGACACTGATTGAGCAATTCAAAAATATTATTGACCATAGAAAATTGGCCTTGAAAGAAAAAATTTGTAACTTAAGGATGAAAAATAATGATATTGTTCCACAATATCTCTCCATATTTATAGAAGTCATGATGAGCTTGGAGGGGTCAGGGTGATGTTGCAGAATATGACCTGGTGAGCCTAGCTCGTCTAGCCCTTCGAAAACCTAGCATAAATACTAGGAATTTATGAATGGAAGGGAAAAATTACTGAATTGGGAAAGGTTTTCATGTGATTTGGTTAAAGAAGAGTTCGGGAGAAATAACAAAGATGGAAAATCATCCAAAGTTGAGGATGAAGAGAATTTTTCCATGGTTGGAAAGGGAAGAAAGGAAAAGGAAAGAAGACCCAGAGAAAACCTGAATATAGTCAAAATAATGGAATGAAGAAATACTTGACCAAGATAAAATGATTTCACTGCTAAGAATCTGGGAAATATGCAACAAAATGTCCACACAAGAAGTCTACCATGAAACCTTCAGGAGGAGAAGTAGGTGAAGCATTGGCTTCACAATTTGAATTTAACTTCACCTAAATAGAATGCGTGGCCAAGACTCTTATGGGGAATTTGTGGTACCTTGATTCTGGTGCCTCGTTCCATATGACACGGTGCAAGGATTTTTTCAGTAGCCTAGAGGAGAAGTACCTTCATATGCATATCAAATTAGGGGATGGTGGAAGGTACAAGGCTAAAAGTATTGGCATTTTCACTATTGAGAGGGATAAAACCTCTCCTCTTCATCTATAATATGTTATGTTTGTATGCAGGATGAAGAAGAACCAAAGATCTATAGAAATATTGGAGGATTGTTGGAATGATTTTATTTTCAGTAAAGGGAAATAATTTTTGAGACACTTATCTACTAGGAAAGTGAATCATATCGGGGTTCGAGTGAATAAACTATACAAACTTGAGGTTGGAGATTGTGATGCATCGAGTAGAAAGGATGAAAAAGTGTAGATTCAGGATGTTAGAGAACTCTGATGTAGGAGGTTGGGTCATCTACACCATGGTGTCTTAAATATCATGCAACAAATTACCACCAGTCTCCCTAAAGGCTCCCTTGACTAGAAAGATGTCTGCAAGGGTTTCAAATTAGGGAAATATGTCAAATCCACTTTCTGTGACTGAGATAACAAAGCAAATAAATTCTTTGAGAGAGTCCACTCTGATGCTTTTGGACCCTTTCTACAGGCTCCACAACAAAACATAACTACTCTATTATTTTATTAATGATTTCTTTAGAAAATGCTGGATCATTTTCATGCGGAAGAAGGATGAAGTATTCTCAATTTTTTTTTATTAATTCAAGAAATTAGTTTATAAGGAGACTGGAAATAAGGTGAAGGCTTTGAGGAGCGATAATGGAGGTGAATTTTTTTCACATGGCTTCAAGGATTTCTGTGCAAATGGAGGCATTCTAAGAGAGCTGATAGCACCCCATAACCCATACCATAATGGCAAAGTTGAAAGGAAGAATAAGAGCATAGTGAGAGTAGCAAGGGATATGTTGCATGATCAGGGGTTTCCATTGTATGTATGGGTAGAACCATGCAACACAACATTCTAGTTACAAAACCAAAGTCCTCATAAAGTACTTTTTTAGGTCCTTATGTTACTAGTATAGTCCCTTACTGTTGTTAGTGTAACCCTCTTATTATTATTGTTGTACCCCTGTAACCTCCATATTGCTATTATTGTGCCCTTACATTATTATTGTTAGGTCGGCTAGGATTACATTGTGGCCCCATGGACTCCTATATATAGAGAGGAGGTTTTTTCATTTGTATCAACCACGAATTGTTCATTTATGTAATGTATTGGAGGTTCCCCCCTAGAAGTGGCTACTTCTAAGGCATTGATCTCTATTTTCTTCTATTTTTGGAGCTGGTTTCATAACATTTGGTATTAGAACTTTGAATTCTAGGGTTTAGCTGCTCCAAATAGGTCATCGTGGAATTTTCAATATCATGTGTTTTCTGTGAAGGGTCAGAAGCTGAAATTTTTAGAGTGTGAAGCTGAAATTCTGAGGAACATCATCAAAACATTTTAGAGCTTGGTTCACAATTTTTTCGAAGATATGATCTGTGGAAGTTAGGGCTTTTTGCAAGCTCCTGAATTTAACCTAAACAGGTCATCGTAGAATTTTTGCTATAACTCTTTTTCTACCAGGTTTCAAAATATGAAATGATCAAAAAGTGAAGGTGAAAGCCCGAGGAACGTTGTGTAAAAATTTTGGATCTTGGTTTGCAATATTTTTCAAGATATGATATGTGGAAGTTAGGATTGTTTTAGGCTCCCGAATTTCATCTCAAAGAGGTGACTATGGGAAAAACATCATACCTCTCTCTCTCTGGGAATCAGATTGGGATTCTATAAAAAATGGCCACAATTACATGGACTGTAGTCATTTTTATATCAATTTAAGACTTTAAGGAAGAAACAGTGACACGTGGAAAGTTGTACGAGTTTGCTCTATTGAACTAGTCCATAATTAGGTCATCGTAGGAGATTGGGCATAACTTTGTCTTCAAGAATCCAAATCGGGTCAGACCTATGGCATTCGAAAGAAGATTCAAAGGGCTAATTTAGGGCTGAATTTTAGATATTGAAGATCCAAAATCACAAATATAATTTAGTTTCAATATCGAGCTCCTCAAAATCAAGGACAATGTGTGTTTTTTTTTTCAAATTGCATAATTCTTGTTTGAAAATTCAGTTTTAAGTGATTTCAAAGGCCTATTGAGCATAGATATCAGTATTGGGTTCAAAAATGCCTCCTAAAAAGAGTTCAACACCCATTAAGCCCTCAAAGTACTCTACTATGACTCACAAAGATGAATAATTGCAACATGATCGATCAAAATTACAAGAGCAAGTGCACCAAAATTCACTCTCGCAAAGAGAAACAAAAAATGAAATGGATGTTTTGAAGAAAAACATGGAAGCTAAGATGGATGGTTTGAAGAAAGGCATGGAAACTACGATGGATGGTTTGAATAATGGTATGTAAGAAAATATGAATGGTATGGAAGAAAAAATGGAAGGTTTGAAGGAAGACATGGAAAGTTTCAATGAAGGTTTGTCAAATTTGATACAAGAAATGATTCCTAATGGCAAAAATATAGTAGAGGAAACTCATGATGAGAAAAAAATAAATGTTAATCAAAATTACATAAACTCTAAGGTTGGATTAAAGAACCACCATATTCCAAATATGGATATGAGTAAGATTGATGGAAAGTATCCCATAATATGGATACTATAGATGGAGCAATATTTTGATCTCAATAATGTGCAAAAAACACAAAGGTACGCATTGCAACTTTACATTTATAACAAAATACATTTGTATGGTATCAATGACTTTTCTCCCATAAAATTTTTTTCACTTGGTCAATTTTTACGGAGGAAATGATAGCACATTATGAGGATACAAAGATAAATACCTTCTTTAGCCAATTCATAAATCTCAAACGATAGGGTTCAGTGGCGCACATTGAGAACATCCAAAAATTGAATATAAGGGTACTTGATATTCTAGAGGAAAATAGGATTAATGTCTTCATATGGACTTTAAAGGATAACATATAACATGAAGTTCACATTTGGGAACCAGATTCGTTAGAGAAGGCATTTAGGTTGGCAACAAAAATTGAATGTAAAATTATGGCTACAAGGAAGCCTACCACTCACATCTATAAATATGGAAGTGTTGCTACTCTTAGAATTCCAAAACCTACAAGGTTGACACCACAACAATTGGAAGAAAAAAGAGAAAAAGGGCTTTGCTACAGTTGTGATAGAAAATACACTGAAGGTCACAAGTGTGATGAGAAGAAATTATTCTACATAGATTATGAAGAGGAGAATGAAAATGAACAAGAAACTTCAAAAGAACATGATATACACTAGGAAGCCACCCTAGAAGAATAAAAAATGCGTCCAACCATATCATGTAATGCATTGGCAGGATTTACCACTCCTGAAACTCTCAAGATAGAAGGATATATAAAGAAGAAAAATGTAATAGTGTTGATTGATTCGGGTAGTACCCATAATTTTATGGATTGTAAGGTAGCCAAGGAATTGAATTATTTCCTATACCTAGTACCAAAATGTCAAGTGATGGTTGAAAATGGAGGAACTATAAATTTCTTTGGAAAATGCCATAATATCAATTCATAAATGGGGGAATATGTATTGAATAGTCCAATGCTTTCCATCCCAATGGGAGGTGCTGATGTTGTACTAGGAGTAGAATGGTTACAATCTTTGGGGATAGTAGCTTTTAACTTTCAAGAACTTTTCTTGAATTTTCTTTCGGATGGAAAGGTAATCAAATTACGGGGTATCACAGGGAAGCCAAGAAAGATAATAAGCTCTAATGTCATGACAAAGCTTCTGAAGAAATAAAAATGAGGCGTAATTGCACAGTTATGCTCACTAGAAGTTCCAAAATCAAAATCATCTATTTCTCCAGATCTCCAAAAAGTCTTAGACAATCATTCCAAGGTGTTTGATACTCCCAAAGGGCTCCCACCTATTCGTGATCATGATCGTACTATTCATTTGATTCTAGGAAGTGTTCGTCCAAACATCCACATACTTGGCATGATCACACAGGAGGAAGATTTCTATGGGAGAAAGCCTTATGTGCCTCATTTCTAATTTTTGGAGCTTCATTTTATTATCATGTCTCCAAGGATTTGAGGAGGAAACTTGAGCCCACAACAAAGTTGGGATTTTTTGTAGGATACACCAAAACTGCACATAATTACTATGTGTAATTTCCTTCATTGAGGATAACAGTTATGAGGAGATATGTCAAGTTTGATGAGGAGAAGGCTGTGAGGTTCTATCTGGAACCAAATTGAAAATCTCACTAGAGAAATAACCTCTAGCTCTAAAGTAGGAGCCTTAGGATGTGATTTAGGAGGTTGTGGAGTATCCACATACAGTGGAGCAAAAAGGAGACAGAGTGGAGGCACCCACTCAACCAAAATCTTCTAGAGAGGGGAGAAATAGAACTTAAGAAGCAAATATATTATTTCATGATGCAAGGGAAAATATGGGAGCTCCCATATCACAGTGCAGGAAGAGGAGGTCACTTGATAGGTAAACTAGTTACATGGCTCTCATGACCAAGCTCATTGAGGCAAAGCTTTCCTCATTTGAGGAAGAAGTTTCTCAACCTATGTGGATTGATGCCATGATGGAATAATATGAATCCATCATGAAGAAAAATGTATGGGAGGTGGTTCCAAGGCCATAAGGGGAATCAATTGTTGGTTCGAGATGGATCTACAAAGTGAAGCATGCAGTTGATGGGAGCATCAAAAGGTACATGGAGAAATTTTTGGCCAAGGGATTTTATCAAATAGAGGGAATGGAATACACTACAAGGAAAAGACCCTCTAGAGGAGGTTATAAAGGAGGTTTTTAGTGTTATGAAATTAGTGAAAATTTTCAAAAAAAAAAAATCTACAACATTCGTTTATGGTTACAGAGGTTTTGGCAGAGCTTTTAACGAGCATTCAACACAACTAAAGGAACTAGGTGGCTCGAGGTTATTACGAATGTTATTTTTCATTGGTGTGCTACTAAGGTTTCAACGCACCAGTGCATGTCATCTATATGGTGGCCCTGGGGTAGTCGAAGGTGCATGCACCAGGTTGTCAATGTATAAAACCACACTCGGCGTAGTGTTGGTGATACAACACACATGGCCATTCTAATTGGTCTTGGGATTTGTGCAGTGCCCATAGGTCTTCTCAACACACAGGTATGTAGACTTATAGAAATGCACCGGTGCACTGTATCGGACAAATGTACCGAGATTTATAATTGGTATTGGTATTTGTGCGGTGCCCATACGTCGTACAAATGCACCAGTGTGTTGTATTATGCAAATGCACTAATATTTTTGATTTTTTTTGGTATTTGTGCGGTGCCTAGTGGTCGTAGAAATGAAATGGTGCACTGCAACATACAAAGACACAGGTGTATAGTAACTAAAACGCACTGGTGTTCATTTTCTATTTTTTAGAAACATCGACCTGTGACAGTGCAATTATTGTGATTTTTTAAAATTATTTATTCATCAAAAGTCGACACATATTATAACAATATTCATATTAATTAACTTTTTATTAATGCATTTGAATGTGATGTTTGGATTAATTTGCTATATCATGTCATCAAATTTCACATCTCTTCATTATAATATTTAATCATCCATAAATTTAATCAGTGGTGTTACATTTCACAGCGACAATGGAGAACGCAATAGAATGAATTAAAACATATTTTATTATTATTATATATATATATATATATATAAAAGACAGTATTTGTCATACAAAATGGGACAGTTATTGGTATCCCTTTGTCTTTCAACTGGGACACTATGTCCATTACATTAAACAAAATGTCTAATTTCACAGACAAATATTTCAAAAAATACAACACCTTGTTTTGATATCCAAACACAATGATCATCATTCTTCACTTGAACTGCTGTCACTCCTAGAGCTACTTCCATGACTTGGGTTATTTTCAGGAATGTTTTGTTCACAATGTTGATTGTTTCTTCTTCTTCACCTTCCATCTACAAACATAAAAATAAACTGTAATGAGTGTATATACATTGGTGAGAATAGTGAAAATTGTAATATTGAATAATATACATCAATTTAACTCGAAAATAAATGACGTACTGTAGCAAAAATTGACTCATAAACTATACACATTCTTTAAAAACCATGTAACATGCCATCTTTCAAGATTTCATCTATTGGCGCAGTTCCATCCTTTGTTTCCTGCAATTTCTATACCCCATAACAAATCATATATTTAATATAAAATATTTTTTGTTTAATTAATTATAGAAGGAGCTAAGTAAAACAAGATCGATATATGCTTAGAAATTCCACAATTAATTTCTGATATGCCAACATATACTGACAACGCATATTTAACCCAATTTCAATCAATTTGTTTGATGGTTCTTCTTTGTATGTTAGCACCTGTTTAAAGACATTCAATGATGATTTTTGTGAAAAAACTTAAAAAATACAAAAATTAAATCTAGTTAAGTTATTATAAGGAAGTAACAATTACTCACAAACTTAGATATCAGCCATTTTCTTCCTTGTCGTCTTGTTTTATGTGTTGAATGGGTTGCATTTTCTTTTCTTTTCTGCAAGAAAATACTTGAAAATTAAGATTTAATGCTAAATTGTTTATGCATTGTACCTAATGATCGAAAAATTCAATGGTTACATATTACATTGGAAGCACGATGTTGTTGAGATGGCTCCTCCTATGATGCATTTTTTTCCATTTCTTTGACCATCTCCTTGTACACCTTTTTGGACATTCCTACTGGCATATTTTTGATATCAGCTCATTCATCTTTTCACATTTTCATAATCTTCTTGAAGATGTAACATAACAATAAACTATTTAATTTTTATATTGATATATGAAAAGTAAATATAACAAAAGTGATATTTATAAATAATTCTAGACAAACATTTAAAGGAATATTACTTTTTCATTCCTTCTTTTTTGTTGTTGTACGTTTTTTCTATTAAAAGTCTGAGATGTCTCATTGACCAATTCTTTGGAAACTCTTCCTGTAGTTTAGATAAAATTTGGTTCTTGGAATCATTCGATTTATTTTTGTATTGTAAGTGGAAATAACATTTATACATTCATTCCACTAGATCCCTCAAACTTTTGTAAATTTTTTTCCCTCTTTTGTTAACCTCCACCACCACTCTAGATGAGCTAAGGAGCAATTCATTTTCATTTGCATGTTCTATTTTTTTATTTCCTTAGAAAAGCATTCCTTTTCTGAGTTTTTGGTCCATGTAGAACATTAAAGAGATGTAAATTAATATATTTTTTTGACACATGTTATCTAATAATTTTAATTATATTATTAATAAAAATTAAAAAAAAAAACTCATATTGGATTGATAGTATTTTTTCATTCAACTTATTAATCCTTTTGCAATTTTTCTATCAAGATTTTATGCTCTTCTGGTCCTAGATCAGAAATAACCTTATCGATCTTCATCATTTTGTGGTTCTGCATGATACATAGTAAACAATACATATTAGTGAAACTTAGATATAGTTCAAAAATAATATTTTTTATAAAAAATTTACAAAGAACTTGCCTTTTTTTCTTTTCTTGATGTGTTTTTAGTATTTTTGTTACTTGATCTCTTGTCAGTCATTTCTTTATCAATCTGAAACCTATACCATATCATTCATTAATAAATTTATAAATAAATTGTCAAATTTTCAGGTAAAAAGAAAATCTCAAGAAACTAGTGTGCCATTCATGGTGTATGCACCGACGTTGGTGTGTGGGAGTCTTATAAACGCACCGCACAAATAGTATAATAAACCATATGGTGCTCTATGTCAACAAGGAGCACCGGTGTGTTACATGTTAACCATCACATCGATTAACATAGAGAAAATAATAAAAATCATCCAGTGTTATTTTTTGTAGCATAAATGCCCCGCACAAAGAAGAGACCACCGTACAATGCTCTTTGTCAACTATGAGGCCCGGTGCAGTGTGTTATATGTTATATGGTTCACCGATTAACACAATAAAACATTTTTTGTGAAACAAAATGTTCGTGGTCTTCCATAATGAAATAGCATGTTATCGGTGCATCCTGTGTTACCTAGCGCACCAGTGCTGTATTTTACATATGGCGCATTGATTAAAAAAAATGTTTTTAAATTTTGTATTATACAATACTTTCGCGGTGTGCTGGGATAATATAGCACATCGGTGTGCTAGGTTATGCAAGGCACACTAATAAAAAAAAAAAAAACTTGGTTTCAAAAGTTTACGCAAGGGTCGACATGGATTGGGATCTGACTATGCAAGTCGTCCCATGGGATACATATCAATCTAAAATTAAAGGCCCTAATTCTGAAATCACAGAAACAAGGAGAAGAAAGGGAAGAAACAAAAAGAATGAAGGGTTTAGGGTAAAAATGAATTTTCTTTATTTTTTATTTTGAAAATGAAAAACAAATTGAAATTTTTTTCTTACTTCCTAAAAAAACTGTAGAAAAAGTAAAAAAAAAAAATCAAAATTAATCACAAGATTGTTTGAAATTCTATGCTACAGGGTTTGAATCACGAGAGGTTTGGAATTCGTATTGTCTAAATACTTCTATTCGAACGTATTTCGCTACTCCACAGTGCTCTCGTACAATCTTACTCTAGATATGTCTCCTGCAAATCTCCAGCTGAAAAGTTTTGCAAAAATAGTGAAATAATGAAAAGTGTTTAGTATTTAAAGAATTGTTTTATGAAATTAGATTTTCGAAAATATTTTTCCACCCATTTTTCAATTTACCGCTTTTTTTTCACTTAAAGAAAATAGATTTGTGATTTTTTTATTTGTGGTTATCGTCACTCGTGCGTCACTTAATAGCACCATACGAGTGCATCCATTGGTAACATGACACTGGTGCACATTAACTAAAATGCACCAGTGTGGTTATATGTACATTAGCACCAATTTGTGGTCAAGGAACAGAAATTACTTTAGGTGTGTACACTAAAATTTAGTGAAGTCCAACCATAGAATTTGAGAGTTAGAATTTTGTTTCTTTTTGATGAAAATATGCAATTAGAATTAGAATTTTGTTTATTATTGAGAATTAGAGTTAGAATTAGTATTGGATAAATTATTGATAGAAATAACTATTCTTCTAATGCATTTTGTTTATTGCAAGAGGTCCCCACTGATTACATGGAGAGAATGAAATGTGGGGCGTGTGAAGATGCAATATTATAGGGCCCAAGTGGGAAATTGTGGCATGTGTACCTATGCTATGCTAAGACGTGGGAAGTTTTCAAAAATCATTAGGAAAGTTTTGTTTCTGAGCAGTTTATTGAATTTGGAGATATTTTAGTTTTTAGACATGTTGGAAATGTACATTTTGCTGTGAAAATATTTGGGCCATTTATTTTTAAAACTACACCTCTTCTTATTTTAGAAAACGAAACTTGAACCTTTCCACAACCTGCAATAAGAAAAGGTGCCAACAGGTTCCTCTGACATTCATATCTATTTCTGACATGCATATCTATTTCTTCTGTTGAGGTCTTGAAGGATTTTATTGTGGCCAATCTACTTCATGGAGGAATATGCCTGAATTTTCTTTGGTTCTACCGAAGGGTACAATTACTAACAGATACAGGATTGTAAGCTCCCTCCAACCCTCATTAAATTGCAGAATATGGATAAAAATACATATAAATTCCTATCATTTGCATAAAATGCTTCGAAACACAGAATGCAGTGTTTTATTTATTGAAAGTTGTGTGTTATTATGATCAAAGAAATTATTCTCTCTATTTTGTGCTAATATGTTGAAGAAATGGAGTAATGCTCAAGTATATGACAACAGTCTTCAATCATATTCTCAAAATATATGTGTTCTTTGTTAAATGCATAGCTACAAGATTCAGTCATATCGCTGCTAGGAAAAATTCAACTGAAATACCAATACGACAAGGTCGGTACTCTCTATTGTTCCATGAACCCATAAACCCCCCAAAAAATCTCAGAAACCTTTTAATAAAATGCAAAATAGTCCATAAAAGTTTTTTTTTTTCTTTTTTCCTATTGCATTCTTGACACTCGAATTCTTCTAAAATTTGTTCATGGAATTAGCATCCATAAGAGGCAACACAATGGTAATATACTCGAATTATTCTAAAATCTATTCAATGGAATTACTACATGTGAAATGGTACATGCGTTATTAATTCATCAATATTTATACTTGTTAAGATGGGTTTTTATAAAGAAGATGAATTAATTACCTTATACCTTATAATACTTTTTTTTTTCGAAACATTATTATATGTATTTTGAATTAATGTTCAAATCAATATTTCACTTGATAATTCGCAATTATGTTGATCTCAATAAAAATGGCAGACTGTATAAAGTTATTTTTTTTGGTCTGTAAGATCATAATAAAATAATGATAATTCTAAAGTACATAAACTTATTTGTATTATTATCTAAACTATATTATGTTACAGAAATTCATATTATTCTAGATTTATTATTTTACAATTATGTACAATTTTACAAATTTGCAAATTTGAAAATTTTAATAAAATCATTTCGCATTAATACAATTAAAATTTTACAATTACAATCATTTCACAATAATACAATTAAAATTTTACAAATATTTTACATATAATTTGAATTACAATTACAATTACAATTACAATTTTACAAATATTTTACATACAATTACAATTACAAATACAATTACAATTTTAGAATTTTACATACAATTAGAATTACAATTACAATATTACAATTTGTCATATATACAATTACAATTAAAATTACAGTTACAATCATTTCACAATAAACTAAATATTACAATTATAATTAAAATTTTACAAATATTTTACATTCAATTACAGCTAAAATTACAACTACAAATACAAATACAATTTCACAATTTTACATACAATTAAAATTAAAATTTCAATTACAATCCTGACATAATATTTAATAAATATATGGTGATTTAATATTAAATTAATTAATAAACATCACAATCATGATAACCATCATACAGACATCATCTTCAACTAAAAAACACATTCAAATTCGCTAACATTGTCGTGATCATGATCATCTAAAAAAACACAATTAGCATTGTATAACATCATCACAACACAAACATCAAATATACATCTCATGTCAAATAACTACTATCACATACACATCTATCTACAAGCTGCACATTAAATGAACATATCTAACATGACCTAACAATATACACATCATGTTGATCACCAACATGTAAATTAAGTACAAATGCAACATGAACATAAAATACATAGACTATATATATATATATATATAACTGAGTAATGTCAAAAATATACAACTGTAATGTAAATTTCATAGATCAATTGGTGGTACATCATCAATAGTAGTAATAGTCGAGGCTTGCTCAGTCAATGGTGCAGCCTCGACGGTCGATGGTCCAGCCTGCTCATGATCATGAGTACTGCTGGATGTTGCAAGCTACTGACTGGATGTGGCCGATGGTCCATTTCGCTCTCCATGATGACTGCTACTCGATGCTAGTGGAGGCTTATCATCTAGCGCGACATGAGGTGAACGAACATCAAATGACGCATCGCTGCTCGCGAACTATCGATCACGTGCTGCGTCTCGACCATTCCTATAATGTGCAATTGTCCTCCTTAGTCATGTAACTAAGGTCGTAGCTCCTACGACATGCCACATCATGATGTATATGTCACGCGGCATGCCTCTCCACATATGTAACAACCTACCATCTCCCTGTATGTCTCTCATAGTAGTGGACATGATGCCCACCTCAACAATCAATGCAGTGATTTGGTCGCCCAACTCCATCCTTTATCTGCTATCAAGCCTACCGTGCCTAGCAAAAGGTGGTACTGGCACACAAGCAGGAGTAGGTCTCTCTGCACTGACCTCCTGATGATCCTTGGCATCTGGCATACCATGATCATCATCAGGATCCACACCTGGATCATGTGGTGGTGCTGGCATGTAGCTGCCATCAAAAGACCCAATTTCTGCAAAATATATACAAGTAAACAACAATAATTAGATAATTTCATTACACAATTTAATAAAAACAAGTTAAAGGGAATGTTAAAATAAATTTAAATAAAATAGTAATATTACCTCTATCATCCAGTGGCTCATCATCTATGAAGAGGATGTTGGCACACCCTCGCCAATCCAAATTAGCATAAGTATAGGGGACCATAATGAAGGGATGCTTGTCAGCATTGTCTATCAACTCTAGTGCATCATGCTATATCCTCACAGAAAACACAATCTTGCCCTCTTGGGCATCATCTATCCCCACATGTGCATCTGTGCCTTGAACATCAGCCTACAAGGCTATTGAAAAAGAGTAGGCCTTATCTCTAGAAACCTCTCAAAAAATAAACAATAAAGCTTTTAAAGCAAAAGGGAAGTTGAACCTTCCTTGTTCATGAGCACAACATCTATCTAAGGTTTTACAAAACTGCTGCAAAAAAAATGGCAGACCCCCTGACAAGTTGTGGCTCCTGTACTAACGAATCAACATAATATAGAAGTGAGAAACTAAACTATTGCCCAACACTGGTGTTGACTGAAATGGTTGAAGTCATAAGTGAGAGGCACCTCACCTCCTAGCTACGAAATTCACCAATACGTAACCGACCTCGGAGACCTGAAAATCTGAAGAGACAGTATATCTACACTAATGTATCTTTGGGAGTACACCAACTAAATCCCTGCTGCATAGCCAACTGGAACCTCTGGGAATGAGGGAAAATTCACCCCTCTCCTCGATAGCCCTGTAATTAAATATATTTCCTCCTCAGTGGGTGTGTACCACTAGTTATGACCAACCTAGAAAGCCTGTCAGTGGGCATTCCACCTGCGGATAAGATGTCTCAAAAACACACCATGGCCCTTTAGGGAAGTAGCCTCCTCATAGAAATTGAGGAGGCCTACCTACCTTAGGAGCCCCTAGGTAGCTGCTATAATAGGGAGAGGGTATGCATTTCTCTCCCTCTCTCGTGCCTCCCATAGGCGAACAATGTTATACTGGTCCGCTTATTGTCATTGTTGTTCCCGCTCTTCTCTCCTTTCACGTCTCTGAATGATTGACATCTTAAATAATTTTTATTTATTAAATGAGACATGTGTTTAGGAATATACATATATAATTTTTTTTGGAAAAAAGGAAACAAAACAGTCAGTGCACCATAGAAAATAGGCATGCACCGGTTCTGGTGTGTCCTTTTTTATCCCGCACTGGCGGCAGTGCACCAGATAATATTCAACACACCGGAGGCAGTGCACCTGAAAATTTTTAGCACACCGTTGACTACCTACGGTGTCAGGAGTGCGGTGTGCTAAATAAACTCTATGCCCCGAGGCATATATTTCGGGTAGCGCACTAACCTCTTGACAGTATTACAGAGTCAACGGTGTGGTATTTTACCAGGCCACAATGTTGACCCTGTCAAAATGTGGAATGTGGTGTGTTGACAAAAATACCTACCCCAGGGAGGATATTTAAGTCAATGCACCGCATTGCCGCTATTCCACATGGTCAACAGTGTGTCCAAGTAACCGACCACGCCGCACTTTTCAAAAAAAAAAAAAAATAACACGGTGCATCTTTCGGTACCACCCTAGAACAGGTGCTGATATCATTAGCACCAGTTGTGGTGTGGCCTATAAATTTACAGGTAGCACCATGAACTGGTGTGAGCCGAATGGCTTGAGCGCACCTCACGACAATTTTTTTTTTCTTTTAAATGGTTAATTTTAGGGTAATTCAAAATTCTAATCCGCTAAAAGGCTTAATTATGGAAAAACAAGAAAAGTACCTATACATTTAGCCATCGAGGAGGCATATTGGTTGTAGAATTTGAAAAAAAGATATTTCCCACCATTTTGCAAAATTCCAGCTCGAGATTGGTGGGAAATGCACAGCAGCAGTGCGTGCAATTGGTGGAATGGGAGCACCGATGTCAGGGCGACTCAGACAAGGATAAATTGTACTGGTGCTTGAGAGCTCTGGAGCACTGAGAAAAGTGAAAATGCAGTTTTTTTGCTGTTATTTTTTTTTTATTTAACCTTGTTTCAATGCTCGGGGTTTTATGACGCACCAGTATGGAATATTTGTAAAGCACCAGTGCACTACAGTAATAAGATGCACTGTGTGGATGTGTAGAGGAGTGCATGGTGTTCGGTGTGCCAATGTTTTGTGACACCGATGCTTTCTCTTGTTGAACACACCAATGCTATTTAGGATGATTAGCACACGGGATCAAAAATATCCACAAAAACCTCCACCCACCAACCTTCTAGTAACCTCCACTAGAAACGGATGTCTGGGGTATTTTTATTAGGGTTTCCTCAAAAACATTCACTAGATGGTCTTTTCCTTGTAGTGCTATGAGGAAAATTTTGCACCAATTGTAATATATTTATTAATCAAATCCATTCTAGCATTGGCTATGCGGATGGGGTGGAAAATCCACTAAATGGATGTGAAGACCACCTTTCTCAATGGTGTTTTTGAGGAGGAAATTTACATAGAGGATCCATAAGGATTTGAGAAATATGATCGAGAGTCGCATGTGTGGAGACACAAGAGAGAAATGTGTGGTGTCAAACAGGCACCCCAATCACAATAAACTCATATCGATAATTATCTTAGTCTATTTTGCTTCACCAAAAGTTAAGAAGATGAAAATTTCTATCACATTATGGTAGATTTCCCAATTTCTTATTCTTTTTTTTGTGTTGATGTTTAATATTGATAGATGATGAGCATCTAATATGATTTTTCAAGGAAGATCTTGCAAGGGAATTTGAGATGAAAGACATGGGCATAAATAATTACTTCCTCAAGATGGAAATATGTCAAGGTGATGGTTAATTGTTTGTGTCTTAGGGGAATTACTCCTCTAAAATCTTGAAAGATTTCATTTGGAGAAATGTAAGCCGATGTAAGCAAATCTAGCTACAAACTAGAGGAAGAAGAATGTGACTTCAGGTGAAGAGGTTAATTCTACCATTTACAGGTAACTTGTGGGGTCTTTGATGTATCTTGTGAACGAAATACCCAACATGTGATATAAAATAAACCTTCTAAGTTAAGTTATGGTGAGGCCACCAAGACTTATTGAAAGGAGAAAAAGCATGTGTTATGGTACCTCAGAGGAAATATCGAGTATGGATTATGGTAGATGAGGATAAAGGGAGTGAAGCTTCAAGGCTTCAGTGATGATTAGGCAGGGAATCTATTAGAAAAGAAAAGTTATTCAAGTGCTATCTTTAGTGTTGGGCCTGCAACTATTCCCTGGTACAACAGGTTGTAGAGGTTTGTGGCTTAGATCAATAGAGGCTGAATACATGGATGCATGTCAAGTAGAATGTGAGGCCATATGGATGAGGAAAATACTTGTGGGTCTTTTCAATCAATATATGGAACCGAAAATGATATATTGTGATAATCATAGTTGCATTAAGCTCTATGAGAACTCGATATTTCATTACATGTCCAAGCACATTGATATCTTGTATCAGTATTTGTGGGACTATGTGCATAGGAGAATTATGTTTCTACAGTACATTCCAATGGAGAAGCAAGATGCTGACATCTTGAAATATGAAATTTCAGGAGGTAAATTTAAATTCCACGAGTGCAGGATATGGGTGGTGAAAAATCCCTTTGTTTCTAAGAGGGAATGTTGAAACAATGTAGCAATAAAGGCACAATTTGATTTTAGCTTAATTCAAACTGAGTAAAATCAATTTTCACATCAACAAGACAACTTGGAGGCAGTCAACTAGTGTGACATGGATCCTATCACCCATTTAGCATAGTAAATTTGAGTTAGAGGGCTTGGACTTCAGTTATGCATGTGTGATTGCTAAATTTTAGTAATCCACTTTAGTTATTTTCAATTGCATTCAGTTGGCTGACCTATAACTATTGATAGAGTTAGTTGAAGTGTAGTGGGACAATAGTATAACTCAAAGATCTATCATTTAACTGATCAATCGACCCAAAATAGCTAGTTCATGCAAGGAATTCAAATTTCTTAGCTAAAGTGGAGATGAAAAGGCAGTGTAATATCAATTGTAGACTAGTTTTGAGTGTATATGTGTTGCATGTAATTAGTGATCAAACCTTAGGATTTGTGCAATCAATTTGGACGAATTTCCTAAATAATAGGGGCTAATTTCCTCAGGATATACACAACGAAATAATAGGCTTTATGAGAAAATAATTGGCTGATTTTGTCATTAAGTAGAGAGAAAAATTATTATTTTGCAGGTTGAGCTCAGAGCTAGAGCTAGCAATTGTAATATTTTCTACATCTAAGTGATTAATACAAAGAGGAATGAGGGGTTTTTTCCAGTTGGGTTCCCCTATAATAATTTTTTAGTTTTGTTTTTTCTTACTTCATGTCTATGCATGTTGTTCTAAATTATGGTTTTCATTCCGTAGATGAGTAGAGTAGAATTGTCTCTCTTGATTTTCAGTTAGAATTCTTGGGTAGTTGTAATTTCTATCAAATTTCTACATAATAAAAATGGTTGGTAATAAGTAAAATATCTAAATATGTAGAGTTTAGTAATATTGATTAATAAAAGAAATATTTTAATATAACCATGCATTTATATGATGGAGTGGGATCAAATTTCTCAATGCTTAAATCTTTTTTTTCAAGTTACGGACTCTAAAAAATATTGACGTGTATTTAAAAACACATTAATAAAAAATATATTGTAAGACAACCATGGATTTATAGGGCCTAGAGGGATCAAATTTCTTTTTTCTCAATTTTTTTTTCAAGTTGCTTACTCTAAAACATGGATTTATCAAGTGCCTAAAGGGACCAAATACCTTCAAGTGCAACATTTATTAAATTTTGCAATCTAGAAGATAATTTCACCTCAAGAAATTTAAACCCTCAATGTTCTTTCTAGATCTGTGATTAAGAAATTTTAATCCACTAAAAATACTCTTTATATCCATATGAGGAATTTACAGGTTTCAATCTGTTACATCATAGGCTTGAAGCCATTACATCAAATCTCATCATGTCACTTTCTAGAATTGAACCTTAGTGGAGAGGGTCCCTATCATTCCAACCACCATAGATAAACGCAATTAAAATTAACAAGAATTTTCCCCGATGGGGGTGTGGAAAAGTGAGCCACTAAAAAGTGTGTGTTTGTGTGGGGGCACTATTCTAACACCTCTCCTAACATTGAGGCGGATGGCATGGCCATTCACCTCCATGCATTTGCACATGTCACTATCATTGACCCTAAAGCACATTAAGATGGTATACTCCACATCCTTGAAACTTTCTCACCTTTTCCATTGTCATTCTGATCTTTTCTGCTACATCTACATTCATTCCTAACTACAGGTGGCATATTTTTATTATTGTGATATATCCTCCAATAATTTTGTGAGTGAAGAAATAGGTTCCCTTGGATTAGATCCTGATAACATCCATCCTTTGGAGAAGTTTGGAAATTCGGTTACTCGGTAACACCTCTCTTGATATTAAGGAGGGGGATGGCATGGCCATTGACCTCCATGCACTTTCACATGCCACTATCCTTGACCTTCAAGCATATTAAGATGGTATAATCCACATCCTTGGAAACTTCATTTTCTGCTACATCTACATTCATTCCTAACTGTAGGTGGGATATTTTTATTATTGTGTTATATCCTCCAATAATTTGGTGAGTGAAGGAATAGGTGCCCTTGGATTAGATCCCTATAACATCAATCCCTTGGAGATGTTTGGAAATTCAGTCACTGGGTAAGTTGTAGGGGAGGACACTCTAAGAAATCAAGTCATCCGATTATGGGAAGAACTATAGTTATCACAAAAAATATCATGACGATCTATTAGTTAACTGGTAAAATATTGTATGAAAAACTTCTAAAATTTTTCTAGTTTGGTTGTCTCTATGTGGTGGAATTTAGTGTTTTTTATACAAGGCATCCTGGTGGCATTGAGAATTCCAGGTGCATTCTAATTTTGTTTGGTCTTAATGTGAGCACAAAATCCCCCCCCCACCCCCCTCTCGAGTCGCTCCGAGAGATATTGTTTTATCACTATGCCACTACTTAACATGGCCATAATTAACCATTCTCCATAAAACATTATTTTGGTTTAGTTGTTCCTAGATTATGGGTCCTCACCACCCTTAGATTTTGACCAACTCAATTTGCTGTTTGTTCTTGGATGCAATGCCACGATAAAGGACGCATGACTCTTTAGCAAAACCATGAGCCTGGGCTCAAGCACTATATGTTGCTGCAATTTCCCATTATAATAACTAATACATATTTATAAAGCAATGAAATGAAATAAAATTTTAAAAACATAAACACAAATATATAAATAAACCTAAACTTAAATTAATAAATATAAATGTTGGAACCATTTACATGGAGAAAGAAAGAAAACTAGCTCGAATGATAGTAGCTTACCTTTGAGAAGAAATGTGATGGCTATGTGCCTTAAAAACAATGTTATAATAAGGATCTAAGGAATTTTTATCATGAATAAAAAATGAAAAGCGATAAAAATATAAAACCCTAACCCTAGGAGATTAGGTGCCAAAGGCTTATAGGTCGGGATGGGGTAAGTTGGAATTCCAACTTCTCGAGGTCGCAAATTTGGCATACAATATATGTTTGGCACACATAATAGTGTTTTATAAAGGTATATGTGAGGCTAACAACTTTTCACTACAAATTTTCCCTTGATTCACATTTTCCGGTTTCCCCAAAAAGCACCGTTTAGGGCCTCAAAATGGATCTGGAAGTTTTAGGACCCAAAATCTACTAGAAAAAGAATACTCTTGAAATGCAAATTTGTGTTAAAAAATACTAAGGTGATAGAAAATCATAATGTGACCCAATTTTTATAGGTGGGGTTTCCACCAATATCCACCTAGATAACTATCCCACTTGAAATTAAGTGGAAATCAAACAATTGGAAGCATTAACCACCAACAATTTCTAGGCCTATTCAAATTTTGAAATATAAACTAAAGTTGCTAGTTGGGTCCTTGACCTTGGCTAGTAGGGGATGATGAAGTCAATAATTTAAATTCATCACCCTTCATTGGGAAATTAATATTCTTCTCATTTGTGTTTTGAAAGAAAAATTTGAGGATCACAATGAGATAACTGCATTCCTCAATGAAATCCAAAGGGTCCAATGTCACCAATGCTCCTATTTGGTTAGCCTTATGCCCCTAAAACACATATCAAGGGACATATTTAGTGTGGTTTTAACCTCTAACAATATTAAGTGCACAAGAGCTAGTCCCAATGATATCCTTTGATTAATTATGGTCATACATGTCTCTTTGCTTATGTCTTGGATTCAAAAACTTTTTCCTTTTATTTTCATAGTTATATGGATGGCTAGCTAAACCTACAAGATGATATCTAATAAATTTGACAAGCCTTATATACAATTGTCTAAATGTAGAATAACTAACACCGAATCTATATTTTTCAGTATTTTTATGCATAACAATCTCTATTTTTTGTTGTGGCAAACCATGATGGTTCTTGAAAAGTGTGTAACTAGGTTCATTCTTCATAAGTATTAAATGTATTCTTGTAAGTTTTAAATTATAAAATGAAAAAAAACTATTATTGAAGCATGAGTTTCACGGTCAATTTCTTTATTTTATAGTTCAAGCACATATCAAAGTGGTTCTATAATTTTTCCTAGGTATAAAAGTCACTCTCATATGTTGAATACCCTATGGGCACATTGTAAATTGTAAAGATAAATTTATTTTGTCTCTAAAGTCTCAAAATATCTCGAATATTAAGTCTGCCTAGAGAGCTTCCAATTCAACCTACATAAGGAGCCACGTCTCTCTTGGAAGACGATTATATAAGTGGAGCAGCTCAACCTTCATAAGGAATTAAATTTCTCTCACTCATATGAAATGCAGAGGAAAATAAGAAGGTTAAGGAAGAGGATGAAGAAGGGGATAAAGGAAGCTGAGTTGTTTGATTGGGTCTCTCTCTCTCTCCTACGTAGAAATTGCATCAAGGGTTTTTGCATTAGGGAACTATTTATTTCGATCTTGAAGGAGAGGAGGAAAAAAAGGCAAGTGAAGGGCTGATCCAGGTGGATATTGGTTTCCACCCACCTGTTCCACCTAGTCTATTTCATCAATTTTTTTATTTACTATTTTTAGTAGTTTTTTGGGTCCTGAACTTCCAGAATCATTTTGAAGCCCTAAACAACATTTTTTGGGCATGATTTATCCAACAATTTGTAAAACATTGGAACAAGAAACTATATTCCTCAAAGAGATATTTCCAATAAAGTATCAAATGCACCAAATAGAGATAATATGACCAAGTTACAAGCCCAAGAAGTTGGCTGGCTAACTAACCCCAACAGGGCCCATAAAATCTTGGTGTTACATCTCCTCAGGTTAGGGTTTTGGTTCTTTAGGGTTTTCTGTTATTGTTCAATTAAAAAGGCCCATGAGCCTCACCTTAACATAGTTCAGAGGCATGTAGCCACCACATCGCTTCTTAGAGATAAGCTACCATCGGCTAAGATATTTTTTTTCCATTCTATCTGTAAGCATTTTTTTTCAGTACTTGATATTAATGAAATGAAGTGTTATTCCTAATGCCTATCTATGTTTATGTCTATTTCTGTATTTTATTGCGTTCCTATATAAGTCTGGATCAATGGTATCAAATTAGTTTTCTCTTTCTCGATATTTCTTTACATGTCCCCAACGAGGTAATGGTATAAGGAGTTAGTGCTCGATTTGGTTGAAAATTTGCAGGATCATCCTCGTAAAACCCAATGGCCTCCCATCACGGAAGAAAATTAAGACAAGTGAGCAGGAGATCCTATCAAAATATTGCTCGAGGAGGCCCCAAAGAAATAAAGGAATGTGATTATGGATAAATTTCCCTAGATCCTTCAATGACTACACACCGATGACACATATTCATCCAGGAGCCAATCTCGAGGCACCACTCCTTTCAAGGTACAAGTAAAATTTGACATTCCCATATTTCTCTTGAGGCGCCACTCTTTTCAAGGTAGAAGTAAAATTCGACATTCCCATATTTGAGGGCCAAATAGATGCAAACACTGTAGATAGATGGTTGAATTTTCTCGAAGGGTATTTTTCGATATATGATTTATCCGATCGAGAAAATATTACCTTTGTGCTCCTCAAAGTCTCCCCAATGTCAAATATTGGTGGAAAACCTACTCTAAACAGAGGGATGAGGAAGAACACTCACTTTTTTTAGCCGAACCCACTTGGAATTAGTTTTGAAAAGGAATGAAGGAAAAATATTAACCCGTGGGGAGATATGAGGACAAGTACATCCAATGGACCACGTTGTGGTAGCAAAGGGATCAGGATGTGCATGATAACGAATTTGTTCCATACCTTGTGCACAAAGTTGGATTTAAAAGATTCATAGAAACACTTAGTGCTCAACTACCGTAACTTTTTACATAGATACATTTAGGAGGAAATGGATTTATTTTAAATTACCTCGCTTGGCACGGCATATCAATATGCTACCAAGATCGAGCATAAATATAAGGACAAGAAGCGAGACTTTGGATCCACAAACCTGAAGCCAGGGAAAGTCATCCCCAAACCATAGAACAAGGGGAAAAGCCAAAGTGGGGCCACTAAGGAAAAACTTCCAAAGAAACAAGAAAATAAAAATGCCACAAATCCAAATAAGTACATGGGGAAGTGGTGTGAATTCCATAAAAAATCCACTCACAACACAAGTGGGTGTCGGGCCAAACAGTTTCTCATGGTTGAGTTGAAGGCATCTGAATCATATGCATGTTATGATTCTGTGCCAGAACTGGAGAAGGGGAATGACAAAGGGAAGAAAATCATTGATGCGGAACCCAGTGCCACCATTGCCACCACCAAGATCTAGAAGGAGGAACCCAAAGATCTAGAGGAGGGGGAATGCTTCTTCCATTCACAAATGCGGGTGAAGGGTTCTCCACTGCAATTCATTATCAATAGAGGAAGCCAAAATAACTTCATTTCAACAGAGTTTGTGAAGCAACCTGGGTTATCATCCACAACATACCCGCAGTCATATACCATAGGGTGGCTCCACCAAGGAAGAGATCTTCGTGTCAGCCAGTAGTGCCACCTTCCCTACGATATCAAACCCTTCACAAATCATGTATTGTGTGTTATTTCTCCTGTTGAAGTTTCTGACGTATTGTTAGGCTAACCATACTTGTGGAAGAGAGATTTTGTGTATGATTCTAGGCCTTGTACTTTTATTAATACTTTGGGAATTAAGTTGTACAGGATACTGAAGGTGGTACTGCCTTTCGCCATTTATTTTGTTACTTCAAAGAAATGCAGTAATATTTTTCCCAAACCAGGATTTTTTTTTCATTACGATTCACCCACAGGGAAAGAAGGAGAATGTGGCCACAACCTCCAATCCAAGCTCCACTACACAGCAACATCAAATGGACAAAGTTGTGGGGGAATACAAGGACATTTTCTCCTTACCCACAGGAGTTCCTCTAAATTTTTAGGTTAAGCACTCCATTGATCTGACCTTAAACGTGTCACTACTTAATGGGCCGATATATCGATGTTATATTATGGAAAATGATGAAATCAAGAGACATATCAAAGATTTTTTGTATAAAGGGCACACTAGGTCAAGCTCGTCACCTTGTGGGAGCTTGTTCGTGTTGGTACAGAAGAAGGATGACACCTGGAGTCTCTATATTGACTATCGGTTGTTGAACAAGATCATAGTTATGAATAGGCATCCAATCCCATAGATCAATGACCTCCTGGACCAGCTCAAGGGGGAGAAATATTTCAACAAGATCGACTTAAAGTATGGGTATTAGCAGGTACCAATCGAACCCTTCGATTTGTGGAAGACTTCCTTCAAAGCCAAGGAGGGACTTTTCAAGTGGCTAGTCACGCATTTCGGTTTGATGAATGCTCCCATGACCTTAATGGGGTTGATGGAAAACATCTTGCATCCATTCACCAACTCATCTGTGTTGGTGTACTTGGATGACATCCTTATCTTCATCAAGAATTTGGAAGAGAACCTCCACCACATCCGACAGGTCCTCCAAACATTGCCAAAACACAAGTTGTGTGCCAATTTGGAGAAGTGCACTTTTGGCATGACCCAGGTTCAGTATTTGGGATACATTATTTATGACTAGGGAGTGCATGTGGATTTAACCAATCTCCAATTCATTCAATATTTTCCAGCCCCAACCCTTGTAACAAAGCTCCGCAACTTTTTGGGTCTTGCCAATTTCTGCGGTAGGTTCATGTTGGGATTTTCTAATATCAATTGGCCCTTGAGTCAAGTCACCAAGGGATGAGGGAAATAAAATTTCTTTTAGTCTGAATCTCAACCAAAGGCGTTCGTGGAGTTGAAACATCACCTCTTCTTTACACCAATGGTCACATTTCCAAACTTGAAAAAATCATTTGAGATCGATATTGGTGCCTCTAACTAGGCTATTGGGGCAGTCCTTACTCAAAAGGGGCATCCAATGGAATATCACAGTGAGACACTTTCTGACAAAGTCTGAAAGTATCCCACTTATGACAAAGAGATGCACTCCATTTTTTAGTCTTTTAAAAAATAGAAGAATTACATTTTGGGGAAGGAAACGGTCATCCACACAAACCACCGACCCCTCCAGTTCATAGAGACACAAAGGAAGTTTCAGAATTATCGCCATCATAATTTGTCCAAATACCTGCAATATATTCATTTGAACATCAATTACAAGAATGGAAACACTAATAATGTTGCATAATGCCTCAGCCGACCACCGATCATGCCACTAACCATCGTGCTCAACTCTTGTGGGCATGAGACTTCGAATTTTCCGATTCTCTATAGAAGCGATCCAGAAATTTTCCATACATACAAGACTCTCTTGGAAGGTAATAAAGTTCCAAATTTTCACCTCCAAGATGCACTGTCATGTCACCTAGAGCACCTTTGTGTTCCTTCAAGCAAGCCTGTTAAGATGGTTTGGGAAGCACACTACAGTCGAGTCGCGAGGGATTTCAGGATCAAGAAAATAGTGGAAGTACTACAGAAGTACTTCTATTGGCCAAAATTTTGAGACGATGTCGAGAACTACATCAGATCCTGCACTTCCTGCACAATTTCAAAAATCACCATCAAGAAACAAGGTCTCTATACTTGACTGCCTACCCCTAGTAGACCTTGGGAATCCATCTTCATGGATTACATGTCAGACCTTCCTTCTAATAAGCATGGAAATAACTATGTTTTTATGGTTGTTGATATATTCTCGAAGATGGCCATTATGGTGGCATGTAAGTAGAACATCACAGCAGAAGCCACTGCTAAAATATTCTTTGAATGAATGTGGGTACACTTTGGGATCCCACATTCTATCATTTCAGATTGGGACAACAAGTTCTATTATCACTATTAAAATCCTCTAAATTCAGTCAGTTCATACTTGTTCTTAAGTCATGGTATTAGATAGAGTTTGAGTCATTTTTATGTTTTATAAGGTCTAAGTCATAGTTTTAGAGTCTCATTTTATCACCAAACCAAGTTCATAAATGTTGTTTTACACTTTAGTAGTCTCATACTATATTTCGAAACCCATATTTTAAGTCTTTTTTAAAAACAATTTGAATAAGCCATGAAATCACGTTTTCATAGTGTGCTCAGTGTAAAAAATTTCTTCTGTGCTATGAAAACATTGGTCTTTTCGTAGCACAAAATCCCGAAATAACACTACCAGTGCTACAAAATTGCGGTTTCGGAATTTTTTGGTTTAGCTATCACATCCATCAACTTGGGGTTAAATTTTCATGATTATAGTGTCAATCCACGATCATGGTGTCAATCCATGAATCATCCCTCACACATGTAACCATCCAAAGTAGTTATGAAATCATTATTACATTCATTAGCAGTCATTTGTCAATGGTCCTTTGCAAATTTAAAAAAGGAATTGGTTATCATTGTTTTATTTCATGCAAAGAATGCACTACATGCATATCTATTGTTGAAAGAGAAATATTATGATAATATACCAGAACTCTCGTTAAGATATCAAGCAAGGCAGAGTTTTCAATCAAGCGAGATAGATTTCAATTTGGTGATTATGTTAATAGTTTCGATTGAAAATCTAGTAAGTTTGAAAATAGTTGCTGACTGAAACAAGGTTTTAAATCAAGTGAGGCAGAGTTTTCCATCAAGCGAGGCTAAAAAAATTCTCAAGCGAGCCATTTTATCCAACAAAGAGTTTATTACAGTTTTTTTGAAGACACAGGGTTTCCTAGAAGAAGATGGAAGAAGAAAAAAGAAATCACCAGTTGGTTCACTACTTAAGGATAGAACCCGAAGGTTTGGAAAATCTTACCAGGGATAAATATATTGAAGAAACTTTCAAGAAAGTAGGTTGCTGGAGGTTCTGTGAAAAGCTTCAAGGAGGGCATAATCAAGTCACCAAAGAATTTTCTACCAACTTCACAAGGTTAAACACAAAGGTTGGTTTTCTTAATATACCAATTTCTCCTGAAGTTATATCAGCAGTCACAGAAATCCCAAGAGGGGGGCAAAGATGGTTTAATAATATTAGGTTTGAAATGCAACCCTGCAAAATATTTTTCAAACCAAAGTTTATGGACATTGATTTTAATAAAGATGTGCCAAGAAATTATGTCAAGGATGCATTTGCTAACCTGCTCTACAATATTTAAAGATACTTCACCTACGAAGGGAGATATCACAAGGTGTACACTTATCACTTTAAACTCTTACTGCATTTCACAGGAATAATATCTCTAGATTTATCTTCCTTTCTATTTTGAATTCTGGCCAAGATGGCAGACAAAGTTCATATGAAAGCTCAGGCATGTGAAACCTCTTTATTTCATCATGGTCTAGTCAAGTTAATAGTTTTGCATGAGATTTAGAAAGTGAAAAGAGAATGTTCTTAACTTCTTTTTTTGAGTGGAATAGGGCTTGAAGGAATAGGTGCTAGCCCTCAAGTCAAAGAAACATCTTCATCAAAGACTACTGAACCTGCAGAAACAAAATCAAGGAGATTTATCAAGCTCAAGCCCAAGAAACAGGTTAAGGAACCTATGATAAAGACATCATTAAAATTCCAAAGGACTCATCAATCTGCACAGAAGAAAAGAACTGTGGTCAAAAAGACAATTCAGGAACAATCAATTAGTAAAACAATTCAAAAGAAGTTGACTAGGGCTCAAAGGTCAAAGGAGAATGGTAAGGCTATGGTCACAAATGAAAATTTGCAATTAAAAGGTGACTTGAATGATATATTACAAGCTATTGACATTGAGCACTCCCCCCTGGTTCAGGCAGAGTTCATAAAGCTGGATATAGATGGAAAATCAAAGGAATTGAAAACATCTAAAATATTAGACTTTGAGGATGAGGTGTTATAGTTTGTTTTTAAGCCTAGAAAACCATAGAATAGGCAATCTAAGAAAATGCAGCAGCCAGACATGGATATAGACCAAATTGGAGTTGAGGATGCAAGTGTTTTTGAAGAACCCATTAACATATCATCTCAAATATTTGAAGAAGATAGAAACAAAGTATTTAAAACTCAGAGAGAAAGGAGTAGTTATGAGGAAGTTAAAGACAAACTAAGACTTGTGAACATTTAGATTGATAAATTGAGAAAGAAAGTGAGAATGCATGTTGTGGAAAGGTCAAATTTTGAGAGGTTAAAAGGTTTGTGGGAGCTGGAAAAGGTTTCAGACAGTGAATCAATCTGCAGTCAGGATCAATTTTTCATATGGATTGTCCCTGTAATCAAGGAAGAAAAATTCATAAGAATGGTTAACACCAAACTGAGGGCTAGTAACAGAAATATTAAAAGGTAGGTTGAAGACCTTCAAATATAGCTAGCAAATCCTAAAGATCAACCACAGCAAAAACCTGTGTGAACAGTAAGTGACATCTCCTAACACATTTTTGGAGTTTTGTGAGAGGTTTCATTTTTGAAAACAGTTTGAATTTGATTATTGAGAGCTTATATATAACTTCAAGGATGGTACTAAAGGTGGGAAACTCAAATTTTTGGAAACAAGCTGTGAAAAGAAAAGATATAGCAGTTTCATAGCGCGCTACGAAATTGTTGTAGGTGTCATGCACAACAGTTTTGTAACGTGCTATGAAACTGCTAGAGGATGCAGTTTTATCAAATTTTGCAAGATTTCAAAGGGGAAAAATTTATGTTTATTAAACCATGATGCTGTTGGAGGATGTATAAAGACCACAAATGAAGATCCAATGGAAAAAAATTGAAAATTGAAGGTTTTAAATGAAGTTTTCAAACGTGAAGTTCTACGCTACGAAAACAACAGAGAGTTTCGTAGCGCAACAATGTTAATATTTTTTGGCACTTCTTCAATTTTTTTTTTCGGCACAATTGGGAGGAAGAAGTCACAAGAGTTTAATATGACTTTGCCACATGTTTTGAGCACAAATTGGTCAGTAGATGTTGTGAAGAAACATAAATGAAGAAATACACCTATTTTGCAGGGAGCATGTTCCTATTTTTCAGCGTAGATAAGAAGCAAATCATTACAGCTCAACAGCAAGGAGATGGACATCATCAAGGTTGAAGTTTATGAGGAGCAGTTTTCAGATAGAATATTTAATTCTTAGATAAGTTTGTTAAGTTATAAATAAATATTTTTAATCCTACTTGTGCTAGGACTCTAGAATAGATAGTTTAACTGTCAAATGTAATTAAAGTTTGTTTTACCAGTTGATAGGTGTCAAGCTAGAAAATTCGAATTCTCTCAAGTGTTTGGAGAGAATCAAAAAAATGTAATGAGGACTCTATAAGAGGCAAGAAGTCTAATCGCATAGGGTTGGCAATTTTCATAAGCAAGCATACTATTGTTGTAGAAGGGAACTCTGTTTTTATGTTAATACACAAATATTGGTTTCATCACTGAGGATTTAGAAAGCGTTATGGTTGTGTGATATTCTCATTTTTTTCCTATTTAAATTTACTTTCAGTGGCATGAATGTATGTTACTTATAATTCACTGAAGGTGCTCTAACTTCCTTCATATGTTCATGAACTGTGTTATTTTCTGTCCTATTGTTCTTTTGATGCATCTAAACCCTGAAATGCATTGACTTCCAATTGAAACTGATACTCATGTTTTTTGAAAATACACTTGACTCCATAAGCCCAATAGATGTTTGTTGATTAGTAGTACAACCAATTATCCATTTCATCCATTTTACTCATAGATTTAGCCATCTAATCCTTATTTGAAAATAATGAAACCTATTGAGAGAGCCCTCTTAGGTTGAGGAGGATAAGCCTCAACTAAAAGTTTGGTTTGAAAAAGTTACTCAAGCTCTTCTTGATCAGTATCCTATCAGGGTCTGATTTTGAGACAACAGGTTCCTCAATACATTTTGGTCCAGTCTCTGGTTGATGTTGGAAAACAAGCTCACTAAGTCCACAAATTTCCATCCCCAAATGAATGGACAGACATAGGTTGTCAACATGATGATCATACACATTCTACAGATGTAAAAATCAAAGCATCCACGCACATGGGATGAGAGCCTCCCCTATGTACAACATAGCTATAATCAAGCTCTCCATAGCTCAGCCAGCCACAAACCCTTTCAAGTGGGCTTGGGATTCCAGCCACTATGTCCCATTCACATACCCATGCCATTTACAACTACTCAAGAAAATTCTGCTCATGTCCAACCTGAAGCTGCCAAGGTGAACAGACTCATTGAGTGAATTCAAAATATTTGCCAACAGGTTCATGAAATATTAGACAGAACCAATGCTAAGTATAAGTAATGACATGATCAACATCAAGTGCCACACAACTTCTGGGTGGGAAATTTTTTTTGGTTACATTTGTAGAAGGAGTGCCTTTTTGGACCCCACCGCAAGCTACACCCACTCTTATATGGTCCATATACCATCACCTGACACCAAGGCTTGGGAGACAATTATTTTGAGCTTAGCATTCCCCCATTCCTTGGCATGTACCCAGTGTTCAACGTGGATCGCCTTTGGCCATACTTTATGCCATTACTGGACACATCTGACATTACATAACAACTCACCCCAACATATTTAAATCCAAATTGCATGGAACATGATGCATCGATGATATCATGGAAACACATCTTAAAAGAACTCGCTAGCAGAATATCTAATTGTATCGGGTTGTCAAAGTTGGCCAACTCCTTCACTAGGGAAAGTGGTTCACTAGGGACCAGGTTCAACAAAAATTTCCCCACCTCATGGAGGCTCTGCATCAAATGGGTACCATATCTTCATGGGGGGGGGGAATGATCCAGGTAGATATTGGTTTCCACCCGCCTATTCCACCTATTCGGTTTCATCAATTTTCTTATTTATTATTTTTAGCATTTTTTCGAGTCTTGAACTTCCAGAGTCGTTTTGAGGCCCTAAACAACATTTTCTGGGAATGATTTCTCTAGTGATTTGAAATAATTCAAGGCATTAGTTGTAGTTTCCGAAGAACTATTTCCAACGATGTATCATACATGCCAAACATAGATAATATGACCAACTTACAATCCCAGGAAGTTGGCTTCCCAACTAACCCCAACGGGGCCCATAAACTCTTGGTGTTGCATCTCCTCGAGTTAGTGTTTTCTATTATCGTTCAATAATAAAAATTCACTTGAGCCCAATTTTAACACATTTCAGAGTCATGTAGACACCACATATATTCTGAGAGATAAGATACAATCACCCAAGCTAGTTTGTTTTCCATTATGTGTGTAAGAAATTTTTTCAATATTTGATATTAATGAAATGAAGTGTTATTCCTGCTGCATTTCTACATTTATTTTTATTTTTGTATTTTATTGTGTTCTTTCATAAGTCTGGATCAAGGGCTTCTAGGGCTTCTCTATAGTCTTACATCTCAAGGAATGAGAAGCGAAGGGAGGGAGGAATATATACAAGGAGATCAAAGTCTCCTTGTGTAGTTGCAGCAGTTGTAGCAGTTGCAATAATTTAGAAATTTCAAACTTTCTAGGAGAGGTAAAAGAGGTTGTAGTTGGAGATCATTTTGATATTTACCTTGGACGGTACTTGTCTAATTCAATAGGTCATTGTATTCATCAATTGAAGAATCTATAAGAAGAGAAGAGATTTACGGATTTTCCCCTCAAGAGGAGGGGTTTTGGCCCTGGCTTGCAGCTTATATATTGTATCATTTTTCTTATTGTTTTGGTAGTTTTTTGATGTATTGCACACTTTGGTAAAAATGAAAAAATATAACAAGTAAAATGATAACAAAAATAGTTATCAAGGAAAGATAATTAACTTGTTCACTGCCCTATTGAATTCTCAACATGGTTTTAGAGCAAATGTTATCTAACAGAATCATAAAGTTCATCAAGAATATTGCAAGACATCTCAAGAATATTATCAAGAAATTATGGAACTTTTTATATTCTTCAAATAAGGTATCATTCAAATAAAGGAATGAAGGTCTCTTCTTCACTCTCTCTGGTACTTTCCAAGAAGAAGACATATGGGTAATTGATAGTGGTGCATAAAGACACATGACCGGTCACTCAAGCCAATTGAAGACATTATCAAAAGGAAAATCCACTTATTCAATGGAAAGTGGAGACAACAATAGCTATCCCATGAAAGGCATTGGAGCAACATCCATAAAGGTCGAATATGGAAGCATCATACACCTCAATAACATTCTATTTGTTCTAGGTTTGCATAAGAACTTACTCTCTATTTCAATTTTACAAGATAAAGAAGATAGATTATCCTTCATTCATGGGAAGTTTATCCCATGTGAACTTTGGCATTAAATATTTGGTCATATTCATTTCAATATCCTCCCATCACTAAGCTCCATAGTATATGGAATTCCCAACCTGAACGAGGATCATTAAGGTGTCTGCAAAGGATGTGCTTGGGAAACAATATGAAGAGACCATTTGGAAGCAATGCTTAATGATCAAAATAAATATTGGATCTTATTCACTTTGATGTCTGTGGTCTTATGACTCCAAAATCATATGGATTTCATCTATATTAAGTCACTTTCATAGATGATCATTCAATGAAGTCTTCAGTTTATCTGATGAATACCAAGGATGAAGTATTCACAAAATTCCAAGAAATCAAAGCTGAAGTAGAGAACTTTATAGAAAGAAAAATCAATATTCTAAGATCTCATAATGGAGGAGAATAAACATCCAAAGAGATCATAACATTATTTAAGGAGTCTGGTATTAAGAGGGAGATAATAGTCCCGTATAATCCCTGACAAAATGGAGTTCCAGAAAGAAAAAATAGATCCATTGAGGAAAGTGTAAAAGCAATTCTACATGATGAGGATCCAACTTAATTCCTATTGGGGGAAGAAAAAACGACATCAATCTACATTAAAAATATATGTCCTCGTAGAACTCTAGATAAAAAATTTGGAAGAAGTATTCACTGGAAAGAAAGAATACGTAGATCATCTCCAGATATTTGGGTATCATGTATATATCCATATACCAAAGGACAAGCGAATGAATTCAGATCCTTTCAGAATGAAGGGAAATTTTTTTGGTTATAGTAACTCATCAAAATATTACAGGATCTACATGAAGGATTAACATCACATTGAATTTAGTCATGATGCCATATTTGATTAGAGCATAGCATTCAAGAAATCAGTGGAACTTTCCATGGACTCTCATGATTAAGATATTCTGGTATTTCCAGAAGATGTGAACTACGAAGAAGAAGAAGAACACCATGAAGAATAAGGTCATAGTGAACATGTTTAACCTATGGTCATCCCAGAATCAAGGAAAATACCTAATTGGTTGAAATATACACTACTTGATGCAGAAGGTCATGGGGCAATAAAAGGGACATTTAGAGAATGTAAGAAACCTAAAAGGTATTATGGATATGTTGCATTCATGACAAAGTTAATAGAAGAAGAACCATCCACTTTGATGTATTAATGTTATCGACCTGAGAAAAGAAGGAAATGCTATCAGTTAGTATTGAAATCCAAAAATTCACATTTGTAATGCTGGGATCAAGCTTCCATATGAGGAACAGAGCGAACGAGGGGCCACACTGCTGAATATTGATTTGCAGTTTATTGATAAAGCTAGGCCAAAATTCTTATTTCCAAGGATCAAGTCTCCAAGGTTATCATTTTTGCGATAAAAAATTGTGGTGGCAAACATATTCCACAAAGGAATGTGTGTTGTTGCTATAACAGAGCTGAACTATTTGTTGTCATCATTGTTTCACCACTACCCATCACTATTCCCAGAACTGATGCTTGTGAATTTATTGTTGGCATCTAAACCAGGTTTAATCGCTCTCTCATTTGCACGCCATATATTCCTTTTTCATGTTGAGAAAGGATTTTTATGTTGATGTCATTTCCATATTTTCAAATATCAACAATATCTTGAGTTTTGGGTCTGACATTAATTAGAGAAAGTCCATTTTTGAAGTCTGTTGGGTACTTATGGAGCACTTAATAGACTGATCTAGAAGAAAAATTATGAAATTCACCCACAACATGTTCATCACCTAACCATTTGAAAAATTCTCGCAAAAATAATAACAAGCACACTCACAAAGTTATTGACATAACAAATAAGTTTGTACAAGTGGAATTTCATAGATGCCACTATAATTGTTCTTTTATTGGTGTTCTATTGTAGGGTTGCACAATGACAGGGATCTCGATTCAACAGCAATTTTAGTCCTTGTATGATGCGGGTCTAAGCAAGGAAAACATGTAAGTTTCTCTCATGAGCAAAGTTTATATGGTGGATGTCTATTTTAATTCCATTGATGTTGTTTGTATAAGTTAGGACCTTGATTGGGTGAGAAAGACTATTTGTATGTGCGGTGTTGCTAGTGCTTGGAGGTGGTTAGTAAGCAGAAAGAGAGGTTGTTGTTGAGAAAATATTGTACTACAAGGGGAAGGTCTCATTTTGTTTAACCTTATATATGTTGTGAACCATGGAGGGTTTCCTAAATATTTTGAGAAAAATAAAAACAAAAGCTATTTCCTTGAACCATCATGCATCAGAAGATCAAAAAGAAAACCAAACAACAGACCCTTTTCAAGAGGAATTTATACGATCCTTAAAAAAGGGCATCCAAAATATTTGTAGGGAGAATTTGGGGTTGGTCACATAATTTTTTCACTTGGGACATATTTGGAATACATGAAGATGACATCGAGAGTTATAGAAAAACTATATGATTTTAATGAACTCCTGTCCACAATAAGCCAAGAAGAAGGGAGAAAACTAATTTGGGCATTAAAAACAGCTATGCTTGCTCTTATACAACCCAAATTCTTCGAGGAACCTTGTGAAGGGGTCATACTTCTAGTTGCATCATGCTTTAGTAACATCATGAAGTTGACCGCACCTATAGCTCCATACGATGATGATGTTACGAGGAGGATTATGAGATTGATAGTAGAGACTTTTCAGGATTTGGACAACAATGCAAGTTATACCTTCGGGAAGAGGCTTGATATTTTAGGGAGTATGGCCACATTCGAGATGTATGTCATCATGTTTGACCTTGAGTGTGATGACTTGATTATGCAGATGTTCCAATGCTTCTTCAGCATTAGGAGACATCATCTTGACACTGTCATAGCACACATGTAGCCCATCCTATCATCATGGATGAGGGACCATGATACCATTTTCCAAGAGTTACAAACCAGGTTGTTGAGCATTTGGAGGAGAGAGCAGTTGGTCTCACCTATTGCTTGTGAGCTAGCCCAAGGGCTGGTTGAGAAGAATATTGGGCTATTTAGGAGACAGTTGACCAAGGAGGAGTTGCTCTAGTTTGGTGGATATGGGAGAAGAAATGAGCCGAGGAGGAAGGGACTTTGCTTCATCTACAAAGAACCTTTGGGACCTGATCACTCATGCTTGAGTGATGCAGATGATGTGGGAGAGGCGGAACAGAAGGGCCTATATGCCAGGGTGTGGACTCTTCTTCAAATGAGTCCATCGTATTAATTGAGGATGCTTCTAGGGAGAGAGAGTAGTCATGAAAAGATGATGGCAGTAGGTTGGAGCTGTATTCCAGTATGCAGGGTGAGCAGTCAAGGGACTCTACGGGAGATACTCTAGGTGATGAATCACTTGTGATGATTCAGATAGAGCAACATATGACGGAGCCTGAGTCAGCAGAGGATGATACGATGCATACCATGAATGATATTCCTTTGTGGGAGAGCTAGATGGAGGCTTGCATTGAGTATATTATAGATATAGAGCTAACCTTGGAGTCGTCAATGGAGGAGGAGCTTTTGGATGCACACACATCAAGTTCAGTGATAGAATTTGCAGATCCATATCCTCTGGCGGTGTTGGAGGTTGATGGGATAGTTTTACAAGGAGCTAGTAGACAACAGGAGAATGAAATTCCTCATCAGGAGTGGAAGGATCTGTTGGAGATGGTGGAGCATCCATATTTGGGCCGACACATTGAAGAGGTACAGATATATGCACATGTAGTCAGCAGAGCTGCAGTACTTTCAAGGAGTAGAAATATCTAGGAGAACATCGATGGGGCTTGTAGCATATCTTGCCCACTTTGGCCCATTATAGAGGGAGGCGTTTCCTTCTACAGGAAGATTTCGTCAATAGACGGGATAGAGCAATGTGATTTGATTATGAGCTAGCGACAGTTCTCTAGGCATGTTTCGTATGCAGTTAAAAATTCATTGGATTATTCTTCTAGGATAGATTGGTGGGAGATAATGAGCCGGTACCATCTTGATGGTATGATTTTCTTCGTAGGGACCACAACAGAGCAAGGGCCCTTAGAAATAACAGATGTTACAGATCCCAGTTGATAGTGGGGCACAGGTTGCCATTTCTTCAACCCTCCATCCCAATTTTAGGAGACCAATATCAGCATGGCATTGATTCAGGACTTAGATTGGAGAGAGGTGATGAGTTGGTACACAGTTTGTGGGGTACCTTATACAGTTAGAGGTACAACACCGCAAGAGCCAGGGAACATTGATGCTTGTTGGCAGACTTCACTTCATGGGGCATCATCTATGGCTAGAGGTAGTGCGCAGTTCGAGCCGTGGAAATTGTACGATGATTGCCCATGGTGGCATTGGGGCCTGGGAGGATTTTTTGTTCACAGGTATAATGAGTGATCAACCTGGGACCCTGACATTGAGGGGTCTATTCTGAGTGGCTTGACACAGGTGCATAGCAACACCTAGGGGTTTGTATGGGATTCGGGCACTGGGTCTCAATTACATCAGGCCAACATGATGGCCCACATATTTGGATTGCTTCAGGACAAGCAATATTGGGGCGAAAGGTCTGTGATATTCCTCTTTTTTTGGTGTCACCTATGATAGGGCTAGGATGGACTTCTAGTGTTAGGAGAAGACCAGTCAAAGGTACAGGTTGGTGTCATCAGCGAGCCCAAGGGATTTTTGGAGGATTTTTTAGGAGTTTATATGTGGTCATGTGGCATTATCTAGATATATTCCATCATCCACGTAGTTTGGATTTCGTTCAGTGCATTCCGACAAATTTCAAAAATTTGAGGTATTTGTGGGCTTAATTCAGCTGATTATGCTCAAGGTAGTATTCCGAGAGGAATACATGATAGAAAATCTTAGTGTAATAGCTCATTGGAACTAGGATGATGATACCTCGATGATGGGGTGGTTTGACATGAGTTTCAGTGACCAGAGGAGACATGGTAGCCGATTTACTCTTTCCTGAATTAAAAAGGAATATTTTAATAAGAGGGAAAAGTGCTCCATGAATAAAATAATAATAAAATAAGGCTCTAGAAGGCTCAAATATATCTATAAAAGAAAGGTAGGAGGCCATTGAGAGATATAGTTGGAGCATATCATTTTCTTGTATGAGAGGTTTGAGATGTGGTTCTCTACGTCAGCCATAGCCCAAGGATGGAAACCCTCAGGTGATTTGTGAGCATGGGATGGAAACCCAACTCTCCTTGAGGAGGCTTCATTCAGAAGTTTCGTAGAGCTTGAGGGATATTTTAGTGAGGATCATTTAGATCTTTAACAGGTGCTTCAGTGGATTCAGTGGTAGCTGTTTCCAAAGGGAGAGTGCAACAGTTCAGTTTTGGAGCCATTGCCGTGTAGCAGTGCAGCAGATTGTATTGTTGGTCAGTTTTTCATCTCAACTCTTTCTGGGCCAGTTCTGTATGTAAACCCCATTATTATTTATAATAAAAGATGATATTCTTCCTGTTCTATGAGGTATTGGATTGCAGTGTTTTATGTCTTTAATTTTACATGGCAATCTTCTCTTAAATGCATGTTGATTTTATGGCATATTTTGGGGTTTCAGTAAATTTATGCAAATTTAGTAAAAGGGATATTACAAATGTGAATTCATTCAATATAAAGTGAAATAGATAGAAAACACATAATCAAGATTGAATTTTTGTAGTTGTGGTTAAATGATATAGTAGTGGCTTTGTTGTGTGATAATCAATTGTTTGTAGTAGTTCTAACATGTGAAGTACAAAAGAAGCCTAGGAATGAAATTATTGGAAGATATGTGAAGTTTTTCAATCTGAGTGTGGAATATGCTATCAATATGATATGCTAAAATGTTGTTTGAATATTGTTATAAAGAAAAAAAGTAGAATATGGTCTCCAAGGAAACATTTCTAATATGCAGAAAATAGAGTAATAACAAATAAGGAATATAGAGCATGTTGGTTGTGGATCATGATTAAGTTCCTATTTGTTCACATGTTTTTGTTTCATTCATGTTAATCTCTATTCCTAACGTGGTGGAAATGCTACCTGTATGATTAGTTTTAGGGGGGTCCCCGGGGGGGGTTATGATGATTTTATGAGAGCCCCACATAAGGGGTTAATGGGAAAAACCCTTGAAGCTAAAAAAATATGAAAAAAATACTTGTAAAATATTGTAATTGCATTGTCAATCTAGGTCCTTTATTGGGAAAATGATATAATGGTAGAATTTGTGTTAATTTCAGGTTTTTTCCCTAGAAGGAAACCCACATTTTATATGAGGGAATTTTATTGCGGTTGTGTATTGAAAGCGAGAAGGAGTGAGGATACTATGTGACAAAGAAGAGGAAATTACAACGCATTTGTTGTAGGTTGTATCTCGTCATTTTGTTAAATAATATAAAAGGAAGGACTAGCTGCTTCTCCGTGCACGTAGCCCAAATTCAGTGAACCATGTATATATGTGTCTCTCTTACTTTAGGATTTTTATTATTTTTGTTTCCACAATATCTTATTTGTTTCATTGCTTCGTTAATTAGTTTCTAATAGATCAGGTATTGATAGGCATATTTAGAGGATTAATGTATAGATTGACTATGATCTGAAGCTATTGTATACAAGAAAATTATTGATCTATAGTTTTGAAGGTTTATGTGTTGAAAAGGACTTGTGAAATGGAAAAACATCCAAGTTTTTATAAAAAAATATGTATCAAGGAAGCACATGTCCAAGGGGGATTCTATAATATATATATTATCACTACAGTTCATAGTCATAAAGAAGTTAAGAGATTATCACTAGTTTCATTCAAAAGGAAAGATATCAGTTTGCAAATATGGTGTTATAGTTGTATGCCATAAGGTCAAGAAAATAAGCTTAGGGGGAGCTACAAGATCAAGAAAAGTAGCATGCATTTAACGAATTCATTTACCCTAGAAATAATTTGTTATAGTATTTTGCATTCCTTGGTACAACACGAGAAAATATGGTTTCAATATTAAAGAGAATTTTCCACATTGAAAATAGAGAATAATCGACAATATTTGAGTCATGGTATAACTTCATCAATTGGTATCATCCCTTTGTCCCACAATTGTTACCAAAGGACCTCACTAGTACAATTGACTCCATTTTTTTATAGTGATTAGTCTATTGATTTTCTACTTGAGGATAATGAAAAAATATCAACACTTGAAAGCGACGGAGAGATTTTCTCTCAAGAGATGAAGAAATGAAAGGTAGCATACTTATATGTATCATCAGTTAGTAGAGTGAGAATTTTGATAAATTTAAGTAAGGGGAGAGTAGGCAATAAAACTTCATATTTATCTGAGTTAGTGGGATATTTAACTATCAATTACCAACATTTTCTATTGTTGTTGCCATCAATGATAAAGGGGGGATTTTTTTGAGTGCTTTAGTAGTTTGTTGTCGTCATTGATGTCATGTTTAGGGGGATCTTGATGAGTATTCATGATGCTAGTGATGTTATTATTTCTTAAGGTGTCTAGTGTCATTTATTTCTAAGTATAGGTTATAGATTGTTTGAGTTGAAATCATGAATGTAGATATGCTAAGTAGCCTAACTTCGAAGACTTTTTCCTACATTTATCTTGATCATTAGAGCATACAAATTATTTGTTTAGATATACCTCTTAGATTTTTTTTTTAATGTTATATGGTACGTATTCTAACTCCCTAGGAAAGAAGAGAAACTTGAGTTTGAAGTGATAGGGTCTAGGCCCATGTATCTACATAAGACTAGGTTTTGCATTGGGAAATTATATGGTCATTTGGGGTTCAAGACATGCAAGGTGTTCATACTAAAATGTTAGGATTGATGGGTGAATTGTAGGTTAATATAACCTCTTTGAGGGTGTCCCTAATAAAAACACCCAATATACAAGCCATATATGATATTTCTCACACATATAGTGGATCCCTTGAAAAATGGAAGAGAGTGTTAGGTGGAAGTGGTGTGGCATATATGTGGAAATGGAAATTTATATAAGTGGTACGTTGATGACATGGAAACATGAGGATAGGAAACATGGGAATTCATACGTTAGTACAATTGGCATCAAGGTGGAATTGGGTAATAGTGATGTGGCACTCTATCGTCATGACACATGATAGGTGGATTCAACATTTTTGGTTTTTCAAGTGGCCCACTTTCAAGTGATAGGTAGCAGTGACATGGCATGATAGGTGGAAAAGATATGACTTAGAAAATCACGTAGAAGTGACCTAGAAAGTGATGTGGAACATCTTTAGATTCATTCTATGGGTTTGTTGTGTTGGAGTTTTCCATTGTACTTTATGTTTTTGAAGTTCGAATTTTACAAAAAATGTTATGCAATTTATCTGGTCATTTACCCTTTGAGTGTTGTAGCAAAAATATTTTTGTTATCAAGAAAAAACTACCAAATTGAGGGATTTTGTCAAGTGTCTGCATGGGAAGTAGTTATGAGAGCATCTAACCCTCTAGGGTTGCAACAAGAATGCACATGTAACTTATGCTAGGTCCTAGATTTGATATGAAGAAAATTATTCTAGGTTTCATCTGAATTGAGGTTTTGTGCCCAAAGAAACATTTTCCATCTGGCCATAGAAGGGTAAGCCCTCTCATAGTGAATAATTTCAAGTCAAAATTATTGAGCCTAGATCATCGGATATGAAAAAAGGAATTTAAGCCTACAATTTTGTCCCTAGATCACTAGGAAGAAAGTTTTGCACCCTCACCATTGAAGGAATTTAACAAGAGATATATAGGCATATGGTATCTACTTATGTTTGAGTTAATTGGCATGTGGTTGATGCCAAAAAGCTTAGACACCATATTTACAAAGGTTGCATTTAATAAGCTCTTGGTTATAGCACCCTCGTAATATGGAAGTTTGAGCTAAGGGTAAAGGTGCCACGTGTTGTCACATCATTCCCAAATATTAAAGCTCATGAAAAGAAAGAGGTATGCCTACAATGTGAATATGGGTAAGAGTGTAGGGATCTAAGGGGGTTGAGTGTGAAATATGAAAAGAGAGAGCTATTGGGTAACATAAGAAATAAATATAGGCTAAAGGAGAATTGTGTAGATCCATCAGGGGAATTTTGAGGTCTAAAATGGGCCTCCTAAGAAAAATGTACAACCAAAATAAACTTTATAAGAACCAATAGGATTCAAGATGATGATTTCAACCATGGGGGATGATTCACCATTTTTTAAGTCAAAGGGTAAAAGGAAAAAAAAATAATAAAACTACTTTTTCAAGTCGTATTTTCAACTTATCTTACAAATTTTTTACTCAAATTTCAAGCTAGAGTACTTGTTAGATGAAAAATTCAATTCTTCATCCAAGGAGTACTCATGTTCCATACTTTCGATGGAACCTGTTATGTGAAAAATGAGAAATACATGAAAAAACGTGATTGCAATCATGTTTTTCATGTATTTCTCATTTTTTGTGTAGCAGGTTCCATTGAAAGTATGAAAACTGGGTACTCCTTGGATGAGCAATTAAATTATGCATCCAACAAGTTCTCCCGCTCAAAATTTGAGTAATAAATTTGGAACATAAGTTGAAAACTAGTTGAAAAATTAGTCTTTTCTTTTTTCCCTCTAAAATTTGATGATGTCATCAAATCTTATTTCATTATTGCCACTATTATTTTATAATTTCCTTAGAAGGCCCATTTTATACCTCAAAATTCTCCTAATGTAGTCAGTAAAAGACAAAAAAAAAACATTGTGTGTGAATAGAGTGTGACATGTTTATCTAGTCAAGAATATCATGTGAGAAAAAGGTACACAGGTTAATACCATGCATTGATGCGCATGGTAAAAAACAGGCCAAAATATCTATAAGAAAATGAAAACACTTAAAGAGTGTTAAGCTTATGTATATGAAAACTACAATAAGCCAAAGGAAGAATACAAAAGTTAGTTAAGGAGAATGTTTGAATTTGAGTATAGGCTGTGAGCTTGCAAGAAACAAATTTCTCCAAGACACCAAGAAATGAAAAAATCAGCGTGGGAGGAGAGAAGAATTGTAGTATTGATAAGGGAGATAGCGTAGAGATCATAATATTCTGAATTTATATTTTAGTTATAGTTGGCTTGGGATTGGAAGAGAGAATTAGTGATTTAAACAAATGAGATTTGGATTGGAGGAGATTTGGTCTGGAGCATAATAGAGTGTCATATAACATGTTATAATTCTAAGCTTAAAATGATAAGTGCGAGATCAAAATAATAAAAATGAACAAATTAATATATTAGTTTGTAGATATGAGATTAAATTGAAGCAAATAAAGTATTACCATATTTCAGAGTGAAGTGTGATGACTGTGAGCTAAATGAGTGTGAGTAGTATAAGGCATAGAGAAATGAAGATGTTAAATAAGTGTGAATATGTAAATACTATATAATTTTCCCATGGCTCGAAGTTTGAAAAAGTGATGAAAGATGGATTTGATAGGAAAATAATTCCTTCACATCAGATCATTGGAGTATCCTTTTGGTATGCTACCTATAATGTTTAGGGTTTAGTTCCTCCTTAAGCTTGGTGCTTTTAAATTCAAGATATGGTTTCCTCTTCTCGTTGGTGCTAGTAAAGGTGATGTAACAATAGGTTGGAGCTTACAACAATATCCTGACATATATTTTGTGGTTTTCTCCCTCCGTTGTAGCTGCTAGAGACAACCTTGAGTTTCAAAAGACCAGGGCCTAGGACATCTTAAAATCATAGGTTTAGAGTGGGCAACGATATAAATACCTCTGACAGGATATATTTCAAGAGAACAATGTTTTTGTTGGTTCATGAATGGAGAAGACCATTTGAGTCTATTTTAGGTGAATTCCCCTAATAGTGAGAGGGCTTAAGAGGCCATGAAACTGATGGATTTTAGATGGGCCAAGTATAAAAAATGAACAGAAACTTTAAAATATGTAGAGGTGCTTAGAGAGAACATAGAAGGACCTCACAAAAGACATGCTTAAGAATATTAAGAATCTGTCTCCCGTAAACTCAGAGGAAACATATATGAATAAGGTGGAAACAAAAGTAGAGGTTCATGGAACGAAAATTAAGGGAGTACATGAAGCTTAATAAATGAGTGTTAACATCTAAGTGTTATGTAAAAAAAAATTCATGAATAACATTTCCAATTACCAGCATCTACATTACACAGACCTTCAAAGAAGCATTGCATGCCAAATGATTATAGTTAAAAAGGAGATCACTAATAGCATAAGGAAATAGATACCTACTACTCATTAATCCATATGGAATCCAAATATCAACTATGTATTCAAATTAAACTCAGAAAACTCTCACAAATATGTATCTCAGAGCGCAGGGAGCACAATCATACAAAGCTACAATAGGTTCCTTCAAAATTCTTGAAAACTTGTTTCATCGTAGAAATCACTATATATATATTTTCCCTGGAGGAGCTACAATACTTAATCATTTATGATCGAATCATTTATATGAAATCAAAATATGCTAACTAACTTGTAGAGCGCATGTTGAACAATTAATTCTGTACTGAGGGAGTTAAAATGGGGATGAGAGAAAACTAAAACATGAATGGAATGAAATTGATATTTCCCCACAAAATCATTAGAAATAAAGCAAAATAAGAAAGGACGGGTTCGCCCATTGAGGCCAGCATGGTGAGGAGAAATTGTAGGTGGGAAGGGATGGCCGTCATCACACAACTTCTCCTATTACTTGACATTCCTCTAATTTCCACTCGAATTTCTATGAAGTGGCAGTCGTACTTCATACACCTGGCTCTTTAACAGAGAACCCCTGAGAAATCTGAATAGGCTACCCCGGCATGTTCCAAGAAGAAGCCCGTGTTGTACTTGAATTGCAAACCAGAAACTAGTTTTTGGGGGATAGGGTGTTTTGCGGTATTATATGGGGGAGGTGCGAAATGCAATGAGGATTGTCAGATGTATGGTAGGCAAGCGGAGATGGAGGAAAAATGGAAGGCGATGGGAAGGAAATGACGTGGAGAGTTAGTGGGACTGGACCGTCATCGCATATTGCAACATATGGCGTTTCGTTATAGGCACAGAGGATGTAAAAACTGAACACTGCGAAGTGTGATGCAAGGAGGAGGAGAAGAGTGACGTGGTAGGGAATGAGTGAGGCCGAAATGCAGCGCATATCACAATTTTTAGGTTTTATTTATACGTTGTGGGTGTTCAAGTTTCAAGATCTTAGATGAGCGGGGAGGGGGACCCACTGGCTATCGACATAGTGTTATAAATCAACGAAGGTTTGAGTGGTAAGTATTATAAGGTTTATATGGCATATGTATTGAATGGATTATGAAGTGGGGGTGGAGCTACGGAGGTGGGGCCGGATTAACTCATCTCAAAGTAAAATGGATAGACTCGGAGGCGAGTACAATGGTAAGTCAAAAGAGATGCAATATCGCAATCACAAATCAATGATCACAATATTTATGGTTTTAGTCTTTATGCCAAATTCGTAAAGTTTGTGAAATGTGATGAGGGCACACTTATGATCGCAATCGGGAATTGGGAATTAGAGCAATGGAAAATTAATTAAAAGGCGAATTTTGATGTTTTTCAAAGGAAAAATGAAACATAAAGGAAAGGGCAATGGGGATTGGGTACCACATTGTACCGCATCGGTGATTTTATGAGTTTTGGAATTTGTTTTTTATAACAAAAATGTTACGACAACGGTATGTGATGAGGCATATGGGATCCCACAAAAGCTTTGAGTGGGTTTTGTCATATATATGATATAACAATAAGGCTTAATATAACACGGTTGTTCATGGAATGTTTGCCCCTTTCATATTTTTTCCCACCTTCACAACTTGACCTACATGCATGCATGATTCTGCCATTTGCTGTTGTTTCACGCTAAATTCTTCTCTACCACTACTCAGTGATTTCCTTATAGGGAACGTTGTTCCATGTCATGTGTAGTCACAGGCTAACATTGGCTCCATCTAGGCACAATGTGCTACTTCTAATGCGTTGAGAACCTGTAGATCTGAATGCATGTTCTTTTATTGGGTACATGGAGTCATAAATGCACACTGATTAGACAAATTTTTATAGCAATGACCAAGTGGACACAAAATGGAAGATGAAATGGAGGATGATGTGGAATATGAAATGGAAAAAGCCAATACTGAATGAAACAAAATGGAAAGTGGAATAAATGAATGAAATTAAATGGAAAGTGGAATAATGAATGAAACAAAATAGAAAATGAAATGGGAGAAATGTAAATAAGAGGGAGTACATAGTGAAAGGATATATATACAGTGAGTTGGATTAGCTCTTGTTAGTGATGAAAGTAAAACTTGAGGAATTGCCCATTTATAGGTGCCTCAAGTATATATCCTTCCAAGTTTTCAAGGGTGAAAGTATTTTCGCCTTTGACTTCTGCCACCCTGAAAGGACAAAACAAGAGGGGATTGAACTTCCCATGTTTCCCTTTGTCTCCTTGCCTGATATCCCATCACAGCACAAAATCCCCAACTTGGATTTCTCTATTGTGAGCTCTTCGGTAAAATAAGCCATTCATTTTTTCTTTATATTATGCTAAGATGAGGCTTACCTCTTCCCGTGTTTCATTCAATTCCACCATCCGATTCATTCTTTGGAGAAGGTTATTGGGCTTCTCATCTCTTTATTGTAAGAATTGAGCTATAGGTAATGCAAGCTGAATTGGGAAGACTGCGGCTCTGCCATACACCAACTCATAAGGGGACTTTCTTATCAATATTTTAGTGGTGATGTGATTTTCCAAGAGAGAGAACTTGAGCTGAGAGTCCCAATTCTTTTTATTTTCGTTTATGATCTTCTTCACAATTCTCACCAGTTCATTGTTAGACGATTCTGGCAGCCCGTTGCCCTGTGGGTAGTATGTAGTGGAGTGACCCAACAAGATGTTGTAACGCTGACAAAAATTTACAAATTTAGCCAACTTGAAAGCCTAGGAATTATTTGTAATGATTTTAGTTAGGCATCCAAATCTGGCTATTATGTTCTCTTCCATGAACTTGATCACCAGTGAGTCTGTAGCATTTCTTGTGGGCATGGATTCTACCCACTTGGTGATGTAATATGTTCCATCGATGTTGATTGCTCGAGGCCGGGTGAATCTCTCCTATGAAATCAGTTCCCCACTGCTTAAAAGGTTCTTCAACATGTAATGGGATCAATGTGAGAGGTGCATACCTTTGATTTTCAGCAAACGTCTGACACTTCTCGCAGGCTCTAACATGAGCATGTACAACACCAAATAGTTTAGGCCAGAAGAAACCTGCCCTCATGACCTTGTGTGTGGTGGATCACCAGTTATAGTCTCTACGACATATCCCTTCCTAGAATTCAACCATCACTGGTTCCACCTCATGCTCTATTAAACATAATAGTAGGATCCTCGTTGGGTCTTTCCAGTAAAGTCACCTGATTGCCAAGATATACTTTTAAGACTTCAGCGTTAGGGTGAGGTACTTGGCCTTATCATAATTAGGAGGAAATCTCAATGATAAGAGATATTCCACTATATCATTATACCATGGGGAGAGAAGGTACTTCACATGTGTTTTTTTCACAGAGGATTCTATGCCTTTATGTGAAGTTGTGCCCTCCTAGGCCTCCCCTCCTGTCATGGACATATTTATCCCCAAAGCTTGGCAATTGGATTCAGACAAGATTTTGGCCAACCCTTGGCCTTTAGTGACCTTGGTAGGCTTTATTTCCAGCTCATAATCCTGAATCTTTCCTATCCACTTTCCCCTTATTCTTTCACTATCGCCTCGTACCAAAACATCCTTCACCATTGTTGTGGGAACATAGGCAGTTATAGTGGACTGTAATACATAGACCCAAAATGACTTTAGAGATTTGACCAGGGCATAAGCTTTCTTTTTTAGGATATCATATTTCAGATCAGTGTCTCAGAGGTCTTCGCTAAATAATGCAATGGGTTTCTCACGTCCTTCGGTGTTTTACTGTAGAAGTACTGTAGTTATTGTGTGAGGAGATGAAAAAGAGAAAATTAAGAATGGTTTCACATAATTTGGACCAGGTAGCATTGGAGCTTATGCAAAGGCCTGTTTGATTCTGATGAAGCAGTCCCTGGATTAAGGAGTCCATATAAATTCACTTTTCTTATTTAGCATCCCAATGATACTTCGGACAATCTTGACATAGTTGGGAATGGACCTTCTGAGGAATTTTATTCTTCCTAGGAACACCTATATCTCATTCTTGTTTCTTGGTAGGGGAATTCCATATGTCACCTCTACCCTCTTCAGATCAATCTTCACTCCCTCCTTAGTCACTATGTGCCCCAGAAACTTTCCTTTCTCCAAGGAAAACATGGATTTTTGAGGATTCAAAGACAGACCATACCTGCGACATTTTTCAAAGGTTCAGAGAAGGTGCTTGATGTGTTAAACATCACTCTTTGAAAATATGGTGATGTCATCTAGGTAAATCACCACAAATTCATCTTTCTCTCCTATGAAATCAATTTCCATTGCACGCTGAAATGTAGCACTGGAATTTATCATACCGAAGGGCATTTAGGCATACATGAAGGTTCCCCAAGGTGTGGTGAATTTCATCTTCTTCTCGTCTTCGAGGAGCACTGCTACTTGATTATATCCTGAGAAGACATCCATCATGGACATGTGGGAAAATACTACTACATTTTTCACGATGCGGTCCATCTTTGTGAGAGGATAGTTATCCTTGAGCGAGGCTCGGTTCAAATTGCGAAAATCCATGTAGAGTCTTATTTCACTAGTTTTATTCCCCACCGGCACTAGGTTGGTCACCAACTCAGAATATATTATAGGGATAATGATCTTGGCATGAAAAATATTCTTTATTTCCTTCTCGATAGCTGGGAGGAGAAGGGGGTTAATCTGTCTCAGCTTCTACTTATGGGGCTTCACATCTTCTTTCAGATTTATTTTATGCTGTATAATATCTATGTCAAAAGTCCTCAGGTCCTGGTATGACCAAAAAAAGACGTCTTTATATGATTGGAATAGATTGAGATACTTACCTTGGTATTCTTCATGAACCCCTTTTGATAAATTTATCACCTTTGGATCTTCTTCTATCCCAATATTTACATCCTTAACAGGCTCAAACAGGGTCATTTTACTAGGGTCTACTAGGACGGTGTTCTTGTCGGACAATCTCTCCAATGGCATGATCCCCTTAGGGATGAGATTTCCCTTTAATTTCAAAACCCAGTGTCCAGCCAATGTCTCCTCCCACCTGGTTCTTGGCTCTTCACAGTCACCCTCGGGGACTGAATCGATCACAATATTTGAAAATTTCCCTACCCTTTCCATGAAATGTTGGACATGTTTTTCATCCTTGAAGACGTTCCAATGCTTTATATTATATAGAATGGAAGGGTGGTATCACACTTCAACCTCATATCTGAGCAGAGGATTTTACGAGGGGATAAAATCACTAGCAGCCACAGCTAGTGAGTCTACCATTCTGTTCTGATCCCTTGGCATGAACTGAGTATTAAATGCATAAAATAATTTCTCCACTAAATCCCGTGCCTCGTTCCTATAGGCTCTGAGGCGCAGGTGTTTAGTTTGGCATTGGTTCCTAACTTGTCTCACTACAAGCTCTGAATCTCCCAACACCTTGAGGTTTTGTATGTTCATATTCCATGTTGTCTGCAACCCCAGGAGCAATGCCTCATATTCGGCCACATTATTTGTGGCTTAAAAATAGAGATTAAAGAAGAGGGGAACGAAGCATCCCTCTGGGGATATTAAGAGAACCCTGGCCCCATTGCCTTCTACTGAATTAGCTCCATCAAAATTGAAGGTCCATATATTTCTTTCCTCTCTGCTCATAGTATTCTCCCATATCATGGGACAAATATCTATTTCTTGCAGGAAATATTCATCCTCCTCCAGCATAAAAGAAAATAATGCACCCCCTTTACCATAGACCAGAGAATTTGTGGAACGATTGGCTTTGGCGACCATCTTCACAGATTTGGATTCCCCGTATAATCTTCTCTCCTCCCCACCGAACACTCGAATAGTGGCATAGGTGAGGTTGAGCTTTATAGATCCTCCAATATTGGTATCACAGGATCTAGACAACAACATTCCAAATCGAGCTGGGATCTCGGCCATAATAATGTCCATTACCACACTTTTGGCTGGAATCTAGGCTAAATTTACTACTAGAACTTTTATCATGCCCAAGCATTTCACCCTCTTAGAATCAAATGAATACAGATCTTTGTATGGCATGATGATATGTAATCGCAACTTCTCCATGAAAAATAATGGCAATAGATTATGAAAAGCCCTAGAATCTAGTATGCAGTTGTGTAGTAATAGGTCATGAATAAATAGAGACACATAGAATGGGGGAGTGGCTGAGTCCAACTCTTCCACATGAGGTCCAAAGACTACCATGGGTCTTTCCTCTTAGAGATTGAGGTTGTCAGGGAGAGAGCCTACACTATGGGGCAGCATAAATTGAGACACTTGGGCTTTATATGAAGGCTTATTTAGGAGCTCGATCAAGGGAACTGAGATCTTGACCTTCTCTATCCCTTTCTGGAGGTTAAAGGTCGTGGGAGATTTTTATGCAATGAATTATTTAGAATGCTCTTTAGGGTGGTCAGGCAGGTTCGAGGCTACAAAAGAGGACTTCTGGTTTGCAGGAGGGTCATAACTTAACCTTGTGGAGGTGGATTCAGTGGCCTTGTGATGTGAAGACTCTTCTAAAGGCTTCTTCCCCTTACTAGAGGAAATGGAAGAGGTCTTTCCTCTTGAAATTGATTCTTAATTTTGTTCTTACACTTAGGTTCTCTTTCTAGATGGCCTGAGGTCATAATTCTTATGGATTTGAGTTTTCATGATGTCCACAAACTACCTGCAGTAATTATCAATATCTGGATCCTTTAGGGGAGCTTCCTTTTATTCCAATTTGTCTTGCAGGGTGATTTCACCTTATTCATCTTATGAATAAGTAAGGAATTAATCTTCTTCGATTCCAGTTACTTCCTCAACTTGTCCCTCCATTTCCCCTTCTAAGTATAGAGGAGGCTGGATGTGATCTTGATGCTCCTTCCTTTCCCACTGTAACAAGTATGGAGGGGGCTTCCGGTACTGGGGATTAAACCCACGGTTTGGAATTATTTGGTTAGGATAAAGAGGGGAATTATTGGCCTCTAATTCAAGATTTCAAAAGCTTATTTGAGAGGTTTTTGATCAGCTTATTCATCTCTTCGATCCAATAATCCGATGATTTCCTTTCTTGATTAGAGGTAGAAGCCTCCTCCCTACCCCTTATTTTGGCTTCATGCTCTGTCTTGCCTTTGAATTTTCTAGTAGAAGCGAAGTTTTCTTCCACTTACAATCCATCAGTCTAAATCTAATCTAGAGAGGCAGACTTTCTTTCTCTTAGCATGAACCCGAACACTGGTTCAAAAGTTCCGGCAAAGACCACATTAGCAGCTCCTTTGGGAGGCTTTATTTTAGTAGAAATATTATTATAAAGCTTGTTGAACCTATTTATAAATTCAGTTACATCCTCATTTTGTTTCTTTTTAAGGTTTTTAAACTCTGTGAAGACATATCCATGGTCTCTCCTCTCTCCCCCTTTTTGTGTGAAGAAATTCTCCATTTCCTCCCAAGTGGTCACTACATTATTACCAAGAGATTTGAACCACTTTCGAGCCTTTGCATCCAATGATTGGACGAAAAGCCTCAACACCACATCTAGGTGCTCCACATTCACATTCTCAGAAAAGGTGCAGAAGTCTTCAATATGTTTCTATGTAGAAGTGCTATCTTCCCTGGTGAAAGAAGCCAAGATCTTTAGGTAATCTTGAGGCATGTCATGCAATACTTGAGGTAAAGCCAACTGAGAAAATTTGTTGAGGAGGAATCTGGGTACAACAATTAGGGACGGTGGTGGTAAGTTCTAAGGATGATTTGGTTATGATACAATAGGTATACGCTGAGTAGAGGTTTGGAGGGTGGAGATTTTGATATTTGTCTGTTATGAGCTTTGAAGTGTTATAACTTCTTTGACTTCTTCAGCTTCTACAGTAGGGTGCAAGGTGGGTCAAGCAGTACCAGCAGGTTTGGCTTCATTTCTTGTGTCTGAACTTGCTAAATCAAAGGTTTCTAGAGGGTACTTGAGTACAAAGGTTGTGAAGTTAGGACCATAGATCTCATCTCTCTGAGAAGAGGAAGGCGAATCTTCTAGAGAAAATGAGGGTGGGTCAGCCTAAATGAGATGCTTCTCTCTCAAAAATCTATTAAATATAATATTTTTGGGATCATATACATGAGCGGCCTTCTGCTGAGAAGTGTACACTCGGGTATGAGGACTAGTGTAGGCCAAGATTATACTTCATTTGAACTTTAGTAACACTGGAGTCGAAAAGGTGAGGGCTATGCAACTCTCAACCCTTTGTGCTCACCTGATTGAAGGGTGAAGATAATGTCATATCCCAGGGAAACGTTTTCTAATTCTTTCCATGGAAATGGTGACAGAAAGATGTTGTAGATCCTAGATACAACCTTGACTTGCAAAATACCAGTGCCTAGGACATCTTAAAATCAGAGTTTTATATTGGGCAATGGTATAAATACCTATGACAAGATATAGTTAAAGAGAACAATGGTTTTGTTGGTTTGAGAATGAAGAAGAAAATTTGAGTCTGTTTAAGGTGAATTTCCCTAACAGTGAGAGGGCTTAAGAGGCTTTGAGACTGACAGCTTTTAGATGGGCCAAGTATAAAACAATGAGAAAAAACTTTAAAATATGTAGAGGCACTAAGAGAGAACATAGAAGGACCTCACAAAAGACAGGCTTAAGAAGATTAAGAATCTATCTCCCATAAAATTAGAAAAAAAAGATATGAATAAGGTGTGAATGAAAAAAGAGGTTCATGGAGAACAACTTAAGGGAGTGCAACAAGCTTAATACATGAGCGTTAACACCTAAGCATTATGTAAGCACGAATTCATGAATAAAATTGCAGACTACCAGCAACTACATTACACGGATCTTCAAAGAAGCATTGCATAAAAGATGATTATACTTAAAAAGGAGATCGCTAATAACATAAGGAAATAGATACATACCACTCATTGATCCATTTGGAATCCAAATATCATCTCTGTATTCAAATTAAACTAAGACAACTCTCCCAAATATGTGTCTCAAAGCGCAGGGAGCATAATCATACAAAAGTACAACAGATTTCTTCAAACATCATGAACCCTTATTTCATCTTAGAACTCACTATGTATATAGTTTTCTTGGAGGAGCTACGGTACTTAATCATTTATGATCGACTCATATCTATGAAATCAAAATATGCTACCTAACTTGTAGAGCGCAAGTCGAAAAATTACTTCTGTACTAAGGGAAATAAAACTGGGATGGGAGAAAATTAAAACATGAATGGGATGAAATTGAGATTTCTCCCAAAAAATCATTAGAATTAAACCAAAAGAAAAAAGGACAGGTTCACCCATTGAGGCCACTTATGGGAGCCTTTATAATGGTATGGCGAGGAGAAATTGTAGGTGGGCAGGGATGGTCGTCATCACATGGCTTCTCGTATTACATGAAAGTCCTCTGATTTCTAGTCAATCTATTGTGAAGTGGCAGTCATACTACGCACTACAGCCTCTTCAGCGGAGAACCGCTGAGCTATCTGAATAGAATACCCTTGCATGTTCGAACTAGAAGCCCATGCTATACTTGAATTGCAAATCAGAAATTGGATTTTTGGGGGGAGGGTGTTTTGTGGTATCATATGGGGGAGGTGAAAAATGCAATGAGGACTGTCAGATGTATGGCAAGTAACTGTAGATGGAGGAAAAATGGAAGGTGATGGGAAGGAAATGATGTGGAGGGTAAGTGGGACCGGACCATCATCGCATATCGCAACTTATGCCATTTAGTTATAGGTGCAGAGGATGTAAACAATGAACACTGTGAAGCGCCATGTAAGGAGGAGGAGAAGAGTGACATGGCAGGGGAGGACTGAGGCCGAAACACAACACATATCACAAGTTTTAGCTTTTAGTTATACGTTGATGGGGTTCAAGTTTTAGGATTTGTGATGAGTGGGGAGGGGGACCCACTAGCTATCGGTGGAGTGTTATGAATTAGAAAAGGTTTGAGCAGTAAGTATTATAGGGTGTATATGGAATATGTATTGCAATGGCTTATGAAGCGGGGGCATAGCTACGGAGGTGGGGTTGGCTTAATGCATCACAAAGTAAAATGGATAGACTTGCGGGCGAGTACAATGGTAAGTCAAAGATGATGCGATATTGCAATCGCATATTAGTGATCAAAATATTTGTGGTTTTAGTCTCTATGCCAAATTCATAAAGTTTGTGAAATTTGATGAGGGCCCACTTATGATCACGATTGGGAATTGGGATGTGGAGTAAGGGAGAAGTAATGAAAAGTCGAATTTTGATGTTTTTCAAAGGAAAAATGAAACGTAAAGGAAACGACGGTAGGGATTGGGTCCCACATTGTACCGCATCGACGATTTTATGAGTTTTGGCATTTGATTCTTATAAAAAAAATGTTGTGAAAACGGTATGCGATGAGGCATATGGGATCCCACAAAAGGTTTGAACAGGTTTGTCATATATATGATATAACAACAAGGCTTAATATAACATGACTGTTTGTTGAGTGTTCACCCCTTTCACAGTTTTTCCCACCTTCATGGCTTAACCTGCATGCGTGCATGATTCTGCCATTTTTTGTTGTTTCGCTCTAACTGCTTCTCTGCCACTGCTCTATGATTTCCTTATAGTGAACGCTGTCCCATGTCATGTCTACTCACAGGCTAACACCCTCCATGCATTTCTACTTACATCTGGTGTTCCTATGCATTTCTTATATGATTGTTTGTTGAATGTTTTAGGTTGTTGTATATTTCAAATATTGTTATATGGCATTATACTAATTCACACCCCCACTCTCAATATAATCATAATTTGACATATTAAATATCTATAAGAAAATATATATAACAAATTTCTTTTGAATAGTTTCAAACATAAATTTAAGAACGAGGAAATTAATAAAATTATAGAGTTATATCATTTTTTTTGTAAAATATATTTGAACTTCATAATTTTTGGTCTAAACGAAAATAAATTTTAGGACATTCTAGTGAAGGAAAAACTATACAATAAATTACAAAGTGAGGGAACTATACAATAAACTAAAAATTTAAACAACTTGTTTCACTTAAGAAAAGAGATTGGTATAATGATTGAGCATAAATATAAGCTGATTCATGTTAAGTTTTTTCTTTATGACCATAAATATTACATAGTAAAATTTCAAGTTTAAAATGGTAAAATATTTATAAATGAAGGTTGTATCCCATAAGACCAACCTAGATTAAGAATGAAGTTCAAAAGGTAAATAATTCATGGAATAAGGAAATCGTAAATAATTTGAAATATAAAATATATTATTAGGGATATACATCAGATTTGGATCAAGGACCTAAGTGATAGCTCAATTTTCAAAGTGTTGGAAAGCATGTCGAACCTGAGTGATTGGATAGATCTCATCTTCCTGATTATCATGATGTGAATCGTTTGAAAAACCGATCCCTTATGAATAAGTTATCACAATTTGAAAAGTCTAGTAAACTGCAAAGTTTGGCTTTTGACGAGGTTTGAATAGGCATTTGCAAAGTCAAAACAAAATAATATTCTAGGGAATATTCCTCGAAACATTCCCCGAAAAATTCCTTCTGGATGAGTTACAGGTTGACAAGTGGCATGTTCATATTGGAGAAGTGGTTGACCATTCTAGTTTTTGGCCAATCAGAGGTCACCACATGGTAGGCGTGGAGGCTACCATGTGGCCCAAATTTGTTCTATCAAAATTTTGGTGGAGCCGAATGGAGTCAACCCCGACATCTCCTGAAAAACACATGGGCATCTTAACCATATTTGCTACCGCAGTTTATGAACTGTATGGTTCTCAGTTTGTATTTAATGTGTGGTTAAATAATGTTTGGGGGAGCAGAGGGGTTAGCCCCTCGGGCCAGCCCCACCCCATATTGACAAGTCCATGAACCTAGGGCTAAATCACACCCACCAAAAACCGTTAACTGCTATCACTTATTACGTGTTCACATGCCTTAATGCCAATGACCCACCTTCTGTTACACTAACCGCCCCAAAGACCACGGAGGTAAGGGGCCATGTGGCCACCTCGATGGTTACATTTATTGCTAGCAGCTAAACTGGTTGATAAATTGGCGTACCCATAAATTTAAGGGGTTTGGCCAAATTTGACTGGAGTTACGTGTAGTTGCTCCAGATTTGGTGGAGTTGATTTAGGGGTCACTGGACAAAATTTGTTTAGGCTCTATCTTGAGCTAGATTCATCCATTGTGAGAGTGTGAGTAGTAAATATCGACTATATAAGACATTATAGACTCATTGGTGAGGTTTCCAAATACAAAATAGGACTCATGAGTGTGATTTAGCTTCAGAGAATTTCTAGGGGCCGCTACGGCAACCAAGAGCCAACACCAAAAAGAGGCTTAACCAGTGCAGCTAGAGGCATTTTTCAGTAATCCAATAGCCAGTTTTGGATGTTTCGGACATTATGGAACTAATTATGAGGTTTTTAGAACTATTAGAGGACTTCTTAAAGCTTATATGCTTCATATAAGTTCCAATGGTCACGAGGGCCACCAGGTGCCCGTAGGAGAATGAGGCCTATCTAGAGCAGCCAGTATCCATTCTTAGCAAAAAAGTAGCCTATTATGACTATTTTTAGCCTTTTGAATCCAATGGAATTTTTTTTAGAAGCTTTTGAGAACTTCTGAAAGTCGATATGGTTGAGATACGTTTTCAGTGACACATGAGCTAGGGGGTATTGTCAGGTGTTGGAGGCGAAACCGGAGCAGCCAGAGGCTAATTTATGCAAGTGAATAGTCTATTCTGACTATTTTTAACATTTTGAATCCATTCAAGGATTTTTAAGAATCATTGGGAGACTTATGAAGGTCAAAGAGCCACAAGGAAGTTTTAGGAAACCTACGACTTTCAGTGGATGGATGTCTATATTGGGAGGATAGTGCTCATTTTGAGCAAATGAACAACATATTTTGGATATATGATGTATGATGGAGACAATATAAATTTTTTCGAGGACAGAAAATGGATTCTGAGGGAGTTAGTGCCAAAGAGAAGCTCAGGGAAGCTTAAGGGCATCGACTCAAGTAGTCAAGTCTAAGGGAGCCGAGGTTCATCTTCAGAGAGATTTCAGCCATACCAAGGATATAAATGGTATTATGAAAATGGATTCTAAGGGAGTTAGTGTGAAAGAGAAGCTCAGGGAAACTTAAGGGCACCAACTCAATGAGTCAAGTCTAAGGGAGAAGAGGATCATTTCTAGAGAGATTTTAGCCATTCTAGGGGTATCATGGTATTCTAATCCCAATGGTACGATAAAAATAACCATTGGAGTTGAGTATTTTACTTGTAAAATAAATTTATACATCATAATCCTAAAGAGCCAAGACAATTGACATAGGCTCAAGGAGACGTAGCCCACGATATTCAAGTGAAATCCTTTATTAAATTTTTTGTTATTTGTTGATTCTTATTTGCTGCACTTTATGGTGTTTCACATGCTTAATATCAACAAAAAAAATGATATTAAAGCACTTAAACAGTTAAGAACAATTACACCTGTTTCAAGTATTCATTTCCGCACAATCAAGAATAAGCTAGATGTTAATTTGATTAACTGAGTGGGAGGTTGTTTCACATAATAATTTCAAGTTATCCACCCATTTTTATATTAGATACAAACCAAAAATATAATAATAAATAATAATTTGGTGCACTACATATCCTCTATCGAAATTGTCAGGGATTTCGATGGAGTAAAGGACCTATATTAAATTGGATCTTACGTGAAATTTATATTATAGTAGTTGTTTGAATTAAGGAAGGTTTGTCTCATGGTTGGTATGGAACAAGCGATCCTACTACCACTAAGGGTCGAAGGCATAAATTATTACATCAATAGGAACATTTACCCTCAACATCAAAATTCATTAAACAATCCATTTTGATTGGTGCATTTGGATGGAAATAGTCGATATGAATGTTAAGAAGATTTATATCGAAATATTCCATTTTGTTCTTATCAATTCTACCTATTTTAGAAAATAGAAAAATTATATAGACAAAAATTGTCCTTACAATAGCTTAGGACATGATATTCATAGTTTGAAAAATGAAGGAAATGTCCTCTTGCTTGAACTCTGACTTTAATGTTAAAACATTAACTAGTCAAGTTATTATTTTAAGCAATAATTGTGGCTCTAATCCTCTATAGCTAAGTGAGGACCTTATTTTAGATAGCATTTATAAAATAAAATATCAAGAGTTGGTTGATTTTTTTGTTGAAACTAAGCTAATCAAAAGTTTTAGTTCTCAAGATCTAATTTTTTGCAATGGTCTAATTAAGTGGCCGAAATCCAACTAAATGAGTTGTATTCATGGGCTTGGTCATAGTGTTCTGGATTATGTGATATCTAATATGATATTTATGCATATAATAAATTAGTAAATTGAACATATTAAATGAATATAAGATCAATTTTTATAAATTTTAACTTTGTTATCCATAAAATTATTATGGAAGAGAATTATTATAATAAAAAGAACTTAATTTTAACAAAATTAAAGATGATATTTTTTTCAACGGATTTAAATAATAAATTAAATCTCTTGTTAAATAATGAAAATATTGAAGGCAATTATCATAATTTTACAACTACCATCTCTACTTCCATTAACATGTTATTGATAAAGGTGTTGAGTAAAAAACAAATAGAATTTTCAACCCTTGCTATGATAAAGAGTGTATGATCGCTTGAGAAATTACTATTGATTATTCTAACTAATCCTTAAAATCCAACAACATAAATAGATACAAATTCCTAATTAAAATGGAAAAGGATATTCATAAATAAAAATCAAGAGAAGATTTTGCACCTATCTGAGCTAGATTATAATAAATTTTAGTCGCAAATTTTGACTCATAAAAAAAAACCAATATGATTGTCTTTCCTGATCAAAATTAATACCTTAAATATATTTATGAATTCCGTGATGTCATGGAAAAAATTCAAGCCCTTGATACATAGAAAGAAATATTTTATAGAAGAAATATAGTTTCGAGTTAAGCATCTCAACAAGAGGGGAAGTTAAGGATATAAAGGATATCAAGAAAAAATATTAAAAATTGAAGTGTTTATCCTCATCCCTCATATTCATAAATTGTTCAATCTAATATTCAATTAGGACATCCTTAAACCCTATACTAAAATCCTGGTTGTACCTATTTTTAAAAGGCGACGTAAAAGAAATCCCTTGAATTCTAGTAGTGTTGTGGCTAAAATTGTATAGGCATTCTGACAATGACTTAGGTCGGGGGATATCACCCTGATCCCCAACATCTCCATTATATATGTCTCCCAACAACATGCTATGGTGGGTGGACCCTATGGAGCTGAAATAAAGAAGTACAAGTTGGGAACCAACCAGTTCGGGAGACACTGTTGAGTGGCATAACACTTGGTTAAATATAATAATATTTTAAGGATTATATTATGTTTCTATATTTGGGACCAATGCCTTATGGAGTCAACACTCTTTCTTTATAAAATTTTAGACCAGGTATCATATGGAATATTGTTGCTTTAATGCTTTACTATCCTATATGGAATACAATTCCTAAGACCTATGTTCAATGAAAATATCTTGGTTAATTTTAATTAAATTCCTAATCTAAGTATGACCTTTTATATTTATCTATATATATATGAAACTATGTAGTAAGTGGAAGAGAGAAGACAAGGTGAAGAAAATGAAGGTGTGATTAACAATCCCTCTCCTTGAAATGTAATGTACTTGGCGACTCCATCGCTGTAGAGACTATGGATCTAATGACTTTAAGGTGATCGTTTTAAGTACTAGAAAGGATGGAATTCTTTAGAAAATATGAAAATGTGTTCCTATCTCTTTATCAACCAAGCTTATTCTTGGAGGTAAGTTTTAAGATGCAATACTACCTTAGGATGATATCTAGGGTGAAATTAGAGAATGATTCTTAAAGATGAGATTGTTTACTATTTGAAGTACTTAGTTAAAATGGTCATTATTGAGTTATATCAAAATTAATTATTAATGGAATTCAATAAGCAATCTCAACTGTAAGAATAAATGCCAAAGTGCCAACAATATATATTGAAAAATGTAATGAATATGAAATCTAGTCAATAAATCTCTTAGGAACAATTACCAATGAACTAAAAGATCTTTCAATGGCTAGAATCATCAAACCATGAACAATTAAAACGCCTGATAACTTAGCCAATGAGATTATTACAAATATTCTCAATATTGTATTCACCAATTCTGAAGCCAAAACATTAGATGCCAAATGTTTATTTCTAATTAGCTAAGATCCACGATATGTTTGAACCAAATGGAAAGAAATGAAATTAGAGCACTTATTTAATTTCAACAATTCCAAGTCATTCAACTGATATGCCAATACAATGTTTAGCCTCTTGAAGTGAATTAAGGAAAAAAAGATACCCAACTAGGTTGCTATCCAATGCTAAAACTGAAACCACTTGTGTACTCAAATTTTGAATGCTATAAATAAGTAATTTAGGAAACAAATGAGTTCAGGACTTTAGTGAATAATTTATTTCTTCAGCAATAAAGATTATTAGAGCACGAATATTTAGTGATTCAGATTATGACATTAGCAAGTAAAATAATAGTGAGCACTATGTTGAAACATCAAAACATTCAATATTTTCCCAAGTATTTTTCTTTTCTTAGATTAGATAGAAAGAAAGGATAAATATACATGTGCCACTAACGTATTTCAAGCCCCATAATGCAGTGAGTACAGTCACCTAAGAAAAAATTGCAAACTTATTCCAAATTGACTTATTAACTTATTTGAAAACGTATAAGTAAATTTGTGCCAATTGGATGAAGTAAATGTCAGTAAAAAATGAAATCATACCTTCACATAAAATATATATCAATCACCCAATTACTCACTTTAGCATCCAAATAGTAAGAAAAAAAATACAAAGAACAGTCAATTTATCGTATGTTGATTAGGGTGATTCAGGGTTAGTATTAGGTGCTGATATTATGATTACATTTTGCAATAAAGTTTACTTTAGACTTGATTGTAGACAGTGTCAAAATAACTACAGATTTGAGTGCTAGTGCCCAAAACAAATGCCCAGATTTCCTCAAAGCTCAACATTATACCTACAATCATAGGTGACTAGCCCAAAAATGATTTATAAAAATATATAACCATGAATTATCTTGCGTTTAATGAAAAATGAGGCCTCTAGGGTCTACGTTCAATATGTAAGGTTTGACAAAGAGATGAAAGGATGTTGCAGAGGAAAGGAGGCCCTTTCCGGTCAACTTCCAAGTGCTTTTTGAGGACTACATTGAGGAAGGAATGACCAACAAAGATGCTTTTTAAGGGCATCATAGAGGGGACAAAAATTAAAGGCTATGACAAGGAAGAAAGGCTGTTGGAGAAGAAATGATAGGTAGAGGAGGGATACGAAGGAAAACAGGAGCTGAAAGGAGGATGTGTTGAGAAGTTAGAGGCCAAAAAAGGCTTAGAAGAGGGATGAAGTGAAGGTTTGGAGGGTAATATGAAGAAATCGAAGCATAAAAGGGAAGAAAACATGGGATAAAGGCTACTCTAGGCCTAAGAATAAAAAAAATCACAAAAAACCCTTTCGAAATATTTTAAATTCACTTTAGATTTAAATTTTGTTTTCAAATGGTGAAAAAATATTCTTGAAACTTGATGTCCTTTTCCAAATCTTGAGCTTTAAGTTTGTGGGTGAAAATAGAGAGTTGAACTTTCCTTCCTAGGTCGAGATCCACCTCTAGAAAAGCTCTAAAAGTTTTGCAAGTAGTGAAATTTTTTTGAAACCCTTGATAATTCTTCAAATATGATTTGAATGTACTTGTAAAATTAAAATCTCGAAAGACCAAATCCTCAATATATACAAAAAAAATAAAATTAAACCTAAAAACCCCAAAACCCCCAACTGCAAACAAAGGTTATAAGCTAAAATCATTTACTAAATTATTAGATCTAATAGATTTATACAATGTTTTTACACATAATACACTGATCTGTTGGATCTGAGTATGAGTACAACTATGCACCCATATCAGTAGAAAAAAACTCTTATTATTCAAATCTGTCAAATCAGAACAATATTATTGGAGAGAAATGAGTAAATAAGAAAATTTAATTTTGACCCATGATCAAGATCTTTTCAAAACAAACAATCATCAGATAGGTCTTGGGAGTTTAACACAATGGCATCTTGGGTCTCTGGATTTGGGTGTTGTTTGGTCCCCCTGAAGACTTCGCTTCACGCCCAAGATATGAATCTTGATTAGATATTTGCATGCTTAAGATTAAAATTTCAGCTTCAAAAGGGGCTAGATACACATAAAAAAACTCAAGATCTAGAGATACAAGCTATATCTATCATATTATAACGCTTTTCTAAAAAAACATACCTAATGCAAGATGCATGCGCAAATATATAATCCAAATTATGGCTGAGGAAATGAAAATTTTATAGAATTTAATTCAATAGAGCATTTAGGCACACGATTCATAAAATTATTACCAGTAAATAGAATAGGAACACGACCATGAATAAACCCCAAAGTATTTTCTATTAATTCCAAAAAAATATTGTAGTAGCAGAGCTTTCTCAAAAGTTTTATGTGTCCTCACAAGAAAAATGACATCTAATTTATAGATTAATCCCCCAAGTGGAAAATAATGACTAGTTGGCTTGATGCCCGTCAAAATAATCTCGACCGCTGATGAATATTTGTTCATATTTTAATCTTAACCATAAAAAAATCTTTATTTTTGTGGAATTTTCGAATTTCACATTTAATCCATTTTTTATTAGCTCAAAATTAATTATTTTGAGCTAATTTCCTCAAACATTTGACTTTGAATTAACCACCAAGGCCCAAGGGTCAAAATTTTCTTGAAATTTTCAATATTCCCATGGCGAGGGACCTCCAAAAATTAATTTCTTTAACACACAAAAATTTTTCTACTTGGAGAATTTAATTTCTCTAGGATTTTAATTTCGACTCTAATTAATTAAAATTATGGCTTAAAATTTTAATTTAAATTTTTCCAAAAAATTTAATTAATCGACATGTGAGAGGATTAATAAATTTTCCACCCTCAAATATTTTATTCATGGTGTATAAATATGAGGGACCATGCACGGAAATACTTTATACGTCAAGATATTACAGATTCAACCCTAAAATGGGAAACACCCATTCGTTATATACCCTCAATTTATTACCCAGTTCTGCGACTCAATATGATATAGTAGACCAAATGATTTGTAATAAAATAATTTATATAGTTAGATTAAATTATTCCCAAATAAATTTTACATAAGACACAACTAAAAAAATAGGACTCAAGTAATACCTTGATGATAAATTTCACCCTAGATTTTGGGTGAGGCTGGAGGGAAAAAATATGATGATCATTCATGTTTAGAAACACAAATGAATCAGTGAGATGAAAAACCTCCCAGGATGGAATTCATCACGAAAAAAATAGTATCACCTAGGTTTTCGAATACATATATGGTATTACTAGAATCATTAACATTAAAATAATTTAAGAGTGGATTTACAACTATGATAGACTGATGATGATGGAATCCCTTTGCGAAGAAAATGTACTACTATAGGGTACTTGACACAGAGTGGTCAACATTTAGCTCTACTTAGGGACACATTGCTTCACTTAAGGAATGTGAGAATCCAAAATCTACACCCAAGCAATACACACATTGCTATGTGTAGCATGCATCCCAATATAATCCAAAAATCATCATATAACACTAAGTACATGAAATAGAAGCTCCACTAACATGAAACGAAAATGAGATATAATATATGAGGAAAAATGTTGAAATGAAGAATACTTTACCAACTGAAATAAATAACAAAGAGTAGGGTTAGAAGTAACATATAAAGGATGCCCTATGGTATCATATGTGTTCAATGAAGTCGTTTTTGAGCATCTTCCTTCTCTTTGGAATATCCATAGGTTGTTTCTCAGATGCGCCATGTGTAATCTTATTAATTTTATGACTCTGACTTGTCCCAATATTTTGTTGTATATGGATATCATATTTTTCAAGCTTCCTTCTTTTCTCTTTTACTTCATTCTTTTCTTTTTGGTGAGATGTGATTCTCATGATGTAGAACATTATGCGTGATCTTGAAAATTTTGAAGTATCCAAGATATTTGTGACATGCCTCTCTTCACTCTGCATCTTTTCCGTCAAAGGTGATAGATTAACTTTATACGTATTAACCTAACTTCCTTCAGTTTCATTTTTATCCAGACCACCTCCAATTAACCACTTCTCAATGGAACAAATGACCTTATCATAATAGGATGGAACTTGCTTCAATGAACATGGAGGCTTGAGATCTATTGAAGGCTCTTTATTATCTGATTTGGGTTGGAACTTTTGTATATGTGATATTTTCATTTTTACGAATTTATTCTGAATAACATTCATTTGATTAGAATTCTTAACTTTCATAGCACTAATTTCTCTTGCATGACTAGATTCCATAGTTTTTCTTAATTGTACTTGTTTTTCCTCCATGGCCAACAATCTATTTTGAAGACATATCTGACCAATTTCCATGTCCTTTATCATTTTGATATGATTTACTTGAATAACACTCATTTCTTTCTCATTATTTCCTGCCATGATGATCAACTGATTCTGCATGGTGCCTATTTTATTATAGTGATTAACTTCCATAATATTCATTTCCTCAACATGTTTTTATTTTATAACCAACAACATGTTCCACATAGAAATCATTTTCTTGGCATGATTTGTTGTTAATATTGATTAGTTAACTTCCATATTACTAATTAAGTTAGCTTGGTTGACCTCCATATTATTTATTACCAGTTCTTGGTTCAATAGCATATCTTTAACCATTTGATTCCATTCCTTGATAATATCATTTTTAGACTCTTTAATTTCCTTCTCTTCATCCTTTTCTTTTATATTTCTCTTTTTTCCATATTTATTTTCAAATTAATAAATGATTTATTGTAAAGAATCAAAAGTATTATCAGGGAATGCAGTAATCCAATCTAAAGCATCTCCATATAAGGTGAGAATTAAAATATTCATCTTCACATCTTCATGGTCAGAATATAGGTGACACTTGTTTATGAAACAATTTGCATTCTGAAGGTGAGTCTCAACAATAAAAACATTGTCCACTTGAAAAAGAGTAAATTTATTGATGGCTTCACCAAATTCATAAGGATAACCATGCATAGCTACTTGAATGTTAGTAAAATTACAAGAGAAAATAAGTCATCCATGATGACTTTCTTAAAGGGAAACGAAGAGGCCAAATGAATGTGAGAGAGAGAGATCATTGCTCAAGAAAATCAATATATCCACAATAAGTGAGCTTCTAGAAGAAATTATTGTAATATATGAAAGAAGTGGAGTCACCTCTTAAACATCAATCTAGCTCCAATATCCAAAAGGAAAAAACCGAAAGGTTAGTCAGGGAGAAGCAAATGGATATCAGGGAAGGCATCTTGTATGAAAAATAATTAATGAATAAGTGGAGTCGCCACCCACACAAGAAAAAAACTGAAATGTCTAGGTGCTAAAGGTGAAGATAGATAAGATAAAAGGATTAGTGAGAAGAAAAAAGATAAGGTGATGAAAAGATGAAGAGATATAATGGCACTAGAAATGTGGCATTAGTGGAAAAAATGAAAATATAAGAAATGGGAAAATAAATATGATTAAGATAAATGTCACAAAGCCAAGGTGTAATAAAGTGGTCCTGGACAATGACACTAAAAAATCTTGTGGCAATTGATGGGCCAATGAATGGCAGAAAATATTAGAAGATTATAAAAATTGTCGGGAGGAACAAGGACAAAAAAATATATCCTCGGAAATGGTGCCAAAAAATGTTGTCGCTTAAATTATATAGGCACTACGACAATGACTCAAGTCAGGGGCAGTCACCTTAATACCCAACCTTCTTGTTCTAGCTGTATCCCAACAATAGGCTATGGGGGATAGAGCCAATGGAGATGAAATGAAGAAGGACAAGTTTGGAACCAAATAGTCTCGGAGACATAGTTGAGTGGCCTAACACTTGGTGAAATCTAGAAATATCAAGTTTATATATTTGAGACCAGTGCCTTATGGAGTCAACACTCTTTCTTTAAAAAATTTGAGACCATGTACCATATGGACCATTGACTCTTCAATGTGTTACTATCATATATGGAGTGCAATTCTTAAGACCTATGTGAAATGCAGATATGTTGGTTAATTTTAATTAAATGCCTAATCTAAGTATGACCTTTAATCATTATCTATATTCAGCCTAAAATATGCAGCAAGTGGCAAACAAAAGTCAAGATAAAGCACACGAAGGTGTTATTAACAATCCCTTTCCTTGAAATCTAATGTACCTGATGGCTATGGTGTTGCATAGATTGTGGCTCTGACGACTATAAGGTCACCATTTTAGATACTATAAAGGCTAGACTCCTCAAGAAAAAAATGAAAAGGTGTTCCTATCTCTCTATCAACAAAGATTATGCTTGGAGGTAAATTTTAAGATGCAATACTAGCTTAGGATGATATGCAAGGAGAAATTAGAGAATGATTCTTAGAGATGAGACTGTTTAATATTTGAAGTACTTAGTTAAAATGGCCATTATTGAGTTATATGGAAAAGTAATTATTAGTGGAATTAAATATACAATATCAACTGTAATAATAAATGCCAAATTTCCAACAATAGATATCGAAAAATGTAATGAATATTAAATATACTCAATCAATCTCTTAGGAACAGTTACCAATGAACCAAAATCTCCTTCAATGGCTAGAATCATAAAACCATGAAGAATTAAAATTCTTGATTACTTAGCCAATGAGATTATTACAAATATTCTCAATATTGTATTCACCAATTCTCAAGCCAAAACTTTAGATGTCGATTGTTTGTTTCTAATTAGCTAAGATCCACGATATGTCTTAACCAAATGGCAAGAAAGGAAATTTGAGAACTTATTTCCTTTCAACAATTCACAATCACTAAAATTATATGCTAAAGAAATGTTTAGCCTCTTAAAGCCAATTAAGGAAAAAAATATACCCAAATAGGTTCCTATCTAATGCTAACATTGAAACCACTTATGGACTCAAATTTTGAATGACATAAACAAGTAAGTTAGGAAAAAAATGAGTTTACGACTTCAGTGAATAGTTTATTTCTTAAGAAACCAAGTTTATTAGAACATGAATATTCAGTGATTCACATTATGACGTTAGTTAGAAAAATAATAATGAGCATTATGTTGACATTCCATATTTTTCCAAATCTTTTTCTTTTCTTTTATTAGATAGAAAACAAGGAATGTTTAGTGAAATTCCTGAAAATCTTCCCAATATGGAAAGAAGATGAAATATTCTACTAGAGGAAGTGTCCCTAAGGATCTGGAGAGGGAGACCTTTAACCTGGAAAACAGAGGTCTACAACCTACGTAAAAAGGGAGAACCTCAACCCAAAAGGGAGGTCTCAACCTAAAGTGGTTTAAGGATGACCACTACCTATGGATTGCTTATTGCAGTTCCTATAGCTCTTCCAAAAGTGGAAAGAAGTTGAAGTCTTCTATTATAGGAAGTGTCCCCAATTCTTTGAAGAGGAAGAAGCTCAACCTAAAAAGGGAGGTCTCAACCCCACATATATGGTTTAAGGATGAACACCAAACAAAGGCATGCTTAGGGGCATATTTGCCTCTAGATACAACTATGAATGTGGTATGGTAGGTTGTGGCTCAGGCTCGACTGATGTGGCTTTTAAGCTTGTAGATGACCATCACTTCCCCCCTATCAGAAACAAGGTGAGATGATAGCGAAAAATCAACTACAAGATTGTTCAATACTCTAGAACAAGTTACAACATATGACCGAAATATGTTCTTGGTTTTTGTATCCCATTACTAAGAAGCGATCCATCCAATATGAATCTTTGTTATTGCAGGAGGATTGTTTTTGAAGCGTTTGTGTAAAGAATGAGTGGTTTTATGTCAATTCTCACATGTATGAAGATCAAAATAATGATATTTCATATGGCCAACTTGGTCAAAATGTTGGCATTTAAAAATGTATTATTGTTGTTGTCATCAAAGAGGAGCAAAATCTAGAACAGGTGAAGGTGAACCGCCATGAAGAAATATTAAGTTCTAAAACAGGATGGGCTTTGAGTAATATGGAATATGAAAGGATGCCTCCTTGTCATATCCAACCTGGTTTGTGTTTTTTGTTCAAAATATCTTCCCAAGCTCTAATGATTGGCTTGGAAAGTGTATGCTAAATTTCTTCTTCTATATTAAAATCTTCTCTCGTGCTGGGCTTAGTGATTTGAAAAATTTCTGGTTTCCAATGATAGTCAGGTTTGGAATAAAAAATAGGATTATTCAGAAAAAAAAAAGGTTCAGAATCCTGACTACGTTATTGTAGCTACTCCTGCTATAGCAGAGATTCAAGCTGCAAAAATTCAATTTTGTCATGTGAATTTGCACACAAGCCTGAATTTTTGAGAGAGAGTTTTTGTTGATTCAGATTATATCATCATTAGTAGATTGCATCAAAATTTTCAAGAACTATAATACTTCATAAATTTGAGTAATTTTTCAGACAAATCAAACTTAAAATTGAAGTGTTTCATTTCTACTAAAAATACATGAGCAATCAAAGAATCAATGAATATTGAATGAGTAACAAAGTGAGTGAGACATTTCTATGCAATATTTGGTCTCCCAATAACAAATGAAATCAAGCTGTGAGACTAACTATAAAAGGTTGAAAGTCCTAATCAGTTGGAAAAAATTTTCAAAATCCATTTACAATGGCTTGAATCCTTTTATACAATCTCAATATGACCTCCATCACTTTCAGAACCCGAAGTGTCGATAAAAATTCCAAGATGGTAATATCATATGAATAAGCCTATCATAAAATTTTAACAACAATGACCACTAGAGAATTTGTGAGTAAACAATAAAATTCAATTTTGAATACTTAGATCCATGCCATTACCAAGATGCATCTCTGATCTCACCGCATTGGATGTTGTGAGAAACCAAATGTTCATGGACCAACGTGTTGAGAACACCGACAGTGTGAACAAGGATAATGTTGTGTATTTTGGGAGCTGCTTTTTGAGAGGAGAGGAGTAACCTACGTCGAATATAAATAATATTACTTGTCTATAGATATAAATAATTTTAAAATATAATTACTTAGCGAAGACTGTCACTGCTACTCTAAAATTTCTTCTCTATATTGGTGTCTCCAATTGCATGTGTCGTGGCTTTCAACTCATTCAAAAACTCATCTAACCTCCTTGTTATGAAAACAACACCAAAAATAGAAGAAAAGAGAGATCAACGCCTTAGAAATAATCCACTTCGAGGGGGAAACCTCCTTTACATTACATAAATGAAAATTTCTTGGATGATACAAATGAAAAAAACTCCTTCTATATATAGGATTCCTTTGGGTCACAATATAATCCTAGTTGACCTAACAATAATAATGTAAGGGCACAATAATAACAATGTTTGGGTTACAGGGGTACAAAAATAACAATATGGGGGCTACACTTACAACAATAAGGGAATACACTAGTAATATAGGGACCTAACATGCCCCTCTCCTTCAAAAATGTGTTGTCCTCAACGCTTGAGTAGCTCTGGGTGCTTTTGTATAAAATTATCATCCTCCCTTGTAGAATCTTTAGTGGGTAAGTTCTTCCAGTTGATGAGACTCTGAAATTGATCGATTTCTCAGTTGTAGAGTTATTATTTCGGTTACTGATTCAGGTTCCAATATTATTTTTACTTCCTCATCAAGTTCTAGCAATATTGTTTGAACTAGAAGTTTTTCACCTATAACCTTATTTAAGCATGAAACACAGAAAACCAGATGCACTCGCGAAGAGGAAGGAAGCCTCAATTTGTATTCCATAGTATCAATCTTTTGCAACACCTTGTAAGGACCATAGTACTTTGCAGATAATTTATTATCCTTATTATCTTGCTTGATGTATATTTGTTTGTATGGTTTTAGCCGTAAAAATACCCAGTCTCCTACATCAAAAATTCTTTCGTTGCGATGTTGATATGCCTATTGTTTCATTTGATTTTGTGCCAAATTTAGGTTATCCTTTAAGAGTTGGAGAACTTCTTGTTGATGCTTGATGTGATCTTCCACTTCTTGAACCTTATAATTTTATCTTAAAGATGATGTGATGGAATGTGGATCATATCAATAAAGTGCCATAAATGGGGTCATTTTTGCTGCAGTATGGAAGGAAGTGTTATACCACCATTCAATGAGAGGCAACCACTTAACCCATTTTATTTATTTATCAGATACAAAGCAACGAATAAATCCCTCCAAAAATTTATTCACTATCTAAGTTTTACCATATGATTGAAGATGATAAGATGAGCTATGAGCTAGTTGAGTACCCAAACAAGAAAATAATCTCATCCAAAAATTTCTAGTAAAAATGGGATCTCTGTCACTTACAATAATCTTTGGGTATCCATGTAGCTTTGAATTGTTTCCATAAATGTAGTAGCAATTGTGCTTGCTTTAAATGGATGAGATAATGGACAAAAGTGTGCATACTTAGTAATTCTATCAACTACAACCATGATGACACTCTTTCCTTTGGACTTAGGTAAACTTATGATAAAATCCATTGAAATATTCTCCCAATGTTGACTTGGAATGGATAAAGGCTATAGAAGACCTGAGGTCTTAATTGTCTCAACTTTATTTTGTTGGAAAACCAAAACAAATTCCACAAAATTTTGAATATAAGATTTAAGGCCATCCAAAAAAAAAAATGTCTTCACCGTGTGGTTAGTTTTTAAAAATCTTGAGTGTCCTCCTGAAGGAGAAGTTTGCAATTCGAAAATAATATTTTGTTTTAATTGGAATTTATTACAAAGATATAAGCGAACTTTGTACCATAAGGAATCATTTTTCCAACTAAATGTATCAAATGTACTAGGATCTTATGGAAACTTTCAAATGAGTGTCCACACTTCTTCATCCTTCTTCCATTCATTCCTTTCTTCAGTTATACAATCTGGTTGGATAATAAAAATGGCACGAAGCAATTCTTCCACCTCTTCATTCTTTCTTGAGAGTACATTTGCAACAACATTTAGCTTCCATTTTTTGTAGATGATTTCAAAGTCATAACCCAACATCTTTGTGACCCATTTTTGTTGCTCTTCTGAAGATATTTTTACTCCAAAATTTTTTTAATACCATCATGATCAATTTTTACCTTCATGTGTCTTCCGCTTAGGTAAGGTCGTCATTTCTTTAGTGCATGTAGTATTGCTAACATTTCCTTCTCATAAATAGCTTTTCGTAAATACTTTCCTTTTATTGGACGGATTTCAAAAGCAATGGGTCTTCCCTCTTACATTAAAACATCAAAAATTCCATTTCTTGAGGCATCACATTCCATAATAAATGTTTCTGTGATATCTGGCGTAGTTAAGATCGGTGCTAGGCACATTGCCTCTTTAAAATGTTCAAATGCCTTAGTTGCTTTAGGAGTCCATGAAAATGCATTTGTATTAAATAATTTTGTTAGAGGCGCTGCTATTCTCCAATAATTCTTAACAAACTTGCGATAATACCTTGTTAACCCAAAAAATCCTCGCAACTACTTTATGGTTGTGGGGAATTTCCATTCCTTAATAGCTTTAATTTTGTTATGGTCTACCTTAACACCCTTGTGAGATACAATATTACCTAGATACTATACCTCTTGTACTCCAAAGAAACATTTGGATGTTTTTGCATATAAGTGTTTCTCCTCCAACAGTTTTAAGACCCTATCAACATGTTGAACATGATCCTTCCAAGACATGCTGTAGATTAGTATATCATCAAAAAATACTAGCACAAATTTTCTAAGGAAGGGTTTGAAAATGGAATTCAACAAACCTTGAAATGTAGAAGGTGCATTGGTAAGGCCAAAAGGCATGAGAAAAAATTCATAATGACCCTCATGATTTCTAAATGTTGTTTTTGGAAAATCTACAGTCTTCATTCTAATTTTATGATATCCTGAACAAAGATCAAACTTGGTAAAATAAATTGCTCCATGTAATTCATCCAATATTTCATCAATCACAAGAATTGGAAATTTATCTTTAATAATGAGCTTATTGAGCTCCCTATAATCTAGGAACATGTGCCATGATCCATCCTTCTTGTGCACCAATACTACTAGAGCAAAGAAAGAACTTTAACTAGGTTGAATTATACCAGCCTCTAACATTTTTGCAATCATACGTTCAATTTCTCTCTTTTAGACATAAGGATATATATAAGGCCTGATGTTTGGAGGAACACTTCCTGGAATCAAATTAATATCATGATCATGATCATGAATAGGTGGGAGTCCTTTGGGAGTTTCAAACAACTTAGAATGATTGTCCAAGAATTTTTGGAGATATGGAGAAATAGATGATTTTGATGTTGGAACTTCTAGTGAGCATAACTGTGCAATTACGCCTTGTTTTTATTTCTTCATAAGATTTTTCATGAAATTAGAGCTTATTATATTTCCTAAATTCCTTCCGAAAAGAAAATCAAGAAAATTTCTTGAAAATTAAAACCTACCGTCCCCAAATATTGTAACAATTGTACTCCTAGTACAACATCAGCACCTCCCATTGAAATGGAAAACATTGGACTATTCAATACATATTCCTCCATATTTAGCTTGACATTATGGCATTTTCTAGAGAAATTTATAGTTCCTCCATTTTCAACCATCACTTGACATTCTAGTGTTGGGCATAGGAAACAATTCAATTCCTTGCCTACCTTACAATGAATTAAATTATGCATGCTACCCGAATCAATAAATATTATTACCTTTTTTTTCTTGATATGTCCTTCTATATTGAGAGTTTGAGGAGTGGTAATTCCTGCCAATGCATTACACGATATGGTCAAACTCATTTCTTTTTCTTCTAGGGTTGGTTCCTGATGTATATCCTCTTCTTTTCAATTTTCTTGTTCATTTTCTTCCTCCACTTCACAATATATGTAAAATAATTTCCTCTCAGCACACCTATGACCTTTAGTGTATTTGTTATCACAACTGTAGCAAAGCCCTTTTTCTCTTTTTTCTTCGAATTGTTGTGGTGTCAACCTTGTAGGTTGTGGAAGTCTAGGAGTAGCAACACTTACATCTTTATACATGTGAGTGGTAGGCTTCCTTGTCACCATAATTTTACATTCAATTTTTCTTGCCAACCTGATTGCATTCTCCAATGAATCAGGTTCCCAAACATGAACCTCAAGTTGCATGTTATTCTTTAAATTCCCTATGAAGACATCAAACCTGTGTTCCTCTGGAATATTATTTACCCTTATACTCAATTTTTGGAAGTCCTCAATGTGCAACACCACCAAACTCTTTTGTTTGAGATTTATCAATTGGCTAAAAAAAGTGTTGCTCTTTGCATCCTCATAATTTGTTATCATCTCCTCCGTAAAAATTGACCAAGTGACATTTTTTTTTATGGGAAAAAAGCCATCGATACCATACAAATATATTTAGTCCTAAATATAAAGTTGCAATATGTACCTTTTGTGTGTTCTTAAAATTATTGAGATCAAAATATTTCTCCATATTTAGTATCCAGGTTACAAGATCCTTGCCATGAAACTTCCTCATATCGATCTTTGGAATATGGTGGGTCTCCCATCCAACATTAGAGTTTATGAAATCACGATTACATTTTATTTTGTTATCATCATTAATTTCCTCTACTATCTTTTCACCATTAGGAAATATTTTTTGTATCAACTTTGTCAAAACTTCCATGTCTGATTTCAAATCATTCTTCATGTTTTCCATTTTTTCTTCCATGTTATTCATCTTAGCTTCCATTCTATCCTCCGTGCCATCCATGCCATTCTTCAAGCCATCCATGCCATTTTTTCTTCCAAGCCGTCCTTCTTAGCTTCCATACCTTTCTTCAAACCATCCATCTTAGCTTCCAATCCTTTCTTCAAAACATCCATTTCATTTTTTGTTGCTCTTTACAAGAGCAAATTTTGGTGCACTCGCTCTTGTAATATTAATATGTCATGTTGCATTTCTTTGTCTTCATGAGTCATAGTAGAGCCTTCTAAAGGGTTAATGGGTTTTGAATTATTTTTAGTGTGAATTTTAGAACCCAACACTAATATATATTCTACAATATGCCCTTGTAACTAATTCAAACTAATTCTTCAAACAAGACTTATTAAATTCTGAAAAAAACACACACACCTTTTTCTTGATTTTGGGAGCTTGATATTGAAACTAAATTATCTCTGTGATTTAGGATCTTATATATCTAAAATTCAGTCATGTAGTAGCCCTCTGAATATTATTTCGAATTCCATAGGTCTGACTTGATTTTTATTCTTCAAGGAAACATTATGCCCAATCTCCCAAAATGACCTAATTATGGACTAGTTCAGTAGAACGAACTTGTATGGTGTGCCACATTTCACTGTTTCCTCCTTAGGCTCTAAAGTTGATACACAGGAAACTACAATCCATGTACTTGCGGTCAATTTTTATGTAATTCCAATCTGATGCTAAGAGAGAGAGTTATGATTATTTTCCCACAGTCACCTCTTTGAGATGAAATTTGGGAGACTGAAAAAACCCTAAATTCCATAGATCATATATCCAGAAACATTGCAAACCAAGATCTAAATTTTTTTCACAATGTTCCTTCGTATTTCAACTTTTCTCTGTAAAACGTTCAGCTTCCAAACCTTCATATAAAAACCTTTATAGCGAAACTTCCACGATGACTTGTTTCGAGCAGCGAAACCCTAGAATCCAAAGCTCTGATACCAAATGTTATGAAACCGACTCCAAAAATATAACAAAAGAGAGATCAAGGCCTTAGAAATAGGCCACTTCTAGGGGGAAATCTCCTTTAAATTACATAAATGAATAGTTATTGGATGATACAAATGACAAAACCTCCTTCTATATATAGGAGTCTCCACGGTCACAATATAATCCTAGCTGACCTAACAATAATAATGTAAGGGCACAATAATAACAATATTGGGGTTACAAGAGTACAACAATAACAGTAAGCGTTCTACACTAACAACAATAAGGGACTAGACTAACAATAATAAGGGACTCCATTGGTAATATAGGGACCCAACATTCCTTTTCATGTGTATGATGCTACCCTTAAATATATATGTTCTACTTGTAACGTCTTAAAATGAGCCTCCCTTGGATCAATGATAGATTACATCCATCAAATGTGGATAGGTTGTTGACCCGAAATACTTCTCTGTATCGACTTCTAGCTTGCACTCATGCTGCACTTGTGAAATCCATCATACACTATCCTGAATTTGACGCAACGACTTCATAAGCTCATTAGTCAAATGTACTTGTTCAGATGATATATCATATGGAATAAAACAAATTTCAAGTGATGTTATTTGATGACGATAAATATCATTGAATGTGCCATTGAACATAAAATTTATCACAAGAAGTTCATCTCTTGTGAAAGAGGGGGCTGAGGAGTGTTGTTAAGAAATTCTACACCCCTTATGGGCTCATCCTAGGTGTTTGGTTTCATCTTTGGTGTTGGATTTCTCTCCATGTAGAACAATGGTATGAGAGGTAGTGGGATTTGAACAGTGGTATGAGAGGGGAGTTGACGCTGACATGTAGGTCATTCACTCTCAAGAATTGAAATCAAGATCAGGAACCTTGAAAGAGCATCTTGCATACTAGAGTGAGGCTATGATTTTGTAGGCATAGTGTTTGCAGGTAACACTAATAGTGGACAAGAGTTAAGTTTGAAAATTGATAAATTATATAATACACATAGAGAGGATATTTTATACTTTATATAGATGTGGAAGATGCTAAACATTACAATGAGTAGGTTTATATCGTTGATATTCTCTATGAAAATATCTTCAATAAATAATTCCACCAGAATTTGATAAAAAATGTCAAACCACTGCCAAATTTTGAAATGATCTACCAAAGTCCTATGAGCTAGGAAATCTAGACTTCAAAAAAGAATATATACATAAAGGATTGAATACCATGATTCCACATAGGAAGTTACCATTATCATCCCCAAAAATGAAAGGCAATCAGAGACATAATCATACAATGTATCAAACTATCGACCAAGGGAACATACAATGGGTGCAGGGAGTGGTAGTGACTATGTGAAAATTTTGAGTGTTACTCGTTAGAGAGAAGTCACATAAAACAAGAACTGAAATAAAATAGAGACTGAGAATTATTTGTTAGAGGTGCATAGTTCAATAGTTAGGAAAGAGGGAATCCATAAGAGAAATAGCCAAAGGAAGCAGAAGCAGAATATGTTATAGCCAATGTGCATGAATTATAATTAGTCACAACAGAGATGGTTATACCAATATAAGGAATCGAGAGAGGAGAAGCATTACATTTCTGAATGTCAGTGAATTAATGGAGTGTTATCATAAATGAGTAGAAATGTTATAACTAGCCTGCACAGAGAGGGGAGAAAACTAGTGGCTCAAATATGGGTAGGGAGGGAGTATGCCTGCTCTGATTCATGTTGAACACAACAATGGCGAAGACAAGAGATATGAAATATAAGCCTTAAAATCCTTACATTTTTTAAATGATAAATATTTATACAAGGGTAGTGACCCTTGGTTTCATATTCCAAGTGGTCTCTTGGACTCCCTTTGACTATTCAACTTCCACACCAACCCTTAGAGGATTTGGTGTCCAACAATATTAGGTGTTGATATTTTGATTACGGTATGCAATAAAGCTTACTTCAGAATTCATTGTAGATAGCCGCTAAAGAACTTCAAATTAGAGTGTTAGTCCTCAAAAAAAGTGCCCATATTTCCTCCAAGCTCAACACTATACATGCAAACATAGGTGGCTAGCCCAGAAATTATTTATAACAATATATGACCCTCAAATTTCCTTTGTTTAATGAGGTGAACATCCAAGGGTTTTTTGAAGACTGCATTGAAGAATAAAGGGAAAACCAAGAGGTTTATTCAGGGCAACGTAGATGATAAACAAGCCTTAAAGGCCATGAAAGGCAAGAATGGTTGTTGGGGAAGAAATGAGATGCATACGAGGACTATGAAGGAAGAGGGAAACTGAAAGGAGGTTGTGTTGAGTAGTCTGAGGCCATGACAGGCTTGGAATAGGGCTTCCGTGACGGTTTGGAGGGGAATACGAAGAACAAAAAGCAGAAAATGGAAGACGAGAGAGGATAAAGGCTCTCTAGGCCTAAGAATATAAAACAAAATTCACAAAAAAACCCATGCCAAATATTTAAAATTTACTTCATATAAAAAATTTATTTTCAAATGATTGAAAAATATCTTCTTGAAAATTGACATCCTTTTTGAGATCTTGAGCTTTAAGCTTGTGGGTGAAAATAAAGGATGGATCTTGCCTTCCTAGGCCTAGATCCACCTGAAGAAACTCTCTTAAAATTTTCCAAGGACTGAAAAATCTTTAAAACCCTTGATAATTCTTCAAATCTAATTTGAATCTCACCTATGAAATTAAAATCTCAAAAGGAAAATCCCCATTATATATAAAAAATAAAATGAATCCAAAAACCTCCAAAAACCGCACATGCAAACAAGGGTTAGAAGCTAAAATTATTTACAAAATATTAGATCTAATATATTTATACACAATATCTATAGATAATACATATATCTACTCAATCTAAGCAGTATGAGTACAACTACACTCCCATATTTGTAGAAACAAACTCTTATTAGCTAGATCTATCGAATAAGGTCAATATTATTAGAGATAAATGAGTAAATAATAAATTTTAATTTTGACCCATGATCAAGTTCTTTGAAAAGAAAATAATCATCATATTTAAATCTTTTGAATTTAATGCAATGGGATATTGGGTCTCTAGATTTGAGATTTGGTTCGTCAAACTGAAGACTTCCCCTCACACCCGAGATCTGAAGCTCAATTATATCGCTACACACTTAAGATTAAAATTTTAGCTTCAAAAGGGGCTACATACATGTGAAAGTCCCCAGGATATAGATATATCTGTTATATCTATAATATTAGAATGCTTTTCTAAAACCCAATACCTAATGCAAGATACATGTGCAAATAGATAGTCCAACTAATGGATAATGAAACAAAAAAATTATTGATTTATTCAATAGATAATTTAGGGACAGGATTCATAAAATTATTGCCATTAGACAAAACAGGAACATCATCATGAATAAACCCCAAATCCATTTCTATTAATTCCAAAAAAGTATTACAGTAGTAGAGCTTGACCTCGAGCTTTGTAAAAAAAAATTGTCCTCTCAAAAGAAAATTGACTTCTAATTTATAGATAAATCCTCCAAGTGGAAAATAACGATTAGTTGGGTTGATCCCCATCAAAATAATCTTGACCGTTGACGAATATTTGATCTTCATTTAATTTTCACCATTGAAAATCTTTATTTTTGAGAAATTTTCAAATTTCTCATTTAATGCCTTTTTTATTAACTCAAAATTAATTATTTTGAGCTAATTTCCTTAAAAAAATGACTTTTACCTAACTACCAAGGCTCGAGTGTCCACGTTTTCTTGAAATTTTAAATATTCCCTTAGTGGGGGACCTCTAAAAATTAATTTCTTTGAGACCCACAAAATTTTCCACTTGGAGAATTTAATTTATCTAGGATTTTAATTTTGACCTAATTAATTAAATTTATGGCTTAGGATTTTAATTTAAATTTTTTATAAATTTTAATTAATCAACACTTGAGGGGATTAACAAATTTTCCACCCTACAATATTTTAGCCATGGTGTCTAAATATGAGGGACTGTACCCCATAATACTTTTTACATCAAGGTATTAGAATTTCGATCCTGAAAGGGGGAACGCATGCTCATTATAGACCCTCAATTTATTACCCAATTCTACAACTCAATATGATGTAGTAGACTAAGTGATTTGAAATAATTAATTTATCCAATTAACTTAAACTATTCCCAAATCACTTTTACAAAAAACTTGACTAAACAATAGGACTCACCCAAGACCTTGATGATAAATTACACTCTATCTTTGGGGTGAGGATGGAGTGAAAAGCCTTTTCGACCAATAATGTTTAGAAACAAAAATGAATGAGTGAGCTGAAGAAACTCCTAAAATTAATTTTTTTTCCAAAATAATAGGCTTAGCTAGGTTCTTACTAGCATCATTTGCATTACAAACATTGCAGAATGGGATTACAACTCTGATAGATTGATGATGATCAATCTAGGATGATATTAATAATCGAACATGATGGAATTACTTTACGAAAAAAGTGTACTGCTATATGGTAGTTGACATGGAGTGGTCAACAAGCACCATTATGACTAGCCCAATTTTGAAAATCTTATATTGAATTATTTTGGAAAGGAAGATCAATGTATCACTAGAAAGCCACAAAAAATTGTTAAAGGCCATGCTATATCAAGAGTTATCATTCAATTATGGACCACATTTTTATGCCTAGGATCATTATAGGAGTAAATTGCAATAATAAAACCAGTCTCTTAGTTTTTCTGAACTTGAATCTAGACAATACAGTCATTATCCTTACACTAATGATATTGCTCTCATGGCCATGTGTCCTTATGATCTCGACGAACAACCAAAAATTCTCAAGGAAATATTTTTTTTCTCTAGTATGAGTATGCTTGTTAACATGGATAAAAAAAATGATATGATAATTAAATCCAAGAAGATTAGTTACACTAATAATTTCTTGTATGACAACAACTTGGCCGAATTGAATTCATACAAATATCTTGGAATCAATTTTTGTCACAATCTTAACTGAAACTATATCATTGAGAAAATAATAAATAAAGGGTGAGAATTGAGAATATTATTATAGACTTAAGAATTTTTTTAATCAATAGATATTTGGTTATGAGATAAGAAGAAAATAGATATTGAGTTTTTCATTACTCTTGTCATCTTATATGATTGTAAAGTTTGGAGGTGTAACATGTCTCATGAATATTTAGAAATAGAGCGAAAATCTAAAAATGTTTTTATATTTATAATACAAAAATTAAATATGGTACACGATATACTATGTTTTTCATAGAAGTGTGTCTTCCTCCATTGGGAGCTCAAATATGACTTGGTATAAGGTATTCCTAAGATGTAAGAAGAAGATAAAAAACATGGATAACAAAATACTTCCTAAGATTATTTAAAACTCTAACCAAGATCAATTTTGGTGGTTGGCATAAAAATTTCACTTCCTCACTAAAGCATTGCAGAGTAAAGTAAGAGGTAACTCTATAAATTTATAGGCTGGGGAATACATAAAAAAATATTTTTATGTTATGACTAGATTAAGGAAGAAAAAGATAATTTTTAAAATAAGATCAAACTCTTCTAAAGTCCATATTGAAATATGAATTTGGATGGTTCCAAAAATATCAACGATGGGAGGAATTTTTCATATGACTTTGGATGGTTCCTAAAATATAAGAGTTGAAAGAATTTATCGTGTTTTTTATTTATTTTTTTCAGGGTAGTTATTCTCTGGGCCCACACACCCAAAGGGGTCAACCGAGCCCCCTTTGAGCATAACCTTAATGGACCCAAGGAGAATTCAAACTGCCCCACAAGACAAAGGGCAAGAGACATGGGAAGGGCTTGGTTCTTGTAAATTTCACTACCCTTTAAACCAAGACCTTTTACTTCAGCTGATGTGTTAGAATTGCATTTAACCAAAACGTTAATGAACATAAATGAACATCTGCATGTTGTAAAGAAGAGGAGAATAAAAATAATTAGCAACATAAGATATTTTTAATAGAGTTCATCCAGGAGGGACTACGTCTCCCAGCCTTGGTGTCAAGACGGTGTAGGTTGCTGCGTTAAGTGTTGTAAATAGTGATGATGTACATGGATGGTTTTTTCCTTATAATATAATGAAAATTCCCTCACGCGGCAGTGGCTAAACCTCTCCACGAGATATTCCACTACAAAAACTATCATTCAAAAAAATGACTCCTATCAGTATGACAATAACTCACACATAATGACTATGAGTATCCTATTAGCATGGCAAGAAAGGGATCTCAAACAAACATACATGTGACAAATGAGTATCTTGCCAACATGGAAGCAAAGGTATATCAAACATAACACAAATATATGATAAAAATTACATCTCAAATCAAGAAAAAAACAAGATCTCACATCAAACATCAACAGGGATCTATACAGCACAATGCACCACATACCAAAGAGAGAAAGAAGTACATGATCACACTGTATATACCTCACATCCTGGAGCTATCTGAAGACACATATGATAGACTTTTGGATCTGATTGTATCATCAATCTCGTGGCGTCAAATATTCTGAAGTCGACTGCTCACACTTTGAATGCTCACACCTACAACTCCACTTTGAAAAGTGGCCAAAAAACATAAGGCTCAGATGGAAAATTTCACTGCATCGCTGAAATCATGTCATCAAAAGGTGTATGATTGACTATCAATTTGTTGAATTCTGACACTATCGAAATTTTGGCCTTAGGGAATCTTTTAGATACTCCCTAAATTCCTCAAACATGCTTCTCCATTGGGAATCTATAAATATGCAACTCAAAAAAGGAATCTCATCTCAGCATTGAGATCCTTGGGAAATTTTTAGAAGAATGAGTATAACATTAATTTAATTTTGACATCGATGAATTTTGGTCTTTAAAGAATTTGAAAGAGTCCTTCAAGGTCCCTGAAGATTCTCCTCTACAGGGAAATTCTGTTAAAATGCATATAAATTTTATTACATTCTAAAAATTTTAGCTCCTCGAGATCAAAATATTCCCTTGGCATCAAACACATATATGTCTCGAACTGTGTGCTCCAACCTACCTCCTATGTCTCAAAATCTGTGTTCAGGTGTGTTGTTTCTGGCCTGAGTGCACTAGGAAAATATCGAGTTTAAATGGAAAATGCTGGATAAATTAACCAACGTATGCAGTTGGCGCAATTGGTAAGAATTATTAATTTTTCAAGGGAAGTAAGGTGACCAGATCTTGCCTCCCTAAAGTTCCACATGCATATAATTTTGGCATGTTTTTAAATAATAAATATATTTTTTTATGGTATGGGTCGAGTCCAACTTGTGCAACCTGCTATGTGGTTGTTATATTATATAAAATATATATAGCATATATGTTGTATGGTGCAATTTTGTGGGGCCCGCTGGAGGTCATGGCCCACCGACACATAACAATATTTTAACATTATTATTATCCTGATGATGAACTACAGCTGATAGTTGGAAATACGTCGGTTCCAAAAATTCCTTATGTGATTTCCCGAAAGATTTATAATTAAAATATTTTAACATATGTGAATCTATGGGGTGAGGTGGCGAAGATGGTGGCTAGCCACCCCCTGTTTTTAATTATTTATTTGTTTAAAAAGAAACAAAATAGCCATTTTTAAAAATTCTGAAAATGACTGTAGAAGTGATTTTAAGGAGGCCACCAATTTTCTCAAAATCCAGCCGGAGTTGGCTGAAATATGGTGGTCAATAAAGGTCAAAATTGTGCCTTCCTTAATATTTCCAAGTCACCAAGTGAACCCAAAACTTTGACTGCCTCTAACTTTTGCATACGAGATCTTTTTGACGAATCATTCTCACTGTTGCAATCAGGACGACGAGATCTTCAACCTGGACCTAGTTCGAGAGCAATCTAAACACCTTGATTTTTTGAGCTTTCATCAATCCTCTTTGTTCTATCTGTGTCTCTAGAGCCACCTAGATCAGAACTTCAGCCAACTCAACTACCGATCAAAACTAATAATTTGTCATCTTTATAACATTAAAACATTATATTAAATCACAATTTGAAAATATTTATTACACTACTATTTTTTACTACTTTTTAACTTATCAAAAACAATAAGAACTCTTCTTTACAAATGTAAGTAGGTGATATAACGTTGGACATTAACAAAGTGGCATTTAGTGTTTTGTGACAGAGTGGTTTGTTCCTTTCGAATGGATTTTATTTTTGATAAGCCATGGAAAATTTATTGGTTTGACTTTCTATCGGAAATTATATGAAAAAAGTATAGGATTTACATCGTATGAAAAAGCATTTAGCATTTTACATTTTATTTGCTAGTAATAATTGAAAAATAAAACATCTATAACCTTCACTATTTACTGTAGTTTCGTGCATTAATATATAAAATGAAACATCTATGACATTACCTTTTGCATTGTATTTTCTACGACTAAACAAAGATTTCAAAAATTACATACATAAAACAATTTTGGACATTGTTATAAATCCAATGTTTGAATTCAACGGAGTCTACATTTCTGCTTCCGACGATTCTGGAGAGCCCCTCTCCTAGACAAAGTTCATTCACCAAATACTTCAGCCCAAAATGTTCTGTGAAAAAATTGTAAAGTATGCACAATAGCTCTTGACTGAATTTCCTATCTAACCCTCGTCTTATAATTTTTCATCATCACCTTCTTCAGATTGAGATAGAGTACGTCTTATCATTTATGCCTCTTGACTGAATTTCCTAACTAACCCTCATCTTATAATTTTTCATCATCACCTTCTTCAGATTGACATAGACTACGTCTTATCATTTATGCCAAAGATGTTAGTTTACAGCAGAAAATAAGAAATTAACTGGCCTGTTGATGGGGAAGTAAGGGCGCTTAACTATATATATATATATATATATATATATATATATATATATATGCCCACAGAACTATATATGCCCATAGTTAGATTTTCGCAAGTTAATTATTCAACAATAAATATATATTTGTAGGAGAATTTTTAAGATTATTGACAATGGATCTCAGTTAGGATTGGAAATCTCCACATGATTCTAATAACACTATAGATAATTAAAAAAAATCTCTTATAAATGATGATAATACAGAAACTTGAAAACTAACAATAAATATATACAACGCAGCTAATTTATTACCAAATATATACCCATTGACAAACCAATTATTACCAATTATTTATAGCTTTGCTACCTCATTTTTTCATACAAATAATATATATCCAATAATAATGTATTTAATAGTTTATATGTTCCCTAAGAACTAGCATGTACAATCAATATTTCATATATTAACAAATATGAAAATGCGTGTCAGGTATCACTCTCAAATTTCCAATACAGAGTCCAAATCGATAACAAGTTTTTTGAAAGTGGCTGTAAAAGTCGTTGGAAGAGAATCATGAGAATCACCATAACTTGATGAGGAGCATGCATCTCTCCACGTGATTGATTAGTAATGGGTGACTTACTGATTATAGTGATGAGCACTGTTTAGATTATGAGAGAGGTAACATAAGGCTTATTAAATTGTATTTCTTTCCAATCCTATCCATTCCAATCAATCTCAACCCAGAACATCACACCGGCCACGTTACATTGAACAGTGGAAAACTCATTATGGCACAAATCCATCACATAAAGAGAGGTTTGTTCTCTGGAAAAACTTTAATACAGCTTTATATAAATCAGAGTATGAGTTAGTTATATGGTATTCATGAAAATAGTATGCTCAGCAGCAAAATAATGATGAGCTTTGTGCTGCAGTAAAATCATGCGATGAAATAAGAAGGTTAGTTAGAATGGTGGTCATGAAAATGACATGCTCTGACATACCAATTATGTATGATCAGACGATAACACATTTTGGCATCAATATTTCTGCCACCGTTTTGGCATCAATATGTGTAATTTGATTTTAATTATAAAATTTTCAAAAAAAAATTATATATAGGTCTAACTTAAATTTTAAAAAAATTATAAATAAAAAAGGTTAAAAAATTAAAATATTATATTTTATGATAAAAATACAAAAATACTCTCATGATGAGTATAATGATTCGTGAATGGATGCACTATTAGGAGTATATTATTATGATATTGTAAACATAGATAACTTTCCAATGATGCAAGATTCACTTCAATTTGAGTCTATATAAGTTATGTCACTTGGAAATTAACATTTTTGTTTTGCCAACCATGATTTAAGAGGATGTAATGTTATTCCCTATTATTAATGTAAAATAGACTAACCATGTTATCGTATGAGTGAAACTTAACCACTACTAGACTATATGTTTGTGTTATAAGTACATGATTAGGAGGAAAAGAGATTCCATTTTATTTGAGTGAATTTATTCCATAGATGAGAAGACTAGTTGCGAGTGGATAGGGAGACAAAAAAAAAAAGGAGGATTTTGACATTGTAGTAGCCCATTGGCCAAAGGCCTCAGTTCTTTGTACTTGCATCCATTTTCCATTTAGAGAAAGAAAGCATAGCCACCTCACTTTCTAGCTAGGTTTTCTCCAAAAGGGGTTTCCCTTTGTGGTTATTGAGTTTACTTTTCTATTCTCTATTTTTTACATAATTTTAAATTGCATTTATATGCAATCAACAATGACTAACGTATCTGGAAATCCAAAGAGAAATAAATCTTCATAGTATATATTTCATTATTTCTAATATATTTTAGTAGATATGTTGTGATAAACTATGGATTCAAATATCCATGGTAGGTTAGGGATCAAGATAAATTTATTCACTTTAAGTATACAACCATTATTATTAGCCACATTTTAGCTTGTATGGGCTTATTTTGGAAAAGAGGATTAACCTTTGTGTATAACTCTAAGGTTGCCAAGTTGTATGGGCTTATTTTGGAAAAGAGGATTAACCTTTGGCTTGAACTGTAAATGAGTTAAGGGAAACATAAATAAAATGCAACATTGGATTCAAGAGAGGGTCAGGCAAAATGCAACATTGGATTCAAGCCATGGTCTCCCTTATCCAGCACATTTTTGGCATATATTGTGATACCCCTAGTAAATTTATCTTTATGACTTATATTCCACATCTAACTCAAAATTCAAGTGGTACGCCTAACCTGTTATAACATTGTAAATATTTAATTTTTATTAATAAAAGAGAGAAAAATTGTTTGTGTATTATTATTCTTGAAAATATATTGAAGGTTATCATGTGAGATATTAGGCTCCTAGATTTTAGGAAAACAATTGGATTCAGTTATTCCCAAGAAAGACTAAATGAAAAAAAAAAAAAAAATCCTCATTTTTTCCTTTATTAAACTATTGGCAAAGGAGACCACCATGAAAAATACATGTATGGAGAAAAATGTCATGGGTGGAAATGAACTAAAGAGGATTTTAAGGTTTAAGGAGGTGAAAACTGAAAAATAACTACAAATTCATTCTCTTGGGAGGAAGGAGTAGATCTTAGGGGAACTTACTAAGAAACATAGTTCATGGTTGGGAGGAAATCGACAACCTTTAATCTATTTCTAGAAAAAATTTAGATAGATACATGAATATGTGTTATGAATGAATCAATATAATTCTATTATGTTTATAAGTGTTTTTTTTATATATTCAAGATAAGAAACATAGTTCATAATCTATTTCTAGAAAAAAATTAAATAGATATATGAATATGTGTTATGAATGAATCAATATAATTATATTCTGTTTATAAGTGTTTATTTTTTATATTCAAGATAAGAAATATAGTTCATGGTTGAGAGGAAATTGACAAGCTTTAATCTATTTAGAGAAATCTTTTAGAGAAGTACATGAATATGTGTCATGAATGAATGAATATAATTCTATTATGTTTATAAGTGTTATTGTTTATATTCAAGAGAAGGAAAGTGAAAAATTTAATAATTTGTTGTAAATAAAATGTGTATGGATTTGTATATATCAATGTGTTATTTAGTGCATAAAATTTAGTTTTTTCCTGTAAATAAAATGTGTATGGATTTATATGTATCTCTGTGTTTTGTGTTTTTTTGTGTATGAAAAATTGGTTGTTATAGATATAAAGTAAACTTTCCTCTATTGGAGGAACTTGGAAAGAAAGAAACCCTAACCAAAAACTAATCTTAATAATTACTATACACGTGAAATATAAAATGTAAAATAAGAAGAGTTTGACTCAAATAAAAATTATCCAAGTTAAAATTGAAAACTTAAACTTATAAGAAATATGATTAAATAAAAATTATCTGAAGTAAAATTGGAAACTAAGACTTATAAGAAGGATGGTTAAATATGATTAAATAAAAATTATCTGAAGTAAAATTGGAAACTAAGACTTATAAGAAGGATGGTTAAATAGAACTTAGTTCATTTACCTTAGGATGAATTTTAATACTCCCATGACATGCTTTCACCAAACCTATGGCCTAATTTTTTGTTTATCATTTTTCAAAAATGAAAAGAAAAGTAACCAATAACCATATTATTTATAAAAACTCTTCTAGTTGCCTAGGCTGGCAGGCCATGTGTAAACCTCCACTTCTTCACTCTGTTAAAGTGAGAGAAGCATCACTACAGAAAACATATATATATATATATATATATATATATATATATAAAAACCCCTCGAAAAAGGAATTCAAGTCAGTGTTTTAGTTCGAATTGAATTATGGACGTCGAGTTTCGGAGCGAACCAAAGTTAACTTGCAACATAACACCAAGCGAAGACAAGAGATTAGGAGATGTAATCTATAATAATTTAACCCAAATACGTATACTTTAGCAAAAAGAATGAATACATAGGATGAGAAGGTCAAATTATGAGACCTAACGTGCCAATTATGTTTTAGTAGGAATGCAATGTTCGTTCTTATCAAAATGTCAACACGGTAATGACTATGGTGTCAAACCTTCTCAGTGTAAAAGAAAAACCTTGTTCCTTACCAAAAATCCATATGGTTGTAGAGCTCAGATATCAAACTATGTAAATCGCAAATGAGCTCAATGTGGTGGGATACCAGGGTAGGTAATGACCCTAACCGTGCAAATAACATCCACATTATAATCATGGTTAAAGTATGAGACTTGTATAGGGTTTTGTCAGACCTCGTGAGCCCGCTTTCCAGTAAACTATTTTTACATTGACGGTTTGCTAGCTAACATCCATGTGTAGTTCAATGCCACGAGGGTTGCAAGATCCGGAACTTCCATTCCACAGCATTAAGTATATATATTTCGACGCAAAGACTTAACGCAAAAGTTATATATGCAAACATATATTATGGGTGGTCGTTCAAGATCAAACGTTACAAATATAGGTGTATATATTATGTATCAACCTATGGTTATATTTCGATTTGGAATGGAATATGGTAATTGTGACAAGGAGTTGTCAAAATCTAATAAGAATAATGAAAAATATAAATGACAAGGGCCATCCTTAGATTGGGAAGCGATTCCTGTTGAATCAACGGCATGACAAAATTTAGTATTTTTTTTAAGTAAAAGATTATTTATGGTCTGAAAGAAAATTATTTCTGGTCTAAAAGAAAATAAACAAAAAAATATATCAGACATTTTAGTGCGGAAAAATTATATCATAAAGTACAAATGGAAAGAACTATACAATATGTTAAAAATTGAAACAATTTAGGTTGAATAAAATGATTGAGCAGAAATACAAGTTAATTAATGTTAATGTTATTTTTAGTGACCACAAATATTACATAGTAAAATTCCAAGTTTAAAATGGTAAAATATTTATAAATGAAGGCATTATTCCATAAGATCAACCTAGATTAAGAAATGAAGTTCAAAAGTTAAAGAAGCCACAAAAGAAGAAAATCATAAATAATTAGCAATGCAAAAGATATTATTAGGTATACAAATCAAAAATATAATTATAAATAAGACTTTGGGGCACTTCAGATCCTCTATTGAAATTGTTATGGCTTTCGATGGAGTAAAGGACCTACATTGAATTGAATCTTGAGTGAAATTTATATTATAGTAGTTGTTTATACATAGGAGCATAAAAAGATTGAGATACCTAACATGAAAGGTTTATGTCAGCTTGAGGTACCTAACATGAAAAGTTTGTCTCACTATTGATATGGAACAAGTGATCCTACTACAACTAAGGGATTGGAGTCATAGCTTCTTAATTAAATAGAAACATCTACCCTCACAATAGAATTTATAAGAAAGACCCTTTCAAGTGGTGCATTTGGATGGAAATAGTAAATATTAATGTTAAGAAAATTTATATAGAAATATGTCATTTTCTGCTTATTAATTCTACCTATTTTAGAAAGTAGAAAAATAATATAGATAAACATTATCCTTACAATAACTTAGAACATCAGACTTTTTAGGAGACTTTAATGTTAGAAAAATAACTAGTCAAGTACTGTTTTAAGCAATGATTGTGGCTCTAATCTTTTATGGCTATATGAAGACCTTGTTTTAGCTAGCAATTATGAAAGAAAATATCAGGATTTGGTTGAATTTTTTTGTTGAAACTAAGCTAAACTAGCTTTTTAATTCTTAAGATCTAATTATTTGCAATGATCTAATGAAGTAGCTGAAATCCAAGTAGATGACTTGTATTCATGGACTTGGTCATAATGTTATGGCTTATGTGACATATAATATGATAATTTTGTATATAATAAAATAGTAAATTGAACATCTTAAATGAATATAAGCTCAATTTTGATAAGAGAACTTTAACCCTAACTTTAAACTTTTTTACCCAAAAAATACCTATGGAAGAGAATTATTATAATAAAAAGAACTTAAATTTAACAAAAAGAAAGATGATATATATTTTTAAAGGATTTAAATAATAAGGTAAATATTATATTAAATAATGAAAATATTCAAGACATTTATCATAATTTTACAATGACCCTCTCTACTTATATTAACATGTAATTGAGGAAGGTATTCAGTAAAAAATAAAATAGAATTATTAACCCTTGCTATGATAAAGAGTTTAAGATTGCTAGAAAATATACTAGTGATTATTCTAAGTAGTCCTTAAAATCCAACAACATAAATAGATACAAAGTCCTAATTAAAATGAAAAAATGTATTGCATACATAGAAAGCAAGAGAAAAATTTGCACCTATCTAAGCTAGATCATAGGAAATTCCAAAGGAAATTTTTACTCATAAAAAGAAAAAAAGAAAAAAAATATGATTCCCTTCCAAGATCTAAATTACTACCTTAAATATATTTATGAATTCCCTCATGCCATGGACAAAATTCAAACCCTTGTTACATAGAAAGAAATATTTTATAGAATACATGAGTTTGGGGATAAGAATCTCAACAAGGGGGGAAGTTAAGGATATAAAGGATATCAAGAAAAAATATTACAAATTGAAGTGTTTATCCTCACCCCTCACATCCATAAGCTGTTCAATTTAATACTCAATTTGGATTTCCTTAAACCCTATGCTAAAATCGTAGTTATACCTATTTTTAAAAGGTGAGATAAAATCAATCCTTCGAATTAATGATAGTACCATTATGACTAGCCTAATTTCAAACAACATATACTTAATTATTTAGGAAATGGATCAATGTATCACTAGAAAGCCGCAAAAGAAAGGGTTAAAATCTATGCTAGATCAAGAGCTATCATTTTATTATGGATCACATTTTTATGCCTAGGATCATTATATCAATAAATTGAAATAATAAAACCAATCTCTTAGGTTTTCGCAATGTCAATCTAAACAATATAGTTAGTATCCTTACACTAATGATATTTTTATGTTAGTGGTGTGTCCTTATGATTTGGACAAACAACTAAAAATTGTCAAGGATTTTTTTTCTCTAGTATGAGTTTGCTTGTTAACATTGATAGAAAAGATGTTATGATAATTAAATCCATGAAGATTAGTTATAATAATAATTTTTTGTATCACAACAACAACTTGACTTCATACAAATATATTGCATTCAATTTTTATCACAAGCTTAACTCAAACTATATCATTGAGAATAGAATACATAGAGGGTGGGAAGCTTATTGTAGACTTGTAGCATTTTTAATCAATATATCTTTGGCTATGAATTAAGAAGAAACTTCCTATTGAGACTCTCAATTACTAGTGTCATCTTATATAATTGTAAAGTTTGGAGGTGTAACATATTTCGAGAATCCTGTAGAAAGATTGAGAAAATCTAAAAATGTTTTTATACTTATAATACCAAAATTAATGGTGGTACACCTTATACTTTATTTTCCATATAATTGATTTTTCCTCCATTGGGAGCTCAAATATGACTTGGTATAAGGTATACTTGGGCTATAAGAAGAAGATAAACAACATGGATGATAAAATACTTCTTAAGATTGCTTCAAACTATAATCAAAATCTACTATGGTGGTTGGCAAAAAAATATCACTTCCTGGCTAAAGCATGAGAGAGTAAAGGAAGAGGTAACTTTATAACTTTATATGTTGTGGAATACATATAAAAAATATTTTTATGTTATGACTAGATTAAGGAAGAAAAAAAAAACATTTTTAAAATAAGACCAAACTCTCATAAGGTCTATATTGAAATATGACTTTGGATGGTTCTTAAAATATCAAAGATAAAAGAAATTTGTAGTATGAATTTGGATGGTTCCTAAAATATAAAGGTTGAAAGATGGTTCCTAAAATATCAAAGATGAAAGGAATTTGTCATATAATTTTATAGGGTTAGTAAAATATAAGGGTTGAGAGCATTTGTCATGTTTTTTTTTCTCCTCCGGCCTACACACTCAAAGGGGTCAACCTAGAAGGCTATCAACATAACTTTTGGGAACTAAAGAAAATATAAAGGTTGAAAGATGGTTCCTAAAATATCAAAGATGAAAGGAATTTGTCATATAATTTTATAGGGTTAGTAAAATATAAGGGTTGAGAGCATTTGTCATGTTTTTTTTTCTCCTCAGACCTACACACTCAAAGGGGTCAACCTAGAAGGCTATCAACATAACCTTTGGGAACTAAAGAGAATTCAAACCACTCCACAAGACAAAGGGCTAGAGACTTGGGGAGGACGCTTCAGCCAACTCAACTACCCATCAAAACTAATAATTTGTCATCTTTGTGACATTAAAAAATTGAAAATGAAAAACATTATATCTTAATGTTTTTGATACACATCAAATTACAATTTTTTTACAATATTCAGTTACATTAAATCACTTTGGAAATATCTATTACAATATTATTTTTTATTACTTTTTAACTTACCGAAAACAAAACTTTTTTACAATACCCACAGTTACATTAAATCACAGTTTGAAAATATTTATTACAATATTATTTCTTACTGCTTGTTAACTTATCAAAAACAATAAGGACTCTTCTTTACAAATATCAGGTAGGTGAGATAAAGTTGGACACTAAGCCATGGAAAATTTAATGGTTTCGCTTTCTCAAAATTTGATGATCATGCATCAACTCTTTTAAGCACTGTTTGTCTTTTTTGCTTTTTGTATTAGAACTGTTGGTTATCATATTAGTATGTAATCTTTTGATTAGAACTGTGTAACCAAAAAAATGTAAATAACTGGAAAAAGAACTAAATTGTAAGCTGTTTCAACGTGGAAGTAATCTCTAGCTGAGTATTGCACTGAACAGAACATAGAGTTCTCAGAAATGCTGACTCTATACTTTTCCTTTTTATAAATGAAAAAGACTTCATTTTTTTGGTTAAAAAAAAATTTGAGTTTGGCTTATCCTTGCATTTGCAAAATATCATAACAGTGCGTAGGTGTAAACTTTATTGGGCAAGTACCAAAGGGTACACACATCTTAGTCATTGAAATTTCGAAGAAATGGAAAAGACTCGCTCTTGTATTTTGTTGTGGTTTTCTTGAAAAATACCAACAAAATGTTTTTCAAAGTTGGGGAACCCGAACATGAATGAACAAACCTGCATTAGGGTTAGCGTACGATAGTTTGTTCATGAGGGTTAGAGTACGATATTATGCATATTAAAGAATATTTTCCCATAGAATGCGGGAGGCACCCATTGCATGTTCTTGCCATTTCAGTCATATGCAGGAATTTGAGTCACGAGTGAATGATTGTCATAGGAAAGCAGTTGAGTCACGATTGACCGGTGATAAAGTTCGTCATGACCAACAACCTTATGAATAATATGTATCGTGGAAGCTCATCAGAAATCCTTGTCTTGAATCTTTTGTATGATCCTTGTAGGTGACATGTTGATACGCCGAGAATGGTGGTGAAAGCAATAGCAATTCTATCTGATGCAGGTCTCGGCTTGGCCATGTTTAGTCTCGGCTTGGCCTTTTCCTTGAAATTTTATATCGCCTAGTTTTCCTACATGGTTAAATATTGTTCAGTGTGTAGTGAGAGATCCAAATTTTCAGATATTTGTTAGGAATGTTTTGGTGTTTGTAATGGCTAGCTGTTAAATTTATTACATGAGCAGCTGTGATGGGAGCAGCTTCTATTGCGGTTGGCTTGAGTTATCGATATGGAATGGGTAGAATTGAAAAGAATGTAGTGGGTATGTATCGAAGCTAAACGGTGGGTATGTATGATCCAGTCGAGCTCCTCGGAGTCTGAAATGTTTAAAAGGGGCCGGTAGATGAATCAGAGCTCTAGCTAGTCCTGCTCCTATGAGTCTGAAATGTTTAAAAGGGGCCAGTAGATCAATCAGAGATCCAGCGAGTCCAGCTCCTGGGAGTTTGAAATGTTTAAAAGGCGCTGGTAGATCAATTCATGCTCCCAAGTCAAAAGAGTCGCATTACATCCAGTGGACTTTCTTGTTCTTTGAGCGTCATGCGTTTACTCACTGTGCAGTATCTTTCGGCATCCGCTCATAACTTGTAAAGTCCTCCTGCGAATTTGATGGTCATTTTAATCTCCATTTCAGAATTGTTGCCACAAATACTTGGACACCCAGGCAGGCGATGTTGGTAACTGGGCGTTCCTGCTAGAAATATGACCGTAGTGGACATTCCTTGCAGACGACCAAAATCTGAAAACTCACCGTGGACATTTTTAGATAGGTTGATGTGATCGAAATTTTTTATCGAGTCCTTTTAACGCCATTCTATAAAATAATTTTTCCCATGGTTTTTCATGATCTGATTGAAATTTTTTGTCGACTTTTCCTACTCCTCCTACATGCCCTTCAAATTTTTCGAACTCTCTTGCAATTTATTTCGTAGGTGTGGTTTTTCGGTGGACAAAATTATGAGAGGATTAAGATCAATCTGTGGGCGATTTCCCATTTAGGTTATTGAAGGTTTACCTAAAATAGTTGATTTTATAATTGAAATTTCAATCTAAATTTAATTATCATATGGATAGTAGGAATTAATCTCAGCAGATTTATTAATGTAATGATGTTTCAATGATGTTCTTCAATATTATGTGTTCTAGCTTATTAAGATTAGTATTAGGTACCAATCTAGATGTATCATCTATCAAGGGTGGAGAGGGATAAAATCTCTGAAGGAGGAAAGGTTTGCACATTGAGAGATTTGATTCCTCTCGGCGATTGTTAGATCCCGAGTTAAGATAGATCTACCTTAGTTTCAGTTGTGATAGATTGGGAGTTAGGATGGATCTAGGCTAGTTTCAGTAGTATGCGGCCAAGGAAACAAAGTGGCAATGTAATAGTGTTGAATGATAGAAAATGTGAATAATAAGAATGGAGTCAATTACAAATATTCAAATTATTTTCTTCTACTATTCTTATTGTCACCCTTGTTAGTTTTGTCATCTTTTCATATCGATTATATGAAAAGGACAATTGAAATCATAAACCATTTAAATATTTAGCTCGAACTATTGTACTGAACATCATACATTGTCTCTCTTGCTCTTCAATATTAGGAGGTTGAATTACTATAACACAAAGATCAATGTACATTGTTAATAATTTTGTGTGCTTACACTGAATCAATGCATCTAGTGCAAACAATCAAATATGATTAGAAAACAACATCTACACTAAAATCAATTAATCTAATACATGTAATCAAATAGGATTGGAAATCAACATCTACACTGAAATCAATGCTTCTAGTGCAAGAAAGAAAATAATATTAGAAACCAATCAATGCATCTACTGCAAGCAATCAAATAGGATTATTAATCACCATCTACACTGAAATCAATGCATTTAGTGCAATCAATCAAATAGGATTAGAAGACATCTACATTGAAATCAATGCATCTAGTGCAAGTATTCAAATATAATTAGAAATCAACATCTACATTGAAATTAACTCATCTATTGCAATCAATCAAATAGCATAAGAAATGATTGTCTACGTTGAAATCAATGCATTTAGTGCGAACAATCATATAGAATTAGAAATCATATATATCGAAATCAATTCATCTAATGCAAGCAATTAAATGTAATTGGAAATCAACATCTACAGTAAAATCAATGCATCTAGTGAAAACAATCAAAATGTATTAGAAATCACCATCTACACTGAAATCAATTCATCTAGTGCAAGAAATATTCTTCCCTCTCTTCCCTGTCGAACTACATCTCTCTTTCCCTCCCTCTCTCCACTCTCTGAGATCCTCCCTCCTTCCTCTCTCTCCCTTTATCTCCCACATCTATTTATCTCTCTCTCTTCACCCTCCAACTCTATTACTATTTCCCTCCGTCTCTCGTTTTCTCCTCCCTTCTCTCCATCTCTCCTTCTTTGTCTCTTTATCTCACCACAAAACATACACTCTCTCTCTCCATATTTTCCTTGTACGTTCATCTCTCTCTCCACTTCTCACTCTCTATGTATTTCTTCTTCCCTCCCTCTGTCCCCCTCCAACTCCATCACTATATCCCTCCATCTCTCCTTCTATATCCCTCCCTATCTCCTCCTCTCTCTTGTCCTTCCACTCTCTCCCCCATCTCTCTCACACTCTATCTTTTTCTTTTCCCTTCAATTTTCTCTCTTCCCCATCACTCTCTTCCTCTCTTTTCGTTTATCTGCTACCTTCCTATATCTTTTCCTCTCTCCCTCTCTCTCTTGGCCATCCAATCCTCTCTCTCTCTCTCTCTCTCTCTCTCTCTCTCTCTCTTTGCCATCCAATCCTATTTCTTCCCCCGTCACTCTCTCACTCTCTCTTTCTCTCTGTCAAAATCTACACTTAAATCAATGCATGTAGTGCAAGAAATCAAATTGGATTGTAAATCATCATCCACAATGAAATTAATGAATCTAGTGTAATAAATCAGCTTCCCTATCTCCCCCTCCAAATCCATCTCTCTTTCCCTCCCTCTCTCCACTCTCTCACATCCTCTCTCTCTTCCTTCCCCTATCTCCCTTTCTCTCCTACGTATATCTCTTTCTCTCTCTCCCTCTCTTCACCCTCCATCTTTGTTACTATATCCCTCCCTCTCTCCTCTTCCAATTCCCTTCATCTCCCCTTCTTTTTCTGTTTATCTCACCGGAAAACATACACACTCTATCTCTATTTATCCCTTGTCACTCCCTATCTATCTCCACTTCTCACTCTCTTTGTATTTATTCTTCCCTCCCTCTCCCACCCTCCAACTCCATATCTCTATCCCTCCCTCGCTCTTCATATTTCCCTCCTTCTCTCCTCCTCTCTCTCTTCCTTTCTCTCTCTTCCCCCATCTCTCTCTCTCTCTCTCTCTCTCTCTCTCTCTCTCTCTCTCTCTCTCTTCCCTCCAATCCTCTCTCTTCCCCCATCACTCTCTTCCTCTCTCTGAAGTCCTCTGTCTTGTCCTTCCTATCTCTCCCTCTCTCTCTATCTCTCTCTCTCTCTTTTCCCTCTAATCCTCTCTCTTCTCCCATCTCTCTCTCTCTCTCTCTCTCTCTCTCTCTCCAAAACTATGTTACTATATCCATAACTTTCTCCTTCTCTATCCTTCTTCCCCACCCCTCTCTCCATATCTCCTTCTTTGTCTCCTTTTCTCACCCCTAAATATACAAGTTCTCTTTCCATATCTCCCTTGTCACTCTCTCTCTCTCTCCCTCCTTCTCACTCTCTATGTATTTCTACTTCCCTCCCTCTATCCCCGTCCAACTCCATATCCATATATATCCCATCCTCTCTCCACCTCTCTCTCAGGTCCCATCTCTCTCTCTCTCTCTCTCTCTCTCTCTCTCTCTCTCTGCCATCCAATCCTCTCACTATCTCCCTCCATCTCTCCTCTCTCTCCCCCCTCCATATTTATGTCTCCCTCTTCCTCTCTTACCCTTTTCTACCTCTCTCACTCCTCTCCCTCTCTCTCTTTTCATTCCTCATCTCCCTTCTCCTTAGTTTATCCCCATCTCTCCCTTCCCACTCCCCTATCTCTCCACCTCTATCACTCTATGTCTTTGTTCTGCCCTCCCATATAGATCTAGAGTTAATATATATCACGATATATTAATGTATATTATAAGATAACAAATTCAATATTTTATTAATCCAAAGTTAATAATAATAATAATATTATTATTATTATTATATTAGGGCTAATAATGTTTTTTTTGGGTGGTATTAATAGTAACTAAGCCCATAGTATTTGACCCACAGGTTTCACCTAAATAAAACATATTTTTTGAGTGTTAGTAAATATGAAGAGGTTTATAGAGCTTTATAGAGTAAATATAAAAAGAGGTTTTATTTATTTACCATACCTCTTTTATTTACCATAGTATTTGGTCCATAGGCTTGGTATTTAATTAGATGTTGATTTATAATGATATCTGATATGTTTTGATATATTTATCATGCCTCTTTATACCTCTTTTATACTGATTTATACCTCTTTTATACTTATTTATTTGACCTATAGGTTTCACCGAAATAAAACCTCTTTTTTGAGTTTTTGTAAATATAAAGAGATTTATGGAGTAAATATAAAAAAATGTTTTATTTATTTACCATACTTTTGGAGTAAGTATAAAAATAGTTTTTATTTATTTACTATACCTCTAGTTTATTTATATTTTTATTTATTTATCACATTTAAACCTCTTCATATTTTAAATTTATATTATGTTTATACATAATAATAATAATTAGGTTTATTTTTAAATAAGACATAAAAAGAGGTTAAATTTTAAACATTACATTTACTTTTACATGTTTAAGTTTTTATGTGAGATCTACTCCATATTCGATTGTACAGATAATACATATTTTCTTCATATTTTAAATTTATATTATGTTTATACATAATAATAATAATTAGGTTTATTTTTAAATAAGACATAAAAAGAGGTTAAATTTTAAATATTACATTTACTTTTACATGTTTAAGTTTTTATGTGAGATCTACTCCATATTCGATTGTACAGATAATACATAATTATATTTTAATAATTAATATTAAACTATTAATAAGAGTAAAAAATTATATATAATATAAAAAATCAAGTTATATATGATCAAGATTCAATTTAATATTTTGACTCAAAATTTTTTATATTTATATGTCTGAGTCATACTGGACTGTGAAATGAGTATAAAAAACACTCAGATAGCTTCCCAAAAATGTGAGCTCCGTCCCAATCACGTTTATACTCTCATGTAATATAAATAGTGTGAGGAGATAATTCCGTTTATATAAATGGTATGAGAAGATGCGACATTCTACAACCCGCAATATCTGTTATACTCAATTTATTGTAAGTTTAGTTAAGGGAAAACAGCTCATTTATCTAGTTTTAATTTGCAACTATTCAATTTATTGAAAATTTAGTTAACTGAAAACCGTAAATCTATCTATTTTTAATACGCAATAAATCCTACAAATACTGGCCCTAAGGGAAACAATAATGCGGTAAGTTTGACATTAATGTTGTATTTATGTGATATGTGTTTATCTATTTTTAATTGGCAACAAATCCTACTAATCTTGGCCGTAACCAAAAAAAACCATGCTGTTATGTCATATCTATGATGAATGCATTTTAAATAACTCACAAAAATCAATGGAAAGAATTAAAACTGCAAAACATGTATTTTAAATAACCCACAAAATTCAATTGAAAAGAATAAAACTGGAAAATACAAGTAAATTATATAAAATTGGAAGATTTTGTTTCAACGCTTTCAGATTTTTTCTTTGAAAATTTAATAGATTTAGAATTAAGATGCATCTAAACTCATTTAATCATTAATTATAATTATAATTAATATTATTTATATTTATAATTAAGAATTATTTATTTATTTAATTTTCTATAACTTTATTTAGTGAAAATGTTTAAATTAAGAATTATAATTATTAGTTTTATTATTTAATTTAATTTATTTTTTATTTGATTTGATTTGACTTGACTAACTCAAAATATATACACAACCAGATAAGATAACATCTCTTATTTTGAGATTTTCTGTTTTGGATAAAATAGGCAAAATCTCAGTAGATAACAAAAATTAGGAATTAGTTCCTAGATTAGCTCCAGTTTGTTGGGAGGGAGTTAATGCATCCTAAATTTGTGTTGAGAGGATTTATGAGGCAGTTTGATTCTCTCTGCTATATAACAGGTATCCATACGTTTGTTTTGGAGAGTGTGTGTGAATTATGTAATCTCATGTTTGTTTAATAAAGATTGCCAATGCCCTGTTGTGTGGACGTAGCCCAGAATGGTTGGGTGAACCACGGTAAACCTTTGTCTTTGTGTGCATGATTAAGTTTGCTGTTGTTGTGTTTATTCAATTTGCTGCGCACTGTCCAACAAATGGTATCGGAGGGATGTTGGAGTGTTGATGCGCCGAATTGTTGGTGCGGTGGTTGATGAATCGAGTGCGTGGAGCGCTGGTGCTGCGTGGAGGTGGAGCGCAGTTGGAACTACTGCGCCTGCGTGTTGATTGTTGGTGGAGGTCTGCGTGGAGCGTATATCCACTGTGCTGATGCATTGAATCGTGGATTATTTCTTGTGCGTATGGTTTGCTGTTGAACATTGCTGCGTGGGAGAACTGCCGGTCGAAGGTTTTGTTGTGCGATGAAGTGCTAACAGACCAGAACTGCGTGAAGGTGTTAAAAACCGAGGTTTTTTCAGACCTGCGTGTTAATGCTGAACGCGTGGACTAGTGTGCGGTGGTCAGTACACTGGTGCTGCGTGGGACAGTCATCGGGCAGCATCTGAATGCGTTGACCATTGAACGCTGCCACCATGAACCAGTTTGAAATGCTGCCGGCGCTGAAATGTTACGATAAGTTGAATCTGCCATCGATTTTATGCCATCGATTTGTTTGACAAAAGTCAATTTGCAGTTAGGAGACCTGGTGTGATATGTTTTTTTTTAAAACAGAGAGTCGATTTGAAGTTCTTTTAAACACTGCATTAGTGGTGAATTAAAAAAAAAAAAATCGATTGAAAGTGTGCCATCCATATGCCATTTTTTTGAAATCGGTCTAAAGTCAAATCGTATGCCATTAAGTCAAATCGTATGCCATTTCTTTTATAATCGACTTTGAAGTTTTGTAAATCGATTTACATGGAGTTTTGAAATTCAATAAATCGATTTGTATGATAATTTGAAAAGGCTTTATAAAAGTTTGAAAACGATTTGAATTACCATTGCATATGGTATGAAAGGAAAGTTTTTTTTTAAGGTGAAGTTTTTTTTTAAAACATCGATTTATATAAATCGATTTGAGGGCTTTGTATGAAGTGAAAGGCATTTTTTAAAGGCAAAGGTCAAGGATAAATTTTTTTTTTTTAAAGGCAGTGAGAGGCACTTAAAGGAAAGGCACTTAAAGGAAGGCAAGGGCAATTTATTTTTTAAAGGCATTTTTTAATTAAAAGGGCATTCTTTATTTGAAAATTGGTTCTAGAGATTACTGTGTTTTTTGCTGAAACAAGATGGCGAAAACTCAAAATGCCCGGTTTGAAATTGAGAAATTCAATGGCAAAAACAACTTCGAGATCTGGAAGCTTAAGATGCACGATATGCTGGTACAACAAGGCGTGGCGAAAGCGCTGTTGGGGAGGAGCAAAAGGCCTTCTTCCATGACGGAGGATGAATGGGATGAGTTGGATGACAGAGCTCTGAGCGCAATTCGGTTATGTCTGGCAGATGACGTTCTATTCAACATTGTGTCAGAGAAGACCGCCGCAGGCTTGTGGATAAAGCTTGAAAAGCTCTACATGACGAAATCCTTGACAAATCGGATTCTCCTGAAGCGGCAGCTATACAGTTTGCGGATGAAGGAAGGTACCTCGGTTACTGACCATCTGAATGTTTTCGATACTCTATTGGTACAATTACAAAGTCTAGATGTAAAATTTGATTCAGAGGATAAGGCAATAACTCTATTGTGTACATTGCCTGAATCGTGGGATCACTTTGTTACTTCCATAAGCTTCAGTAATGCAGCTGTCCTTGAGTTTGACGATGTGGTTGGAGCCCTGTTGTCTGAGGAGACGAGGAAGAAGTCGAATGCTGACACCTCTACATCAAAGGCAATGATGGCTAGAGGTCGTTCTAGAGAAAGACGCTCTGGTAAGCGCAGCGATTCACGTTCAAAGTCGAAAGGGAAGAAGAGCAAAGTGAAGTGCTGGTTTTGTGGAAAATCGGGGCACTTGAAGAAAGACTGCTGGAAGAGACAGCAAACAAAGAAGAAAGGAGACTCTTCGACAGAGAAGAAGGAGGCAAATGCGACAGATACAGGTTCGGCATCTGGTTCAGGTATGAGCGACGAAGTGTTGTCTGTTAATATGTCAAATCATGATCAACATTGGTTGTTAGATTCCGGTGCATCAAACCACATGTGTATTCATAGAGAATGGTTTAGGACGTATAGATCAGTTAATGATGGAGTCGCGTACATGGGTAATGATGTCACATCTAATATTGTTGGGATAGGAAGTATACAACTGCAAATGTTTGATGGCACAACTAAATTGTTAACGGATGTGAGACATGTTCCAGACTTAAGGAAAAATTTGATTTCATTAGGAGCACTTGATTCGAATGGATATAAAACTGTAATTCAAGGTGGAGTTATGAAAATCTATAAAGGTATTTTACTAGTAATGAAAGCTAAGAAAGTAGGAAATATGTTTTAGTTAGAAGGAAGAACAGGGTCAGTTCATGTGTCTACGGTGTCTGAACATGACATTAGTTCCATTCGCCTATGGCATCAAAGGTTGGGCCATATGAGCGAAAGAGGGTTAAAGATTTTGGTTGATCGCAAGTTACTTCCTAATCTAAGGTCTGGAAAGTTAGATTTCTGTAAGCATTGCTTGTTTGGAAAACAAAGTAAACAAAAATTTAAAACAGGCAAACATACTAGTAAAGGGATACTTGATTATATTCATTCAGATGTGTGGGGTCCAGCCCCTACAGCGTCCTATGGTGGCTCGTCATATTTTGTGTCGTTCATTGATGATTTTTCTAGGAAAGTGTGGGTCTACATGTTGAAAATAAAGTCTGATGTTTTTTCAGTTTTCAAGCAGTTTAGAGCATTGGTAGAAAACAACACTGGTAGAACTATAAAGTGTTTAAGAACTGACAATGGTGGTGAGTTTACTTCCAAGGAGTTTGACAGCTATTGCAAGGATGCAAGGATCGAGAGACATAAGACCACGGTTTATACTCCTCAGCAAAATGGAGTTGCTTAACGCATGAACAGGACTCTTCTAGAGAGAGCAAGGAGTATGCTGAGTAATGCCGGGTTGCAAAAGGAGTTGTGGACGGAAGCTGTGGCAACAACTTGTTATGTGATAAACCGATCTCCATCGACAGCGATAGATTGCAAGATTCCGCAAGAGGTATGGAAAGGACACCCTTGTGACTATTCTAAACTCAGAGTGTTTGGTTGTGATGCATATGCTCTAGTGCCTAAACATCAGTGAACAAAATTAGATCCAAAATCAAAAAGGTATATCTTTGTTGGGTATGGTGATGGAACAAAGGGATATAGATTGTGGGATCCTACTACCCGCAAAATCATCATCAACAGAGATGTAAGGTTTAATGAATCCTCTCTTGTACAGTTAGATGTAGATAGTAGATTGAAATAGGATGATGTATTTGATTTTCAGCACATTCAGTTTGATAGCACTTCTAATGATAGTCATGATGAGCATAGTTCAGATACTAGTCATGAACAGGTTTCAGAATCAGAACATGAACAGGGTTCAGGTTTAGATCATGAACAGGTCTCAGATACTGATCGGAAAGAAGTTCCTACAGATGGTAGTCAGCCAGAAACATCCTTAAGGAGGTCGAAAAGAATCAAACGGCCACCGAGAAGGTATGATGATTATGTTACTTCAGTTGCATTTACTGCTAATGACAATGAACCTCTGTGCTATCAGGAAGCAATAGAAGGTTCGAATAGTGACAAGTGGAAAGCAGCCATGAAGGACGAAATGATGGCCTTGAGTAAGAACGGCACATGGGATCTGGTTGAGCTTCCGAAAGACAAGAAAACTGTGGGGTGTAAATGGGTTTACAAGCTGAAACGGGGTGTGAATGATACAGAGGACAGGTACAAAGCGCGGCTGGTTGCAAAAGGGTTTTCTCAGAAAGCAGGCATAGACTTTCGTGAGATTTTTTCACCAGTTGTTAAAATAGTTTCAATTCGAATTGTGTTAGCTTTAGTTGCTTTGTTTGATTTAGAGTTACAACAACTAGATGTTAAGACTGCTTTTCTACATGGAGATCTAGATGAGGAAATTTATATGGAACAACCAGAGGGGTTTGTTCAGCATCGCAATAAGAAATTTGTCTGCAGGCTCAAGAAGTCATTATATGGCCTGAAGCAGTTGCCTCGGCAGTGGTATAAGAAGTTTGATTCTTTCATGTTGAGTCAGAAATATGTAGAAGTGAATATGATCATTGTGTGTATTTCAAGCAATTGAAAAATGGCATGTTCATTATCCTAGTGTTGTATGTTGACGATATGCTTTTAGCAAGCAAAATCATTGATGAAATCAACAGGTTGAAGACTCAGATGGCAAGGACATTCGATATGAAAGATCTAGGAGCAGCAAGACAAATTTTGGGCATGGAGATTTTCAGAGACAGGAGCAATGGTAAGCTGTGGCTATCACAACAGAAGTATGTTGAGAAGATACTTTTGAGGTTTGGTATGAATAATGTGAAGCCTGTGTCAGTCCCTTTCGCTTCCCATTTCAAGCTTTCTTCGGGTTTATGTCCTAATACAGATGAAGAAAAAGATTATATGTCTCGAATTCCATATGCCAATGTAGTAGGATGTTTGATGTATGCGATGGTTTGTACTCGACCAGATATTTCACATGCAGTTGGGGTTGTCAGCAGGTACATGGAAAATCCGGGTAAAGAACATTGGTCAGCAGTGAAATGGGTGCTTCGGTACTTGAGAGGCACAAGTAGTTATTGTATTACTTACAATAAGAGTAGTGAATTTATTTGCGGATATGTTGATTCCGATTTTGTAGGTGATTTGGATAAGAGAAGGTCAACTTCAGGGTACGTCTTTACTCTTGCAGGTGGAGCTATCAGCTGGATGTCAAAGCTACAGAACATTGTTGCTTTATCCACTACTGAAGCAGAATACATTGCTGCTTCTCATGCTTGCAAAGAGGCAGTTTGGTTGAAAGGTTTGCTTGGTGAGTTTGGTAGGCTACAGGACAACATCAGGTTACTTTGTGATAGTCAAAGTGCAATACATTTGGCTAAGAATCCGGCCTATCATAGTAAGTCAAAGCATATTCCAATTAAGTACCATTTTGTAAGACAGGTTATTACTGAAAGGCGAGTCTCTCTTGAAAATGTGCATACAAAGGAAAACTGTGCAGACATGTTCACGAAACCAATTTTGTTGGAGAAGCTGCGCTGGTGTTTGGCTTCTCTTGGCTTGCAGAAAAGATAAAATAATAAAGAACAGGGCATCAGGCTAATTGTTGTCAAGGTGGAGATTGTTGATATTTTATGTTTTGGATAAAATAGGCAAAATCTCAGTAGGTGACAAAAATTAGGAATTAGTTCCTAGATTAGCTCCAGTTTGTTGGGAGGGAGTTAATGCATCCTAAATTTGTGTTGAGAGGATTTATGAGGCAGTTTGATTCTCTCTGCTATATAACAGGTATCCATACGTTTGTTTTAGAGAGTGTGTGTGGATTATGTAATCTCCTGTTTGTTTAATAAAGATTGCCAATGCCCTGTTGTGTGGACGTAGCCCAGAATGGTTGGGTGAACCACGGTAAACCTTTGTCTTTGTGTGAATGATTAAGTTTGCTGTTGTTGTGTTTATTCAATTTGCTGCGCACTGTCCAACATCTTCCACCTCTCAACCTATTAAAAAATAATTAAGACATGGTATTATAATTTATATGGAAACTTGCTATAAAAAAAACTACATATTGAAGGAACCTTGACTAATTACATCTATATGGAAACTTGCTATAAAATAAACTACATATTGAAGGAACCTTGACTAATTACATTTATATGTACCCAGGCCCTGCTTCTTTGTAAAGAATAGAAAACATTCATGTTTCAACATGATATCCATAGAATTATACCTGGGTGCCAACATAGTAATAGAGGAAAACATTGATGTGGCAACATGAAATCCATAGAATTAAACTTTGGTACCAAGACAGTAATAGAAGCACCGGTATTAGATGGAGTAGCTAACAAGTTATTACACATGTGATTAGACAATGTATTAGTATGAGACCTATCAAAATGAGTTGTTGGTTGGGTCAATCAACTATGCAAAGGTGGTATACACCAGTGTGAAGAAAGTTACTGAATCGTTTTCACCATTATATGAACTAGCCGAAGAAATTTATTGAATCATTTTCACCATGATATGAACTAGCCAAAGAAAATTACTGAATAATTTTCACCATGATATGAACTAGCCCAGTAGGCGGCTAACTAATTTTTGCTGTATTTCAAAGGACATTTTGATAAATATATTCTCAAAGCTTAAAGAGGGCACCCGTTATTGGGCCAGTTTCTCCAGTGTTTTCCCATGATACAATTCCTGTATACGAAACATTTTCTGGAAGAAAAAGTGCATGCACACCATCCCTGCGGTGGTATTTAATCTCCTGCATGCCAATTGGTGGTGAAATCACTGACACACCTCTCTCGTGGGTGGCCAACCCTTCAAAAACCAGTATTTCGCTTCCCAAGGTCGAGACCAAGTTTCCTCCTTCCACTAGTAATATCTATAGTGAAGAAGCGAGTGAAATCTATTTGACCTACACATCGCTCATATTTGATGATATCAAATTCCATGTTGAATACAAGGTAGATCGAATGTTTACCCCAAACCCTAAGGAATAATGCTTTTCAGGGATTAGAAATGTAGGGTTTGCAAGGAACCCAAATGGAAATATTGTACAAAATTAAAATAAGGCTTGATAGAACCCAAGTGGAGGAGACGTGGGTAATGGATTTGGAGAGAACCTGAGTGGAAAAATTGTAGAGAATCCAAATATAGTTGCAAAGAACCCAATTGGAGATATGGGTGAAGGGTTTTAGGAAAATTCATGTGCAATTATTGGGAACTTAATTAGAGAGATGGGTGAGAGGTTTTGCGAAAATCCATGTGTAGTTACCGAGATGAGTTCCTGTTAATTGGGGAAATTGAAGATAATGGTAAACCAATTAGAGAAATTGAGGATAACACTAAGCTAATCGGAGGTATAGAGAACCAAAATGGTGGGAATAGGAAGAGTGCATGTATGTTGGATCATGTTGTGGAAAATGCAGATGGAGAGATGGGTAATGGAATTACACAAAACCAGAATGGAAAAATTCTAGATATGCCCAATAGAGCTGCGAAGAACCCAATTTGGTGACAAGTGAGAGTTGTAAAGGCACCATGCATGCAAGTAAAAAACGCCCAATTGGAGGAATTTAATTTAACATGTAATCAATTGGCGATACATATAACTCAAATGGAGAAAATATAAATATTTCAAAATGTCTAAATCAAGCTGTGGTGAATGAAATTAAAGAGATGTGTGATGGAGTTACTGATCCGGGAGGATCCTAAAAGGCCGTTTTTTTAGAGTCTAGTATCCAATCAAATATCTTCTTGTCATGAATCCAATAGTGTCAACGACACCATAATCTAATGTCGTATGGGGAAGTTATGGCCCGTTGAATGAACGATGACATCAGTAAGTGATGTGGTTTATGGACGAAGGATAGCGAACCAGAACGTGACACATTGCAACTAACATAAGCATGAGGTCAATAGCCTGGTCAACAACCCAGTGAGTCGTACAGACCAATCAATGTGTGACACGTGTCTACCCAGTCAGCATCGTCACATTTCCTTAAAGAGGTGATAATTTTTACATTTCCCATAGTCAGCAAGCGACAAATTTGTTGGATGTTTAAAATTCGGTGAGAAACAATCTCGTTAAGTATTAAATAATAATATTTTAAAAAATGCCAGTCGACGGTCAACCCCACCGACCAAATCGTGGTGTAAAAAAACATATATAACATATTTAAAAAGCTCATAGTAGCATTTGAACCCTCCGAGAAGGTCTTCTGATAGGTCCGCCACTGAATTCCAATACAAACACAAAATGTGACACAACTTGCACTGCTTGGGGTTCAACCTCGGGTGGAGGTCTTTGATAGATATGCTAACTCACCCCTATTTCACAAGTACTCAAAGCACCAAATGGGGGAGTAAGGACGCATGGGTGCGTGAAGCTATATTTCAAAGTCTGTGGACGAGAGTCGAATTGGCGCCCCACCTCAGCACGTTTTTCAGGAAATATATCTTGGGAATTTTGGGGAATATTCCCACAGGGAATATAAAAGTTTCCGTAGAGTCGTAGAGGTTAGCAGCACAAAACAAGGTCGAATTTATAGTCATTTTTCTCCATTTTTAGACAGGAATCCAACCATATAGTCGGTTTCTTTAGCAGAGGTTTAAATTTTCAAGTCATCCCCAAAAGTGGAGGTATAAGGTGTCATTTTCTAATTTCTTGTAATTTTATTTCACTTCTAATTAATGAAAGATGTCTGCCCACATTGAGCAGGGCCTGAAGATGTAGCCCACACTGGGTGAACTTCGTTATCAAGTTGTCTGTGTGCCTTTGATCTAATGGTTGCTTTCGACGTCCACTTATTTTTTGTGTATATTTCATTTGGTTACAATCTCTTTCAAAATGTAATTTTGTAAGCATCCTTGAAGTAAAATATCTAGATCAAGTTTGGTATCAAATTAGTTCTTCTTGATGTGAGTTGAATGAGTGAATACTAACTAAGAACAAGCTCCAAATAGGTGAATGAAAACTTAAATCCTTTTATCCCGAAGGGGGGCATGTAACATGAAGATGAAACATGGAAAATGTGGAATATCGAATAGAGGAAGAGTGAAATTATCACAAGATCTTCTACACCATGGTAGAGAAAGTGGAATTTTTTTTTGTAGAATATTAGAAGAAAATAAAGCCAGGGAAGAAATAACTAGATGATCATGCCTTGGTAAACCCTAGAGATGGAGGAGAAAAACCGCCACCCTCTCTATCCTCCAGCGACAATTGTTCTTCTTCCTATTCTCATCATTCTAACTAGAATCATAGGAATGCCTAAAAAACCATTTTTTAAGCTACATGTAAAGTTTTATTAACCCACATATAATGGAGAATGTAATGCAAAGAAATTAAACAATCATATTAGACAAATCAAGGTATATTTTCATATTCAATAGGCTGAGGAATATAAGGAGAAGATCCAATTAGCATGTCTTCATATGAGTGGTACCAGTCTCATCTCGTGGGAGAAAAAGTTGCAGAAAGGTAGCAAAATCATTGGTAATATCCTCTCTTATGGGTTCAATTTACTTTATGCATTAAAATATCAATTATATCCTTTGGGGTATTGAGAAAAATCTTTAATGGAATGACAATATTTGAGACAAGAAAATGGTAAAAATGAAAAACAGTCTCACGGAATATTTTAGAAAACAAGATTTAAATTTGGGCATCTCACTTGATTCACCAAGAACTGTAACAAAGTATGTCAGCTCTTTACATAGTTACATCAAGAATTCTTTGTTTTTATTTGAGTCTACTACTATTGATGCAGCTAGTGTGAATTCCATTCAACTTTAGGGCAAGAATGACAAACAGGATCATCCCAAGAAAACATATTTCAAAATTCATAATGGCAAGTTGAAAGGAAAGGGAAAGGGAAAGGAAAGGAAGGAATCTACAACCAAGAAAGAATAAGGAGAAAATCCATCTTTCAGACATTTCAAGAGGGAAGGTGATGATGATGAACAGTATTGGAAGTTGCATACAGATTTGAAGCGAAACAAATTTGGTGGAAAAGGAAAGAAAAAGACAGTTGAAACCGCACATCAGGACCTTGGATCCGACTCTGATGACGAGGCACAAATCATAGTAGTGGGAATACAGAGTAACCTTCCTCTTCCTGCTAATGAAAATTTTGAATTTCATGCAAGTACAAGTTATTCAAATGAGTCTGTTGTTAATGAATGGAAAAGGAATAAATTGTTCCACAATAGAGTTGTGATGAAACATACTAAAGTGGAAACCTTGTTTGATGCGAGCTCTCAAGTAAACTTGATTTCATAATCCTTGGTTAAGAAACTAGGGTTGGAGACCAAGCCTCATCCAAAACCCTACCCTCTTGGTTGGGTGTGTGACAAATAAAAATTTCATGTAACCAAATAGTGTAGGGCTAGATTTGTGATTGCATCCAAACTAGTAGATGAAGTTGACCTTGAGGCTGTACCTTTGGATATTTGTGGCATTGTATTAGGGATTCCATATTTTTATGATAGAAAATAAATTTTATTTTTCCATGAAGACAAGTATCATCACACTAAATGTGAGGTGGAATACATTTTTAGGGCTCGTCATTCCAATATCAATGCAAGTCTTGTAAATGCATGTCCTATGAAGATATTGATAAATTCTAGCAAAGGCTTGTATGCTCATGTTTCTAAAATAAAAATATGCGGAGGCATATGAATCTTTCCAAGGTTGTGATCGCACTCATAAAAAAGAATTGTATGAAATTATTTCTAACTATAATGGTTTTTTCAGGAACCAAGTTGATTTCCTCCAAAGCATGAGATCCAACATGAAATTCACTTTTAGCATGATGTTCCTTTATGGAATATTGGTATGTGTAAGTTGTCCTCCATTGAGATGGGGGAGATAAAGAAACAAGTGCAAGAATTGCTAAAGAAAATGGTCATAAGGCCAAGGTATTCTCCATGCAGGTCACCCATCATGTGAGTGAGAAATAAGGATGGCACATGGAGGATGTACGTGGAATACAAGGCACTCAATAGAATAATGGTGATGAATCGATACGCTCTCTCTCACATTGATGATTTATTAGACCAATTGAAAAATGTTGTCTATTTCAAAAAACTAGACTTGTGCAGTGGTTATTATCAGGTCATGATTGCAGAATGTGATGTATGGAAGACTACATTGAAGACAAAAGAGGGGTTTTTTGAATGAATAGTGAATCCATTTGGATTGTGTATTGCTCCAACCACATTGATGAGGGTGATGAATGGAATTTTTAGACCTTTTCTTCATGAATTTTTACTTGTGTATCTTGATTATTATTATTATTATTATTATTATTTTTATTTTATTTATTTTATTTTTTTTCAGTATAACTTGGGAAGATCACGTGAGTCATGTTAAAAATGTGCTTGATGTTTTTCAAAAAGAAAAATTGTATGTCACAATGTCAAAATGTGAGTTTGGTAAGACTTCTTTGGTTTACTTGGGTCACACTGTTGAAGGTGGATAGTTAAAAATAGATCATTCTAAAGGTGATGTGATTTTGAAGTGGCCTAAACCAACCAATGTCCCAAAGGTTTGTATTTTTTTAGGTGGAGTACAATACTAGAGAAGGTTCATTGCAAAATTCTTCGTCATTCCATCCCCATTGCATGCGTTGACAAGTGTGAATAATACCTTTCACTGCGGAGGAAAGCAATAGAAAGCCTTTGATACACTAAAAGAGAACATCAATAACACGCTAGTTTTATCCTTAACTAACCTCTAACAATATTTTTAGATCGAGGTAGATGCCAGGTCATACGTTGTGGGAGCCATGTTGATGCAACAGAGAAAACTTTTATGAAACCATTCAAAGAAATTTTCCCAAGCCATTGTGAACTATCCCACGTATGAAAAGGAGTTGTATGCCTTGGAACAAAGCGTGAAGAAGTGGAAACACTATTTGCAAAAATTTTCTTTATATTTTGAAAGTTATGCTAAACAGTAACTTGATGATGAATATTTTAGGGAGATTTATGCAAAGCTGACTCATGGATCACATGTATAATGTTATGAAACCAACTCACAAAATCAAATAAAATATAGATCAATGCCTTAGAAATCAGCCTCTTCGAGAGGGAAACCTCCTTTACATTACATAAATGAAAAATTCTTGGATGATACAAATGAAAAAACCTCCTTTCTATATATAGGAGTCCAATGGGTCACAGTACAATGTAAGGACACAGTGATAAAAATAGTGGGATTCTATGGGGCACAATAATAACAATATGGGGACTACATGGGCACAGCAATAATAATAAGGGGGCTATAGTAACAATAAAAATAATGGGATACACTAGTATTATAGGGACCTAACATGCTCCTCTCCTTCAAAAAAGTGTTCTCCTCAATGCTTGATTATTTCTGGATGCTGCTATATAAAATTGTCATCCTCCCATGTGGAATCTTCAGCGGGTAAGTTCTTCCACTTGCTTAGATACTCTGAAATTGATCTATTTCTTAGTTTTCAAGTTCTTGTTTCCATGCTTGCTTCAGGTTCCAATATAATTTTTCCTTCCTCGTCAATTTTTGGGAATATTGTTTGAACTGGGAGTTTGTCACCTATAACCTTCTTTAAGCATGATACATGGACAAATGGATCCACTCAGGAAGATGCAGGTAGATCCAATTTTTATTCCATATTACCAATTTTTTGCAGCACCTCAAAACTTTTTTGGCTGTGACACTGATATGCCTGTTGTTTCATTTAATTATGCACCACATTTAGGTTATGCTTTAAGAGTTGGAGAACGTGTTGTTGATGCTTGATGTGATCTTCCACTTGTTGATCATCCATATTAGCTTTCATTTAATACTTCAAACCATCCACCTTAGCCTCCATGTCTACTTTTAAACCACCTATCTCATCTTTAGTTTCTCTTTGTGAGATCAAAATTTGTCGTACTTGGTACCATAAATTTGATATATCATACAGCGATTCTTCATCTTCATGCGACATAGTATTGTTTCCTGATGGCTTAATGGGTGTATAATTTGTTTGTGGGGGGTATTATAGAACCCAAAAATGATATGCATGCTTCAATATGCCCTAGTAATGACTTCAAATTTATTTTTCAAACAAAATTTATGCAATTTTAAAAAAAAGATACACACTTTTTTCTTGCTTTGGAGAAGATCGATATTGAAACTAATGTAACTCTGTGATTTCAAATCCCCAATATTTTAGCTCTGGTCCCATAGTATCCCTCTAAGTGTTCCTTCAAATTCCATAGGTCAAACCTGATTTGGATTCTTGCAGACAAATTTATGCCCAATCTCCCACAATGACATAATTATGTACATGTTTAGTAGAGCGAACTTGTACGGCATGCCACGTGCAAGTTTTTCATCCTTCGACTCTAGAATATATATAAAATAAACTATATTCCATGCAATTTAAGCTACCTTTTACATAATTCAAGTATGATGTTTAAAACAAAATTTATGACGATTTTCCCTCGTCCACCTATTTGAGATGAAATTATGGAGCCTGCAAAAATTCTAACTCCCCCATATCATACCTCTGGAAATATAGGGAACCGAGATCTGAAATTTTTACACAAAGTTCCTTAGGAGTTCAAATCAAACGGTTTTTTTTTTTAAGCTTCTGAACCTTCATCGAAAAAAATTTATAGCAAAAATTCCACGATGACCTATTTGCAACAGAAAAACCCTAGAATCCAAAGCTTTCGTACCAAATTTTATGAAACCAACTCACAAAATAGATGAAAAGATAGATCAACGCCATGGAAATCAACCTCTTCGATTGGGAAACCTCCTTTAAATTAAATAAATGAACCATTCTTGGATGATACAAATGAAAAAACTTCCCTTGTATTTATAGGAATCCAATGGGTCACAATATAATCCTAGCCAACATAACAATAACAATGTAAGGGCACAACAATAACAATAGTGGGATTCTGTGGGGCACAATAATAACAATATGGGGACTACATGGACACAACAATAACTATAAGGGGGATATACTAACAATAAAAATAAGGGGATACACTAGTATTATAGCGACCTAATAGTTACCATTAAGAGACATTCTCCCAAGCTGTTGTGAACTATCCCACCTATGAAAAGGAGTTGTATGCCTTCGTCCAAAGTGTGAAGAAGTGGAAGCACTATTTTATTGGTAGGGAGACCATCATTCACACAGATCACCAACCCTTGTAGTAGCTCCAGTCGCAAAACCTAGCTTACACAATCATGTCATTTCAAATGGATGGGGTTCCTTAAGAAATTTCATCTGGTAATAAAGTATAAGAAGGGAACAAGCCGCAAAGTGGAAGATATGCTTTCTTGCCCTCCTATTTATGCATCTATTTTTTTGCAAAATGCTTCTTTAGATTTTGAAATTTATGCTAATAAGTAATTTGATGATGAATATTTTAGGGATATTTATGCAAAGATTATTCATGGATCACATGTAGAAAATTTCCATTTGTAGGGAAAAAAATTGTACAACCTGCAAATCTTTGTATCCCCACCAATGAAATAATATATGTAATTATAGAGGCACATACCTGTCTTGTATCGAGTCATTTTGGTTTAGCGGAAACTTTGTTTCATTTGCATATGTTTTGTTATTGGACTCACAATAAAATCATTGTAACAAGATATGTAAAGGGATGTGTGTTGTGTTTAGTTTGTAATCCCACATATAGAAAATTTGGCTTCTACACACCAATCCCTGTTTTGAATCATCCATGGGAAAGTGTGTCAATGAATTCTTTTGGCATTTTTCCTTTGTTGAGGAGAGGTCATGACTATTTGTATGTTGTTGTGGATTGATTTAGTAAAATGTGTGTCTTAATTCCTTGTAAAAGGAAGATCACTACATAGCAGAATGTTCATCTCTTATTCCAATTTTTATGGGTCCATTATTGGGTTTCCCACGTCCATTGTGTATGATCAAAACTTTCATTTCCTTGGAGAGTTTTGGAAAATTTTGTGGAGAATTATGGACACCAAGATGAAGACGAGTATGCGATTTCATCTATAGATCGATGAGAAAATATAGGTTGTCAACTACATAATTATACATATACTCTGGGGATATTGTGGAAAGCATCCCAAGTTGTGGGATGAGCAACTTCGTTATGTAAAACATGCATAGAACAGGGTTGTTCTTTCATCAACTCTAAGCTCACCATTCAAAACATGATTTTGATATTTTCGAAATGATTCCTTAGACATGGTATTTAGGAGAGATGAATATTCTAGTGAGAGAAATGATAGGGCAAAGAACAAAATTTCATTCAATGAATTGATATGATTCACTAGGGAGTGTAGGAGCGATTGGAGAAAATTCAAGCTCAATAGAAGGCTCAACATGACAAGCACCAATTTTATCAAAAAATTGAGGTTAGAGATAGGGTTTGGATCGACATTAGAAAAAATAGAATGAAAGGGGAAATAAATAAGTTGAGACCAATACGATATGGTACTTTCACCACATTAGAAAATATTCGAAACAATTATTTTCGTCTTGACTTGGCAGCATACATGTAGATCTACTCAGTGGTCAATGTTGAAAAATTCAAGTTCTGTGATCATATTTTGATCATAGACACTGAAGAGGTTGGACACGTTCCTACAATGGATGATTTTCAACCTAAATGCTTGGAAAACTACCTGAAGATATCATTCTTCATAGGAGAACTAATATTTCATGATGGGGAGATGTGGACTACCTTCATATGGTTTCAAGGGAATGCATCCAAGTAAGGCATGTTGGACTGAAAAGGAGAAAGTGAAGAAGAGATTTCCTCACTTGCCAATTGACTGATAAAGCTTTTGGCAGCCCAAAATATCATTAGTGGGGACGAATAATCTAGGATGATCCTAAGAATCCAAAATATCAAAGTCCTCAAAACACAACGAAACTCATTTCTAATCGAAGAGCTAGTCGTTGTGAATCCACTGATGTGAATGACACCTTAATCTGGTATCGTATGAGGAAGTTATGGCCTGCTAATGTTTTTTGGGAACAACTAAATTTCTTACAGGAAGGAGCCACATGGACACTTGGCATGCTGACATCAATAATATGGATGTTGATCTTAACTGTATGGATGATGACATTAGTAGGTGATGTGGCTGTATGGAAAAAGGATATCCAACTAGAGAGTGACACATGGAAGTTGATGTCAACAACCCAGTTAGCTATATGGAGGGATCAGAGCATGACATATGGCATCCCAAACAACATCGGTGGGTTTCCTTAAGGAGGAGACAATTTTGAAATTTCTAGTGGTCGATGATGATAAAGTTTTTTCCTGATTAAAATGACAAGTGACCCCTAAAATTTCAACATGAAACTAGGATATTAAGTATTTTAAAAATTATCGGGTGCCAACTGGTGGGCGGTCAACCCTGCCAACCAACCGGGCAATGACCAACATGTGGCCATAAAAATATATATATAATAAATATGATGTCATGATTTAAACCCGCTTGACAGGTCTGTTGGCACCGACACTGAATGCCAATAGAAACAAAAAGCGACGAAAAACTTGTAGCAGTTGGGGTTTGACCTTGGGCCACTCGGACCCAAATCCGACGCGCTACCAATTTTCCATGGGTAGTGGACTTTGATAGGTCTTCCCACCCGCCCCTATTTGACCAACACTTCAAGTGTTGAACATGGGATAGAGGATGCTTAGTCACGTGAGACCATATTTCAGAGCATGTGGACCAGAGTCGAATTGGTGCCCCTCCTAGGCGCATTTTTCAAGAAGTATTCCTTGGAAATCCTGGGGAATATTCCCACAAGGAATCTTACAGGGAATCTAAAATATTCTCTTGAGCCCCAGAGATCATCGTCATAGAATAGGGTCGACTTTATAGTCATTTTTCATGATTTTTTGTAAGGAATCCAACCGTGCATTCATTTTCTTCAGTAGAGGTCTACATTTTCAGGTCATCCTCAAAAGTGGAGGTATAAGGTGTCATTTTTTAATTTCTAGTAATTTTATCTCACTGCCAATTAATTGAAGAGGCCTCCCCACATTCAGAAGGTCCAAAAGACATAACCCATATTCGGTGAAATTCGTTATCAAGTTGTTTGTGTGCCTTTTATATCATGGTTTATTTTGATTTCCACTTCTTTTATGTGTATATGTCTCTTCGTTATATGTTATTTTAAAATGAAATTTTGTATGCATCCTTGAAGTAAGATCTAGATTAGCTGCACAAGGCCCAAATGTAAAAATTCTATAGAAGCCCAGATTTTTTTACAATTGTTCACAGATTTGAAGAAACTGAAAAAAATGGAACTCATAGGGACCTTATTACTATTATCCAGCAAAGATAAAGGTAAGTATACACACATATGAATTTTGCATACATACTTGCTTATTTGTATTAAGAATAACAAAATTCAGTTTTGTACATACCTTTCAACAATTTTTTAAAATAGTAGAGTTCTGTAAGTTTTAGTAGAGTTATGTAATTTGATATATGCAAAAATTTGATAAATTTAGGTTAGCATAGTTCTATAATTTTAAATCTGCAAGAATTTGAGATACTTATGTGAGAAGAGGATCATTGAGATCAAGAAAATTGTAATAGTGCTCGTAACATGAAAGGATTGCTTGTAACATAAGAGACCCTTATTTTTCTATGAAAGGAAAAGCCATTTGGGAGAGAAAATATAAATAGATATTTCTATTAAATTTTCCGAGTTATAAAAAAATTAGTGGTAATAATAAAATTACTTTGAAAACTACTTATAGCTAAATCATTTGTAATAATAAAATTGCCTTTAATCCAATATTTTTATTGTTAATGACTTATTCATTGATTATCCTCTAGTTTCTCAACATCCATGTATTCTCCTCTTGTTTCTCAAAATTATTGCATATCCATTCATTGATTTCTAATAATGAGTCCATTTCGTGCAGGTTAATTATAAAACCAATTCTATTTTTTGCATGCTTTATGGTGAAGGCTCTTCACCCCTTTCTCCAATAGGGCGAAAGTGACGTAAGGAGTGAGGTAATAATGTTGTTATAATAGCATGTGGGAAAAGGGACTGAAGTGGTGTCGAAGGTAGTCAAGGATGTCCCAGAGGTGTCTAACACCACTTACACCTAAACTTATTTACTTAATTGTATGTTTTCGATTCAAACTTAAAAAATAAAATGGATATGTAAAGTTTCCCTATCCTTCCTTTCAAAATTTGGTTTTAAAAAAACTTTTTCCTTTCAAAATTTGGTTTAAAAAAACTTTGGATAAAATAATGTGTCCCCAATCTACTTTTGAAAAAAATAACATCGAGGCATGTGTAGTTTTTAATAAGATTTTGAATTATTTTTAACCTAAAACTTAGGTTAAAATTTTGGTGAAGGAAAATTGCCAACCTAAAACTTTGGTTAAAGAGGAAAAATATTTGTTCAAAGCATGAATTATTTTTTTTCCAATGATTGATTTATCTCTAGAGTCCTTGCACTACCAAAGGTTGGGACTAATAAATAGTTCCTATGAAATAGAAAACATTTATCATCTAGTAAATGTGAAAAACCATGAAAAGGAACGACCACTAATTTATTAAATAAGGGAACATGATAAATGGAACTAGATTTCATTCAAATATGTAACAGTAATCAAGGATGAATTTTGGACACTCTTAATTTGATGGAAATGAATATGTGGTTTTTAATTTATTTTTGCCACTATGCTATATAACTTTGTAAAATTTGTGGGCAAGTGAAAAATTTTACTATATTTCATTCAATTAGGTAACAAAAATCTAGCATGAATTCTGGACTTTCAAATTAAATGGAAGTAGACCATATATTATCTTTGTTTTTAGATAATTTCGATTAGTTTAATTATGTGAGGCATCATGATACAATCACTATGAAGTGTAACTATTATCATAATTATAGGATGAGTGGAACATGGGATTTACAGAGTGCTTGTGCCACATTAAATATAATGTCATTTTTACAGATGAAAATTCATCGATACATAAATATGCTTGATGGTCTTCAATATTGCAACAACGCCACTAAAAAACACAAGGGTCTTAGCTTTTAAGTATGCTGATCCTATTAAAAAATCCATATTAGTCACATAATTCAAGAAACCAAAAGGGATGTATCAACATATTATGAAGGTTAGTAATCACATTAGATATTAATCCAAGATAAATTTAGCACATGCACTAATTAATCTATTACATTGAATTTGTAGGTGAACCTTCTCCATGTCCAATATTGAACCTAGGCTTTGATATCACTATGTAACACAACCTCTAGGCTCTAACTTAATGTTTCAAGGCCCATATAGTCTAAACATTGAACATTGGTGCTCTTATACTAGTATGTAACACTCCCTCCCACCTCCTTAAATATATCGGGCTCTGGAAGGTGTTAATTGGTAATTAAGTTTACCTCCAAGGTATATTATGAAGATGGGGTAACAAAATTTCACTTTCTACCAAATGAATTTGAACTTGAAATTAATGCCACCATGTCATTCAACTTGTTGAGATCCTCCCAGGGTTATAAGTTTTATCTGGTACACATCTCGCGCACACCCGCCAAACTTCTGGAACACCTTCAATGCACATTGGGAGAAAATTTGATGCACTTTTGATGTACATCCGACACACACATGGTGCGCTTCTGGTGCACTTATGAGACACATTCAGTGGACATCTAGTGAAAATCCATTTCACTTTTGGTGCACTTACGATCCTCATCTGGCACACATATGATGCACTTTTGCTCAACTTCTACTAAAATCCAATGCAAATCTGACACATTTTCAATGTGCTTCTGATGCACTTACAATGCACAATAAAAATATGTTATTTTTAGGTGAACATATTAGGACATGGGTCATAACTCCATTCTCATGGCTTTAATATGTTTTTTCTCCCTATAATAGTTCATGAGTGAATCATTCAACATTTTTCATTCAAGAAAACAACAAGACGGTAATAATTCAATAGGAAAAATCAACACCAAAATTCATAACACAAGTGAGAATTTAAAAACGTAGATAACACACACAAAGCCCTAATAAAATTTCATGAGAAAACAATGCAAGGTTAATATACAAACACAGGGATATAAATAGATATTGTTATAATTCTTTAGCATTGAGTCTAACCACATAAATGAAAAAAAAATCCCAAAATAGCACATATCATAGGAAACACAGATAAAGTCATAGATATATATAAAACCACATGAACATCACATTTCAAAGACAAGAACCAAAGCACTGAAATTACCTCCTTGTTGACGAGTCGAAGCAACAGGTTTGGCCTAGACTAGCCCTTGAAGTGCTTAACAAATACAACAATGCAAAACCCCAAAATTAATAGAGATTGTTGCACCTACACCATCCACAAGATAGTACCACCTCTTGAAATAAATAATTAACTCGTACCTACTATATCCAACTCCCATGCACATCATTTTCCCTCCCATAGTAAGATTCACTCAGAGATATCCAAGAGATCCTTCACTATTTCTTGACAAGTATCCCAAATATTGGTGAGAAAGAGGCAAGTATTTCTTGTGAATTTTAATTTCCTTACTTGGTTGTGAAGGTTAACTAGAAATCCAATGGAAGTTCTTCTTCGACCTACAGTGGGCATGTTTTGCCTCACCTATTTTAAAATAAAATCTCGCCCAATGCCATGGAATATAGGAATGAGTTAATGAAATAGATTTTTAGAATGTGTCATATGTACTAATACATGAAATCATCTTGGAGGAGGAAATCCACCCCCTACCCCCCATTAATCACATCCAAAGTCGAAAGGGTGGTGGGCACCCCTCCCAATTTCTTTTTCCACATGTTGCTTTAGCTCCATCATGGAAGGAAACAAAATTATTATAATTATAAATAAATTAGGTTATTATAATAAAAAAAGGATATTATATTATTACAATTATAATACAATATCATCTGATTTCAAAATTAAATTATTTTATTCATAGGAAGAATAAAATCTAAAAAAACCTTGAAGTAGATAATCTAACAAGGAGTATAATAGTAACTAATGAATAATATAATATTAAACAAAATTATATATAATATAAAATGACTTAGAGAACATGGGAAACATCCCTCATCACCCTGCATCAGTTAAGACATTCTTCCATGGAGAACATGAAAGAATAACTTAACAATAATCCATTTTTGGAAACCCACTATCCTTTTCATGGCCACTAATTTAGGTCCTTCCAATATTACGTATTAAACCCTTTTGCACCCCCTTTCCCCATTCCCTTTTGTCATCTCCTTCTTACTTTCCTATCCCTTTATTTATTTATTTTCAACCCTCCTATTCAAATCCTTTCAAATCCTTTTGATTAAAATATTCCTTTTATTCAAGTTTTTAAACTCTTATCTAATCATTCATTGAGTCCTATGTAATTTTAGTTATTTCTCGGCTAACTCGTCATATTCTTAACTCAATCAAAAATTTTAATCATAAAAATGTTAAATCATAAATTGGTTCAAGTTTCTCATTAATGGTTCTATTCTCATTAATACCTCATTTATTTCATTTTGACCAATTCTAAATTATTTATTAGTTTTAATTTATTCATAATCAATATTATTCTAATCTTATCCTTTTACTTCATATCAATATAATAATTTAATTTAATATATATATATATATATGTGTGTGTGTGTGTTAAATATTTCCGATTACAATATCAATTCTACTAATTTACTTATTAATTATATCTTGAATTCAATTTTGACCTAAACAATAATATTCTATTATTATTATTATTATATTTTACCTCAAAATAGTGATTTAATTTTAGTCAACCTTATCAATTCTAGGTTAATATATCTACATTTAACTTATTTTCTTAAGTGCATAAATTAAATGATATATATATATATATATATATATATATATATATATATATATATATATATATAACTTTTGGAAAATCGATTATTTATTATTATTTTATCCAATTTGACTTGAATCATTTAATCTTGATTCAATTCCTAATATTTATTTTTCTAATCAACATTCTACTCGCTCTCTCCCTCCGTAATGGCTAAATTTTAATTCCTTCCTCTATTTAACTTGGTATAACACTCTTCACATCATTAGGAAAGCTTAATGTCCTTGTAGATGGGTCAAATCTTCACCCAAAATGGCTAAATTATAATTCATTCCTCTGTTTAACTTGTTATAGCACTCTTCACATCATTAGGAAATCTTAATGTCCTTCTAGTGATCAAGGGCTTAGTATTTTATCTCAAAAATAAATGTATTTGGAATTGAATAAAAATAGGACGAAAGCGTCCGACTCGTTGCAAGGAATCCAATGCAACTTGTTTCTTTGAAAACCAAGTTCGGATGAAGGAGTTATTATCTACTGATTGTCGTTTAGAACATGCAAATTTTTATTAAAAAAATGCAGAACACATACAGACTAATGACATGGCATCCTAGTCAACATTCAAGGAATCTTCTTTACTATTTTCCAATGGAACTGTGACATGTGATAAGTGCCACTGTTGGATTCGATAGTTTGGGTTGTGAAGGTAAAATTTGTCCAATAACCTCCTAACGATGAATTTGGGTTCATGATGATGTTTATATGGAAAATTATTTTTTTATGTATTAAGGTTAAATTTAATATATATATATATATATATATATATATTGTATGGTTTTAATGCCATATATTTTATTATTTTATTTATATATATAATAATATTATATTTTCAAACTTTTTATATATATATATATATATATATATATATATATATATATATATATATATATATATATATTAAACGCATAATTCATTTTCAAATTTGTAGGTTTGAATATTATTAAACTATGTTGGATTTCATTATTAATATAGTTCGAAGGTTTTATTAACGTTGTAGGGAAAACTATGGCAACGTATTATTATACGGTGGTTACCATATGGTGCAGGCTTGAACATTAAAGTCCATTGGAAATGTATTTTATGGTTGTCCGATACATTTTATTAAACAGAGGTCCAACGTATATATATTATAGCATATTAAGGTTTTGGGATATAATGTGATGGCATATTAAAGTTTGAAGGATGGCGTATATAAATAGACGTTGCAAAAACAACGGGGGTTGAGGTTTGGGTTTGAACACATGACCTCCCACCAAATAACACATGTCATTACTATTTGGCCATGGGCTCTCGACCATGTAAACCTATGGAGCAAAATTTATTTTAAATGTGGCTTTCGATTCTAACGGTGAAGGAGGAGGCTAGCCCATAGGCTAGCCTTTCTCCATGTGACGCAAACAATATGACCACACTCTAGCACCTCAACTAATGCACATTTTAAGCACATTCTTATCCAGATAATGATGTCATTAACATTAATTAATTTCTTAATAATTAGGGGCATATTTATCAGTCACCACCATTTTTAGCGGGAACTGCCAAACTTGTCAGAGTTAACTCTAGTTTTCTAGATTTGGAGGAAAAATTGGGGTAAAGTTTGTTTTTTCCATAACTAAGTCAATTTTTGACAAAATTGAGCTCTGAAACAGTCATTCTCGACTAATTGGAATGATATGAACACATTGGAACATGTTACAAAGGAAAAGGAACTCATCTACAAAGGTTTTTTCTACCTTGAATAATTTTGAAGCCAAGGGCCACTAGGAGGGAAGGCCATGCCTAGAGCATATAGCAACCAAATTGAGTAAATAAATAGTAATTTCTGATATATTTCGACATTTAAACCCATTGGAATAGGTTCCTAGAGAATTTAATGCATGTAAACAAAAATTTGAGCATAATTGAGCTAATACATAGGCCCAAGCTATGAAGCTGGACCAAGGAGATGTAGCCCAGGAGAGGTGAAATCCTTCATCAAAAATATATTTTAATGGATCATTTCTGATGGTTTTTTGTTGTTTATGTTGGTGTTGTTCAACCATTTAAATTCATAATTTATCCTTTCAAATTCAGTGATAAAATTCAATTCTAACTACCTCTTTGACACTCATAAGCAACAAGGGAAGACGTACATCAAGCATAATATAAGTGAACAAGTTTTATATCTAAAAATGAAATTAGCACATAAATAAATAACATTCAAATTCAGATCAAGTTGGTATCAGAGCCAGGTTGAAAATTTTTAGTTGAAAGGCAAGATTATGTTCTTGATAGTTTCTTTAAGATTTTTGCAAGTTTACTGGTTGCAATTTTGTAATGCTCACAATGTTAAATTTGTAGAAAAGTGAAGAGAAATTTTTGGTTTCAAGTCCTGAGGTTAGGAAGAAAATAAGAAGAGATACAAGAGCATCATCTTCATCCAAAATTCCACTCGTACCTGCACTTGAGGATCCTCAATTTTTTCCTCAAGAAGTTGAGATTGAAGAGCTGCAATTTGTACAAGAAGATGGGTTGATTAAATAGGAAAAATCATCAGAAGTTGAGCTTCAATCCATATCCATCATATCAGGTGTTGGAGAGACTCAAGAACATTGAAAGATGAAGATGTCAAGGAAGACTTCAAATACATAAAGAGGATGGTTAAAGTTATGTTTGATGTATTTATTGCTGGAATGGGAGGAGAAGGTTCTAAGCCTCCATATTAAGAAGGAAGTTCAGATGGTAAGAAGGATGAAGAGAGGAGCTCAAAGGGAAGTGGAGGAAAGGCACCTCCATCTCCACCATCTTCATCATCCTCATGATCACCATATGCATCATCTTCCACTTCTACCACAAAAAACACCCACACTCACACTCACTCAAAAGACACAAAAGGAAAAACTCCATTAGTAAAATTGGACATGAAGTTTGAAATACCCATATACAGTGGCGAGGTAAATGCAGAGTTGAGGCTTGAAAATTGGACACTTCAATTGGAGGTGTATTGCAGAATTCAGGACCTTCATGAATATGAAAAAAAGATCCAATTGGCTTCATTAAGGCTAGAAGGAGAAACACTAGTTTGGTGGGAAGCAAAGAATCAAGAGGAAATGTGAATCCATGGTAAGATATATATTTATTGGGTTTAGTTTATTTCTTCCATTAAAAGAAAGTTTTATCCATTAGCCTATATGAAAAAATATATTATGAGTAGGAAAAATTTTAAGCAAGTCAAGGGTCAAACAGTTCAAGAATATACCTAGGAGTTTAGGAAAATATATTTTTTGTTAGGAATAAATTTGAATTACCAAAATACACTCTTGAAATGCATTAGGTGTTTACATTCCTATTTGAAGCATACTATTCTTATGTTTAACCCAAGAAATTTAGATGAAGTTTTTGTACAAGCCACACACTTAGAGGAAATGGGGAAACAAAGCATATATGAGAAAGATGAAAGTGAGGGTAAAGGAAAATTAAAGTTTTATGGAAGAGGAAAAATAAATGGCTCTAGATAAAAAGATAGAAGGAAAAACTCACATAAAAAAAATTGTTCAAAGACTAGCCATGATGAAGACCACTGTTGGCAACTTCATCCATAATTGAAACCAAACATACTTAAAGTCAAAGTGAAAGGTAAAAATCTTGCTATAGCTGAACATGACTTATGGTAAAATTCAGCAGATGAGACAAATATTACAACCATGGGTTTGAAAATTAAACATGTTGCAAGAACTAGTTCTTCAAATTGTTCAAATGATACTCATGATGAAGATACAAGAATAAAACTTTTCCATATTAGTGTTGTCTCTAAATATACCAAGATTGATGCACTTTTTGATAGTGGGTCAGAAGCTAACTTGATTTCCAAATATTTAGTTAATAAACTAGGTCTTGGAACTATTATACATCCAAGACCATATCCTTTGGGTTGGATATGCCAGAATGCAAACCTGCAGCTTACAAGGAAGTGCTTACTAACATTCGCCATCAACTCAAACTTTCTTGATGAAGTTGAGTTTGATGTGGTGCCACTTGAGATATTAGGTATTGTATTGGTAAGTCCTTATCTCTATGATAGGAAAACAATATTTCATTTCCATGAGAATAATTATCACTTGTTTAAGGATGGTATTGAGTACATAATTAGAGCGCATAAGAAGAAGACATGTTTGTCTCTTATACATGCAAGTGAAATTAAGAGTATAGTGAATGCAATTCAGAACTTGACATTGTTGAGGAAAAAACAAAGAGATGTATTAAATAACACTTTTTGAAAGGATGCTTATGCTTGTAATGAGTTGTTTTAGGATTTTAATAGGTTTCCTTTCAAAGAAGGTCAAAATATTTGACAAAATTACGTCAATCCACATCGGTGTTGAGTAGTGTTGGAAACAAAATGTCGGTGCAAGAGAGTGCAAAGGTCAAAGAGAAAACAACAAAGCACCTTGGAAAAGAAGGCATGGGTTCCATAAATTTGGCTTATGGTTTCCAAAAGGTACATGGAAATGGTGAAGATACTTGGTCAAGGGTCGACACAAGTACAAAGCAAGATTAACTAAAAATCTCCATGGTGATAGTGTACAAGGCGAGAAAGTTTTTAAGTTTCCTTTGATTATTGAGAAAGTAGGAACAAGATGGTTTCTACAAGAATATATTGTTGTTCTACAAATTCAAAAACATTGTAGCATGACAGTGTCAATGACAACAAGAGAAGGTCGTAAGAATCAAGGAAAAAGTTGACTTTTGTGAAAGACTCTAAATGATTAAATTAAGAAAATTTCAATGGATAGAGACTGGAAGGGTGAGGGAACAGTGCCCTCATCCACATGATTAGTAATCAGAGAGCTTCTGGTGTCCAAAAGGCCTCTAGTGGGGAGGAATGATTAGATGCTCAGTATTTTAGCTGAAAAATGAAAGTGATCAAAATTGAATGAAATGAGAATGACATCCATCATCCCATTGCAAGGAATGCAATGCAACTCGTTTTGTTGAAAACTAAGTTTGGATGAAGGCATCATCATTTTCGATCGCCATTCAGAACATGCAATTTTTATTAAAAAATTGTAGAACAGGTACAGGCTGATGACATGGGAGCCTAGTCAGCATTCAAGGAACTTTATTTAGTTTTTTTCCAATGGGACTGTGATAAATGTCACTGCTAGATTCGCCAGTTTGGGTTGTGAACATAAAATTTGTCCAATAACCTCCTAAGGCTAAATTTGGGTTCATGATGATGTTTATGTGGAAAATTATTATTTTTATGTATCAAGGTTGAATTTAATATATATATATATATATGATTTTACTGTCATATATATATATATATATATATATATATATATATATGTTCACACATTATATATATATCGATATTCATATATTATATTAAACCCATAATTCATTTTCAAATACGTATTAATTTAAAAGTTGGAATCTTATTAAACTATGTGGCATTTCATTATTAATATGGTTCAAAAGTTTTATTAATTTTAGAGGGCAAATTATGGAAACAAGCATATTATTATATAGTGGTTACCATATGGTGGATGCTTAAACATTATAGTCTATTGGAGATGTATTTTATGGTGGTATGATACATTTTATTAAAAAAAGGTCTTATATATATATATATATATATATATATATATATATATTACAATGTTTTAAGGTTTCAGGAGATAATGCGATGGCATATTAAATTTTTAAGGATGATGTATATAAATATGTGTTACAAAAACATTTTAACGGGGTTGAGGTCTACGTTTGAACCCATGACCTCCCCCTAGATAATATGCACCATTAACATTATGCCTTTGGCCCTGAACCTAGTAATATTATGCTACAAACTTGATTTTAAATGTGGTTTTTTATTTCGACGGGGAAGGCGGGGGCCAGCCCTCCTCCATGTGACCCAATCAATATGAACACATTCTAGCAACATTATTATCCACATAATGATGGGTTTAACACTAATTAATTTCCCCCTAATTAGCAGCATATTGACCAGGCGCCAAAATTTTCAGCAAGAACTGCCAAACTTGTCAGCGTTAACTCCAGTTTTCCATATTTTGAGGAGAAATTGGGGGAAATTTTTTTTTGCCATAAATGACTCAATTTTCGACCAAATTGAGCTCATAAAGAGTTGCTATTGGGTAATTGGAATGATATGAACACTTTTGAACAAGTTGGAGAAGCAAAGGATTCATCTACAGAGGTTTTTGTTGCCTTGAATAATTTTGAAGCCAAGACCCACCAGGAAGGAAGGCTATGCCTAGAGCATATGGTAACCAAATTGAGTAAATAAATAGTCATTTATTATAGATTTTGACATTTTAAAATCATTGGAATAGGTTCTAAGAGAATTTTATTCATGTAAATAGAAACTTGAGCACAATTGAGCTAATACAGAGGCCCAAGTTATGAAGCTGGACCAAGTAGATGTAGCCTAGGATGGGTGAACTCCATTAAAACTATGTTTTAATGGATTAGTTGTGATGGTTTTCTATTTTTTATGTTTTTTTTTTTAAATTCATTCTTTATGTTTTAAAATTCACTCATAAATTTCAGTTTTAATTACCTCTTTCACACACATAATAAACAAGGGAACTTGTACATCAAGCATAAGATCAATGAATAATTTTTATATTTGGAAATGAAATTAGAACAACAATAACTAAAATTCAAATTCATATCATGTATATGCGTGAAATATTCACCCAAAATTTCAAACATATCACTGACAACACAATTTTACTGGAAGGATTCATCTACATTAAGAAAATTAAAACTAGTAACATTTAAAACTACTTATAAAAAAATTATTGGTAATAAAAAAATTACCTTTAATCCACTTGTTTTAGAAGTAATGGCTTGTTCATGATTCTCCTTTATTTTATCAACATCCATGGATTCTCCTATTTTTGTTCAGTATACTCACATATCCATTAATTTATTTCTCTTGGAGGTGCTCTACATACTAATACATGATGGAGATGTTTTCGGCAAACATTAAATTAAAAAATTAATATGTGTGTGTGTGCTTGTGTGTGTGTATTTTTCTCAATATATATGTTGACACCTAATATTTGGGATTAGTAAATCTATACAAAATAGTGTAAATAGAAAATAAGGAGAATAGGAATATGAAGAGACATTGGGAGATGAAGCCCAAGAGTCTCTCCCTCCATATATATATCCATGATCAGTGTTAATGCAAAAACAAAATTCATTTGACGAGTTACCTATTGGTCTCACATGGTATTAGAGCCAAATCAATTTTAACCTCCCTCTGCTATTATAACTCCCTCATGCCTATGTTATTCCTATTTTGTAGAACTCACACCCCTTACATTTATCCATAATTTGAACTAATCGGTTCGTGGTCATTTTCATCGGTTGAACTTTCTGTCACTCGGAGTTTATATTTCGTAATCCCTAATCGAATGTGCATTTTTTGTGTTCAAAGGCTAACATCTGAAGACTACGTTGATACCTTATGGAGGTCGAAACATTTCTAGAGTTGAGGTATGAAGATCGTTCATATGGAGGTTGGCATATATTGTGTTAAGTTTGTCTTAAATTGTGAAGAATTGTGTTTAAGTATCATGTGATTGTGTTTAAGATTCATGACTGTGTATTTTATGTGTTCTCCATGCTTGTGGCTTGAATCTACCTCTCAGTTTCTGTATTGTGATATTCATACATCCCTCCTCCCAGTTCAATAGACAATAATACCGTTGGACATTGGTATTACTCTGCTCACATACCGCTCCTCCCTCATGTCTGTGTTAATTCCTCAGCCAATGTATTTTGTTTTAACCTCAAGTATTAGGTACCATTTATTCCATATGCATACACAACATAACATATAACCCCTCTCCTGCCAATGTGACTGTATCATGGTGTTGACATTGAATCCAGATTAATACTGGTCCATACCACTACTCATGGCTTTGGAATTAACTCTCGGTAAATACTCGTCCCTAACACTATGTAGCATAATCGTGGTAATATTATGAACCCACCATAATCATACGTACCATAAAATACTCTTGAATCCCTTTCTCAACCATTTGTGGTTTGTCTAGTCAATACAAATGAACACCATACATAGTCCTCATCCCTTCGCATACCACTGTTCCGTGAACATTAGTTATATGTTGAACCTCATTCATATACACCTTCCCATATAACCCTCCCCCCATATAATACCTCCCCAATATACTAACTTCCCCAAGTAATAACTTTGCATATAAATTTATACCATAGTTATATTTTTTATAGAATACCAAAGAAATGTTTTTCTATAAAGAGAATTACAACCAAAACCACATTTTTTTCACAATATATTTCCAGCAGAGTATATATTTTACACAGTACACAGTCCTTAAGATACATTCACAAAAATCAATTGTTGGAGTATTCTGCTCTAGAAAAGATAAATATCTATAATGGTCAAGGAAAATTAAACACACTCTCACTTTTGAGTTGTGGAGAGGGGTTTGTGAAGGAGAAGGAGATAATGCACCTGCAAAAAGAAATTTAGATAAGGAGATTTCCATTTGGGAAAATAAGAACAAAAAGGCCTATGCCTTGATTGCAACATCTGTAAACGAAGAGGAAAGTCACCATATTTCACCATTCTCAAATTCTTTTGATGCCTAAAATAAGTTGAAGGAATTGTATGACTCACACTCTGAACATGAACTTGCTTATTTCATGATTAAATTGTTTAATTTTGAATTGAAAAAAAATCACCCTGTTTATTTAGCATCAAAACTAAGATCCATTATTGATGATATCAAAACCACTGGTGTTTAAATATACATTCCTCTCATATCTTATGTCAAGGAAGTTGGAATTGTATCCCACTTATTCATATTACCTTGAGTCATTCCAAGTGTTTATAAACCTCAAGAAGTTTACCTTTCACTCCCTCGAGAAGAAGTTTGCTAAGAGAGAGAAGGATTTTGGGAAGAATAAAACTCTTCAATATATTGAATAAGTTTCATGGCCTGCACATAGATAGAAGAATCATGGATCAATCTATGGAATAGTCTTATGAAGCACCCTCTCCCCCACATAAATATTTAGCCATTGATGACACTTTGAGTAACATGATTGATATAATTGGGAGACTAAATATTGATTCCACCCCAACTTAGTCAACTGAGTAGCCCGGGCCATCTCACAAAGGTCCTCCAAAATGGTTGGCAAAGATATTTAAAAGTTTTTTTTCTGATGAGGCTTGAAAGACAAAAGCAAGAAGCACAACCAAGAAAAATGGAGGTGATGTAGATGATTCTGATTCACCTATTCATATGGATGTTTCTTATGATTGTGAACTAAATTTGTCTACCTATTTTGAACTAACATCCTTAAAAAAGGGTGCTTCTTATGATGAATGGAAAGAAGCGATGCAGAAATAATATGATGCCTTAATAAATACTGACACCTGGAAGTTAGTTGATCCTCCGTTGGGAACCAAACCAATAGTCTGCAAATGGGTCTAAAATAACAAGTATAAAGCTCATGGTTGTCTTGACAAGAAAAAATCTAGGCTTATGGAAACATGTTTTTCACAAAAGGAAGGGGTTGACTCTGAGGATAATTTCCCCCACACAAAAAAATGGGCTACCATTTGGACACTCTTTTCCTTGGTAGCTCATAATAGTTATAAATTCCATCAAATGGATGTAAAAATAGCTTTCTTGAATGGATATATGAAATAATATATTTTATGTCCCAGGTTGGAGGATTTGCTGTGAAGGATCAAGATCAACACAAAGTATGCAAGCTTGTAAAATCCTTGTATGGCCTCAAGCAAGCATCGTGAGCCTCGTATGAGAAGTTATCTGGGCATCTTCTAAAAGTTAAATTCAAACATTATGATCTCGATGGTGTAGCTTTGTTTGTCACGAAAGTTGGAAAAATAGTTGTATATGTTGTGGTATATATAGATGAAATTTTGATGACATGGAACAATGAGAGCAACATTGCATCCATAAAGAAGGAATTTAGGAAAGGATTTGAAATGAATGACTTAGTATGTGTTCACTACTATCTTAGTATTAAAGTAACTCAACATCCGAAGTTTATATTTCTCTCTCAGGAGAAGTACATTGGAGACATGTTGAACAATTTTGTCATGGCAGAGTGAAAAACTATGACTACTCACATGGGTCGAAAATTAAAGCTCACATCTATTTAAGGAAACTAATTTGAGGATGCAACAAATTATAGACAACTTCTAGGAAGTCTCAACTACATGACTATTACCAGAACAAACATTTGATTTACAATAGGAATCCTCTCTAGGTGTATGAAAAAACCTTGTGAGGGACATTGGTTTGATGCAAAAGGAGTTATAAAGTACATGAAGGGAACTCAAGACTCTGGACTCAAGTGTACACAAATGGACTTCAACTTGATTGGATACTTTGATTCAGACTTAAATGGAGACAAAGAAGTCGCACTATATACTTCAGGTTATGCTATGAATCTTCGATCACAAATTGTCTCCTATAGGTCACGCTAACAATTAGTTACAATAGATTCCACAACCAAGGCAGAATATGTGGTAGATGCTGAAGAATAAAAGGAAATTTCGTGGCTCAAGAAAATTCTAGAAGATTTGCAGTAGAAGCAAATGCATTCAACTCCTCTTATGATTGAAAGCACTTTTGCAATAAATTTGGCCAAGAACCCAAAGTTCTATGATGAAACAAATCACATCAATAAAAAATACCATCTGATTCGACATCATGTTTAGGCCAAGACAATCCATCTACGCCATTGTTTGAGAAATGAAAAAATTGTAGACATCTTCACTAAAGATCTCAGAAGAGAAAATATGAAAGATTTAGAATGATGCTTGAACTCACCAACATTCGTTCAGATTAAGGAGGGTAATGTTGACACCCAATCTTTGGGATTATTTATGTAAAATATTGTAAATAGAAAATAAGGGGAATAGGGATATGAAGACACACTGGGAGATGAGGTATATCCATGATCATTCTTAATGAAAAAATACAATTCATTTGAGAAGTTACATCCTGGCCTCACAATATATATATGTGTCTTTGTGATATATATATATATATATATGCCAGAGATTTCGTGAGTAATTTAAAAAAATAATAATAATAACGTTACTTTAAAAATTAGTGTTGACCATATATAAAATATTTCAATTTTTATACATTAAGATAGAGTAATTGAAAAAAAACACTTTTTAGTATGAGAGATATATGTAATTCCTTCATTGAGATGAGAGTTAACACCTATAATATGCTAGAAATGTGTAACATAACATTTAAACATTTTAGTTCAGTGAAAACAATCCATGGTATTTATGTGGAATATAACCTATTTCAGTGTGGAATTAAACTAGCATCCATATTAGTTTGATGTTATATTTACATATATATTTAGCTATAGAAAATGATGGCATTCAATCCATGTATACTGTAAATAAAGGTAAACATTTTTATTGGGCGGGGAGCAACTTGGCACGTGCCTAATTTTTTAAATTTATTAAAATTCAATGAAACTTAATAAAAACTCTTACAAACCACAACCCTTGATGAGCATTTAAGAGAAGCATATGATGATCATATTCCCTTGAGAATCAATTTAGGCTGTTAATTACAAAATTAAAAATAAAAATCAACATATCCTCATCCAACTTAAGTTGAAATAAGAAGCATTAGAAAATTATATTTATATTAATTATAATTATTAAGTAAACCATCCTAGATCCATCTTAACTCTAGATCTACCAAGGGCAGAGATGGATCTGATCTCTTTCCACTTTAAAATAGCTTTGCATCTCAAAAAAATCGATCCGTCTTAGAGCTTGGTAGATCTTGAGTTAAGATGGATGTAGGTTGGTTTACTTATTAATTACAATTAATATAAATATAATTATTAATTTTAGATAGTATTATATATTATCCAAGCCTATACCATAAATAGAGATTAATATATTATTTTAGTTAGTCATTTTCTTAATATACTGAGGTAATTGATCAATCTTAAAATAAAATGAAAATGATCATAATAATTAGATATTCAACAAATTTTGTGTGACTCAATACAATTAAACCAACTAGTATAATATTTAATTTTAGTATATTAAATAGGAATATAATATTTGATATTAAAATATTTTATTTATAATTCAAGTACTACACATTAAAAAAAATATAATAATTTTAGAAATAAATCAAACAATAACATAATAAAATTTAATATATTATCTTAGATCAAATTTTATTAAGTATTATATTTCAGAAATATGTTAATTAATATTTCATTTTATCCAAGACTAACCTTATTAATTCCTAAGAAATACAACAACAAAAAATCCCATAATAAACTTAGGGCCTTGCACCTACACCATGTGCAAGATACTCATGGCTGCTGAAAGATATCATTCACTTGTAGCTAGTGACTCTAACTCCAATGCTTATGCCTTTCCCTCGCAATCATTCACTTGTAGATAGTGACTCTAACCGCCATGCTTATGCCTTTCCCTCCCCTAGTAAGATGCGCTCAGAGATATTCAAGAGCTCCTTCCCAGTAGGTTGAGAACCATCCTAAAATTGTCCCTAGTAAGATTTTCTCGAAGATATCCAAGTGATCTTTCCTCTTTCCCAATAACTGATAACCATCCCAAATCTTGGCCAGAAAGAAGCAAGTATCATCATGTGAATTCAACTTTCCTTGCATGGCTGCCAAAGTGAATGAACCAGCAAGGGAATTTTTACTCACACTTCAAGCGGGAATGTTTTCTCTCTCCTCCTTAAATGGAAAATCCCTCCCTCAGACATGGCATACATGAATGAGTTAATGACATAGAATTTTAGAATGTGTGATATCACTACATGAAATCATCTTAGGGGAGCATGTCACACCCACCTTTAATTGCATCAAAAGGTGGATTTTCAATTTTTTTAGCCACATGTTGTTTCACCTCATCGGGAAAAGAAACCAGAAACCAAATTATTATATAGTGATAAAAAGATTAAGTTATTGTTAAAGAACGTAATCTCAACCACCGGCTAGGTGTCGAAACCATCCATACAAGTGTCTTAGTTCAGTTTCAGTTAGTTGATTTTAGTACAGTTACACCACAGTTATTTATTACCAATGTTTCCAATGTAATCTATTTAACTATTTCGTAATCTTGAGAAGAGCAATTCTCTGCTCCATTTTACTTTTTCAGTTTCTCAATTCTTTTCATGGTATCAGAGCTAGCTTGCATAAGCCTCCTTGGAGAGCAGCAACATAGCCAAGAAGGAGTAGTAGAGAGGAGAAGTTGGTTGGCACGACTGTTAGGCTAATATTCTCGCCAATGCGCCGAAACAAAGAATTGGCGCAAGAATGCAAGCCATACCTGTGCCAATTTTTTGACTTGCATTGTTTTTCAATAGTCGCAGTTTTTTAATTCGGGACCGTGCCAATATGTAAGAAAACATAATGCATCTGCGTTAAGGTGAATGTGAATTCTGGTTACGCATTCATGAAGGTATGAAAGCAAATTGCGTTAAGATTTTTTTTATGATTTACGAATATCGAAGTGAAGAGTATGGAATGAAAGTCAACATATTCGAAAGTTAAAAAAAAAAAAATTAATGGCATAATGTATGGCATGATTCTAAGAAATATCCACGTGATACAAAAAAGGAATTGGCCCATGTTTACATAAATATTTTTTTTTTATTAAAGTTTTTTTTATAAAAAAATTAAATTTGTGAAAGGAAAAAGTGGACGTGACTTTTAAAGGTTTTATCTTAAGGTATTTAAAAAGAGGAAGAAGCTCTTTAAAGAAAGTTTTTTTTATTAATTTTTTTTTTTTTTATATATATAAAAAACTTAAAATGTGGAAATGGTTTTTATAAAGAGGTTATGAAAGAGCATGTGGTGAAGAGATTTAAAAGAATTTTTTTTTGAGTTTAAAAAAAAAAAGAAAAACTTAAAAATTGTGAGAGCTTTGTCAAAGTGAATGTTTAAAAGGAAATTTTTTGAGGAAGAGGATTTTTAGAAACAAGGTATTTGATGCATATGTAGACTCGTCTGTTTGTGGAAGCCAAGCAATGAGGTCATGGGAAAATCCAAGAGGCTAAAGCAAAAACATAAGATGTTCGATATATTTTTAGATCTGGAAATAAGAAGGAAAAAAGATGCCAATGCATTAATATGCATAAAAGAATCAGTCGATGAAAGTATACTTCCCTTGAATTCATATGCCAAGACAGCCAAGGATGCATGGGATACCCTTGAGAGATGTTTTGGTGCAAAGGGGAGCGTTGAAGTTGAAGATGAAGGTGGATCTGTAGGAGCAGATCAACATCGAGATGAAGAGTTTGTTGAATTCCACTGTGTTCAGCCACAAGTGGATGATGTTTGCAAAGTAAGTGTAGAAGAAGCAAAGAGAGATCAAAAATATGCTTCTGAACCCCACTGTGCACAACTACAAGTGGATGAAGAGAATAGAACAATAGAGTTTTTTGATGAAGATATGACGATACCAGCAATAGAGCTTGCTGAAAATGAAATGGTGAATACAACAATAGAGTTTTCTAAAGAAAATTTGATGAATCCAGCAACACAGCTTGCTAATGAAGACTTGATGATTCCAGCAACATAATTTGCTGATGATGACTTGTTGATTCTAGCAACACAGCTTCCTGATGGAGATTTGGTGAATCCAACAACTGAGCTTGCTAATGATATGGTAAATCCAGAGACTAATATTTTTTATTTTGACAGATAATTTTTGGCTAATGATGACTGGTTACAGATGATGTAACAAACACATTATCTCGACATGATGTTATTTGGTGACAAAATCCCACTCCATTTAGTGGAAGACAACATATTTGCAGCATTATAGGTTAGTGCAAAAGAGACAAAGACAAAGAAAAAAATAGAGATAAAGACATTCTGAAAAGAGAAAGAAGAAACAGAGAAAGAACCAAAAAAGGAAGTGCAATAGCAGAAAGCTCTCATTGCAAAGCAGAAGGAAGAAACAGAGAAAGAGGTAGAGAAGGAAGCCCAATAGTAGAAAGTTCTCACTACATAGAAGAAGGAAGAAATAGAGAAAGAAGTAGAGACAGAAGCAAAGAAAAAATTGAGAGAAGGGAATGTAGAAGCAGAGATAGATGCAGAAGTAGAAAAGGAAACACAACAAGAGAAAGCTCTCACTGAAGAGAAAAAAGACCAGAACAAATGTTATTCTGAAAATATTTTTTATTCTAACATTAATTTTCAGTGTGCAGGTACACAGATTGATTATGAAGAAGAGCTAAAGTTTATTGAAACATGGCTTGCAACACCATGTCTGGTTGAGGTCTACACAGAAGCTGTAGACATGAATGTTGAAAACGACATGCATAACGAACATGTTAATGAAATTTTCATGCATTGGAGTTTTGAAGAGATAAGATATTGTTATAATATTGTATTGGAGCAGATTGATGATGATAAATGCACTACAGGAGACAATATGTGGCAGCAACCCACATTTTTTGAAGAGTTCCAGAACATCCTTAAACAACCTGGAACTATAAAAAGACCTGCACCAGCAAATCAAGAAACTGAAGTTTGAAGGATACAACAAAGCTAAAAATATGAAACAATTTAGAGGCTACAGAATATGGAAAAAGACCAGAAGAGAACCAAATCTAGTTGAAGTCAAATTTTTTAAAATTGTAAGCCTCGTTGAGACATAGACCAACAGGTACCTGAATTAAATTTTTATGTGGTTGAAACTAAAGGGGAGTGTTAAAGAACGTAATCTCAACCACCTGCTACGTGTCGAAACCATCCTTACAAGTGTCTTAGTTCAGTTTCAGTTAGTTGAGTTTAGTCCAATTACACTACAGTTATTTATTATTGATGCTTCCAATGTAATCTATTTAACTATTTCGTAATCTTGAGAAGAGCAATTCTTTGCTCCATTTTACTTTTCAATTTCTCAATTCTTTTCAACTATTAAAAAAAAAAAAACCAAGATTACTCTAAAGAAAATTAGATTATTACAAAAATAATACGATATTATATGATTTTCAAAAGTTAAATCATTTAATTATATTAGAAACTTGAAGTAGATCAGCAATATAATAGTAACAAATAAAAGAAAAAAAATTATAGATAATCTAAAATGAACTTGAAAACATAGATAATATGGTTGATCATTTCCGATATATATTATTGCTCAAAGAAATATTTTTATATTCATTATTAAAAAAAAATGTTTTAGTTGTTAGGAAAATTGATGTAATAAGCTCAGAGTTATTATAAATATATCACCGGAAAAATTAAGCATAATTGAAAAAGATAATAACAATTATTTTGATCAAATTATATATAATTACATGCATATTTTCAAATATATTTGATTTTTTTTATGTTAATAATTATAAAAAATTATTTTGAAATATATAATATTAATATTATAATATATTTAACAGTAATATAAATGAATAATATATTTAATTGTAATATAAAAGAAAAAGGAGGCAGAATTAGACACTGAAGGTAGAGCAACAAACGTCTTTTTAAAATAAATTAATAAATTCAATATGAAAAATAGAGAATTTAGAACTAACCACCAAGACAAAAAATATTATTCAATTTATTTGAAGGTTCATAGTTCAATGGCAACAGTAAAAATGAAACGAGATCCGACGACAATAAAGTACAGATGAAACTGTTGTGTGGTCACTCATCACGGGAATCCTCTTAGGTATGGCATTGCCGGCAGGATGGACCTCTGTAAGTCTTGTCATCAACCGCTCAAAATCTGTACTTGAGTTCATGCTATTATTTATGTAAGCATCTTCCCATGTGTGGTAAAACTGTTTTTTGCTCAGAGATTGAACGTTTTAGCAATACATATCATTCCTTTCTCCATAGCTTCATCGAAGTGGACCTCCGTGGTTATGGACCTCAAGTAATGAAGGTTGGTGACCAGAGAAGGAAACCCATTTGTGAGACCATAATTCCCGAATGGGGGAGTTAATACCTCCCTAGTGGCCAAGCTTTTGGAGAACCGATTGATTAAATATCCATGAGATGTTTTGAAGTATCTAGACTAATATTTTTCTACGTTGCATGAAGAATCTTGTTAGTCATAGTTGATCAATTTCTTCAATGGTAAGATGTCACATAGTGAAAAAGATTATCTCAATATGAAAATCAATTATGGCTAACCATGTTCATCCTTACTCCAACACCACATTGTGACAAAAATTGTGTCAATGTTGAAATCAAGCATGGTCAACCATGTTTATTTCACGGTTTATAGTATTTGTCTAAGGATTTTTATATAGTTCAGGTTTATATTCTTAATCTTTTAGGTTTAATATTATTCAATTGGGTTTATAAACCCTTCGTTTTTAACTACTAATCCCTTCGGTTTAGTATTTCCTTGTGTTTGTAATATCAATCCCTTGGGTTTATTGATCTAGGGTTCATATTCCAAGGGTATAAATAATTCATAGGTCTTATAATATTAACCCGAGCTTGATAGAGCTTTGGTTATCACATCTGATTACTGTTGCAACTTTATGTTCTTCTCCTGCATCTTGGAAAAGTCCCCTTAACCAAACTGCCTCACAAGTCACTACATACATCACTTGGTACTCTGGTTCCGCTGAACACAAGGAAACTTTCTTGTTCTTTTTACTACTCCATGCAATTTCCACAGACCAAATGATAAATGCATAGCTTGTAATGCATCTCTTGTGATCTATGTTTCTAGCCTAGTCAAAATCTAAAAAAACCTATCAATTTCACATCACAAGAATCAATATACAAAATTCCATTGTCTAATGTTCCTTGTAGATACCTTAAGACGCCTTTAGTTGCAATGCAGTGGCTCTCAAGTGGCTTGGACATAAATTGGCTTAATGCACTGACTGTATAGGCCAAATCTGGTCTAGTAGTGGGAAAGTAAATTAAACTCTCGACCAAATTCCTGTACAATGCTGCATCTGCCTCTTTTGAACCATCATCACACTGAATTTTGGTGTTATGTTGTAGTGGTACTGTTGTATCCTTACACCAAGCCAGCTTAAACTTTTTCAGAAGATTCTTGACATACTTACTCTATGCTACAAAGGTCCGTCCTCAATCTCTCCATATCTCTAGACCCAAACAGTAGCGAAGCTCACCGAGGTCTTTCATATCAAACATTTATGACATATTCACCTTGATTTCTTCAATTATTTTATTTACATTTCATGTAATTATGATATCATCTACATATAAATAAATCAAAACTATTCACCCCTTTTCATCAAATGCAATATAGAGATTGGGGTCATTTATGCTTCTATTATAGCTGTGTTGTAAGAAGAATGAATCAATTTTATCATACCATGATCTTGGAGGCTATTTTAGTCAATATAAAACCTTATTTAATCTATATATTACATGTTCTTTTCCATGTTTGAAAAACCCCTCAGGTTGCTCTAAATAGACTTCCTCTTTCAACACTCCATTTATAATAATGGTCAACCATGGTCCAACGTGACATCATGACAAATATTTTGTCAATATTAAAATCAAACATGGTGGAATGTCACATTGTCACAAAATTTGTCTCAATATGAAAATGATCCATGCTCAACTATGTACCATTTTTTAATCGTTTGAGTTTTTAATATTAGTTTGATCGATTTATAGATTCCTTGGGTTTATTAATTATTTGTGTTTATAATATTAATGGATTGGATTTACAATATTAATAATGCCTTGGGTTTATTGATCCCATGTGTTAATAATATTAATAATCACTTGGGTTTATAGCAATGATAATCCCTTGGGTTTATAAAACCGCAATATCAAGTGGTAAATATTTGGTCCTACGGTTTAATATTAATCCCCTATTTCCTAATTTGATTCATTGGGTTTCTTGATCCTTTATATTTATAATATTTATCTATTGTGTTCACTAAATGATTGGATTTATAATATTAAACCCTTAGATTTATTAGTCATTTCACTTTATAATATTAGTAATCACGTGTTTATTAATCTCTTGGATTTAGTTGATATTTTTAATATACTTAGAATAAATATATGAAACATATTAAGAGGTAAATTAATAAATATATAAAAATTGTTGGCCATATTGATAAGAGATATGTACTTATTATAAATAACAATAAAATACAATTATTATGAATAATTTAAATTATATTTTAGTTTGAGTTATAACTATTAATATATTAAAAAAAATTAATAATATCTTATTATTATATATTTTATTATTAAATAATATATATATATATATATATATATATATATATATATATATATATAGCATGCATATAGTTAATATTATTATCTTATTATAAGTAAATACATAAAATCTATTAGCAATTAGATTCATTATTATATAATACTTATTTTGGTAAAATACATATTAATGTTACTATTATTATGTTATATGCGAATTATATTAATGTTATAAATATAAATATTAATATATTATCAAACTTTTATGCAACAATTATATATTATATTAATATACTAAATACTGTTAATATAATAACTATAATTATATAAATATAAAACACTACTAGTATTATTATTTACATAGTTATTAATAATTATAAATAATAATTTTTAACAAAATACACGGTAGAGTTATTAATGTGGTGGATGGTGGATATAGGTCAATCTTCATATATCAATGAGATTGGTAAATGTGGTTGTAAATCTATTTCATATAAGTTTATAGAATTATATGAACCACCTTAGTAAAGTGGTTGTGCTAGTTAATAATAATATAAAAGAAAAAATAAACAAAATTACACACTGAAAATAAAACAACAAACTAAAAAAAAATAAAAAAATATGAAAAATAGAGAGTTTAGAACTAACCACCAAGACCTAAAGTATTATTCCATTTATTTCAAGCTTCATAGTTCAGTGGAAACTATAAAAATGAAATGAGATCCAACAACAATACAGTAAAAATGATCAGAAAACAATTGATATGTAAATTATTGTATTGTCACTCATCACCGAAATACTCTTAGGTATGGCATCGTTGGCAAGATGGCTCTCTATAAGTCTTGTCATCCACCACTCAAACACTTTAATTGGCTTCATGCCATTATTTCTGTAAGCATCTTCCCACGTGTGGTAAAACTATTTTTGCTCAGAGAGATTGAGTGTTTCAACAATACACATCATTCCTTTCTCCATAGTTTCTTCCAAATGGACCTCCCTGGTTATGGACCTCAAGTAATGAAGGTTTGTGATGAGAGTAGGAAACCCATTTGTGAGACAATAATTCCTAAATGATGCAGTTATTCCCTCTCCATTGTTAGAGAATCTAATCCCAACCACCTGTTAGGTGTCGAAACTGTCAGTCCAAGTGTCCCAGTTTAGTTTGAGTTAGTCAAGTTTTAGTTGAATTTTACTCGAGTCATTTATTGCTGATGTTTCCAATGTAATCCTATTTAACTAATTCGTAATACTCAAAAGAGTAATCATCTCCTCCAATTCTTTTTAGTTTTCAATTCTTGTCATGGTATCAAATCTAGTTTGCATAAGAATCCTACAGAGAGCAGAAACCTGAGAAAAGTTGCAACTAGACATGATATTATGTTTGAAAATTTGTTTATCTCCAAGTTTATGCAGTCACCAGATATTACTCATTGTAAAGTTGAAAAAAGGGTGTTAAGGTATATTGCAAGGACCATAGATTATGGTTTGTCTTATACACAATCCGAAAATTGTTCACTTTCAAGTTATATGGACAACGATTATGCAGGGAGTTTAGATGATCGCAAAAGTACCTCAAGGTATGTTTTTCATTTTGGAACCAATCTTATTTCGTGGGCATCCAAGAAACAGTCAACCATTTCAATATCTTCTACAGAGGCCGAATATGTAGCATCAAATTCAACAGCTTGTCAAGCAGTGTAACTGAGAATATTATTGGAAGATATTTGAAATATTCAAAAGGAGCCAACTCCAATTCACTGTGATAACATTTCAACAATTTCTTTATCAAAAAATCATGCTTTTCAAAAAAAGATCAAGAAAATTGGCACATGTTTTCATTTCATTCATCCACTTGTCAATGATGGGGACATAACACTTTATTTTTGTGGTTCCAAAGATCAGCTTGTAGATATTTTCACAATGCCATTGGGAAAGAATGTATTTGAATTTCAAAGAGAGAAATTAGGCATTGTTAGTGCCTTCACTTGTAATAGTTGAGGTTAGGAGGGGATGTTGAGATACTAATCTCACTATCAGTTAGGTTTCATTACATTTAATTCTATTGTCTGCTAGGTATCGTAGAAAGTTCAGTTTTACTTCAGTTTTAGTCGATTTCTACTTCGGTAATTCATTATTGATGTTTACAATGTAATCTATTTAACTATATTTGAATATTGAGAAAGGAAATCTCTGCTCCTATTTTTCGCTCTCATTCTTTGTCATGTTGAGATAATAATCTCACTATCAGATAGGTGTCATTACATTTAATTCTATTGTCTGCTAGGTTTCATCGAGAGATCAATTTTACTTCAGTTTTAGTTGAGCTCTACTTCAGTCATTTATTATTGATGTTTACAATGTAATCTATTTAACTATATTTGAATATTGAGAAGGGAAATATCTTCTCCAGTTTTTCTCTCTCATTCTTTGTTATGGTATTAGAGCTAGTTTAGATAAGACTCCTACATAGAGAAACAACCAAAGAAAAGTTAGAGAAAAAAAGAGAGGAGAGGGGAACTTGCATAAGAATCTTTGACAGAGCAACAGAATTTTGAAGAAGCCTCATTCGAAGACGTAGCACTGAACGAAGAAGTTAGCTACCTCGGTGAAGCTAGTGAAAGTGCCAATGAAATGAGTTGAAGAAAGGTTAGTTGAAAGTTTGATTTAAAAAAAAATTGTTGTGATAAAGCTCTCTATTATTTCGATACAGTGCAATACTAACGAAGGTGAACACTCTAAGAATTCGCGTTAGCGTTATTAATAAAAGTGAAAAAACTAAGGGAACGCCTTAGTTTGAAAAACTTAGAGAAATTTCAAAAGCAAATTTCCCCTCAACATAGTGACTGCGTTACATTGATTTAGCAAAGAACGTGCCACAAAAATGATTTATGGAGGTATTTTTAAATTCACTACTGTGTATTCAAACTCATCTTTTTAATGGAATATAAAGTCTTCTTTTTTTCTTTTTCTTTTTTTTCAAAAGAAGATTGATTCATAAAAGGAAGGAAGCCCATTTAAGAAAAAAGGGAGTGTGAATAAAAAGTTTTTTTTTTAAGTTTTAAGGAAAAAAAAAACTTAAATTTGTGGGAGAGTGAGTGAATAAAAAGATTTTTTTTTAAGTTTTTGTATAAAAAGAAAAAGGCTTCAAGGTACGGTTAAAAAGGAAAGGCTTATAAAAGAGATTATGGGCATTGTAATATTTTAAAAGAATTTTTTTTTTATTAAAGGTTAAAAAAAATAATTAAAATTGTGAGAAGTGAATGTGTGAAAGCCTTATGAAAGTGATTGTGTAAAACGAGATTTTTTGAGAAAATGAAATTTTTGAAAGCAAGGTATTTGATCAGCATATGTTGACTCTTCTGTTTGTGGAAGCCAAGAAACGAGGTTATGGGAAAATCCAAGAGGCTAAAGAAAAAACAAAAGATGTTTGAGATATTTTTAAATCTGGAAATAAAGATGAAAAATGATGCCTTTGCATTAAGTTGCATAAACCAACCTGTGGATGTCGGCATTCTCCCTCTAATTTTATATGCCAAGACAACCAAGAAAGCATAGGATACCCTTGAGAGGTATTTTGGTGCAAGGGGGAGCATTGAAGTTTAAGATGAAGGTGGATTTATAGCCGCAGATGTACAACGAGATGATGTGTGTGAAGAAATTGCAGAATCAACAGAGAAGGAGCAAGAAGATGCTCATGAACCCCATTGTACACAGCTACAAGTGAATGCAAATTTGATGAATCCAACTATGGAGCTTGTTGAAGAAAAGTTTATGAGTCGATCAATGGAGCTTGTTGATGAAAATTTCGTGAATCCAACAATAGAGCTTGTTGGTGATGATATGGTGATGATATGATGAATCCAACAACGGAGCTTGTTGATGATGACTTGGTGATACCAAAAACATATCTTGCTGATGATGTTTTGGAAATTCCAGTAGCAGAACTTGGTGATAAATATTTGGTGAATCCATCAATTGAGCTTGCTGATAAGAATTGAACTACTATGGTAAATCCAGTGACTAAAATTGATGATGTAAAATTTGATAATGATGATTGGTTGCAAATGGTGGAACAGAAAAATAATATACGCATGTTGTTATTCAATGATAAAATCCAACTTGAGTCAGTGGAAGACAACCTATTTACAGCGGTATAGGTTAGTGAAGAAGAAATAAGGATAAAGACAAAGACAGAAACAAAGATGACAGTTGTAAAGAAAGAAGTCTACAAATGGAAAGCAAAAACAAAGACAGAGGAAGAGGCAAAGAAGAAAGTGCAACAAGAAAAATATCTCATTGCATAGCAGAAGGATGAGAACCATACAAAGATAAAGGCAGATGCAAAGAAAGCATCCTGCAAAGGGAAACTAGAAACAGAGGTAGAGGTGGAAGTATAGAAGGAAGCGCAACTAGAGAAAGTTTCCATTTTAGAGCAAAAGGAACAAAACCAATGTGGTTTTGAAGATGATTTAACACTTAACATTTATTTCCAATGTGTAGGTAAACAAACAGATTATGAAGAAGAGTTAAAGTTTCTTAAAACATGGCTTGCAACAGCATGTCTTGATAACGTCTACACAGAAGTTGTAGATATGAATGTTGAAGACAACATGCATGATGAAAACATCAATGAAATTTTTTAGGTACAAGAGCTTTGAAGAGATAATATATTATTCTAATCTTATGTTGTAGAATATTGATGATGAAAAGCATACTACAAAAGACAACATGTGGCAACAACCCACATACAAGTCATTTTTGAAGAAGTCTAGGACATGCTTAGACAGTCTGGGACAACAGAATACCTGCACCAGCAAATGAAGAAATAGAGGTTTGAAGAATACAACAAGAATAAAAATATGAAACAATTTAGAGGCTATAGAATCTGGAAGAAGAGAAGGAGAAAACTAAATCTAGTTGAAGTCAATGCTTTTAAATTGAAGCCTCGCTGAGACATAGACTAGCAGGTATCTTAATAAAAAATTTGTGTGGTTTTAATTAAAGGGGTGTGTTAGAGAATATAATCCCAACCACCTGCTAGGTGTCGAAATCATGAGTCCAAGTGTCCCAGTTCAGTTTGAGTTAGTCGAGCTTTAGTTCAATTTTACTCCAGTCATTTATTGCTAATATTTCCAATGTAATCCTATTTAACTAATTAGTAGTACTCAGAAGAGTAATCCTATGCTCCACTTATTTTTAGTTTTCAATTCTTGTCATCCATTGGCCAATATTTTGAAGAACTGATTCATTTAAATATACACCAGATGTTTTAAAGAATCTCGACTAATATTTCCTATGTTTCAGAGCCTGTAGCGCATGAAGAAGCTCAACAAAATCTTATAAAAACTAGCACCTATAATTAAAAACTAAAGGGTTGTTTTGGTTATTTGATAATGCTAAGACCTTTTAAGTTACACTAAAGTAAGTGCCTGTAATTTTAATGTTATAATGACATTCAAATATATAAAACTAAAATCACAAATTTTGAACATTGTTGTGTATAAAAACATTTTATTTTTTAAAACTTTACAAAAAAAAAATTAAGAAATATTTCATTATTTATGTACTAAAAATGCAGTAAAAAATGGCATATGCAGCACATTAACATACCAATGATAGGAAAAATCAAAATTGATATAGTTTGATACAATTTATATAAATAAAATTATATGTTCAAAAAGATAGTTTATTTGTCTAGATTTTATATTTTTACATCATCTTCAAATTTATTGGGTCAGTACCCCTAATCATCTTCCAAGTTAATGGATTGATGCTTTTCAAGGTCTTCACTGCCACTAATGTCTAAGAGACCATCATTAGCTTGCACTCACTCTTCTCTTAGTAATATTTTCACTATTTTTCTATTATATATTTGTGAATATTGGGGTTGTAACATATCTTGACAATTATCGATAAAGATAGAGAAAATTCCAAAGACTTCTTATACTATAATATGGAAATTAAAGGAAATGCATCCTATCCTATTCTCCTCGTACAAGTAAGTCTTCCCCCATTAAGAGTAGAAATATGACTTCATACCTACAATACAAGAACAAGATATACTTCCTAAGATTGCTTCAAACTCTAGCCAAAACCAACTTGGGATAAAGTATAAAGTTGGCATAAAGATGTAATAAATATTGAAATACTTGGTTAAGGAATTGGGTAATAAATGAAAAATTCACTCTACATAATAATGATCATATTAAAAATATTATTAAATCTTAATTTAAGGATAAATTATGGTTTTATAAGGAACTAGAAGATAAAAGTAGATACACATTATAAAGAATTGATAAATTCTAATCTATAAGATTAAAAGAATCTCTATTTTTTGTTTAAGGTAAAGAAAATTAACATTTAAAAAATAAGAAGAAACACTTATGGGATCAAAAACTAAATAGGGTGTCTCACACTTTTTAAAATTTAAGGGTTGAAAATATTTCTGAACTAACTTCATATTAGAATGATGTAATACCTCTCAGTTCAAAAGAACAATTACCACTGTAAAACTATACAATAATTCATATATATATATATATATATAGATATATTTACGTTGTAATGCATCCCCCTTTGAGAAAAACTTCCCTCATGCTCACATGTCATTGCTTTATGCCTTTGGATTATATGTTAGAAAATTGGAGGATGTTCAACCATTCAAACATCCTAGGTGAAGGGATTTGGAAGGAATGGTATCAAGATGTAGGCATATGGTTTATTAAAACTTCCCTTTTTATTTTCGTTATTTGTTGGATGAATGGAGAATTGAGGTTATTAAAGGAGGAGTTTTCTTTCAGAAATATAGGACTTTATAAGAATTTTTATTGTATTTTGGAAATCTAGTTCAAGGGAAAACCCTCATACAGAAGGATCCATGAGGCCATCGGATCTTGATCCAAAATTGGCACACCACGATTTTCATTTTTTCCGCTGGTTTGTAAATTGGTGGGCATGTTTATGAGATTGAGATAGAGCTAATGAATATGAAACACCAATACTTAATAGCATACGATCTTAATCTTTAATAGATTTTGTGTCCATCATTTTGACCAAAAAAGTAGTCTCCAAATTAGTCTCGTTACACTGTCGGTTTTCCTCTATAATGCTCTCGATTACATTCAACAATATTGGGCGTAAAGTGTCCTTGTTAGTATATTCTCGAACTTTCGAAATATATTTTGCAACTTCCCAAACTCACAATCAAATCCATAGGGTCAGAAATTTATTTGAATGAAATAAGAAATTTTCAATCAATAATACTTCCTTTCACCATTCCATATCAGCATTTAAAATGCATAAAGAAAATTGTAATATAGGAAAACCAATTGTTAAAAATTGAGAAAAATAATCTATATATGAACTCTCAATAATATTCAATAAATCTTATGTCAGAATCAGAATCAAATTGGAAAGGATGATTCCTATGTGATATTATAAAAATTTAGAAACAAAAATTAAAGTATGTGGACATAATACATTGTTTTACAAGATGAAATAATAAGCACTGCGGGATATGTGACTCCTTTGTGAATATTTTCAGCTAGAGAGAAATATTGAGTATTTTCATTCCAAAATTCATCATAATGAGTGCGTTCAAGTGGTGTGATTAGATATAGCAATATATTAGGAGCATGGAAGAAAGGAACCTACTAGATCAACATGCACTAAATATAAGAGGGGAAAAAAATAGAAGTAAAATTATTTAGGAAATAAAAGGTTAATTTAAGATCATGCTTATATGAAAGAATACAATACACACTTAATAAAACAAAAAATTGATAGGAAAACATGTTTATTCATGAAATATAAGAGGAAGAAAAATGAAATTAAAATTATTTAGAAAATAAAAGGTTAATTTAGGATCATGCTCACATGAAAAAATACAATATACAACTAATAAAACAATAAATTAATAGGAAAAAACACGTTTATTTTTAAAATTGTAACATGGTTACATACGTAATCGAGGAATTATAAAGATGTATTTTTTATGTTTTATTATTGAAAAGTATGTTGAGTTAATTATAATTAAATTAGAGTAATCATATAAATTAAATTGTTGGTAAACTAATAAAATATGGCAGAATCAACTATTATTGAAAAGTTGTATTGGTTAGCTCTACTCTGAGAGACTACACCAGGAGGTACTTCGTGCATAGGTCACTCTACATTATCCTTAGAAATCAAATAATATATAGGTTACATGAAAATAGGAAAGTTAGAACCAAAACCTAAGAAATAGGAACAAACTCCTAATCTAAGGTTTAGGCTAACTGTCTCTCTCTAATATAGATTCTCCACTATCTTCAAAACTCCCTCTTAATGGAGAAAGGGTTCACAAATAATTGTAACATGTACCTAAACATCTCAAATTTAATTCTACAAATAGGCTTCGTAAAAATATCAGCAACGTTATCAAAAGTATTATAATAGACAATATGGATTTGTTTTAACTGAACTTCCTCCCTGACAAAGTGGAACTGAGTATCTATGTGCTTAGTGTTTTTATGGAACACTGGATTATTTGTGAGTTTGATGGAGCTCTGGTTATCACATCTAATTAATGTTGCAACTTTGTGTTCTTCTCCTACATCTTGGACAAGTCGCCTCGACTAAACTACCTCACAAGTCACTACACACATCACTTGGTACTCTTCTTCCGCTGAACACAAGGAAACTATGTTCTTCTTTTCAATAATCCATGCAATTACCCTGCACCTAATGAAAAATTCATAGCCTATAACAGATCTCCTGTCATATATGTTTCCAACCTAGTTGGAATCTCAAAAACCTGTCAATTTCACACCACAATAATCAATATACAAAATTCCATAGTGTAAGGTTCCTTGCAGATACTGTAACATGCTTTTAGCTGCAATCCAATGTATCTCAAGTGGTTTGGACATAAATTGGCTTAATGTACTGACTGCATAGGCCAAATATGGTCTAGTAGTGGTAAAGTAAATTAAAGTCCCGACCAACTGCCTGTACAATGTTTCATATTCCTCCTTCGAACCATCATCATGGAAAATTTTAGGGGCTAATATTTGTAGGTGGGCTAATTTTCCATGTTGTTTCCAAAAAAAAAAAATTTCCAATTTCCATTTTTTATAAAAATATTTCGCCCAAATTTTATAATATAAAACTATTTTAACTTAAAAATCACCAACATCATATAGAGAGTATATATAAAGTCATTATAAATTTTAATAATTCTACAAAAATATCAATACAAATTTTATAGTTTGCATATTATGGACTAGTGAGATTCACCAAGGTTTTAAACTTCAAAATATTTTCCAATCCTTCAAATTTTCCCTGACCATCATCACACTGAAGTTTGGTGTTCTGTTGTAGCGACAATGATGTAGCCTTACACTAATCCATCTTAAAAATTTTCAGAATATTCCTGACATACTTACTTTGTCCTAGAAAGTTAAGTCATGAATCTCTCCATATCTCTAGCCCCAAATAGTAGCGAAGCTGATCGAGGTCTTTCATATCAAACATTTGTGACATCTTCATCTTCATTTCTTCAATGATTTTATTTGCATTTCTTGTAATGATGATATCATCTACGTATAAATAAATTAAAACTATTCACCCCTTTTCATCAAACACAATATAGACATTGGGGTCATTTTTACTTCTATTATAGTTGTGTTGTAAGAAGAATGAATCAATTTTATCATACCATAATATGAACATTTTTTAGTCCCCATACAACATTCTTTAATCCATATACTAAATTTTATTTTCCCTGATTGACAAACCCCTTATTTTTCTCAAAATAGAATTCCTCTTTCAGCTTTCCATACAAGAAATCAGACTTAACATCTAGTTGGTGCATTTCAAGTGGTGTTTAGTAGCTAAGGAAATTAAAATTCTAATTGTATTAAGTTTCACTACAGGGGCAAAGGTTTTCTCATAGTCTATACCTTCTTTTTGTGAATAATCCTTCGAAACAAGTCTATCTTTATACTTATATATGATGCCATCTACTTTAAATTTTGGTTTGTATAACCATTTACAACCTATGGTTTACCCTTAGGTAATTCAACTAACTCCCAATTTTATTTTATTTTCAGAATTGATTCAGGTTCCTCTTCCATGGCCTCCCTCCATTCATTATATTGACTAGATTTTTTATAACTAGAGGTTTCAAAAACACTTAACATGCTAGCTATAAAATCATTATCTTTGTATCTTGTAGGCAGTTGTGTTTTCCTACTTGATCTCCTGAGAGTTGGAGTGACATCCAACATATTCTGATCATCTCTTGATGGAGTGGGTTTGATGATTTCATCTGAAATATCTTCTTATTTTTGCTGATGTTGTTGATGTTGCTTCTGTTCCTTCTGCTCTTGTCTTTCTTCTGTTCCACTAATCCCTTCTTGCACCAACAATGGAATGTCCCAATCGTCATTGTTGTTTGCATTGTTTCCATCATGTACCTATTCATGAAACACTACATCTCTACTCTCAAAAAATTTATGAGTAGAGGGATTAAATAACTTATAAGCTTTAAATTTGGTACAATACCCAAAAAAGGTACATTTTATGACATTTCCATCAATTTTATTTCTGTATTTCTTTTGTGGATGGGTGGATGCTTTGGAACCAGAAAATATCAAATTCTTAATAAAAGGCGTAAAACCTAATAAGGCTTCAAAAGGTTTTTTAGATTCCAAACTTCTTGTAGGATTTCTATTTTTCAAATAAATAGACATATTTATAGCTTCATCCCAAAATCCATTAGAAATATTCTTACCTTTCAACATATTGCGAGAACACTCAATGAGGGTTCTCTTTCTCCTTTCTACAACAACTTTCTTCTAAGGAGTGTGGGGTATTGTATATTATTGCAGAATTCCATGTTATTTAGAATATTTGTTGAGATCAGCCTTCCTGTACTCTCCCCCCATGATCCGAGCATAAAATATTGATTTATTTTCTTACCTTCTTCTCTATCATGCTTCTAAATTTCTTGAAGTATTCAAAAACATGACTCTTTTTGCTAGGAAAATATACCCACATAAATATAGTACAGTCATCAACAAACAATAAGAAGTAATATGCACCTCCCAAATATATTGAGTGCATTGACCAACATAAATCACTATGGACTAACTCAATTATATATCTTTGTTTTCTATTAACATTAACAAGAAACTCATCTCTATGCATCTACCCAAGAGCACATGCATCACAATCAAAATCACTATGCTTTAAATCAGGAAGATGAGTAACCATACCTTTCTGATGAATTAACTGCAAATCTTTAAAATTTATATGACCAAATCTCTGATGCCATATTTCTTCCACACATATTTCTGGTGATGTCAACGCTTGATATGGCACACTTTTCACATCCAAATTCTAAACGCCACCCACACAAATTCCTGATGCAATGGTATTCATAGAATCTAGAAAATCTTTAACAACATAATATGATTTATAAAATTCTACCTCAATATTCTGATAAGTTATCATTGAAACATAAAATCATATTCTTATTAATGTCGGGTACATACATCTTGTTCGAAATGATCCTAGTATTACCATACGGCAGAATTATAGGAATGTTACCATGTCCTTTTATTCAGTACCCTTTGTCATTGTCAAGGTATATTTTTGCTCCATTGTTCATGTCCTTGAAGTCCTTGATCCATTGTCTATTGCATGTCATGTGGGTGGATGCTCCTGAATCCACATACCATGTATCTTCTTCGTCCTTCTCATCACAATTTCCCATGAACAATCTTAGATCCTTGTTATGGTCATCATCTGCAAAATATGCAAAATTTTCTGCATGTCTCTTGTATCTCTGTTGAACTTCATAATATTTCTTCTTACGATAATTCTTAGCCATATGGCCCCATTTTCCACACTAAAAAATTTTTAATGGTGGATCATTCATGTTTGGTGACATACCTTGAGATGGATTTGGTATTTTCTGTGTTGCGCCTCCACCTCTCTATCCTCCATTCATGTTTCATATGAATGGCTTCTTCTTCACCATGAGAGCTAGATTTCAATTATGGGATTTCAATTTCATCCACCTTTCCTCCTCATGCACGAGGATCCCTAACAATTCTTCAAATTTGGGGGGTTTTTCTCTAGCATTCAAGCCTATTATAAACATCTCGTAATCGTTAGTCATAACATTCATAGTAACAGTTGCCAGATCAGTATTACTTACATCGGATTTTCTTTTAGGTCCTTTATGCGTATGATGAACACTGATACTATCTCATTATCCTCCATATTTATGGAGAGAATCTTTATTTTCAGGAACAATAGGTGATTCGTATTTCTGATTTCATACAGGTCTCTCAGAGTCGTCTAGATTTCACTCGTAGACTTGCAATATCTGATGTGAGGGATGATGCAGTATTTGACTACCATCTTTAGCATCGTTCATGCCTTGTCCTGCCTCTTCTCCAAATCTTGTATTGTCGGAGTTGTTGCACCTTCTGCAATTGTTGGTTCCACCTCATCTCGAGTTGTTATCCCCCATGCACTATTCCCTTCCAGTATACTCTGTAACTTGAATTTCCAAATTAAATAGTTGGAACTGTCGAGCTTGTGGCTCTCATTCAAGTATAATTATATGAAATTATTCATCTTTCCAAAAAAATTGACCTCTAGCAAGTGACAGAAAACCAGATGCACAACTAGATCTACCCCTAGATCCACAAAAAAAACAACAATATTAAGAAAGAAATCTATTTGTTCTTCGACCTCTTTGGTAGGCTGCTCTATGCAATACACCACAGGCTCACTCTATCATGGATCAAGATTATAACAATACTTATGCTACTGCTTCCTCTGATTCCACAACTCTCCTGCTCGCCTGACATGATCACACTAGATTTGGAGGCACTCTGATTCTCTTTACGATCTCACTGGATCTGCAAGCACTCTGGCTCCTCTACATCATCTCACTGGATCTGTAGGAGCTCTAACTCCTCTATCACGGTCTCAATGGATCTTTAAGCACAAGCTCTCTACTCCATGGGCACAAGCTCTCTGGCTTAAATCGGTGATCTGCATCACCATCACTCTGGCTTCACGACTCTCCACAACACGAGATCTTTGTCTCTTTTAACACATGCTCTCTGGATCCTTCAATATGACCGGATTGGATCCTCGATTCAAGAGATACACTGGCTCTGTCGGCACCCTAGAAAATTCCAAATCTCGCACTGGTCGTGCTGGGCATAAACCCTATAAGTGGTAACATAGATTGGTGTGTTTTCTCCATGTGAATCTGTGCGGATTTATCAAATCAAAAATTTTCTCGAGCACAGATTCACACTAATAGATGTGTCTGTGTCTCAAATGGATGCGTTGATATTCTCACGTACTAGAGAAAAAAAAAATCACACAACCTGACTTACGGTTACCCTTAGGTCATCAAGGGCTTTTCGTCTACCGCATGGATACTGACAGGATCAAAAGCACTCTGCCTTTCACTCAACCCTGTAGCTCTGACACCATGATAAAACATGGACGAATCAAATATTATTCAAAATTTGTACTGGTTAGGTCTACTCTAAGAGACTACAACATGAGAGACTTCCTACGTAAGTCGCTCTACATTCTCATTAGAAATCAAACAATATATAGGTTACATGCAAATAGGGAAGTTAGAACCAAAACCTAAGAAATAGGAACAAAATCCTAATCTAAGGTTCAGATGAACCGACTCTCTCTAATATAGATGCTCCATTATCTTCATCATAAAATTTGATAAACATATCAAAAATATATCTCCATTATATATCTCAATATCATTAAAATTAACTAAATTATGATATTATTTTTAATTATTATTATAATTATTAAAAGAATAAATATATTAGTTAAACATAAAGACATTTTAAAAAAGCATGTAATAATATTCATTGATTCAGTTTATCATGGAAATTCTTAACTTTTAAATAGGTCCTCTTATAGTACAGTGGACCAATACCACTGCTTATCAACACCACATTCCTAATATTATATGTGTTGATATGATATTTTATTTAATTAATTAATTTAAGATAAATTAAGAAGAAAAAAAATACAAGTAAATTTCTTTACGAAATAAAAATGTACTTTAAGATCACGGGAACATCAAAGAATACAATACACAACTACTAAAACAAGAAATTGATAGGAAAACATTTTTATTTTTAAAATCGCATCTTGATTTTGTTATATGTTTTTAGCATTGAAAAGTGTGTTGATTTAATCATGATTAAATTAGGATAATCATATAAATTAAATGGTTGGTAAACATTGATAAACCTATCAAAATACATCTCCATTATAGATCTCAATATCATAAAAATTATCTAAATTATGATTTTATTTTTAAATTATTATTATAATTATTGAAAGAATAAATATATTGGTTAAACATAAATACATTTTAAAAAAACATTAAATAATATTCATTGATTCAACTTATCATGGAAATTATTAAATTGTAAATAATTCCTCTTATAATACCATGGGCCAATACCACGACTAATCAATAACACACCACTAATATTATATATGTTCATATGATATTTTCTTATGATATGAGTAAAACAAAGTTTAGTGCTTGGAAAAATCCCCTCTCATTGACAGTCCAAATGTGATTTCCATAAATGTAAGTAGAAATTACGATGATGGAAAGACATTTTGATGTATTGTTTTAGGGTTTAGCCTATACTTTGATGCACTTTTGATGTTTTTATTTGTTATATTGTAGGTGACTCCAATTGAATATGGGAATATTCTTCTTCTGTCTATAGTATTGGACTGGTTTCTTGAACACATTGATCATGATAGCTTATTTTTAGTTTTTCATTTGGGTGTATAGCTCACAACATATTTTTTTTTCTTGGGTAGAACAACCTCAGAGCTTTTGCAATTTAAAAAAAGCTTGTAATAATATTCCTTCATTTAGTTTATCATGGAATTTCTTAACTTGTAAATCACTCTTATAATACAATAGGCCAATACCATGACTTATCAATACCACATGTTCAATATTATATGTGTTGATATGATATTTTCTTATGATATGAGCAAAACAAAGTTCAGTTCTTGGAAAAATCCCCTCTCATTGATAGTCCAAATGTGATTTCCATAAATGTAAGTAGAAATAACAATGATGGAAGGACCTTTTGATGCAGTGTTTGAGGGTTTTGACTATAATTTGATGGACTTCTGATGTTATTCCTTGTACTATTGCAGGTGAGTCCAATTGAGTGTGGTAATGTGGTTCTTTTGCCTAGAGTATTAGACCAGTTTGCTAAATTCATTAACCAAGATAGCTTGTTGTTAGTGTTGCATTTAGTTGTCGAAGCTAAAAACCCATTTTTATTCTTGGGTACAACATATTGGGCGATTTTTCAACCATAAACCATCCAAACTTCCACTTAAGTCCACTATTTTAATTGTAATAAGTGACTCTTTTCTCATTGAAACTATTTCGGTTAAACCGTTGAACATAAATAAGAAGAGGTTAAAGATTTCATTTTTTTAGGTATTTTTATATGACAACAAATTTTTGACCATAGAGATATGATTACAACTGTGATATATAAAAATGATGCAAATTGGCATGATGAATAAATTTGGCAGGCTTATTACCTTAACATTACTTTCCCCATTGAAAAATCACCCAAAAAAATGTACATGGAAGTCTGAGAAAGGCAGGGTCAATATCTTGGAGCTTCTCGACTATCTTGTGAGGGGCCTAGTTTTTGAATGGGGCAATACTTTGGAGGATCTCTCTAACATCATTGGAAGTGCTTACATCTGTCTTTTAGATTGCAACATACCATAAAATGTTCTCATCGAAAATTATGTAAAAAACATGTTTTAGTTTCCTTAGGTATATTATAGTAGCATATGACCAATATTTTTTCCTCCCTCGTGTAGTAGTGTAGTTAACATTGATGGTTATGTTGATGTTTATGTTTAAAAACTTTAGAATCCCCTTTTATGTTACTAAACACCTTTGAATTTTGTATATAAATAGGGTTATGCAAACAAAAGGCTTTGGAAGAAGTGGACCAAGAGATATTAGACACTCATGTTAATCTTGCAATGTGGGAAATTAAACATGAATGCATTTAAAAATTGAAATAGTAGGTTCTTTGCAAAAGGTGGATACCCCTATATACAAGGTTTGAGCAAAAGTCCTGAAAATGTTTAGATAAATAGTTCATTTGGGGGTTCAATGTTTTTGGGTTAGAATCGTATCAGTAATAAGTATTTTCATACCATTGATGAAGACCTGTATATCATACCTTTATGGTAATGTACTCAGTGGTTGGAAAGATGGAATTTTATACACATTTTCCCCATGTATTTCTATGAGACTCTTAAAATGGGGGCTTCTATATATAATTGTAAATCCACTAACCAAAAATATAGTTTGGCGGATATGTAAGATCTGGTTTGATCTTTCTATTATGTACACATCAAATTGTTTGATACCTTTGTTAAGGATTCATAAATTTGTGTGCAAGAGCTTCGTAGCTCTCAAAAAGTTTTGTTCTTTTTTCCTATTCCAATAAAAGATAAATATTATCATAAATATCTAAAATTGAGTTGATATATTTCTTGTACTCGATAGTATTAACTATATTTTTAGAAAAGTTTTTAAAATTATGTTACCTTTGAAAATCTTGAAAACATATAACTCAAAAAGCTCAAAACTCTCATTAGGAAAGTGTTCAACAAACCACTAAAACAATGACAGAGGTTATTGACAATTTGTAGCAAGCCCATCAATTAGTATCAAAAAATTTATATGTAAGACAAACACCTCATCTCAATGTAGAGAATCTCCTGCTATTTAATTTTATCATATTGAAGCATTCTAATTTCAGAGTTTATTGATATTTATTGTATGGTTAGATGAGTCTATTTGATTTTCTTCTTGTTTTCTATACAAATCATTAAGCTCAAAACATTTTCTTTGACGCATAATTATGATACATATACATTTATGTGAGAAAGAGAGAAGGAATTTGAGCGATTTGGATTTATTTCTATTCTAGGTAACAACAGTGTTTGTAATTTGGGGGAATGCTAAGAATATGTGTTACATGGGCTAATCTATGAAGGTGAGTTCTTGTTTTCTTTTTATGCATCTACTACATTGACAAGATCACAATTTTGAATGACCACACAAATGACAATTATTATTCGTTGTATGGGTTATATCCAACCTTTCCATTTACCTTTCTCTAAGCTTGTGAGATTTGTGATTTGTTGCAATTTCTCCATTGTTGGCATGAATGTCACTCTCATGTGGAATTTTGTTTGTTCTTAGTAGGTGATACTGATACACTTGTTTTCTTTGTTTTGCCAAAAAAGTATCCCACTCCTTTATAGGATTTAAGTCAATACCCTCACTTTCTCACCTTTTATGTTCATTTGTATGTAAAATAAATAGTTTAGTTGTTGTCAGAGATACTGAGAATTGTTGTAATTTTTTTTTATGGAACCTAATACATACTAAAAATATTGCACCCCATAAAAGCGTTCAAAGTATGCAAAATTGTAGGAACATATAAAATTTCAAAGTGCAAAATGTGATGGAAATTCTTGAAATTTCCTATTTATCATACATTAGTTTGGTTATGCCTTTTGGGGTGATGTTTTTAAGGATATGTTTTGACATGGATTATATCCACAAACTGTGTGGGTATAATAAATTACAAATCATCCGTAGAAAATATGGCTTCATTAATTAGTTGAATGGTGGTATTCATCTTAAGAAACATCCTATTTAATTTTGATTAGAGAAGGTTTTGTAGGGATCAGACCCCAGTAAACAAAACTTCACCAAAGTAGGCTAGCAAGAGGTGCTTCCTATCTTTGATAGTCCAAATTTGATTGCGTACATAAAAGTAGAAATAAAAATGATGAGTACAACACCCTTTGATGTAGTTTTTGGAGTTTTTTAATGAAATTTGATGCACTTCTAATTTTATTCTTTTTTATATTGCAGGTGAGTCCAATTAAATATGGGCATATGGTTCTTGTGCCTAGAGTATTGGACTACTTTCCCCAACGCATTGACCATGATAGCTTTATGTTAGGATTTCCTTTGTTTGTCGAGGCTAGAGACCCATTTTTTCATCTTGGGTACAACAACCATAGATACTTTGCAAATATAAACCATCTACACTTCCACTTAAGTCCATTATTTTAGTTGCAACATGTGACTCTTTTCTCATTAAAACTATTTCAGTTCAACTTTTGAATAGAAATAAGAAGAGGTTAAATAATTTATCATTTTTATTTTTCTTGATTTGATAACTAATTTTGAATTGTAGAGATATGATTACAAATATGATACCTTAAAATTGTACAAATTGGAATGATGAATCAATGCGGTAGGCTTATTATTTTAACATTACTTGCCCCATGGAAAAAGCACCCACAAAAGGAGTATCATGGAAGTCTAAAAAAGGCAAGGTCAATACCTTGGAGCTTCTTGACTATCTGGTGAGGGGCTTTGTTTTTGAACATGGTAATACTTTGGAGGACATATTTGACATTTTTGGAAGGGCTTGCACATGTATTGAATATAAAAAACATACCATACAATGTTCTCATTGAAAATTGCGGCAAAAACATGTTTTTTTTCCTCAATTATATTGTAGTAGTATATTACCAATATTTGTTCCTCCCTCATGCAACAATGTAGTTGATATCGATGGTTATGTTGAGACTTGTTTCTTTTTATAAAGTGTAGAATCCATTTTTATATTACTAAACATCTTTGAATTTTGTATGTAACTAGTGCTATGTAGAAAGAAAAGCTTTGAGAGAAGTGGACCAAGAGATATTATACAGTCAATTTAATCCTTTTTTGTGGAAAAGCATGAATTCATTTAAAATATTAAATGGAATTTTCATTACAAAATTAGGATACCCCTATATATAAGGTTTCAAAAATAGTCCCAAAAATGTTTAGATAAATGGATTATTTGGGGGCTCAATGTTTTTGGGTTAGAAGCATATCATTAATGATAATTTCCACACCTTTGATGAAGACATGTACAATATACCTTTTTTGTATTGTACTGAATAGTTGGAAAGATGGCATTTGATACACATGTGTTCCATATATTGCTATGAGACTCTCCAAATGAAGGATTTATATTTAATTCTAAAGCCATTAACCAAAAATATGGTTCAGTGGATAAGTATGACCTAGTTTGATCTTTTGGTTTTGTACACGTCACACTTCTTTGATCTAAATCATTGAAAGAGGTTATTTAGAATCTATATCAATCTTATCGAATACTACCAAAGAATTTATAGGTAATACAAACACATTGTCTCTGTTAAACACCATGTTAAATCACACACATGGTGTATGAGGAAGATGAGCACACACAAGAGACTCAAAGCACAATGAAGGATAAGCGTGAGGCTTTCTTATTTTTCCATTATACATGATGTACATTTATAGTACAATGGTGTGACTCTTGGTTTAATATTCCAAGGTCACTTGGACTCCATTGTGACTTTTCGCATTCCACACCTACCCATGTAGGATTAGGTGTTCCAAAATCCCCCCTTAATCCGAAGGGGTATGTGTGAGTCCAAGAAAAGAGTTGCAATACAAATCTGCAAAGTATACATGGCAGCACTTGGGCTGAATCAACTCTCTGAAATGTTGGAAAAAACAGTATTTAAGTAACTATGGTTTATATGAAATTGCAAAACTTGGCACAGTTCTCGAACTCTTAATGTAGAAATTGAAGAGCTGCTAGAGGAATTGTCCCTCATAAAAAAGGGAGACCTTCAACCTAAAAGAAGGGAGGTCTACTACGTGTGATGGTTTTAGGATTACCAACAACTCTGGAATGCTTTGAAGCATTTCCTGGAACTCAACCAATGCTGGCAAGAAGCTGAAGGCTGCTAAGCTGAAGGCTTCTACTAGAGGAAGTGTTCCTCATATATGAAAGGGAGACCTTCGACCTAAAAGAAGGGAGGTCTACTACCCGTGGTGGTTTTAGGTTGTCCACCAACCAAAGATGATGGTTTAAGGTTATCCACCAACCGAAGGCATGCTCATGGGAATCTGTGTCTCTGGCTACATCTCTGAATCCGGAATGACGAATTTTGGCTCAGGCTCGGCTGAACTGTTGGCTACAACTCTGAACATGGAATGAGAGATTGTGGCTCAGGCTCGCTTGATCTGTCATCGAAGCTTTTACATGACCACCATTTTCCCCCCTGTCAGGGACAAGGTGAGATGATGGCGAAAATTCAACTGCAAGTTTGCTCAATATTCATGAACAAGTTCTAACATGTGTCGTAAAAATTTTCTTGGCTGCTAATGCCCATTACCAAGAAGCGATCCATCCAAGATGAATCTTTTTTCTTGCAGGAGGCTTGTGTCTGAAGCATTTGTGTGAAGAATGGGTGTGCCAACCACAGTGCTTGCATGGATGAAGATCAAAACAGTGATATTTCATGTGGCCAACTCGATCACAGTGTTGGCATTTCTCAATCTGTTGTGGAAGTGGAACAGGATCTGGAACAGCTGCAGGTGAACTGTCATACATGAATCTGACACTCTGAAATATTATGGGCTTGGAGTAGTCTGGAATATGAAAGGACACATCCTTGTCATATCCAAGACCAGTTTGGTGCTTGTTGTGGACAAGCTCTTCCCAATTTCTAATGATGGGCTTGAGAAGTGCAGGTTGAACTGCTGCATCTGCATGAAAATCTGCTCTAGTGCAAGGAACTGAATGTGAATCATCTACAACTTTATCTTCTTTCTTCTGATGAGAGTCTTTCACAATCTTTTGAACAGAAACAGGTTCAGAATGGTGACTCTTTTGCTGAAGTTTGTCTTGTTGGAGCTGAGATTCCAACTGCAAAAACTCAATCTTTTCTTGCGCATCTTGCAAACAACTTTGAATGTTACAAAGAGCATGCTTGCTCATTTTTATCACATCATAAACATTTGAATGAATGAGGTTATTCAACAACATTAATGCCTCATTGATTTTGGCCATTTTCAACAACTTAGGCTCAAAAAATGAAAGGGTGTCGGCTTCAACCGAAAATGCACCCATTTACAATGTGATGCAATAAGAAATACAAGTGACTCAAGAGAACTTCCAACTATGGAAATCTCAAAGTACAAAATCTGCTCCTCAAATGATAGAGGACAATCAACAATTTTTCAACAACTCAAGTACCGAATGAAGATGAAAATCAATGTCAGTTCAATACAATATTTCTGCAAAATATGTGCAGCTGAAAACACTTGTGCAAGAGGCCTTTAAGGCAGCTGAATTTTCCTTCAAAGAGTTGTTTTCAATGATGGAAAACTTGTCTTCAAGTGTAAATTTCTTCAGAAAAACACCCTCTTATATATGCCACAAATCACAATGTCAAATCTGCAAATTTTCTCTATGTATAGTCCATTTGCTAACATGTCATTTTCTCTTCCTCTGCTGTTTATTTCTCTCTCTCTTTCCTCTCTCTCTCTGCTGTTTTTTTTTTTTTTTAATTAATTAAAAATAAATTAATGGGAATTAATTAGAAATGGAGAGAAGGGGATTAAAAAATTGGAGAGGGATTATAATAATGGGAGGAAAATTATTTGAAAGAGGAGGGGGTAGTATTATATGGGAAGGGGAATTAAAAAAAAATTAAAAATCGAATTTTAAAATTGGGAGGGAGATTTATTAAAAGGGAATGGAGGCAAAAATCGATTTTAAAAAAGGCAAGGGCGGTATTGTGAATGAGGAGGGGCGGATTTAAAAGGAAGGGTGGTATTAAAATGATGCAGGGGGCAGTAAACTGTATTGGAGAGAGCGATATTTTAAAACAGAGATGGTATTGTAAATGGAGAGGGGGCGTGCATGTAAAGGGAGATGATTGTTGGAGCTCGAGGGTCAAGTGGAAAGGGGCGGCTGGGGAAGGAGCCGTGGGTAATGGGAGTGGCAGATGTTGCTTAAGGAGATGGGTGCGCATGGGTAGAGGAAGTGAGCGTTGTAGCTGGGTAGGTGAATGGGAAAGCTCGAGCGGTGTAGGGTGAGAGGGGTGTTTAATCGCAGAGGAGGGCGTAGTGTGGATAGGGGAGGACGCGAGCGGGGGTTAGAGGAGTGGTGTAGGGGTTGTGCATTGAAGAGTGAGGCGTGAGGTAGTAGAAGAATGCAGGCGTATGGTGGGGACAACGTATGGATAGAGACGTAGGGAGGGCGTTAGAGCGAATGTGAGGGTGTATGCTGTGAGAGCATAGATTGGTTGTGATGTAGGATAGGGAATAGGTAGGTGCATCAAGGGAGCCGTGCGTTGCAGAGGGGGAGCTATGGAGTCGAGAAGCTAGCTGTGTGGAAGTGTGAGGGAAAGGTCGAATGGGCCAAGGGCTGAGCTGCCCATGGTTTGAAATTTTTTTGTTTTTTTTTGTTTTTCAACAGCAGAGAGGAAAGACTTTGTAGAATAGCAATAGAATTTTTTTCTTCAAAATATACAGCAGAATTTCACTGATATACAACAGAGGTTGGCAGAATTTTGCAGTGAAACGCAGGTACAAGACTCAGAAATTTTCCAAAAAATTGCATAAATTTCACGAAATACAGCAGTAGTAGAATACACAGTAGAGTAATGTGCAGAAATTGCAGAACATTTTCCAGTAAAAACTCAGAATTCTTTCTAGGAAAAACCCAAAATTTTCCAGAAACTCATTTTAGACGATTTTCAAAAGCTCTCCAAAATGCAGAATAAAGGTAGAAATTGCAGGAAAAATAAGAATGAAAACCTTCAGATGGGCAGTGTTGCCTTCTTCAAAACCAATTCTGAACGCTGCCAATTTCTGAATGCTGCTCTTTCTTCAAAACAAATCTCTGAATGCTTCTCTTTCTTCAAAAAAAATCTCTGAATGCTGCAAAATCACTGCTACAAAAACTCTGAGTGCTGCAAAAATGTCAAGAATTTTGCAGATATGCACATGCCATAAACACAAATGGCTCACTCAAATTGGAGCAGGGCCAGCAATCACCCGCTCTGATACCATGTTAAACACCGTGTTAAAGCACACACATGGTGTATGAGGAAGATGAGCACACACAGGAGACTCAAAGTACAATGAAGGATAAGCGTGAGGCTTTCTTATTTTTCCATTATACATGATGTACATTTATAGTACAATGGTGTGACTCTTGGTTTCATATTCCAAGGTCACTTGGACTCCATTGTGAATTTTCGCATTCCACACCTACCCATGTAGGATTAGGTGTTCCAAAAGTCTCCATGTAGACAATCTCCTACTATTTAATTTTATCATATTGCAGCATTTATAATTTCATAATGTATTGATATTTATTCTCTTGTTAGATCACTATATGTTATTCTTTAATTCTTTTATGTACAAATCATTAAGCTCGAAACATTTTCTGTGATGAAGAATTATGATACGTATAAATTTTTGAGAGAGAGAGAGAGAGAGAGAGAGAGAGAGAGAGAGAGAGAGAGAGAGAGTGATTTGCATTTATTTCTATTTGGGGGAATGGGAAGAATATGTGTTAGCTGTGTGAATTATTTGATCTATAAATTGGAATTTTTTTTATTTATTTATATGCAGATACTACATTAACATGCTTACATTTTGGAATGACCACACCGATGAAAATTATTCTTCGTTGTGTGGGTTATATCCATCCTTCCCATTTACCTTTCTCTGAGCATCTGATATTTCAAATCTATGCAAATTTCTCCATTTTTGGCATGAATGTCAGTCTCATGTGTAAATTTGTTGATTTTTACTAGGTGATATTGATATACTTGTTTATTAAACTTTACAAACAAGTATACCACTCCTTTGTAGGATTTAAATCAATGTGTTCACTTTCTCACCTTTTCTGTTCATTTTTATGTAAATAAAAAATTTAGCTGCTTATATCAGAGTTACTGAGAATTTTTGTATTTTTTTTATGGAACCTAATAGATACTAAAAATATTTCATCCAGTAAAAGTGTTGAAAGTATGGGAAACTACAGGAACATATAAAATTTGAAAGTGCAAAATGTGATGAAAATTCTTGAAATTTTCTATTCAACATACATTAATTTGGGTATGCCTTTCGGGGTGATGTTTTCAAGGACATGTTTTGACATGGATTATATCCATAAATTGTGTGGGCATAATAGATGGTATATCATCCCTAGAAAATATCGTTTCATTACTCAACTAAATGAGGTGAAACATCCTAAAAAATTTCCTACAGAATTTCGTGTGAACTAGGTGTTGTAGGGCTTTGACCCCACTAAATTAAACTTCACCAAATTAGGCGAAAAAGAGTTTATTTTCTATTTTAATTAATGTGAGGAAAATAAATTCTAGTACTTGGATAAATCCCCTATATTTGACATTCGAAATATGATTTCTATAAATGTAAGTAGAGATAATGATGATGGAAAGACATTTTGATGTAATGTTTGAGGTTTTTTACTATAAATTGATGCACTTATGATGTTATTCTTTGTTATACTAAAGGTGAGTGCAATTGAATATGGTAATGTTATTATTGTGCCTAGATTATTGGATTGCTTGCCCAAACCCATTAACCATGATAGCTTATTATTAGAGTTTCATTTTGATGTTGAGGCTTGCAACACATTTTTCGTCTTGGGCACAAGATCCTGGGAGATTTTGTAACTATAAAACATCTACACTTCCACTTAATTCTACTATTTTATTTTCAATATGTGACTCTTTTTTCATTGAAACTATTTCATTGGAACTTTTGAACATAAATAAGAAGAGGTTAAAGAATACATCATTTTTATTTTTTGCAATTTGATAACGAATTTGTAATTGTAGATACATTATTACATATTTTATATATGAGAACTTTGCAATTGGAATGATGAATCAATCTAGTAGGTTTATTACCTTAACATTACTTTTTCCATCGAAAAAATACCCATAGAGATAGTACCATCGAAGTCTGAGAAATATGGGGTCATATTTTTAAGATAAATGCATATGACACAAATAAAGCTTATTGATATAGTAATTTTACCAAACAACGTCACTTCCATTCCCAGGAAAGGCAATATTCACTTAGATCTTCACCCATTTTTCCAAAGAATGTCTTTACTCTTTACAACATAACCAGTCAAAGTTAGGGGTTCATTAAGTTTTAAAAAAATAAAACCATAGAACCATCGCATTCAATAAAGGATACCTACCTACATTCAGAAACCATCCATTCCAAAATTTCCAGGCTAACCAATTCTCTAGAAGGGTAGCAACCAGAACTAAAGCTCTTTACATAAGAGAAGCATATTTAGTAGGTATATTCCTATGCTTGATTCAATCCTCTACTGATAGGTGGTTAACGTGGTATTCCTTAACCACTTGTTTCCAAAAGCCTATATAAAAAATTAGGCTCCATATTATCCTCATAGGTAGTGCCTTCCCAATGTGATGTTCTTAGTTACCACACTTATTATATATGTGATATTATTAAAACAAGGTAAACTAAAAAATTGTTAAACAAAATATGCTTAATAAATTCAATGCACAAGAATTAAAATGAAGATAAATGGAGAGTAAAATATTAAAATATTAATGTTAAAGGATTTGTTGATAATATTCAACGACACACAAAATTACACATTTAAAAAAATAAAAATGATATATAATAGGTACAAGTTGTGATACAAAACTACAATTGATCATAAATATATCATAATTGACAATTTCAAGCACATGCATTATCATAAAGTTTTAATTGTTAGCACAAAAAATGTCAAAGTTAGATTTATTATGGCTCCTTCAACAAAAAATTTAGGTTGAAAATCAGAGTGCAAGCTGGAGGAAAAAATATATATATTCATTATGGATCCTTAAAAAAAAATCTCGAGTTGAAAATTAAAATGTACACAAGAGGAGAAAATGAAATATCATTTTCTAAGTTTATTACTAAAATTCATGTTAAGACAACTGAAAATCTTGAATATTCCCAAGGAAATCCTTTAAGAAAAAACATGTGGGAGTCACTCTAGCTCAATGTTTTTTCTTAAAAGTCTCTTAAAGGGGTCTCTAGACCTAAAATATTTAAGGAAACTATGTCAATTTACACTGGAGGAGAAAGTAGAATACCACTCTCTTTGTTGATTGTTAAAGTTTTAGATTAATTCAATTGGAAATCTCGAAGATGGTGAAGGAAATATCCAAATCCAAAACAAGTTGTGTTCACTTTTTTTTGTTGGTTATTCTCAAAATCCTCGTAATGACAATTGTAGAAGAAAAAAAGTGGTAGTTTATGATATCACCCTTATATCCTCTTTATTTTAATTGGTACCTTTGTATGAAAATTCAGTAAAGAGAAAGTAATCATAGGAAATCATTAGGAGTACTCATGGGAGACATTTATGCAACCAACTCAAAAAATAGATGAAAACATAGATAATGACTTAGAAAGCAGACTCTTTGAAGGGGAAACCTCCTTTATATTACATAAATGAACAACTATTAGATGATACAAATGATAAAACCTACCTTTTATATATAGGAGTCTAAGGGTCACAATATATCAATATGTTCACCACATGGGGACAACAATAACAATAATGGGGCTACACCTCTGGGGCACAATAACAACAATATGGGGACAACATGGGAACAATAATAATAATAATAATGGGGCTAAACTAACAATAATAAGGGGCTACACTAGTATTATGCAGACCTAAGATGCCCCTTTCCTTCAAACACGTGTTTTCCCTAATGCTTGAGTAGTTATTGATGCTTCTATATAAAATTATCATCCTCCCATGTTGAATCTTCAATGACTGAGTTTTTCCACTTGATGAGATCTTCATAATTTGAATAATTTCATACCTATCGATTTCTTCTTTCCATGACTTCTTCAGGATCCAATATGGTTTTTATTTCCATGTTAAGTTCTAACAATATTGTCTGAACTGGGACCTTGTCACCTATAACCTTCTTTAAGCATGAAACATGGAAAAGAGGGTGCACCTGGGAAGATGCATGAACCTCAAATTTGTATTCCATAGTACCAATATTTTGCAACACATTTTAAGGACTATAATACTTTGGTGATAATTTATTATCCTTCTTATATTTCTTGAAGCACATTTTTTTGTATGGTTTTAGTCATAAAAATACCCAGTCTCATACATTAGAACCTCTTTCGATGTGATCTTCATTTGGAGAACCTCATTCGATTTTTTGCCCAAGTGAGGTTATCCATTGAGATTTGGAGAACTTGTTTTTGATGCTCGATTTCATATTCGAGTGCTTGAACCATATAATTTTCTCTTAAATTTGACATGATGTACGGTGTATGATATTCATAAAGTGCCTTAATTGGGGTAATTTTTGTTGCATTATAGAAGGTAGTGTTCTAGTCCTAGCCAGAGGTAACCACTTGACCCATTTTATCTATTTATCATATATAAAGCAACAAAGATATCATTCCAAACATTTTTTCACTATCTGATTTTTCCCATTAGACTTATATGATATGACTAGCTATCAGCTAATTGAGTACCCATACAAGAAAATGATTTCGTCCAAAAATTTCTTGTAAAAATGGGATTTATGTTGCTTAAAATAGTCTTTTAGTTTCCATTTAGCTTTTGAATTGTTTCTCTAAATGTAGTAGCACCTGTATTCATGATATAATTCCCAAAATTTTACATAATTGGTATGCTTATAAACTACCACCATAATCAAAGTATTCCCTTCGGAATTGGGTAAACCTATGATAAAATTCGTTGAAACCTCATCCCGATGTTGACTTGGAATGGATAAATGTTGTAACATACCTAGGGTATTAATTGTCTAAAATTTATTTTGTTGGAAAACCAAAAATTCTACCACAAAATTTTGAATAAAATATTTACGGCCATCCCAAAAAAAATCATGTTTGACCCTGTGGTAAGTTTTTAAAATCCCTGAGGTCCCTGCTACGGGAGAGGTGTGCAATTCCAAAAGAATATTTTGTTTGAGTTGGGAATTCTTACAAGTATATAAGTGATGTTTGTACCATAATGAATCATGTTTCCAGCTAAATTTTTCATATGTATGGGGATCTCGCTGCAAATTTTGAATGAGTGTCCACACCTCTTCATCATTCTTCCATTCATCCCTTTCTTCAGTTATCCACTAAGGTTGGATAATATAAATGGAATAAAGCAATGCTTCCACATCCTCATCCTTTCTTGGGAGTGCATTTGCAACAACATTTTTCTTCCATTTTTTGTAGATGATTTAAAAGTCATAACCCAACATCTTTGTGACCCATTTTTTTTTCTCTTTTGAGGATAATATTTTCTCCAAAAAATATTTTAGACTATCATGATATGTTTTTACCTTGAACTATAATCCCATTAGGTAAGGTCGCCATTTATTTAGTGCATGTAGTATTTACAAAATTTCCTTCTCATAAATAGGTTTCTCTAAATAATTTCCTTTGATTAGATGACTTTCAAAAGAAATGTGTTTTCCTTATTGGATTAAAAATGCGGCAATTCCATTTCCGGAGGCATCACATTCCACAATAAAGGTTTTTGTGAAGTCAAATATAGCTAAGATCGATGCTTGGCACATTGCCTCTTTAATATGTTCAAAGGCCTTAGTTTCTTCTGGAGTCCAAGAAAATGCATCTTCGTTCAGTACTGATATTAGAGGTGCCGATATTTTCCCATAATTCTTAACAAACATGTGATAATACCCTATTAAATCCAGAAATCTTGGAAGATGCTTTATGTTCGCAAGGATTTCCCATTCCTTAATGGATTTTATTTTGTTAGGGTCTACCTTAACACCCTCATGAGATACAATATGACCCAAATATTCCACTTCCTGTACTCCAAAGAAGCATTTGGAGGTTTTAGCATATAATTGTTTCTCTTCCAATATTTTGAGCACACTTTCAACATGTTGAACATGATAATTCCAAGAATTTTTGTGTATTAGTATATCATCAAATAATACTAACAAAAATTTTCTAAGGAAGTCTTTGAAAATGGAATTCATCTAACCTTGAAATGTGGAAGTTTCATTAGTAAGGAAAAAAGGCATGACCAAAAATTAATAATGGTGCTCATGAGTTATGAATTTTGTTTTCAAAATGTATTCATTATTCATTCTAATTGATGATATACACAATGAAGATCCATCTTCGTGATGTAAATTTCTCCAATTAATTCATCCAATAATGCATCAATGATGAGGATGGGAAATTTTTCTTTAATAGTGATCTTGTTGGACTCCCTATAATCCGGACACATATGCCATGATCCATACTTCTTGTGCATCAATACTACTGGAGTAGGGAAAGAAATTTGACTAGGTGGAATTATACTAGCCTCTAGCATTTCTGCAACCATACATTCAATCTCATTCTTTTGAGCATAAGTATATCTTAAAGGCCTGATGTTTGGAGGAATACTTCCTAGAGTAAAATGAATAGCATTATCATGATCACAAATAGGTGAGAGTTCTTAAGGAGTCTTAAACACCTTGGAATTATTGTCCAATACATTTTTGAAATCTGGATAAGTAAATAATTTTCATGTTTGAACCTCTAGTGAGCATAATTGTGCGATTAAACCTCATTTTTCTTTATTTAGAAGATTTTTAAAGACATTAGAGCTCATTATATTTCTTGGAATCCTTGCGATACCCCTTAATTTAGATTCCTTTCCTTCCAAAGAAAAATTCAAGAAAATTTATTGAAAATTAAAATCTATCCTCCCCAAACATTGTAACCATTGTATTCTTGGTACAAAATCAGCACCACCCATTGGAATGGAGAGCATTGGAATATTTAATACATATTTCTCCATGGTTAGCCTGATATTATGACACTTTCTAGAGAAATTTATAGTTCCTCAATTTTCAACCATCACTTGACACTCTCGTGCTAGGTATAGGAAGCAATTAAATTCCTTGGCCGCCTTACAATGAATAAAATTATGGGTACTACCTAAATCAATCAATACTATTACATTTTTCTTCTTGATATGTCCTTCTATCTTGACAGTTTGAGGAGTGGTAATTCCTACCATTGCATTAAAAGATATGGTCAGATTCCTTCTTCTTTCCCTAGGGTTGGTTCCCCATGTATATCCTCTTCTTTTGAAGTTTCTTTTTCCTTTTTCTTCTTCCTCTTCACAATATATGTAAACTAATTTCTTCTCAGCACACTTATTACCTTTAGTGTATTTTATATCACAACTATAACAAAGTCATTTTTCCCTTTTTTATTCTAATTTTTGTGGTGTCTACCTGTAAGGTTTTGGATTTCAAGGATTAGAAGAACCTCCATCTTTATAGTTTTGAGTGGTAGGCTTCCTTGTTGCCATAATTTTACTTTCATTTTTTCTTGCCAACCTGGAAGCCTTTTCCAATGAATCAGATTCCCAAAGGCGAACCTCATGTAATTATTATTTAAAGTCCCTATGAATACATCAATATTTTTCTTTTCTAGAATATCATTTTCCCTTATATTCAATTTTTGGAAGTCCTCAATGTGCTCCACCATTGAACCCTTCTGTTTGAGATTTTTCAATTGGCTAAAGAAGGTGTTTCTCTTTGTATCATAATAATGTGCTATCATTTCCTTCGTAAAAATTGACCAAGTGAAATTTTTTTTACAAGATCAAAGTTATTGATACCATACAAATGTATTGGGTTCTAAATATAAAGTTGCAATGCATACCTTTTGTGTGTTTTGCACATTATGGACATCAAAATATTGCTACATCTGTAGCATCCTTGTTATGGGATCCTTGCCATCAAACTTGCTCATATCAATTTTTTGAATATGGTGGGGCTTAAATCCAAAATTAGAGTCTATTAAATCATGATTAAAAAATTTTTTCTTCTCATCATGAGTTTCCTCTACTACCTTTTTTCCATTAGGAAGCTTTTCTTGTAAAAACCTTTTCAAACCTTCCATGAAACCTTCCATGTATTTCTTCAAATATTCCATGATGGCTTCTATGTCATAAATATTATCTTCCATGCCATTCATGCCATCCTTCAAAACATCTATGTATGCATTTAGACCATCCAGGTCACCTTTTAGTTCATTTTTGGTTGTTCTATGTGAGAGCCAAATTTGTTGCACTTGGTCCTATAATTTTGAGATATCATGCTGCAATTATTCCTCTTCATGTGTCATAATAGAGATTTATTAGGGATTAATGGGTGTGGAATTCCTTTTTGGGGGAACTTTATAAATGATATCTATGATTTAATATTCCCTTGGAATCACTTTAGACTTTAGACTAATTTTTCCAAAACCTAAGACTGTTTTGGTTACAGAGAGTAATAAATTGACCAATTAGCTTCTTAAAACAATTTGCAAACTATTATAATTTGTCAGAGGTGCTCTTAAAGGCCTAGATAAGTTTTTTCTAAGTCAAAATATTAATTAATTATAAAATCAAACAGAACAATGGCTTCCAAAGCAATAGTATCAGTCAATCCTCTCCAACCTCCTATTGTAGATGTAGAACATACTCCCATAGCTGATAAATATTTCAAGATTAATGAAACAACCACAAAATTTAACCTTCTTGAGCTCCACTGTTTGAGGCATGAAAAATCCATAGATCAGGCTAATGAAGTTTTTATTTGGGGGTCTAATTTTCCAAAATATTTTATCCCATAGACTTTTGAATGCCCAAAAGTGATCAGACTATGTCAATATTTCTATTTCCTTGATCAGAGAGCCATAATAAACTCTGAAAAATAATTTTTTTTTACCATTACTGCTGAGTCAATCAATCAAATGCTCCAAATCCAATCCAAACCATATGAAATTCCTTTTTCCATTGAGTCTCTCACACAATTATACCTAAATCTAGACTTCCCCAAGAGGTTCTAGATATTCCAGACTTTCGTGCCTTCTTCTGTAGAAATTCCCAAGGTAAATCCTCCATACCCCTCTGCAAAAGTTTCTAAAATTACTACATATCATATCCATGTTGTCTTTTATTGTTGGATATTTCATTGATGAACATGTTGATATTGCAGTACTAGGTTTTTTATCTACTTTCACACTTGGTCAGCCTCCTTCTACAATTTTTTATTTTTACCAATACCTTGGTGACAATATTCATGAACAATTGGTCAAAATTCCTTTTCAAGGTGTTTTCAAGTATTCCTCATTCTTATTCCATATGTTTTTATAATTTCAGTTTGAGAAATTTTCTATAAACCTTTAGAAGCTTGATTTTGAAGGAAACCCACGGTCAGTCATATTTTGGACTCCTCTTATCAGAAAATCTTGATCACAATCCACCTATACAGATTTTATAGATTCTTTCATTCATCCTATGGTCAATTTGCTGAACAGCAGCAGGCCGCCCATAATTAGTGAAGATATTAAGAAGGTCCTATTATTTTCGGAGCAAAATAGGACAGGTGATTGGTACTTGTACCAAAAAAATACTGAGATAAGAGTATATGGATCAAGTCTTGTTCCATATAAATTTCCCAAATACACCCCTATGAGGTTATTTTCCCTTAAGTACATAAGGCAGATGCTTAATTCAGATGCAATTAATTTATTGGAAGAAAAGAAGAAGACACAATTCAAATTGAAAAATCAAGTTGGTCCTTTTATCTACAATAATATAGATGCAGGTCCTGAGGCTGAAAATAATTTGCAGGAATTCAAGTTCAGTTACAGGTTTCTATAGTATTATGATCCTCTTGGAGTGATAAGTAAACTAAGAGCTAAATTCAAACTCACTCCCTATGTACATGAAAAGAAACCAGACATAGATAAATTCTCCAATAAATCTGAATGTTTGGAGAAAACCTTGGTAGAGGCAGAGAAGCAAGGTGATACTAGTAAAAATTTGCAAACTCCAGCCTAATAAGACATGAATTAAAAGAGAAACAGAGAGGAAGGATCATACATTGCAGATACAACTAGTAAAACTAAGTGTAAATTGATGTACAGGAAGAAACCTAAGTTAAATCCTATCAATGAAGGATTATAAACCATAGAAATTATTGATACAGATCCATCAGCAAAGGACAATGCACCTCCTACAGTGATTGAAGAAGAAAAAAAACCTTCCACTTCACACACTCAACTTATTCAGAAGCAAAAAAATGTTGACTTGTCCTCTTCAAAAAAACCAGCAGAGAAGGATATATACATCATCCAGAAATAACGAGAAATAAAGATGAAAAATGAAGCATTGAAGGCTGTTACATACAATCAGTATTGGAAGCAGTCACCCAGTGACGAAAGAAGATTTCTTTCTTATTTTGACTATAATACTATGAAAAGGCAGATGAATTTCCTGCAGCCTAAATTCAAGCACCCTAAAAAACTAGCAGATTACAAAAAATCATCATATGAAAGTCAAGTAGATGACCTCCATCCCATTGATCAGATTTAATTTCACAAACAAGCTAGTGAAATTCTTTACTCAACCATGAAAAACAAGGCAATGAGTGTGCAGAAGCTTCAAAACACTCTTGAAAACATTAGAGATCAGCTCATATTAGAAAAATCATCCTCAAAGGAAAAAGACAATAGAATTAAATCTTTGGAAGATTTAGTAGTTGAAGTAGGATTTGATTCTAGTAATGTAAGAGTTGCAGATTAACTAATAAAAAAGAAAAATGCAGAAATTGTTGCATTAAAGAAGAAACTCAAGATGACTCCTACAGAACACCCTCAAGAAAAGGAATTACTACATATACAAATCAGACATATGAGATGATGAGTCTCATTCTATAGTTGACTACCTAGATAAAGGAAATGGAGAATGAAATGGACAAGTTTGTCCAAGAGAAAAAGGATAGAGAAGAAAAAGTTCCAGTCACACTTATTCGTATAGTCACCACAGTTGTACCTTCGACATTGGCATAATCATTATCTCCTATAGTTCCAGTGGCTACAACACTTACATCCACTTCATCAACAACTTCTGCAATAGATTCCTTAACAACAACAGCACAACATACATATCAAGCAAGAAAGTTAGTAAAAGCTATGAAATACATGTCTATTTAGACCAATGATTTTAATAGAATTAAAGAACAACTTAGAAGTATTGAAGATGAAAATAAACCTGCTAAAATAATGCACAAGAATGAATAACAATGGGAAAATAGGTTGAATGAGAAATAGAAGAAGTTAGAAAAATATCTAAGATTAAAGGAACCCATGGCACAAGTCAGACAACAGCCTTGGGCCAATATCATTGAAGAAGTCAATGATATTTGGCCATTAATCTAGGTTATCTATGAGTAGAAAGACTTACTCAAATCATCAAAAGAAGCTATCCAGAAGATCAAAGAAGAACTTCGTAAGAAATCTGAAGAAGCTCTTGAAATCATTAAATTTCTAAATTCTAGGAATATGCAAGAGCTAGAAGAAATTGGTATTAATGACAGAACAGAAACCATCCTATATGTTAGGAAGGTAGCTTATAAAAATAATTTTATGATATAGTTAGAAGAGAAATGCCAGAATATGGAGATTTCCATCACAAGGTTTATGATGAAATTTGATGTCCTAAGGCATAAAAGCTTTCCAAATCCATTATTTATTCATGAAAAACTAATGAAGCAATATTATTATGATGAGAATATGAGAGATGTTGCCAATGATCAAGCTAATATGCCTTCCTCACAAGGAATTCCAACAGGGAAAGTGCTCTACAAAAATTTTGATAATCTTTTCTACTTACAGCATGAGGTGAAACACATATTTGTCAATAAGCCTACATTCTAAAAATACACTGAAGCAGATGAAATATTCAGGAGAATGATGAAAATAAATTTCCAGAGAAAAAATTTAGGGAAAATATGATTGATTTACTATGAAATCATTTTGCAGTAAAAATAGAGCAGTAGAAACAAAACAGTGAGCAGTGAATAAAAGTAAAACAATAGGGAAAAGGTTAAAGAGTATGAGGTTAAAGTGTATTAGTTGAAAGGTTAAAGAAAAATTAAAAATAGAGATAAAGCTTCCAGTGTGAAAGACACTCAACCATTCCTTCATTGAGAAACAATCAAGAGACAAATCAACAACAAAAATATCAACAAGTGAATACAACAAACATTTATTTCAATAAAAACAGGGATATCTAGCATTAGTTAGAAAGCTGTTACTATCTTCTTGCATGAAGATATTTATTTCCTGTGAATAATTCTTCAATTTATTTTAAGATATTTTTTTAAAGAGTTTTTGTATAAATACTTATCATTTAGAAGTATTGAGTGTGGATGAATTGTTGAACATTTCTATAGTTGTATTATTATGAACCAAATGGTGATTATACCAATTTCAGGTCAGCAGACTCGTTTAAAGCAATAAAGCATCATATTATAGGATTCATGTGTTGGGCAACTTTAGTGAAGTATTTTCACTTCTTCTTTTTCAAATCATTAGGTGTTTCACATGCTCATATGTTTTCTTAATTCTAAATGATAAATTAGTAATGTTATTTCAGAATATGTTAAAAGCACTCTGTTATGAATTGTTTATCATTTATATGTTTTTCTTCTGACATCTAGATAAAGGAATTCTTAATTTCTCCCTTATTTCGATTGAACTTTGTATTTTCACTAATTATCCGGATTTTAGAACCTTTAATTTCTCTCTTACCCTGATTGAAACCATTTTCACCATTAGCCTTGAAGATCTGAAGTAACTTAGCTATCTTTCCCTATAAACATTTCCCTTTATACCTTGATCCTAATGTGACTACTTGACACATTGACTCCATTAGCCCAATGGAATACATACCTACATCTATCCATCTAAGTAATTAATTTCACCACCAAACAAAATCCAAATCAAAACCCCAAGTAATCCTAAATAACTAGCCTAAAATCAAATACAATCAACAAAGTTAAATCATATATAGAGAGCCCTCTTTGAGCATCAGGGAGGCTACATCCTAGGGCTTAAAAGTAGGTTTGTGATTACCTCTAATATTTTTTAAAACAGAAAAATAATAACAATTCTTGAGAATTATTGGAGTGATAACACCTGTAATGCAATGCCTTTATTACTTGTCCTATCAATTGACATGAAAATGGTATAATAAACTCTGAGGTGTTTAGATCAATTACAACTATAGAAATTTTCAGGAATCCCCCTTAATACTTCAAATTGATCAATAATTTATACAAAAATTAATACAAAATATCCCAGCAACTGATTAGGGTTTATTCTAGGAAATAAAATATCAGGATGCAAAAAGTTAGTGACACCTTTCTAACTAACTGCAAGTTGTCCCTATTTATTGGATTTGATGTTTGCTTCTCTCATATTTTCATGTATTCTCTCACACACTGGCTTTATCTTTATTATTGAATTGTATTTCATGCTTATTCTTATATGATTTGTCTTTTAACCTATGCATTCATTCACTTGGCTACTCTTTTACCAAGTTCATATTTAAACTCTGTGTTTGTTGTCAATGTGATTTTTTATTTTACCTTACTGCTCTATCTTCCTTCTATATTTTCATCTTTAACCTGACAGCTCTTTTTACTTGATTTTACTTTTACCTGTTATAGTAAATCATATTATCTAGGATCTTTATTTTCATGATTCTGGGAAATTTTATCTTTCTTTTATGTCTTTAGTAAAAGTGGATTTTACTAAAAGACATCTTTAACTTCATGCTAAGTAAAAATGTGTTTTGGAGAGTGCTTTATATGAATATGTTGTATTACTGCACATAATATTCTCTTTGAGTAAAGTCATTCAAATTCCTAACTATGGGAGTCTTGGAGTAAACAAGTTTGGAAATAGTATGAAATTGTTTATCCAATATCATGGTCATTATTTAAATACCTTCAAAAATAAAATAACAGATAATAAAATACAGGTGCGCAGGAGGCTGAGAAATGGTTTCATTGAACAGGGAGGTCTGTGGAAGGAGTTTGAACTATGGATGGCCTCAATTCTAGTTGAAAATGACTTTTTTATCTTTGCAATTCAGATTTCGCAATAAGACGGTAATTATAAAATAGGGTTTTCAAACTTAGCTAGTGTATCTCTTTCGCACGAGGATTTATGAAGGTGGTTTACTACACAGTAGGGTGGTTTATCACACAGTGTAGGAGGAGGACTAGTGGTTTGGTGGTTTTAAGGGTGGGAGTGCAATGAGACGAGGTGATGTCGCGTGGCAGGGAGGTGGTGGTGCGAAACCACCCGTGGCATTAATCTTTGGATTGTCGGGGAATGCGAAAGAGCGTGGGAGCCATTGGACCTAACAACGGAGATCAGATGGTCGAAAAAATGTTTGGGTTTTCAAAGGAACTGGGGTCAGGAAAAGGTATATGAAGATGGTTTAATATAAAGTGAGGTTAATATATTGAAATGCGATTTAATGTAATATGGGGGTTAATATTCTATATATTATATGGAGGGGATAAATGAAAGTGCTAGGTTTAACATATTTGATGGAGTTAATAAATATATGAAAGGGAATTAATATAACATATAACTATGGGTTATAGTGATATAAAGGGGGCTATAAAATATGATGGCGGAGGGGTTATTAATATGATATTAGGGGTTTCATTAAATATATGAAGTGGGAATGTTAATCCAATTGGCCAAGTGTGATATATATTTAACACTTTAAACTATGGGAAAATATGTTTTTAGGTTTTATTAGAAAATTTATGGAATTAGTCAAGGGGAAGGGAAGTTAGTGATGGAAATGGGTTTTCAACTAGGTAAGGGGGTCTTTTGAAGGGGAAATGGATAGAAAGGGATATAAGTTAAAGGGAAAGGGAGTTCTACCAAAGGAAATGACTTCCAAGATTGGAAATAGGGTTTGTAGAAAGGGAATGTGTTAGAAGGATAATAGTACACTACAACGAAAATACCCTCTAGAGGATGTTTTTGAGGAACACCTTATAAAAATACCCCAGACATTCGTTTCTAGCAAAGGTTCCTAGAGGAGGTTGGCGAGCGGAGGTTTTTGTGGATTTATTTCATCTGGCGCTCTTACCACCGTAAAATGCACTAGTGCATTCAACACGAGAAAGCACTGGTGTAGTTAAAAAAATTGGCACACCAGACACTGTGCACTCCATACACACCCGCCTGGTGTGTTGAATTTCTGTATAGCATGGGTACTTTACATAACTTCTGCACCAACGCCTCATAAAAATGCGTGAAAAATGAAACCACTCTGGTTTCCCTTAAACGGATTGGGTCGCCAACGCACTGGGCTGCCCTAAAATCCTTGTTCACCGGCATAGGGTTAAATAAATAAAAAATTACGGCCAAAAAACCGCATAAAACATAGGCACACCGGGAACCGTGCACTCCTAACACACTAGCCCGGTGCGTCATATTCCTGTACAACACTGGTTCCTTACATCACTACCGCACTGGTGCTTCTGAAAATGTGCATGAAAAGAGATATCTCATGGTGTCAAATAAAGAAAATGCATTGGGGCGCCCAAAAACCCAGCACACCAGTAGATGGTTAAATAAAAAAAATTACGGCCCAAAAACTACACAAAACATTGGCACACCGGAAATCGTACGCTCCATACACACCCGCCCGATGTCCTTAATTAAGGAACAACACTGGTGCATGTCAAATCTTCAGCACAGGTGCCTCATAAAAAGTGCACAGAAGAGAAACCGTCTGGGGAAGAATGACAGAAACACACTGGGGTCCCCATAAATGTTGCGCATCAGAAAAGGGTTAAATGAAAAAAATTATGGCCAAAAAACCACACAAATCATTGGCTCATAGGACACGGTGCCTGGTTCGCCATATTATTGTAGAGCACCAGTGCATTACAGATAGGTTGGACTAGTTCCTCATAAAATCATGTGAAAATAGAAACCTCCCAGGGCGGCATACTACAAACACACTGGTACCCCAGTAAAAACCCCGTGCACTAGAACAGGGTTAAATAAAAAACAATTACAGCCAAGAAACCACATTTTTCACTTTTTTCAGTGCTACAGAGCTCTCAAGCACTGGTGAAAGTTATCCTTTTTTGAGCCACACTGACATCCATGCTCCCATTCCACTTATTGCATGTACTGCTGCTGTGCATTGCCACCAATCTCCAACTTGAATTTTATAAAACAGTGGACGAATTTTATTTTGCAAATTATACAACCAATATGCCTCCTTGACAGGTAAATGTACATGTATTTTTCATGTTTTTCGATAATTAAACCTTTTAGTGGATTATAATTTCAAAAAACCTCAAAATTAACCATGAAACAAAAAAAATATTTGTCGCGCAGTGCGCTCGTGCCATTCGGCTTGCACCGGTTTGTAGTGTAGCCTGTAAATTTACACGCCACACCGCAACCGGTGCTAACATTATCTGCACTAGTTCTAGGGCGGTGACATTAGGCACACCGTGTTATTTAAAAAAAAAAAAAAAACTGCGGTGCAGTCGTTTACTAGGTCGTACCGTTGACAATGTGGTATCATGGTAACTTGGTGCATTGGCGGAGTTATCTACCCCGGGGCGTGTAATGTGGTTAGCACATTACATACCACAATTCAACATTGTCAACGGTTCAGCTTGGTAAACTAGTGCTAAGGGTATCCACATCGGTTCCGAGGTGGTACCAAAGGTGCACCGTGTTATTTTAAATTTCTTTAAAAGGAGTGGTGCGGTTAGTTACGTGGCTGCACCATTGACCTAGTTTAATAGTGGTGATGTGGTGCATTGAATGATATAACCGCCTCGAGATGGCTATCTTTTTCGACACACGGCTTACCGTATTTGGCCTGCATCAACGATGCGGCCTTTTAAAATACCTCATCGACGACTATGTATGGTGGCAGAAAGGTGGTGAGCTGACTTAGATATACACCCTGGGGCGTATAGTATAGTCAGTGCACTGCCCTCCTGACACTGCACGTAATGAATAGTGCGCTAAAAAAAAATTCTGGAGCACCGCCCCCAGTTCGCTAAATATCATTAGGTGCACTGTATCCAGTGCGCTCTATTGAAAGACACACTGGGACCGGTGCATGACTGTGTTTTTGGTGCATCGACCGTTTTTTTATTTATTTTCAAAAAAAAATTCTATACGTATATTTCTAAATACATGTGTCATTTAATAAAAAAATCATGTTTAATATGTCAACCATTCAGAGACGTGAAAGGAGAGAAGAGCAACAACATCAACAACAACAGGTGGAATAGTATAACATGGTTTTCCTGTGGGAGACAAGAGAGAGGGAGAGAGAGGCATACCCTCACCCTATTATAGTAGCAACGTAGGGGCTCCTAAGGAAGGTAGGCCTCCTCATGTTCTATGAGCAGGCTACTTCCCTAAAGTCCCATAGTTTGTTTTTGAGACATCTTATCCGAAGGTGTAATGCCCAACGACAGGCTTTCCAGGTTGGTATCAACCAGTGGTACACGACCACTGAGGAGGATGTATATTTTATTAGAGGGCTATCGAGGAGAGGGGTGGATTTACCCTCGTTCCCTAAGGTTCTACCTGGCTGTGTGGCAGGGGGTCAGTTAGTTTACTCCCAGAGATACATTGGAGAAAATTTAGTATCTCCTGCAGATTTTAAGTTCGTTGGAGGGTAGTTATGTATTGGTGCGTTTGGTCATGAGGAGGTCCAGTGTCTCTCACTTATAATTTCTACCATTTCGCACAACACTAGTGATGGGCAATGCATTAGTTTCTCTCTTTTATATTATGTTGATTCTTTACTACAATAGCCATGACTTATTAGGTTGTATACCATTTTTTTGCGGCAGTTATGTATAGCATTAGATAGATGTCGTGCTCATGCACAAGGGAGGGTCAACTTCCCTTTTTCTTCAGAGATTTTTTGTTTATTTTTTTAGAGGTTTCTAGAGACCAGGCCTAGTTTTCTTCGGTAGCCTTGTAGGCCGGTTACCGAGGCACATATGCACATGTGGGGGCAGACAATGACCAAAAGGGATGAGACTCTATTTCCAGCAAGGATATCAGATGATGCACTAGAGTTTCTAGCCAGTGTTGATGAGAATCCATTCATTATGGTCCCTTGTCCTTATGCGGGGTTGGATTGACGAGGGTGTACCAACATCCTCTTCACAACTGATGAGCCGCCAGATGATAGAGGTAATATTACTGTTTTATTTAAATTTATTCTAACATGTTCTTTAACATGTTTTTATTAAATTGTGTAATGAAATTGTCTAATTATTATTGTGTACTTGTATATATTTTGCAAACATTCTCTCTTTTAACAGTGAGGAGATTCCGCCACCACCACCTGATCCAGGTGTGGATCCTAATGACGATGAGGGAATTCCAGATGTCGAGGATCATCAGGAGGCCATTGCAAATCAGAGACATGATCCTGTTGGTGTGCCGGTGCGTAGCCGACTTAGTGATGCTAGATACAAGATGGAGTTTCATGACCAACTCATTGCATTGATTGTTGAGGCAGGCATCAGGCACACTCATTACAGAGACATAAAGGATGATGATAGGCTATTATGTATGTAGAGATGCATTTCATGTGACATGTATAGCCTGATGCGGCATGTTGTAGGAGTTACGATAGCTTTTCCATGACTGACAAGGATTGTTGCACGTTACGATCGAGCTGCAGCACGTGATGGATAATCTGTGAGGCACAACGTACCATCATCTCATTATCATTCACCTTGCACCATGCCAGATGAGCATGAGCCTCCACTAGCATCTAGCAGAAGTCTTCATGGAGATGAGGCTGGACCATCGGCCACTAGTATTGATATTGTTGTTGTACTACCACTAGCTGATCCATGACATTTGTATTACAGTTGTATATTTTATAATATTCCCGCTATATATATATATATATATATATATATATATATATATATATATATATATATATATGCTCCCTGTATTTTATGTTCATGTTGCAGTTGTACTTAATTTACATGTTGGTGATCATCATGATGTGTATGTTGTTAGGCCATGTTAGATATGTTCATTTAATGTGCAACTTATAGATATATGTGTATGTGATAGCATGAGTTATTTCACATAAGATGTATATTTGATGTTTGTGTTGTGATGATGTTAATATATAATGTTAATTGTGTTTTTTTAGATGATCATGATCACGATAATGCAGTTAGTGATTTTTTAGAATGTTTTTTTTAGTCAAACATGATATTTGTACAATAGTTATCATGAATGTGATATTTATTAATTAATTTAATAACAAATGATCATGATATTTTAAATTTGTAATATTTGGAATTCTAATTGTATTTAAAATTCTAAAATTGTAATTGTAATGGTATATATGTAAATCTGTAAAATTGTGATTGTAATTGTAATTTTTTAATTCATAAAATTGTAATTGTATATATGTAAAATTCTAAAATTGTAATTGTATGTGAAATTGAAAAATTGTAATTGTAATTGTAATTGTAATTATAATTGTAATTGTATGTAGAATATTTGTAAAATTTTAATTGTATTAATGTGAAATGAATTTACTAAAATTTTTAAATTTGTAAATTTGTAAATTTTAAATAATTGTAAGATAATAAATCTAGAATAATAGGATTTGTTGTAACATAATAAATTTTAGAAAATAATGCAAATAAATTCATGTACTTTAGAATTATCATTATTTTATTATGATCTTAGATATAAAAAAATAAAATTAATTTATATAGTACGCCATTGTTTTTTAGATCAACATAATTGCAAATTATCAAGTGAATGATTGATTTTAAGATGAACACAATGCAAATTACCAATTAATTCAAAATACATATTATATTAATATTTCGAAAAATTTGTTTTAACAAGTATAAATATTGATGAAATAACACATCTACCATATCACTCTCGGTTCTCATGAGCAGCCTCATTATCTTCTAGCTCGCATGGCATGATAACACTATTGTTCTAAAAAATATGTTTTGATCTAGGGTCATGTGTCAATACGAACCACCAATCCCCATACAACACATCTGGGTAAAAAACACTTGGTTGCAGTGTTTAGGGAAAACATAGGGCTCCTTAGCTTCATCGCACATATTTCTAGAGTTGATACATATTAGCATAGTATCGTGATCTTCCTTTACATTATTCCGATCAAAGGTGTCCCACCACTTCCACCTAAAAATAACACATTGGAAAGAAGAAAAATGCACTTCAATGATCTCTTGTATCTTACCAACATAACCTAACGTTCCTCATACTAGGTTTTGATCACAGTGGCTAGGTCGACTAGATTGATTGAAATCGAATTCCACTCCACAGTCTTGTGTGATGTTTCCAGCATCGGCATTTTCTGTGCCAAAATGGTGTCCATATGCCCACATAGATGGGAACAAATGCACCTATTATAAAAAAAGTTAAAAAAAGCATAGTTTCATGTGTCTTATAAATAATAATCCAATAGTTAAAATATGAAATTTAGTTGTCTTAATATAAGTTTCAAAATTACATATAAATTAAAAATATTATTACCGAGTTGTTCCACCCAATCCCTACATTTAGTGCACCCTCTTCAGCACACGGGTAATGACCGGTAGCACCATATTTCTCTCTAACTTGGTCAGCAACTGAACTGTTGGGGGATATTTTTGGCATATTTTCTTTTAAATGATTGGGATAAGGCACACTTATACCACTCAACCGTCTAAATTCTTTCCTGTCACTATCCCATTTCATCTTTTTTTGTTTGTACAATACGACCCACAGTTGTGTCGCTTCAGAATTGTAAAGAACAAATTTATTGATTACTTCAATTTTTGCATTCGCTAATGAAATCAAACCAACATTATATAGTACTTAGAGACCAAAATATAAATTATATCGAAGTCTAGCATGAATATTAATTAATTTTTGTAAATTTGAAAAATTATAAGTCGCTTACTCTTTATCAAGCACTTTTTTCCACTCAGTTGGAGCAACTCTCCTTCTCTTTTGTCTTCATCCATTTCATCATCCCAAATCACCATACCTGTTCTGTTGTCAATCTGCTTGATGTACTCACTAGAATAATAGAAAGACTCATACGATGTGTACCCCTCTACCATAGACCACTCAGGTTTTTCCCTTTGTCGAATAAAACCTTTCAATTTATTCATGTACCTCTCTAAGAAGAACATCCAAGGACAAGAAACAACACCAACTAATTCAACCTCATCTACCAGGTGGAATAGAAGACGAACTTGTAAGTCCATGGAACTTGTCGGAAGTTCCTTCTCAAACATACAAACAATATCAACTATCTCTTTACGCCACCGTGGAATGCTAGCCACATGAATATCCTTTGATGTGATCCAATGTACAAATGAAGATAATTTAGATATGGCACGTCATAGATCTTTAGGGAATTCATGTTTCACACACCCATGCACGAACAAAGGATAATGACAGTGCAAAGTTGTAAACACGTGAAATAATATAAAAAATTAGCTATGTTTTATGATCCCCGCATGGGATAAAATTTATTAATATAACAAATAATAAAATCATTCTTTTGGCATTATACATACTCTTAGAATATTCAAATGGTCATGTGATTTCAACCCCAAAAAATGGTCATCCACGATGAGGCAACGTCGTAGTGAATATCTGTATGAAGTTGGAACCCTCACATCTATTGTAACTTCCTTTTCCAAAGATATATCATCTTTTTTTCAAATCCATGGGAAATCACCTTCTTTGAGAAACCATGAATTAGAGGGACCAGCAGCTGCCTCTGATCCCGTACTTTCTAATCATCTTGGCAAATTTTTCTTTTTAGTTTTTGAAGTAATAATATATTTCATAACAGCCAATGTGTCACTTTTTTTCGTTGATATGTGCCTCAATAAAGAAGATGAAACATTTTTAAATATATGCATGGGATCTAATAAGTGTGAAATCTTAAGATGCTCCCAATATGGGAGGTCATAAAATATAGATTTCCTTTTTATCCCAATGGGAAATTTATCAAAATAGGTGTCGAAGAAATCTGGATCATCGAACATAGGCTCCCCATTTGAATCGAACATTTATATGAACTCCTTATCCTTCTCTCTCTCATATGCTCTAAGCCATTCAGTTGGTGTCATTATTGGAGGCCTTTGGGTTCTCTCTCATTTACCATTGAAATCGGATGCTGCTCTTCTATAAGGGTGTTCTTCTAGTAGGAATACCTTGAAGCAATCATACACTAGCTTTCGTAGGTCCTTAGACCATCTATCTTTCAGAGAAGGTCCACAACATTTACATCCAAAATACCCTTTTGTTATAAGACCTGCGAAACTATATTTGTATAAATTAATTAATATGAATGGCACGTTAAAGAATATCATGAAGATTAGAACAAATATTACAACAAATTAAATAACTAATATGTGAAAAAATATTGTTACATATATAAAAAAATCAATAAATTAAACATGTAATTTACTAGAGAAAACTCCTAAGCCTAGATAATCATGTGTCGTTTAAGCACATATGCCATACAATGTAAAACTCCTCTCTGATGTGATGGGTCTTGATACATCGTATACATTTATCCGATCCCATACTTCCTTCAATTCATCTACCAGTGGTTGTAAGTAGACATCCATATTCTTCACTTGTCTTCTACCAGGGACTATGAGAGCTAAAATAAGATGTTCATTTCACGAACAACCATGAGGGGATATTATTATTGATCACTACTACAGGCCAAACATAATAGTTGTTGTTTCAGAGAGAATATGGGTTGACACCATCCATGGCTATGTTGAGTCGTAGACTTCATACTTCATCCTTGAATTTTTTGGGCCATGTATCCTCTATATGCTTCATGGCTATTGAATCAGTTGGAATTCACATAAATCTCAACTCACTTCTATGTGAGGCATGCCATCCCTGCAACATAGCTAATTCTTTGCAACGAAAGAGCCTTTGAATCCTCGGGATTATAGGCAGGTGCCTCAATATCTTAAAAGGAGGACCAATACGTGATTTACCCTTATTTTTTTATTTATCATGTTTGTCATGCCCACATCTAGGACACAAATATTTGTCTTCATATTCTCCTCTATATAGAATACAACAATTTAGACATGCATGATATGATATGTACTAAACAACCAATATTTTCAACAATTTCTTTGCCTCTTCGTAGCTACCGAGCAAGACATTATCACTCAGAAGAACCTTATCTTTGAATAAACTGTATTTTTTGATCATGGAAAAATATATTAGTATATGTACATTAATGTTGATATAATTATTAAAGTTTATAAAATTTACCATTTGCAATGTTCATTGCAGTGTACTAATTATATTTCAAATTTATATAAGGGGAGTACTTTATGGTAACTTACCTCAAAAGTTCTGAGAAACATGCATTCGACAAGCCAAACTTTGCTTTCAAGTTGTACAATAACATTTTTGTCCCCAAATGGGTATACTTTGACTAACCGCCAAGTCCAAAGAGAGGGGTGGTGGAAGAAAATTTAAGGCTTTGGAAAAAGGTGTCAGCGATATGAGCATCATCCCCTAGCTGATCATCATTTTGGAATGCATCTAACAACATTTTCTCCATGGCAGTCGTATCCCTTAAATAATCATCCATACCAACCTATATTTGATTGCCTCCATTACCAGCTTGTGAAGAACTACTATTGTTGTAGTCATTCCTAATTGGTGAATCTGGACGTAGCGGGAATTGAATTGGTGGTTTATTCAACCATTCTTGGTATCGTTCCTCTCCAATTTTTTCTCTTAGTTCAGTATTATCTCGATTTTAAATTTTCCTGGGGTGCAACAGAAGATGGTGGGTAGGTCGTTCATCATCACCAGAATCCTAATAATTGAAAAAAATATATTTGAACATGATTAGTACAAAATATATGATATCAATTAGTGACCACGTTGACAATATTGCATGATTATAAATTTGTTTGACATTGAAATAACTACATATTAATAAATATATATACCAAACAATTATAATTATAATCACCATCATTGTCCCGAGATTGTGGTTATATGATGAAATATTGTTACAATTGGTAGGGTGAGGCCGCTGTCCATTTTCATCTACCAAATGTGCCTTGCGGTATGCAGCTCCTGATAAGAACTTCTGACTTTTTGGAGCATTTTGAATATTTTGTGCATCTAAAATTGATGTTGAACCTATATGAGCCTACAAATTTGTATACATTATAAATTTAATTAAGTTGTGCATGATTGACTGCATGGATAAAAAACATAAATTCAATTAGATAGTGAAAAATAAAACAAATCTGAAGTAAATATTATGTCTCCAGATGGATAGGGAGAACTCCGCGATGGATTTTGAGAAATATTATGGAACGAGTTGGATTTTGAAGAACTGTCCATTCCATATAATATATGATATTTTTCCCTTCATTTGAGAAAAACAACAATAAATTTTGGTGCGCAAACCTAAATGTAATTTCAGTGCGTAATGTATATATAACCGCATCGGTGCATTTTTGGTATTGTGCACCGATGTCATTTTATAACTCGACACACCAGTGTGGTTCTCGATTAAAGGATGCATAGGTAAACGAATAACCAAAAATAAAAAATCATAACCCTATTTTATTTAAGTGAAAAAAGCGGTAAATTGAAAAATGGGTGACAAAATATTTTCAAAAATCTAATTTCATAAATCATTTTTTTAAATACTAAAGACTTTTCATTATTTCACTATTTCTGCAAAACAATTCAGCAAGAGATTTGCAGGATACATACCTGGAGCAAATAGAGCATGAGAGCACTGTGGAGCAGGGAAATATGTTCAAACAGAAGTATTCAGACAATCAGAATTCCAAACCTCTAGTGATTCAAACCTTTTACCATAGAATTTCAAATGATGTGAGTAAAGTTAATTGTTTTTTTATTCTTTTTTTCTGCAGTAAAAGAAAAAATCCAAGTCTATTCTTTTTTTTTTACTTTTTCTGTAGTTTTTTTTATGAAGTAAAATTACAAAATCAAAGTTTATTGTTGTTTTTTTTTTTTTTTTTTCTGTAGTTTTTTTTACCGTTTCTGTAGTTTTCAGAAGAAAAAAAAAAGTAGAAACAAAAACCCTAGATTATTTTTTTTCTTCCCTTTCTTCTCTCTCTTTCTGTAATTTCACAATTAAGGATTTTAAATTTAGATTTATAGGGTTTGTATAGTCATATGACATCCAACGCACGTGACAACTTGCATAGTCAGATCCTAATCCATGTTGCCCCTTGTCTCAATCTAAAAAAAAATAGATTTTTTTTGTCAGTGTGCCCTGCGTAACATAGCACACTGGTGTGCTCTGTTATACCAGTGCACTGTGAAAGTACAGTGATTAAAAAAAAAAAAAATTTATTAGTGCGCCATATGTAACATATGGCATCGGTGCACTATTTCATTTTGGCGCATCGCAAATGTGTTTTTTTGTAAAAAAAAAACATTTTAGAAACAAACCCTACATTATTTATGTTTCTGCCCTTTCTTCTCCCTCTTTTTGTGATTTTAGAATTATGGTTTTTCAATTTATATTTATAGGGTTTGTATTGCTAAATATAAGCCTAAGAAATCTGACCCATGGGAGGAACTGCAAAGTCCTATCCCAATCCATGTCGGACATTGCGTAAATTAAAATATATATATATATATTTTTTTCAGTGCACCCTATGTACCTGAGTGCATCGGTGTGCTCTATTATCCCAGTGCACCGAGCAAGTACTGTGATGACAAATTAGAAAAACAAAATATTTTTTCTTAGTGTGCCATTTGTGAAATATTCATCCGGTGCACTATTTCACTATGGCACACCATGAATGTTCTATTTCGAAGAAAAAAAAACTTTCAAAAAATACAAACCTTACATTATTTTTGTTTTTTCCCTTTCTCCTCCCTCTTTCTGTGATTTTAGAATTAGGGCTTTTCAATTTAGATTTATAGGGTTTGTATTGCTAAATATAGACCTAAAACATCCAACAACGAGACGATTAACATAGTCATATCCCAATCCATGTGGGCCCTTGCATGAATTAAAAAATAAAAATAAAAAATTTATCACTACACCTGGCGTTATATAGCGCACCGGTGCTTTGTATTTTACAAGCACATCGCATAATTAATGTGATAAAAAATTAATAATTATTTCTTTTTATCGGTGCACCATATGTAAAATATTTCACTGGTTTATGCTACACAAACTAACACTGGAAGATTTTTATTATTTTATCACCGTTAACTGGTGTGGTGATTGACATGTAATGTACTAGTGCTCCTTGTTGACATAGAGCACCGTATAGTCTAATATACTGCTTGTGCGGTGCATCTAGAAGACAGCCATACATCGGCGTCGGTGCGTACACCATGAATGGTGCATCGGTTTCTTGAGATTTTGTTTTTACTTGAAAAGTTGACAATTTATTTATAAATATATTAATGAATGATATGGTACAGGTTTGAGATTGATAAAGAAATGACTAACAAGACATCAAGTAACAAAAATACTCATAACACATGAAGAAAAGCAAAAAAGGCAAGTTCCTTGTAATTTTTTTACAAAAATTATTATTTTTGAACTATATGTAAGTTTACCTAATATGTATTGTTACTGTGTATCATGCAGAGCCACAAAATGACAAAGCTCTATAAGATTATCTTTGATCTAGGACCAGAAGAGCATAAAAAGTTGATGGAAAAACTGCAAAAGGATGAATAAGGTAAATGAAAAAATACTATCGATCCAATATGAATTTATTTTTTTAATTTTCATTAATAATATAATTAAAATTATTAGATAACATGTGTGAAACAATCTATTAATTCACATATGTTTAATGTTCTACACGGACCAACAACTAAGAAAAGGAATGATGTTCTAAGAAAAGAAAAAAATATAACATGCAAATGAAAATAAATTTCTCCTTAGCTCATCTGGAGTGGTGTTGGAGGTTAACGAAAGGGGGAAAATTTTTTACAGAAGTTTGAGGGATCTAGTGGAACTAATGTATAGATGTTCTTTCCACTTACAATACAAAAACCAATCCAATTATTCCAAGAACCAAATTTTATCTAAACTACAAGAAGAGTTTCCAGAGAATTGGTCAATGAGACATGTCAGACTTCTAATAGAAAAAACGTAGAACAACAAAAAAGAAGGAATGAAAAAGTAATATTCCTTTAGATGTCTATCTACAATTATTTATAAATATCACTTTTCTTATACTTTCTTTTCATAAATCAATATAAAAATTAAATAGTTTATTGTGATGTTACATTTTCAGGAAGATTATGAAAATCTCAAAAGATGAACGAGCTGATATCAGAAATATGCCCGTAGGAATGTCCAAAAAGGTGTACAAGGAGATGGTCAAAGAAATGCACAAAATTGCATCATGGGAGGAGCCATCTCAACAACAACGTGCTTCAAATGTAATATGTAATCATTGAATTTTTCGATCATTGGGTACAATAAATAAACAATTTAGCATTAAATATTAATTTTCAAGTATTTTCTTGTATAAAATAAAAGAAAATGGAACCCATTCAGCACATAAAATAGGACGACAAGGAAGAAAAGGATTGATATCTAAGTTTGTGAGTAATTTTTACTTCCTTATAACAACTTAACTAGATTTCATTTTTGTATTTTTTAAATTGTTTTACAAAAATAATCATTGAATGTCTTCAAACAGGTGCTAACATACAAAGAAGAATCATCAAAGGAATTGGTTGAAATTGGGTTAAATATGGGTTGTGAGTATATGTTGGCATATCACAACTTAATTGTGGAATTTGTAAGCATCTATCAATCTTGTTTTACTTAGGTTGATCTATAATTAATAGAAAAAATAAATATTTTATATTAAATATATGATTTGTTATGGGGTATAAAACTTGCAGGAAACAAAGTATGGCAATGTGCCAACAGATCAAATCTTGAAAGATGGCATGTTACATGGTTTTGAAATAATGTGTATAGTTTATGAGTCAATTGTTGCATTGGTACGTCATTTCTTTTCGATCTACATTGATGTATACTATTTAATATTGCAATTTTCATTATTCTCACCAATGTATAAACACTCATTACAATTTATTTTTATGTTTGTAGATGGAAGGTTAAGAAGAAGAAAACAATCAATTCCCTGAACAAAACATTCTTGAAAATAACCCAAGTCATGGAAGTAGCTCTAGCAGTGACAACAGTTCAAGCGAAGAATGATGATCACTATGTTTGGATATCAAAGCAAGGCATTGTATTTTTTGAAAAATGTCTGTGAAATCAAACATTTTCTTTAATGTAATGGACATAGTGTCCCAATTGAAAGGTAAAGGGATACTAATAACTGTCCCATTTTACATGACAAAGAATGTCTTATTCATATATATATAATAAAAAATGTTTTAATTTATTATATTATGTTCTCTATTGTCGATATTACGTTCTCCAATGTCATTCTCTAATGCACTAATAAAAATTTAATTCATATGAATATTGTTATAAGATATATATGTGTCGACTTTTGATGAATAATGAATTTTTAAAAACCAAAATAATTATCATATGATATAAAAAATTAATCCAAACATCACATTCAAATGCATTAATAAAAATTTAATTAATATGAACATTGTTATAAGATGTGTGGACTTTTGATGAATAATGAATTTAAAGAAATCATAATAATTGCACTGTCACAGGTTGATGTTTGTAAAAAATACAAAATGAAAACCGGTGCGTGTATTCTTATACCGTTGTGCTTGTATTCTTAAGCGCACCGGTGCGTTTTTATGACCTATGGGCACCACACAAATACCAAAAACAGTTAAAAATATCGAGCCATTTGTGCGGTATGGTGCTCTAGTGTGTTTATGTATATATACACACCGGTGCCATTTTACGACCTACTAACACCGCACGAATACTGATACCAATTATAAATTCGATGTGTTTGTGTGATACTATGCACCGGGGTGCTTTTGTGTCTATACGCACCGATGCATTTGGATGACCTATAGGCACCCCACGAATACCAATACCAATTATAATCTCAGTGCATTTGTGTGATGCTGCGCACCGAAGCATTTATATGTCTATATGCATCGTTGTATTTGTATGACATATTTGCACCGCACGAATATTGATACCAATTATAAATCTAGGTGAATTTGTATGATACGGTGTGTTGGTACTTTTCTATAAGTCTACACATCGGCGCGTTGATTCGACCTATGGGCACTGCTGAAATTCGAAGACCAATTAGAACGGCCCCTTGCGTTGTATCACCAACACTATGCTCGGTGTTGTTTTATACCTTAACGGCCCGGTGCATTCTCCTTCGACCGCCACGGGGCTCCGGCTATAGGTACGCATGGGTGCATTAAATCCTGATTAGCAGACCGATGAAAAAATACATTTGTAATAACCTCCTGTCGCCCATTTGTTTTTGGTTGTGTTGAATTTCTATTAAAATATCCACCAAAATGTCCATAACCATAAACGGATGTGGTAGCATATGTTTTTTTTTGACAATTTTGGCCAATTTTATAACACTAAAAACCTCCTTTATAACCTCTGCTAGAGGGTATTTTCCTTGTAGTGGTAATAAGAGACAAACCATTTGATGCTTTCGATGACTTGTGAAATTAATCTACCTACCCTTTTTTATCCTAACATTTTTATTTCCTTTATTGGGTGCATTTGAGCTTGCTGACCATTTTGAAAAGAAAACTAACCAACTTGTAACCTTATAACTTCCAATGGCTCAGATTAAACTAATGAGCACTTTTTATTCTCTACCTAACTACTAATATACCAAGATTAAATGGTTTGGCCAGATGTTTATAAACTAACTACCATGACATGAAATTTAAAAGTATCAATGAATCAAGATTAAACTGTTTGATCATCAGGCATTTTGAACAAGTCGCACATAATATTATTTGCGAAAGTAAAGTATCTAGAGTAGTGGAATTTGAATGTGCAACACTTTCACGATCCATGTTTGTTTTTTTTGTGGGGTTCATACTTTATATCCTTTTTTAATCTTCTTTTCTTTTATTCCTTTGAGTTTTCTTTAGCACATATCCTCTTCTCATTTTTTAATATGGGATAAATTTAGCAGAAAGAAAAGTTACGTACAATATTACAAGATTAAAAATAGCCAATTCAAAACTATGATCCCTATTATTATAGGACCCTAAAAAGAGGTTTTTAAACCATTTCCTTGCCTCTCCATCTATATATTTCATGAACAACCTCAAGAATATGTCTAGATATTCAATACTAATGTTCTTAGAAACTGTGTAGAATGTTTCCACATGCTTTTGAGCTATTATCTCATCTTCTATAGTGAATGGAGGAAAAATTTTTAGATAATCCTTTGGAATGTGATACATTGGTTGAGGAAAATTCAGAGGAGCATACCTATTTAGAAAAACCTTAGGTATAACCATGTTTTCACATGGAGTAGGGAGGTTTATAGTTGTAGATGTAGATGAAGAATGAGGGACAATAATTATTAAAATTTGTTGTGAAACAATTGTAGGGTATGAAGAAGTGATATGTGAATTTATTTGACGTCTTATTTTTCCAGGAATACTAAGAAGGAGAATGGAATTTATTTAGAAAATCCTCCTTCTCATTTAGGTGTAAAGAGAGGGAAATCAAGAGAAATAAATTTTTGTTGTGAAAAGTACAAAACCTGTGACAAAGATGGAGGGATGTTTATGTCAGCCACTTGAGAACTAGAAGTTGAAACTTTTATAGGGATATCTTGTGTGATTTGGGGTTTTAGGAGACCTCTCTCTCCAATTTTTCTTATAAATAAGCTTGAAATTTGTTTTCTTGACCTCAAATATGCATATGATAGAAGTTGGTAATGTATTGCAAGTTGTTTTCTTGAACTCAAAGATCGATAAGATACAACATTAACATTGTGGTAATTGATTGTAAAAGCATGCCAACAAATTCAAACAAGGCATTCTTCATGGAGGTATTTTTGTTAATATGGCTCATTATAAATGAATTCATATTGAAGTATAAAGTTTCAATCTCAACCTAATTTTTTATATGTTAAAAAAAAAGAACGTCACATACTTGTAATTCCCAAGCTTCTAAAGCCCCAAGACTCCACCTACACCCAGACCATATGACCAGTCTTAAGGAAAGGGATTTTTTAATAAATCTTATAAGATCATTAAAACACGTCACAATGGTGTAGGATATTGGATTCAATTGCTAAATAGCAATAATATTATTTTCAAACATGGTAAATGATAGGCCACAAACCCACAAGGTAGAAGTCATTGTAGCCAAAAATGACTTAGGAATCTAATATAAAAGTTATAGATATATACAATGATTGTAAAAACATAATTTAATGGGTATGATCGACTTTAGAATAAAAATAATGCATTAAGTCAGCATGATTGTCATAAAGCATAAGATCATATGATATCACAAAATTTATGTAATGAATATCTATCAGTGCTTTAGCTCTGTAGTTCAGTGCATAAATAAATTTGGGATTAATTTCGATTGAAGTATACATAAAATAGAGTTTTCAATGGATAATCCCAACGACAGTTTTGTCAATTTGGAAGTCATTGGAATAGTGTGATTACTTCCCATGACCTACTTACCTCAGTTGGTTGAGTTAGTTCGTTTGTTTTTTTTAGGTTAAATCTAACGTGGTAAAATATCAATTAGATCTATGCGTTTTATCTAAACAATTTTTTATAGTTACATCTATATAGTTATTAACATCTAGTTGTTTCTTGATATACCCTTTTCAATGTATTTAATATACTGACATGAAGTAATGAAAGGTGTGTAAGAGTGTAAGGGATCAATACTTCATATTGTTTTTACCATCGAAATATTAAAATGTCCATAATCGCCATGTGGTTCTTCTTATACGTTGAAGTATTTACTCTATGTGAGTATTCTCTCCTCCTCATTTCATTAGAATTGTATTTGAGGAAGGTTGGATCCATCGTTCACTAGTTGAGTGAATTTTGTTTGCATGATATGGTGTTGAGTTGAGTGTATAGCATGGTACCTAGAAAGAATACAAAAAAAACTAAAATTTTCCAAAGGAGATGTCATCCATGGTTAAGCTTATCACTGAGAGGGGAATCATTGAAGAATGTAGATAACAAATTCTTAACAGTGATAAAGTCAATCTATAGAACTACACTAGCTCAATGGAAGAGGGATTCTTATTCTCTTGGTGTTGTTTTGGTCAACATTTGTTTCAACTATAAAAATACTTAAGTACATACTCAGCAATGATTCCATTGCAAATAGTGATAAGGATAAGGATTAGTGGATAAATTCCATGCATTTCTTCATTATAAAATATTTCAGGTTAGTTACATAAAATATAAATAATAATAATACCATTGGAGTATATGTAAATCTATAAGAGTTAGTGTTTTTATTTTGTGCTTTATGATGGAATGGCTTAAATTGACAAGTCGTTAATTTTTTTGGATAAACTTACAATAACATTATGAGAATTCTATCTATCATTTTATGTATTCTAGTAAAAAGGTCATTTAGTTTTACATATTCTGAACAATAAATAAAAAAAGGAGAAGTTTAATCATTGTAATTTCAATTTTTTAATCAACGTTACTAGAGTTGTAGGAAAAAATAAAAAAATTAATGGCATCTAGAGCCATCTAGGACAACCAAGATTAGCATTTTTTATAGATAAAAATTTTGAGGTTTGGTCAGCTAAGATGACAAACATTCTTTAACATGAGTATTTTAGAGATGCGAATGCAAATGGGTTCACATAACCAAAACAAGTGATCATGTATCCTTAGAGGCTATGGAAAATGCTAAAGGATATTAGTTAATTGAAAATAGAAGGAACCATTCAAAGTTACTATGGCTTATTCAACAATGATTAGAAGGGACAATTTTTTCAAAATTTGTCGTAGAAAATCATACAAAGTGAACATGGGACAACTTGGGTATACCAATGCATAGATAAATTAAAAATACCATAGTTTCAAATGCATAGAAAAAGGTTGAATAATTTTGAGTATGTTAACTAGTTTATGACTATGAGGGATATAGTAAATCAATTAAGAGGACATGGAGAAATTTGTTGAGAAGGTTTAGAGGAGCCTTCCTATGAAATTTATGGTCTAATTTTTTTCCAGTTATGGATCAAATAATATGGCACAACATTCCAAAAATAAATTAATGGGATCTTACTTCCTTCAAAACACATATGCAAGTCAATAGAGGAAGATGAAGGAATTTTAGAGGTAAGTGTACATATCCAAAATACAAAGAACAAAAATTCATGTTCAGATGAAGTATATACACCATAGAAAGGAGACGTTTCTTGCTAATGGTAGCTGAAACACCCATAAAACCTATAAGAATGCATAAGCATCAAATTGGCCAATCATGCTAACATTAGTACCAGTTATAAGGGCTTCCATAAAAATTTGTGTGTTGGATCTTATAATTGTTCCCATGTTTTTTATGTGATCAATTTTTCTCATGCACATACCACTGTCAATAATACTCAACAAATTAAACATTCCTATTGAATTCTTGGCACACCAAAAATATTCATGATCAACAATTTCTTCAATTCGTCAAAATTAGGGCACTTGACACAACACCCTTTTCTCTATCAACATTTTATGATTAAAATCATTTTTAACACTTACCAATTATTTTTCTTTTGTTAAGGAAATGTTCCTTTTCTTTTTCAGATTCAGGCTTGCACAAATTTTTTCATTGCATATTCAAGACTTCAATTTGCATGGTGACCTTATACTATTTCTTTAACCATTTTGAGCTTCAATACTTTTATTAAAATAATTCAATCTGAAACTTAGGAAAATATATTTTCATAGTATTAAAGGAACATTATTGGGATTGAAATCCCTGTATAACGCTTCACTCTTCATGGTTTCTACTCTTATATTAACATGAACTATTTGATTATACTCCCTTCATTTACTTGAGCAACGGCCTTGAGCTCATGATCACTTCAATTTTTCATAGAAGTCACATGCTACTCTTTCTTCGTTTTCAAAAATGTGATGGGTTTCATTCCAATTTATGTATCTCCTTCTACTTTCTTGTATAATTTATTTATATTTTTTTCCTACATTTTTATAGTTTTGTTTAAATAATTGGCCAAAATGCCAACAAGATTGTAGTATACATAACACTTTGTGTAAATTACAAAGGAGGAATAAATGTGTTTCTTCTCATGTATTTATCCTAAGATGACTTTACATTCAACACATTCATACTTTTATTTGAATAGGTTTTGCAATTAGTTGCATTATGGAAAAACTTATTACATCAATAAGACTGTCCATAAGAGGAATTTTTGTACCTTGTTGGAGCTCCTAGAGACATCCACTAGGTTGAAAAGAGGTCAATGCATAGTACATCCATATTTTTTTTTGAAATATTTGTATGCTAAGCTATAACTTAAAAGGATATTTATACATTTCATCGATATCTTCCTTTAGAGAATAACCTATAGGGGTAAGAGGATATATTTCATGAGAAAATTAGCAAATAAATTCAGTTTTACTACATATACGCGATTACAACCTTTAAATATGGTGTTATTTTATAAAGAGAATATTATTAAGGAATTTAATATTTAAAAGCACAAGGTTTTTGTCTTGATTTGGGGTGGCCTAGGTTCAAACTATATTGCGCACTAACAAAACCATGAATCACTTGACCTTTCGGCAACGACCTGTAACCAAATCACAGTCTCACCCAAAGTGACTATGGGAGAATACATAACCAGGTTTCCACAACCTTGAGGGGTGTGTCAATGCGGTATTATTATGTTTTATTGCCTTTAACATTCATAAAATACTTCACTTCATTAGATTAATAGTTAACATGCCTTATAAGTCCATGAACCATCAACTTAAGCATGTCTCGCAAAATTATAAACCATTATTATGCTGAAGTAAATATAACCAAAAAAATATACCATTTAAAAACATATAATAATAAAAATATGCACATCAACAAATAAAAACATCAAAATTACTCGGATTTCATCATAATGTGGGACTACATACACAAGAACTATTTCTTATAATAATGTTTCTTCGTAAAACAAATAGTTCTAAGCTTGCGCACTAAGATGTAGGATGTTTGCACATTAAGATGTAGACTGAGGGCTCTATGCACTCAACTACATAGCCTCTTCTTCACCCCAAAATACAGATCAAATGATACAACCATAACACATATCCGGATCCAAACATTAAGATCGGATAGGATAGGATATCTATCTTACTATTATTTAACCCTATTTATATTATTAGATCATAGGGCCACATAATTACAATATTATGGAATCCTAAAAACAAACAAATATGTCCCAATACCCATTCGAAAATAGTTCGCTTTAAAACAAGGAGAGAATTCAACCCGTCCTGAAGTCCCTTTAACATTGTGTGGTATATTTACTTTGCACTCCACTCCTCCAAATGTAGAGTCTTGATCAAAGCCTATATCAATTTGGGCTACACCCAATAGGCCCCCAACACTCACAAGTGACTTGTCCCAAGTCAATCAGTTGTTTTTCCCTCGATATTTGTTGCAATTGTTTCGTAGGAATTGTTGAATTTCGGTAGTATCTCTTGAAGCTTCTTCTCCTCACTACGTAATTATTCAAATAATGTCTCTATGACTGGTATTGTTGTATTTTTTAGTACTTTATTCTCTTTTTCAGAGCTCTTGAAGCTTCCCATCTACATCTTGAGATAGTTGGAGAGCTTCATCCTTCCATGGTTGATTCCTCTCCGCAAAAAATTGTTCTTCCCCTCTCAGCTCTTCTAGCTTCTTCTGGAGGTCATTTCTTGCACTAATCTTGGTGAGATTATGTGGGATTGGAAATGTATTTATAGTTTCTTAAATATGCTCCAGCTTCTTCTACTTCTGTAGGATGTCTTCTTCTAACTTCTCCACATTTGGATCCTCCTACAACGACGTCCAAATTTCTAAACTATCATCCATCAAATTCCCACAATTTTTCACTGATGTAGAGATGCCGGCCACTGCAATCTTCAAGTCGGTATCCATTTTCTATTATACTTCTAGTGGCATGGTTGGTTGCAACATCATATAAAACTCACTGATCTCCATTTGATATGAAAATTGAACTTCTACAATTTTCTCCTTATATCCTCTTATTGTGAGGTGAGCTTTATGACCTTCTCTTCTAATTGTTCCTCTACTTCATCTTTGTCACTCTTATCCTTATCCTTTCCACTTTGTTCACCATGCTCCAATGTTTCCTCCTCTTTATGACTATCCTCTACGTCTTTTTCCATCACAATTATCCATTCTAGTGGCCATTCTTGTACTAGTGTAAGGATATCATATTATTTTACCATGTATGGTAGGGAATGCCATGTCTTCGTGTGGTAATTGTGGCCCTATATCTATATTCTGTGAAAATTTGCCTTGAAATTCACAACAAAGCTATATTGCTGGTATAAAATTGATAGTCGAGGGTGATGGTTCACAAATATATGGGAATATGTGTGATATAATACAAATAATATCATGCTTTCCGGTGCTCACGATGTCTGATTGTTATACCATGATGAGGCATACCATGCGGCATCATACACATCTACTTCTACTAGAGGAAATTGTGAATCCTCTTTCTCTTTCCATGCTAGAATTTCTATTATTAAAATAAACCATGCATAATTGAATGTCGTACCTCTCTCCTAGGCTTCATGGTAGTTGTCTAGAAATTCGTTGCAGAGATATAAGGCCTAGCTGTATTAAACCCTGTTCTTGCACTGCACAAGTAATGAAACTACTACTCGAGGGACTTCATTGGCTCAACACTTTCAGATGATTTTCCCAGCTAATATGTACATAATTAAGTGGAATCCTTGGTCATTGATTGAGATGATTTCATATCTTCACTTCCCTTTTATCAATCCAAACTTCTTCTTCAAATATTTAGCAATGACTTTATCATGATCTTTTCCACAAATTATTCTACGGCATCTTGTCCTTGATAAGAAAACCTTGTAATCCTAAGTATCAACATGTCATCTATGGGGATCCTTTTTCCCATCCATAGGCATCCATCATTAATTAATACAAGAAATTGTCTGACAAAGGTTGTCCTTCTTTTACTTTTGTCGAAGTGTGAAACAATCAGCATGTTTAATAATCTAGATTGTTGCACTTGCAATTATGGTTCTAGCATCGTCACGCCACTTTCTAGGTAGCATACTTGTTTCAAATATCTTCCTTGTGTGAACAATGGGTATTACTTTCTATCATTTAAGTTCGATTCTGCAAAATTCAATTGCATAATTTTCCCAAGTAATTCTCCCTGAAATGACATTTTCTCTAGAAATAGTGATGTAAAGGTGCCATACTCCGCATCCTTTGAATCTTTCACTAGTTTCACATTTTCTTTCCTTGGTAGAATATAGGTTGGAAGAGGCGTTGGAAACATCGTGCGCTCTATTTCCTCACTGTCTCTCGTAGGTTGGGTTTCTAGTTGTGGCTTGACAAGTTTCATTTATTTTTTCTTCTTTTTTCTCTGCTTCTTTGATGGATTCTTCATTAGAGATCTCCCGTGCATGAGTGGTGATGCTACCACGGGTGTATTAAATAGTGTTGTGGCTTCCATGATTCTTTCTATACATTTCTCTTCAAATATACTAATAAAATCTTCAGTGTTCATGCCGTAGCACAAATTCTCAACACTTAGCAATTTTCGAGCTCTCGAAAATGAAAGTGCCAAAATATTGGCAGGATGCAACTTTTTATAACCATTTTGAACTTCTAACCTCATCAATACCTGAGATCATGTTCAAATGTTTTCTATTAACTACATATTTGTCAATAGATTCTACCAATCTATCTTCATAAATGCATCCTCCCGTGCCTCCCAAAGGAATATTTTGTTTTAATGGTCATATTTTCTTGTGAGCTTCCACGCATCCCATATTGTAGTGCACATCTGAGCTTTGACACAATATAGCTAGCGAAAAAATTTCCTTTGTCAAATATCTTTCTTCACATCATATTTTATAGTCCAGTGCCCACTTGCAACTGTAGATGGAAAAAATAATTTTCTCATTTATTCTTTAGAGCGAGGCTATAGGGGCAAGCTTGTCCCTGTATATCTTCTACGTTCTGCCATTTACTCTTCCTTGAACCAATTCTCCACTCAACTTTCCTAGTTTAATTGCACCTCCATAAATAATATGATTGATAATATATGGGACCAACCAATGAATCTTGAATTATTCTGGAAACTTCATAAACGTACTGTCATAAATTAGAACTAGGTCTCCTACCTATAATTTCTTCTTCTTAATATGTCTACCATGATAGTCTTTTTCTCGTGCTTTTTTCACCTACTGATGAAATGTGCCCAAAAAGATATCTTCCTCCAAAACTGGCAACTGTGACATCATTTACTCTATTATATCAAGGTTTTCCATATCTATAAAAGTTGGAACCCTCAATATAGGGAAAATGTACTCCAAGGAATCATAGCTTGTTGCCCATAAAGTAACTTGAATGGTGTCTGACCTATCAACATATTACATTTAGTTTTGTAAGCCCATAACACGCATGGAATTCTAATATTCCAACCATCTCTATTCACATTGGATACCTTATTGAGTGGGTTCCCAAAAATATTATTACATCCTTCCACTATTCCATTGGCCTAAGTGTGAAAACTAGTACTCTTCTGATGATAGACATGGAATTCCTCAGTCAATGCTTCAATATTCTTGTTCAGAAATAGCAACCTTGATCACTCATAAAAATATTTGGACATCCAAATATAGAAAACATATTTTTAGAAATAAACTTAGATGGAGTCTATGCACTGCATTCCCTTCCTGTTTGTCTAAAATTTTGCAAAGCATACACCACCACTATCCTTTCCCTTTATATAGTGTTGTGATCATTTTCTGCTTTAGAAAACTTCCTACTTGCAAAATCTATAGCATGATGAATCACTCCTTCACTAGGTTATGCTAGAACCACATGAAAATCTATAAATGAGGAATCCACATGGACATGAAATTCCTTGTTCCAATCAAGGAACACTAGTATAAGTGCAACTACCATCTTTTCTTTCAAGATGTCGAGACTCTTATCACATTCATCATTCCAGTTAAAGGTTTCATCATTCTTCAACCATTTCTCCACAGGCACATTGATCTACCCATACCCCTTGATGAAATTCCTGTAATACCCATTATGTCTGAACTTGGTGTGAAGTTGTTGTCTTACTGTATCAGGTGCAGGTAATTTACAATGATAGAAATATTAGCAGTGTCCACCATCACTGCTTTGTTGCAAATAATATGTCCAAACAATATGACAAAGTGTTCAAAATATATGAACCTCCTTAGGTTAAAAGAGATTTGGTATTATCTAAATTTGTCGAGCATAAGCCTTAAACTTCCAACATGTTTTCTCAACAATCCAAATATTTTCCAATCATCGAAATATACCTCCAAAAAATTGTGAATGTACTCCTTAGAAGTTGTGATCACCACCCTAGAAAATATAGCAGGGACATTTTTCATTCCAAAATGCATTACTGTGTATTTATATGAGCCCCATTTTGTATAAAATGTGGTCTTATGTTAATATTTAGGCGCAATCCTAATCTAATGATAACCTGAGAATCAATGTGTAAGTGAGTAAACTTTTTCCTCCTACATTCTCCAACACTTCTTCTATAAAAGGGGTAGGGGAGGGATCATGTAAACATGCATCATTCAAATTTCTTAGATCAACAAAGATCTTAATCTCGCCTTGAGTCTTCTTCTCTTGCACCACTAGAGGACTCAACCATTCTCATCTTCGATAGATTCAATAATCCCTGCTGCTATCATCTTATAAAGTTCCACTTTTACTTTCTCCTTATACTTTGGGTTAAATGTGTAAGCTCTTTGTTTAACTCGATTTGCATCAGGCTTCAAATGAATATTCATTACTCCTACATCTCCTAGTATACCCTTCATTTCTGAAAATGTGGTGGGAAACAATTCTTGATATTCATGAAGTTGTTGGGGTTCCCATGTTTTGGCCAGATTGGCAAGACCAAAAGATGAGACAACATCATAACCACTTTGGTGTCCTAGGATCTAGCCCTCCTAGACCAGGAGAGGGATCTCTCGAACAAAAAAAATAATGATATATCTTTGGAGCTCAAAGTGAGATGTTAGGCTAGGTATGAATCACAGAGGTAGGTTTAAAATTATTGGGTTGGTTATCGGGTTGGTTGTAGGAGCATAGACTGAGAAGGTAATGGGAAGAAAGGAGTAGATCACTAGGAAATTTCGGAAAAAGATGATGGGTTAAGGCTGTGCCATCCATTGGGCTATGGAGTCATGAAAGGAGATTACTCACAAACAACTAGCCAAGGCATTCATAGGGAAAGTCATCTATAGTAAAGGATCTTTGAGATAGATGATGGAATGGAAAATTAAGGAGGAAAGGTGAAAACAAAGGGCAGCTTTGAGATCAGACCAAAGGTCATCTAACTCCAGATCTTCTTCAGCATACTCTCTAAGGGAAAACACATAATATTTGAACATAGAACTAGGCCTGAGATCATAGAAGGAATTTTAACCTTCAATGCTTCGACACCAGCTCACGAGATCTTAGAAAGGCCAATATATTTAACAAGGACCCCAATGGACAGGGCTTACACTAAATCCCCGATATCCAAAATCCTCTAGCTTGAACCCAAAACAAGAACAACCCAGCAGCAAACCCTGAATTCACATATCAACTAGAAGTGAATAACAACTGCTAAACTGGTTAAACTATATGAATTTTCCCTTACATTTCACTATCAGCAGAAAAAATTAAAGGTAGGGAGAGTAGAAACATAGGGTAAGATGCGTGGGCAAATCCTATGTTATATTTCTAATGCATACCAAAAGACCAATGAACAACATGAAAAAATGTAATAAAACAATGTAAAGATAAAAACATCACTCGTAGTAATAGACCAGGATCCTATGAAATTTTCTTGATTAATTGATGCAAAACCAGTCACATACACTGAGCTCAATGGCTGATTACAGTCCTAACTTTCTCCTCCCAGCCTACTACATTACAGACTACTCTTCTACTCTCTCCCAAAACTATTTCTAACAATAAAAAGTTAATCCCTACAACTACAACAGCAATAACACAATCCAACCCTTTACAAAGTGTTCTCTGGGATTCTTTATAGGAAAAATGGATAGCAAGAGTAGGTGATACACATTAACTCGATCCATTAAGACATAGTGAAGGAGGTGTTTCGTGCCCACTCTGCTTAATAGCCCTGGGCTATACTTGGTGGTCTGGTTTAGAGTCTTAGTCAGGTCAGATTTGACCTCTGATGTTTCTTGGAGGTTCTTTCTCGCTATAAGGCTCTCTATTTTGTCTTCTGAAGCAAGTAAGGTGACTGAAGGTTTTCTGGGCTTCCATACCTCCATTATTGTTTCCTTGATAGTCTTTGGAAGTTTTCTGTCAGTGAGAAGGCCTTTGGGAGCTCAGGGAGGCATGGAGACTTTTGTTTAGGGTGTATTGTCCTAAGAAAACGTACTGCTGATGCTGAGAGTGGATATGGCTTGTTTCATGTGCTCTTTTTAATCTTAGGACTACGCCTTAATCCTTTGAACCCAAGATTAGGTGCTTGATATTCAATTAACTGGCTTTAATCCGCTTAACCCATCTCTGATGTTTCACCGACCACTGCTGAAATTCCCTCTCTGTGTTCCGGATCACAGTGACTGCGATTATGAGAAATAGAGTGAAATACCACTCTGGTGAAAACCCTGCACAATAAAACAAAATAATTATAAAATCCAGGGCGATGGCGAAAGAATTCTTTTAACGCTTGGAGGGATGGTGGCATGACTACGAAAATAGTGGTTGTAGTGGAGGTGTCAGTATGCAGTTAAGCAGAGAAATGAAATAAACTTTAATATGGAACATTAAATTTCAATGCAGGTAGATTACAAAGGTAATAAGCGAATATGCGATGAAATGGGCTGACATAGTGGGACCCGGCAATGGCGGAGGGTGATTTAACCTAGGCCATTAGATCATGGGAAATGGGTGGTTGCAATCTAATCGGAGAATCGTAAATTGGGAGGGATGCAGGATGGCACAACTTAAGCATTGCGATACCGAGCGAAGATGTGAGGGTCGTAATATTAAAAGTGAATCGATGGTGGGCATGCAATTGGAGGGGTGACGAAAGGGAGATGCAAGCGTGATGGGACTTGCGATGATTGTTGGATATATTTCAATCAACGACAGAAATAAACTCAAAAGCCGACAGACTATAACACCATCGCATTGGAACTTTGGGCTTTACAATGGAAAGCATGTCTCGCTTCGATTCTCCGATGTGATTGGTGTCTTGGACTAGTGCTTTGTCTTAGCACTTAGGCTTATGGAGGGGAAGTGGTTAGGGGGCTGGCCGAAATGGGCTAGGTCTGTCATCGATGAAAGTCGGTCTTAGGCCTATTTTCAATGCATTTTAAGGTCAAAATATTGTAACGGTAGGGGAAATAAAGGGTTCTAAAGCCAAATAAAGGATATTATAAGGCTTAAAAGGGTATCGAAAATGATTTTAAAGGGTTAATGAGGAATTAAGGGAGGGCACAAGGAGAGGAAAACAGAGGCTTAATGCGGATGAAATAAAAGGAAAATGGAGGCCTTTAAAACTGGGAATAGCAGTGAGGATTCATCAAAGGGAAAAGGCATAAGGAGGTTTTCAAGGATGATGTGTTTTCAGAGGAAATGCATTCCTTGAAGGCTCAAGAAACATTTTAGCCCCCTGTTTGCTTGTCAAAAAATTCATAGGGGGCTAACAGTGGCTCCACATGGGAATGGCTTCTTCTTGAAGGAGTCAAGAATTCAGAGAATGATATTTGGTATAGGCCAGATGCCTGGTGCTTGAACCACCCTTTCTTCTTTGATTCAACTGCCACAAATTATGAAGACACATATCAGCAACAAACATTACTCAAAAAGGTACCTACCCAGACTAAATTCCTAACATTTTTTCTTCTAGGTGCATTTAGACTAGCAGACCCTTTACATCATCAATCAAAAAGAAAAATAGACCTACTCTATTTCTACCCTTATTACTCCATGAGACCAGATTAGACTATTGGCCTCATAATTTTCTCTACCTAAAACTACTATCCGCTAGGATTAAACTGTCTAGCAGATTTCTTCTCTACATTCTAAGAAAGAAATTGAAAATTAGTCAAGCTGGGATTAGACTGTCTGGCTTGTTGGACTTTGCAGGAATTAAAAACAACTAACTACATGCTCATAGATTGAGATTTATTGAGATTTTCCTACCTACCCTACTCTAACTGGAATATTTACAAGTCTAGCTTACAAACATTGTCTTCCAATGCAACCAGTCCATCAAGTGATCCCATGACTGGTCTTTCTTGCTCATCTCCTTGAGCAGGCTAGATAGGCAGGGCCACTCCCATTCTCTTTTTTCCTCAACAATAGCTTCCAACAATTTTCTTGTTTTCTACATCATGCTACTCTAAAAGACCTTTGATCCTTCTTCAAAAATTTGCAAGAAATAGTCATAAGGATCATGAAATGATACCTGGTTACAAATATACGGTAGGCAGGCTTCAACCAGGACTTCTTCCTCTTCCACTGGATCAAGGGCGAGACTCTCTTCAGAAAGAGTGTCTCCTTCATCTTCTTCATCTAAACTAGAGGACTCATCATATCTTGCAGCTGTGTCCTCTTGGAACTCTGATATATTCTTCTCTGTTGGGCCGAGCTCCGTGAAAAGATCTGTGTATTCTTGAGCAGAGGTTACTTCCATTGCTTCCTCTTTTTCAAGAGAAGGCTCATTATTTTCATCCTGCTCAAGAATCTCTTCTTCGCTTTCCTCCTCATCTTCTGAAAGGAAGGACTACTAATCCCCGGTCTCATGACACTCATCACTGATACTTTCATAAATTTCTCCATTAGTGTCATAGATATGCCGACTGGGTTCATTGCTTCTTTGGAGTTGCTGGCCCTGAATTTCCTCCCATGAGTCTACGGATGATGGTCCTGCAAGCTCAAATTCTTTCCGCAAAAAATCATCATCAAATAGATCATAAATAGGAAAGTCATAATCATAAGCAATGTCACCAATCAAGCCTGTCAGATTCTCAATAGGTCTTTCTTCGTCCTAATCCTCAGAGGAGTTATTTGGATCTGCATAATCAAACTCCATAGACGAATGAGCAAGAGTATCAGTTCTATAAAAGATTTTAGAGGTGGACTGCGTGTTTAATATTCGGTCCATCTCTTCTTCTGTCAATGGAGAGATTTCTCTTTTAGCATAGACAGAAGTAGAATAGTCCTTTTTTTATTATATTGGATGATCTAGAGGCTGGATATCTTCTTGAGCCTCTTCAGTGGAATCTTCACTCATGCTAGCAGGGAAACACTGAAATTTTTTTTGTGTTTTTTGATCTCCTTCTAATTCATTCCATTACTCATGATCAGGGTGCCACTCTTCTAGTGGAATCTGAGATGAATTACTACTCAGAGGGGGGGCCTCTATGTGCATTGGTTCTTCCTCTGCCTCAGATTCTGAATCTTCCATGTGGTCACTTGTTTCCTCAATGTAGTATTCCCTGTTAGCTTTTGTCATTAAGCCTTTATTTTCTCTAATATGCATGGTACAAGACATGGGTAAGTAATCGGGAATATCCTGATCACTTTCTTCTTCATCTTCTATAGACTCTTGAGTATCGTACATGTCTTGCTCATTGTCTATGTATGGAGTTTGTTCTTGCTCTGAAAGAAGCATGGGCTGCTCTAAATAATCAGTATTTGCATTAAAATTACCCATGTGCATCTTCACTACTTCACCAAACATGATTACTATTCCATTTAATTGATATACCAAAGCATCAAGCTTTGCATCTCTGTCCATGTCTGGATCCATGTTTCTATAAAGAGGTTACTGCATCTTCTCAACCAGTTCAGGGTCTTCTACGAGTAGATTCATTAGGTCTATTTTGGATTATAGGGTGTGACGTCACCAGCTGGATGAATTTGGATGTTCGCAACAGGCTGTTTTCCACCATCAGCAATGAAATGCAAATCTAACGGCATTGGTCTAAGTTGTTCCCTAGTGGAGTCGCCATTATGTTGGTGATGACAATGAGACACCAGACTAGATATTAGCAATTAAGGACTCTCAGATTTCTCCCCAGTGGATTCGCCATTATGTTGCGGTTCCCATGTTTTGGCCAGATTGGCAAGACCAAAAGATGAGACAACATCATAACCACTTTGGTGTCCTAGGATCTAGCCCTCCTGGACCCGGAGAGGGATCTCTCCAATAAAACAATGAATGATATATCTTTGGAGCTCAAAGTGAGATGTTAGGCTAGGTATGAAGCACAGAGGTAGGTTTAAAATGATTGGGTTCGTTATGGGGTTGGTCATAGGATCATAGACTGAGAAGGTAATGGGAAGAAAGGAGTAGAGCATTAGGACGTTTCGAGAAAAGAGGATGGGTTAAGGTTGGGCCATCCATTCGGGTATGGAGTCATGAAAGGAGACTACTCACAAACAAATAGCCAAGGCATCGATAGGGCAAGTCATCTATACTAAAGGATCCTTGAGATAGATGATGAAATGGAACATTAAAGAGGAAAGGTGAAAACAAAGGGCAACTTTGAGATCAGACTAGAGGTCATCTAACTCCAGATCTGCTTTAGCATACTCTCTAAGGGAAAACACATAAGATTTGAACATAGAACTAGGCCTGAGATCATTGAAGGGATTTTAAGCTTCAATGCTTCGACACCAACTCACGAGATCATGGAAAGGCCAATCTATTGAACAACAACCCCAATGGACAGGGCTTACACTAAATCCCCAGTATCCCAAATCATCTAGCTTGAACCCAAACAAGAACAACCCAGCAGCAAACCCCGAATTCACATATCATCTAGCAGTGAATAACAACTGTTAAATTGGTTAAACTACATGAATTTTCCCTCAGATTTCACTATCAACAGAAAACATTAAAGTTAGGGAGAGCAGAAACATAGGGTACCATGCGTGGTAAAATCCTATGTTATATTTCTGATGCATACCAGAAGACCAATGAACAGCATGAAAAAATGTAATAAAACAATGTAAAGAGAAAAACATCACCCATAGTAATAGACCAGGATCCTATGAAATTTTATTGATTAATTGATGCAAAACCAGTCACATACACTGAGCTCAATGGCTGATTACAGTCATAACCTTCTCCTCCCAGCCTATTACATTACAAACTACTCTGCTACTCTCTCCCAGAACGGTTTCTAACAGTAAAAAATGAATCCCTGCAACTACAACAATAATAACAGAATCCAACCCTTTACAAAGTGTTCTCTGGGATTCTTTATAGGAAAAATGGATAGCAGGAATAGGTGATACACATTAAATCGATCCATTAAGACAGAGTGTGATGCAGGAGCATTCAGGCTAGTCAGCAATGTGATAGTATGGTCACATGTTGTGACTAGCAAGGGGCTGAAAGAAAATAATTTAATTAAATTATTTGTTTAAATATGTGAGAGTGTTTATTTATTGAGGAAAGGGTATAGGTGGCTGAGTGATCATCCTTGTATGGAGATCAGGCCAAATAGTTGGATTTATTTGGCTAGAATAGAGTATGAGAGATTTTAAAAGCTTTATTTAGTGTTAGTTTAGAAAAGAGTGGGATTGAAGAGATTTTTTAGGTGAGGTAGAGAGATTTCTGGTTCAGAATCAGAATTGGTTCAAGAAACCATTTATTTGTATAAATTGTGTCTTCTTGTATAATTCAGGGAGAGGAGAGCGAAGAAGATTAGAATAGGTTTGGTATTTATGGGTAGCTCGAGATAGTGTGTGAATGATTTCTGTTTGACAGAAGTCAATTTCTTGTGTAATGGGCTTGAGGTCGAAAACTCTGTTTTCTGAATCTGAAGAATAAGTTTAATATTGCATGCATCATTAAATATCGATTCTGCAAAGCTTGGTAATTGGCTTCTTTGTGTAATTGCTTGAAATTGTGGTAATCTGTGTGTTCTTTTGTTTTAAATTGTAAGATCTTCTGTGACTAAAGTAAATGCTGGAATAATTGGAATTTGCAAGATTGAACAGTCTTTAAGACAGAGAATCTGGCGTAAATTAATTTCGCAATATCTCTGAGCATATTGATTTAATATATATTGGAATGGAAATTGTCTGTCCGTGTCTCTTATCACATCGGTGTATGTTGAAGCGTTTGGAAAATCGATATCTGTCAGAAGAGGAAAGGCTGTAGTGTTATGAATGAAGCGTTTGGAAAATCGATATCTGTGAGAAGAGGAAAGGCTGTAGTGTTATGAATGCAATAATCCCTATGTGTAGACTGTCTGTGTTTTAACCTGTGCATTTTGACCTGTGGAAATCAAGATTGATTGAATTAGTGTGGAAGTTCACTTGGTTTTATGGAGATGGCAAGAAAAAGAAGCCCTTAACACGGTGAATTGGTATAAATTGTCTATTGGAACCTTTAAATGGATGCGAAAATTATATCGATGGTTTGTATTATGGATTGGGTCCCACTGATTAACCATCGTATTGACGGAGAAGATATTGCGAGACTATAGTAGGCAACATTAAAATTGTGATTTCCGATTCCAATTTCATCGCATCGGATCGGTGGTCTCCGATCCGATCAAATCTCATCGGCGTAGTTTGAATTTAAGAGCGCATTGAAATGGAAATCTCGATTTCGATGGAATCGGATCAGAACTTTACAGAGTCAAAAGTGAAAGCACATTATAATTGCTGATTGGAAATTGTCGATTGAGTCGCATCGGGAAAATTGAAGAGTGTCAAAGGTGGAAGCGCAATGCAAATTGCGATTGGCGATTTTCGATTGTTTAAGTCGATTGTTTAAGAAGTGATATCAATCACAGTGATTTGCAATCGCAGACGGGAATATTACATCAGGTTGTTGTGTAAAGTATATCGCATCGGAACTATAGTAATTCCGATCTTTTTGAAGCGTTGTTTCATTTGAAGTCTGTATCAGTTGAAGCGCTGTTTCATTGGTGTGGAGTATTTTGACATGGAATTATAAATGCGGAACCAGTTGAATAGAATTGAAAACATAGTTGTTTGAAATAATGAAATTGATTGTGTTCATGGGTTTGTGGTCTATAATAAAGAATGCATAGGATTTGTAATTGCTGATGGAAATTTCGTGCTGAAGCATCGATGGAAAACCTGTTGGTGAAAATCGATGGTAATTCATGTGTGGAATCGAAGAAAGCACTATTGAAAATCATGTAGGGTAAAAGGTAAATCGATTAATGGCAGAGTTGTATTAAACACATATGAATTTATGACACATTGAGTTTGTATTAGTGAAATCAGGGCGATTCAAATATATTGCAGGTTTGGTGCATGGAAGAGCATTACAAAGGCTGGAGAAATGGATTGAAGACTTGTTCACACATTGAGATGGACAGTGGATGCATGATTCTGGGTTTGTAGGGTTACCCTGCCATAATTTTTGGTATCAGAGCTAGCTTAATGCTCTGAAAAGATTGTTTTGGGGAACGAAATTTTAATTCTAGCAGATGCATAATTGTCTTGAAGTGAGTTTGCTGAAGATGAGGATCAGGATACAAACGACATTGAGGTTAGAATGGAGAAGTAAAGAATGCCCGAGAAGGTCTGGTAAGAATGTTTAAGTTGATTGCATCACTGAGTTGATTGAAGATTGTTTAAATATTATTGAAGGCAATGATATTGATGATCGAAAGATCAGAGATTGGGTTAATAGGACTGAAAGAAGAACTACTACAGGGATTGAATTTTGGAAATTGTATAAGAAAAACAGCATTTTCTTACAAACAGGTTATCAGAAGGAATTGATAGTATTTGAAAGATAATTTGATGTGAAAATATTGTGCAGGTCAGTGGAAGCAGTGGATTTGCTGAAAGATGGAATGAGATGTACCAGCATCATAGCATATGAGCTATGTAAAGAAGATAGAGCAAGAAGAAATCCCAGATGTGTAAATGTGACAATACCCGGCAATAAACAAATTTGGTGAATGAAGAAGGTAGTGAGCAAGGAGTATTTCAAGAGGAGATGAGAACAAATTCCAACTGAGGTTGCATAGAAGTTGATGAGGCAGCTCCGCAATTGTGATTGTGGATAGGAGATAACAATTCCAGCAAGAAGAGTGCTGGGTAGAATTGTTAGTTAGTGAAAGGTTCGAGGAAAGAACCAATAGGTGCCAAAAGGCTAAACTCAGGAAAGTTTGGTGAGGCATGAAGGAGACTTGTTATAGGTGAAATGGGAAAAGTTAGTTGCAGCTCACTAGTGAACAAGGAAAGTTCACCAGAGGAAGGAAAGGAATTGACTATTGATGGTCATGACAGGGGTACAAAGGAAAGTCACAGACATAGGGAAAAGAGTGCTGAAGCAGTTGGAATCAAAGGAATGAGTAAAGAAGAAAGGGACATAGAGTTGGCTGAGATGAAGGCAGAACTCAGTCATTTGGAGAAGTTGGTATTGAAAGGAATTAGAGAAAAATGGAAACAAGGATTTTATGTGGGAAGAAGAGTTAAATGGCCTGTCAGAGAAATGTTTGCTGAAAAATTATTACTTCGAACAACTGAGAATGAAGAAATAGGATACATCTGCGAACCAGAGAAAGGATCTCTCCTTGGGGACGAAGACAGTGATGACAGTAGAGAAGAACTGATCTATGCAGATCAGAATGAGAGGAATGTGTTGACATCATCTGCACAGATAAGAGGATCTCATATTTTTGGGATTAATTATTTCTGTGAATATAAATTTGCAGGTATGCAGCCTAAAGGATTTGAACCTGTGTATGAAAAAGTGAAAGGAGCAAAGGCAAGACAAGCAAGAAAGGATATGCATAAGGACTTTCAAGACTTTAATTGGTGGAGAAACTTAAAAGGTATGGTTGAATGGTTATGTCTTCTTTTAGTGGAAACTTATTGGATTATATTTGAAGGAATTTTAGCATGGATAGGAGACCAATGGGAGATGGAAACAGGAGAGGAAACAAATGTATTGCAGATTTATGAAGTGAAGAGAAGGAAAGCTGACACCGAGAACTCAGCGGAAGAAGGTAAGCTAGGGAAATCTTTGAAAGATCAAAGTCTTATCAAAGAAGAGGAAGAGGCATTATTGTCTTATTTGGACAAACTGAGTATTGGAAGAAATTGCGTAGAACAGGAAGGTATTCTACAAACTTATGATGAAGTTGCCAAGCATAGCCAAGAAGTTGCAGTCCCAGAAGTTTTCTTTGATGAGGAAGAAATCAGAGATGTTGAGGAAGAATTTATCAATAACTTAGTGAACTATCAGAATAGTTCAGAGGAGCATGAGGAGCTGATCATTGAGGCTTCGAATGAAGAGCCTTGCATTTTTGAAACTGACATGTTGTGTATGTTTTCAGGTTTGACAGGTGAGGAACAACGATTGGACAATGTGCTTATGCATGTTGATGAAGAAGTGAGATTACTGGAAGAAATGGCTGAAACAGAAAGATATTTTGAACATGTATTTAATGATTTTGAGAATGATGGTATTGACAGGGAAATTTTCATGATTAAAGGAGCTGAAGATAAACAAAGGAAGGAGGAGTCATATGCAAATGACATGTTTATTGAATATGAAGAAATTGACATTTTGCTGAAAAAGTTATTAGACAAATCTGAGAACATAAAGGGAAGAACTATCCTTGATGATAATGAAAGAGAGGTTGTAGAGTACAAACAACAGATTGTAAATGGCAGAGGTAAGGAAGATTTGGACAAAAATTTTATAATTTATATGGAAAAGGAGAATGTACAGCAGACAGATGTCAGTGGAGTTCAGTTAAAGACAAATGGTAAGAAGGAAATTGAGAAATTGTGGAAGATGAAATTAGATGAGACCAGGGACAACAAGAAGGAGAAATTGACCACAGGAATTTGTATCAGCAAGAACAAAGGACAACAACAAATTAAGATTTGGGAATTTGGAGGAACAGAAGTGACAGTGGCAGAAGAATTGAATCAGCAGCATAATGAAATTAATGACCAGTTACAAAGTAAAGTTTGGGATACTTGATGGATAGCAGAAGAAACACATGACCAGGAGGTCATGTAAACTTTCAACTTTGAGAGTCTGATGCAGGAGCATTCAGGCTAGTCAGCAATGTGATAGTATGGTCACATGTTGTGACTAGCAAGGGGCTGAAAGAAAATAATTTAATTAAATTATTTGTTTAAATTTTTTAGAGTGTTTATTTATTGAGGAAAGGGTATAGGTGGCTGAGTGATCCTCCTTGTATGGAGATCAGGCCAAATAGTTGGATTTATTTGGCTAGAATAGAGTACGAGGGATTTTAAAAGCTTTATTTAGTGTTAGTTTAGAAAAGAGTGGGATTGAAGAGATTTTTTAGGTGAGGTTGAGAGATTTCTGGTTCAGAATCAGAATTGGTTCATGAAACATGTATTTGCATCAATTGTATCTTAATTTTGGTATAAGTCGGGAGAGGGAGATTAAGTAGAATTGGAGAATAGGTTTGGTATGGACGAAAGCTCGGAATGGGTGTGTGGATTGTTTTTGTTTTGACAGAAGTCAATTTCTTGTGTAATGGGCTTGAGGTCGAAAACTCTGTTTTCTGAATCTGAAGAATAAGTTTAAAATTGCATGCATCATTAAATATCGACTCTGAAAAGCTTGGTAATTGGCTTGTTTGTGTAATTGCTTGAAATTGTGGTAGTCTGTGTGTTCTTTTGTTTTAAATTGTAAGATCTTCTGTGACTAAAGTAAATGCTGGAATAATTGGAATTTGCAAGCTTGAACAGTCTTTAAGACAGAGAATCTGGCGTAAATTAATTTCGCAGTATCTCTGAGCATATTTATTTAATATATATTGGAATGGAAATTATCTGTCTGTGTCTCTTATCACATCGGTGTATGTTGAAGCGTTTGGAAAATCGATATCTGTCAGAAGAGGAAAGGCGTAGTGTTATGAATGCAATAATCCCTATGTGTAGACTGTCTGCGTTTTAACCTGTGTGTTTTGACCTGTGGAAATCAAGATTGATTGAATTAGTGTGGAAGTTCACTTGGTTTTATGGAGATGGCAAGCAGAAAAAGTTCTTAACACAGTGAATTGGTATAAATTATCTGTTGGAACCTTTAAACGGATCTGAAATTTATATCGGTCATTTGTATTATGGATTGGGTCCGTGATTAACCATCGTATTGATGGAGAAGATATTGCCTAGACTATAGCAGGCAACATTGAAATTGTGATTTCCGATTTCGATTTCATCGCATCGGATCAGTGGTCTCCGATCACCGATCAAATCTCATCGGCGTAGAGTGCATTGAAGTGGCAACCTCCGATTTCCGATGGAATCGGATCGGAGATTTACAGAGTCAAAAATGAAAGCACATTATAATTGCTGATTGGTAAGTGCTAATTGAGTCGCATCGGGAAAATTGAAGAGTGTCAAAGGTGGAGGCGCAATGCAAATTGCGATTGGAGACTTTCGATTGTTAAGTCGATTGTTTAAAAAGTGAATGCAATCACAGTGATTTGCAAACGCAGACAGAAATATTACATCAGGTTGTTGTGTAAGTATATTGCATCGGAACATAGTAATTCCGAGCTTTTTGAAAAGCTGTTTCATTTGAATTCTGTGTCAGTTGAAGCGCTGGTGTGGAGTATTTTGACACGGAATTAGATATGTGGAACCAGTTGAACAGAATTGAAAACATAACTGTTTGAAACAAATGAAATTGATTGTATTCGTGGGTTTGTGGGCTATAGAATGCAGAGGATTTGTAATTTCTGATGGCAATTTCGTGCTGAAAAGATCGATACCAAACTTGTTGGTGAAATTCGATGGTAATTCATGTGTGGATTCAGAGAAAGCGCTGTTGAAAATCATGTAGGGTAAAAGGTAAATCGATTAATGGCAGAGTAGTATTAAACACATATGAATTTATGACACATTGAGTTTGTATTAGTGAAAGAAGGGCGATTTCAAATATATTGCAGGTTTGGTGCATGGAAGATCATTACAAAGGCTGGAGAAATGGAGTGAAGACTTGTTCACACATTGAGATGAAAAATGGATGCATGATTCTGGGGATGCAGGGTTATTGCATCAGAGTGATGGAGGTGTTTCATGCCCACTCTGCTTATAGCCCTGCGTTGTACTTGGTGGCTTGGTTTGGAATATTTGTCATGTCGGATTTGACCTCTAATGTTTCTTCGAGGTTCTTTCTAGCTGTAAGGCTCTCTGTTTTGTCTTCTAAAGCAAGTAAGGTGACTGAAGGTTTTTTGGGCTTCCATACCTCCATTATTGTTTCCCTGATAGTCTTTGGATATTCTCTGTCAGTGAGATGGCCTTTCGGAGCTCGGGGAGGCATGGAGTCTTTTATTGAGGGTGTACTGTCCTGAGAAAACGTACCGCTGATGCTGAGAGCGTATATGGCTTGTTTCATGTGCTCTTTTTAATCTTAGGACTATGCCTTAATCCTTTGACCTCGGGATTAGGTGCTGAATATTCAATTAATTGGCTTTAATCCACTTAATCCATCTCTGCTCTTTCACCGACCACTGCTGAAATGGCCTCTCTATGTTCTGAATCACAGTGACTGTGATTATAAGAAATAGAGTGAAATACCACTTTGGTGAAAACCCTGCACAATAAAACAAACTAATTATAAAATCTAGGGTGGTAGCAGAAGAATTCTTTTCAGGCCTAGAGGGATGGTGGCACGACTGCGGAAACAATGGCTATAGTGGAGGTGTCAGTATGCAGTTAAGCGAAGAAATGAAACAAACTTTAATATGGGACATTAAAGTTCAATGCAAGTGGATTACAAAGGTAATGAACGAAGATGCGATGAAATGGGCTGACATAGTGGGACTCGGAAATGGCAGAGGGCGATTTAACCTGGGCCATTAGATCAAGGGAAATGGGCGGCTGCGATATAATCGGAGGATCACAAATTTGGAGGGATGGAGGATGGCACAACTTAAGCATTGCGATTGCGATTAGAGCGAAGATGTGAGGGCTGTCGGATTAAAAGTGAATCGACGGTGGGCATGCAATCGGAGGGGTGATGAAAGGGAGATGTGGGCGTGATGGGACTTGCGATGACCGTTGGATCTATTTCAATCAACAGTGGAAATCAACTCAAAAGCCGACAGACTATAACACCATCGCATTGAAACTTTGGGCTTTACCATGGAAAGCATGTCTCGCTCCGATTCTCCGATGCGATTAATGCCTTGGACTAGCGCTTGGTCTTAGCGCTCGAGCTTATGGAGGGGAAGTGGTTAGGGGGCTGGCTGAAAGGGGCTAGGCCTGTCATCGATGAACGTGGGTCTTAGGCCTATTTTTAATGTGTTTTAAGGCCAAAACATGGTAACGGTAGGGGAAGTAAAGTGTCCTAAAGCCCAGTAAAGGATATTATAAGGCTTAAAAGGGTATCGAGAATGATTTTAAAGGGCTAATGAGGAATTAAGGGAGGGCACAATGAGAGGAAATCAGAGGCTTAATGGGGATGAAATAAAAGGAAAATGGAGGCCTTTAAAACCGGGAACAGTAGTGAGGATTCATCAAAGGGAAAAGGCATAAGGAGGTTTTCAAGGATGATGTGGTTTTAGAGGAAATGCATTCCTTGAAGGCTCAAACAACATTTTAGCCCCTTGTTTGCTTGTTAAAAAATTCGTAGGGGGCTAACAGAAGTAACTGTGTAACTTTATTAATTGTTTCTTCATCCCAGTAATATCCTATAGTTGCAAAATTGGGATCCTCCTTTGATCCTATATTTACAATTTATTATTTGGTTCTTGTACACAATTTTAGAGTTCCAATTCATCACTTGAGTAATGAAATAATTTAAACAGACCAATATTTTCCCTTATAACTACAAATTTCAAAAATGGAAAACCTATATTGATGGATGCAAAAATTATGCAAGTCCTTGTGCTTGACTAATCAATTATTTTATCCACTTTTCATCTCAATTCCTTAGTTCCTTCCTAAGGAGGACTATAGGATTCAATTTATCTATTCATCGCTAATATTTTAGCATTAACCAATCTAGGTTATAACTGTTTATACAATTTTTCCTAAAACATAATTTGGATGTTTAATGGCAAGGGATATGCTATCAATAAAGACATGCTCAATTGTTTTTGAGATACTTAGTGGTCTCCAAGTGTGTAACTTCTATCTAAAATCATCCAACTTCACCATCATCTTCATTTTATTCATCCCATATACTTTCAAGAATCTATAAGATTTAGGTAATACTTTATAAGAAGGAAAATAATTATTTGTAAAATATGTTCCTGTTTTTAATAAATCTTTTTCATAGGTAATCATTTATAAGAAGGAAAATAATTATTTGTAAAACATGTTCTTATTTTTAATAAATCTTTTGTTTAAATAATAAAAAAATACAAATTATTTTATCATTTGATGGAACTAAGTCAAAATTAACAGAAAATACATATTATAGAAACTACTTATTATGGTAACATTGTAGCATAGCTGATAACATAGTAGCATAGTTGATAAGTGGAACGTAGGAAACAAATATACAACAACCTAACCTTTAAAAGGCACAAAAAAAGGTATAATGTTGCTTAATATTTATAATGAGTACTTCTTATATTGCTCATGGTTTAGGTTTATTTAACTCTTTGTAAACAAACTAAAACAAATAATTAAGCTAAGACCATAACGTGTTTATTTATGTAAATTCATACATAGATTGAATTAAATTCCTTTGTAATCACTTGGTTTAGGCTAATAATTAAATCATATATTTTTCCAAATTTTTGTAGTAGCTTCATACAACCCTTGTTTAATTTTGATATTGCAATACTACTTATGAAATTTAGTTAAAAATATATGTATCCTACTTTGTGGAAGTATAATAAAATAATGAGGTATTAATAAAATTTATTAACAATAGTAATAATTAAATATATTGTTTTTTTTTTATGTTGGCTAAAAAAAATCTTTGGCTTTCAATTACATTTGAAATTTTAAACATTAAACTAAATAACTTGAAAGGTAGGTTACAAAAACTTTGACTTTCAATTAGATTTGAAAATTCAAACATTAAACTAAATAATTTGAAAATTAAAAAAATTAATTAATTCATAAGATTTTATGTGGTTTCAAATTGAATAGTTAGGTATAAAAATTATTTTAAAAAAAAATCAAAATATTTCTATTACCCACGTGTCATAATAATTTAGGCTGGGCCAACCTTATGGTTTATGAATACTACTTGTCTAAAAAAATCATTTCTCATTTCAAAATATATTTAATGTATAGGTTTGTTTAATTTATTTATATATATATATAGTTTTATGTAAATTTAATAAGTAAATATATTTATTTTGTGGGTTTATTTTCGAAGTAAAATAAACAGCATTTTATATATTTATTTTTGAAGAAGTTTAGTTATTTAACAATAAATATTTCATAATGAAAGTGATTATTAAATAAAAAAAATTATTTTAAAAACTATTTTACTAATTCAAGAGTTTTTATTAAAAAAAATTGAGTTTGTTTACTTTTTCACTTATTTCTTGAAGCAATGCATTATGAATGCAATTAATATTATCTCTTATTTATACACAACTTTACATTTTAGAATGAAGATCCAACAATTTTTAAATATGTACAGTAAAAATCAATACATTAAAAAAAATTAAATCCAATTCTAACACCACAAACAAGGATATCATATACACTTCTCATTTATTCCCTCATTCATATTTCTTATATGGAAAAACAATCAGCTTCATGTCAACTATTAGAAGGTGATTGTTTAAGGTATTCAATATTTTGTTTAATAAAGCCCTGTTTAATGTAAATGACTCAAATATATTGTTATTCATTATATAAAAATAAATTAAAGTCATCCATCCAAATGACCTTAATATTGTATTACTTATTCATAAAACAATTTGAATATTGTTACAAATTTAATCTTAGGAAACGGTGACTCCAATAATATTTGTTTAGAAAAACTAGAGCTATGTTTATGCAGTGGTTTGAAAACCATAATGATTTCTAAAACATTATTATTGGTATCACCCTTGGATTGCAAGGCTGATTTGGCAGACTGCTGAATATCCTTCCTATTATAGTCCATTTCTTTTCAATCCTACCCATTCTAGTCGGCTTTCAAAGCTGTGTTACAATAAACATTACGCTGGCCGCAACGGTGCGGAAAACATTAGTCCCATACAACAACAACATGTTTGCAGTAATGCAGCCCAAAACGTTACTCCCATACGAATGCCTCATATGACTGAACGGTCCACAAAATCAGCTCACATATGAAAACTCCGCAAATGGTGCGTTGAGCACATATAAACTGTGAAATTAAACTAATTACTAGACAAATCAATTATAACTTCGAATTCTCCTCAGCGCCATTCTAGCTTTATAGAAACCAGATTCCGATCATGAAAACGGTATCGTTAGACACACCGAATGCATCGCCAACGGTATCCTCAGTCACACCGAATGCGTGGCCGCACCGTCGCAGTGAAAACAATGTGTTTGGCATGAACAGGAAGGCCAAACTCACCAAATACATGTCCTGACAAAGAAAGCGTTTGACATGAGTGATTGTACAAACATTTCATTGCAAAATCATCATATATATACCATTTTAAAATCACACTAAAAATAACGCATTCTTTTTATATATAAAAGAATCCCATTTTAATTGTTATTATACTTAAATGATTAGTAATGAAATATTCTTATTGTTATCGTGAATTGAAATTAATTCGTTATGGTGCTAGTTTTCCATAAACAAAATGTTTAGTGGGCGGTATTTGGAAATCTAGAGCAGGTACATAGTCTTTGTCTAAACATATATATTTCCAAAAATAACCCAACATAATAAAACCATCAATTTAAAATTGTTGCTTAATTTATATTTATAATCAAATTGGTTATCGAGGTTTACATTTAATTGAAAGAAAAACAAAAAGACTCGTTCATTAACCAAAAAAAAAAAAAAATCATACTTCTAAACATGTTAGGCTCACGGCGTACTCCCGTTATACAGATTTTGGATTTTCTTGTTCCTCTTCATACTCTAGGAATTCAATGTTGCCTATATTTTTTTTCCACCTAGGAGTGTGTATTTGTTCATTTGTAATTAAAGAGCATCTCTATGGAACATGATTTTTTTTATTTGTTGAGCTTCATTTATGTTTACTTAGATTCTTTCATAATATTTTTCACTTGCCATTGGATGTCAATTATTTAGAGATACTTATTGTAGCAATCAACTACTAGTGCTATTATTAGGCTTATTGTTTTATTTTATTTTTTCACATTTTGAATAAATTTGCTTTATCTCTTAGCTTCAATTTTTGTAAGGTTGAACCTCGAGATTAGATTATTTCTAATATATCACTTCAAAGTTTTTAGCATTATGTTGTTGCGGAGTTCAAAAGTAACACCTTCGATTTTGAGCAACATCAATGTAGAGCATGGTAGATGGTTTACACATGATATGGAAAGGAGGTCCTTAAAGCAAGGAGTGATAGGATGAGGAGAATACAAAGGGGTGCAAAATTTGATATAGGATAGATAGATGTAATATTCCTAATTAGCGACAACTAATTGGAATATTCTATTTTGTTTAGTTTGCCATCTATAGTTTGTAAATAAATAAAAAGTGAGTGAACAGGGTCTAACTCACTTAAGTGAAATAAGACATCCACTTAGTAGCACAACGTTGTGACTTAAGTGGGAGTCAGGGGGGGCCTATGTACACTCTAGAAGCCTCTACAAGCTTCTGCACAGATAAGGATGAGGCTGTGAATAAGGATGAGGATGTGGAGGAGAGAGAGAGAGAGACTAAGTTGGGTTTTGGAGGGAAAACCGACGTTATAAAATATGGAGGAGCCTCCTCATTTCATTCATGCTTGAGTTGTTGATTGTTGAGTGAGACATTTTGTCTTCTTTAGCATGCTGGCTATTTAGCCTGTCTGCAGCACTGTTTAGTGCACCGAGTGTCTCCGTGCGAAGATCTCACCCTTAGCCCCAGGGGACTTCGAGTGCCTTCTCGGGAAAGGTTAGTTTTTCAGCATCATCCTCCAGAACAACATTATTGCTGCAGCAACATAATATTGTGTTGTAGGATGTTGCCGTGAAGATTCCACAACACCTCTTCCTTCTCTTTTTTTTCAGAGGGAGAGTCTTTCTTTCCTTTCGGAGGATCAGATTGGAAGACATTGGAGCTGATTTGTAGATCTTGGCACTTGGCCAAAGGGTTTTATTCCACCCACTGTGCAGTCCCTCTTAGTGTCTGCGTTATTTTCATGGTGTAGCTACTGTGAGGGTTTGCAGATTGATTTGAGGGTAAGATCTCAAGTGTAAGGATCAGCCTTCCACTTTGGATATCTATTGGAGGAGGTCTACTTCAGTTTGTTCATCATCTTCAGTCTTCTCTATTGAATTCTAGATTTGAGTTGTAGTAGCTGCTCAGCAACTCCGGCATTTTTTCCATTTTGTGTATTTCAGTCAATTCCTTGGAGGATTGATGTATTTCTCTTTCTAAGGGTTTGAGCTCCGCTCCCCTATTGTATTTGGGCCATATATTGTCATATCCATGTATTGACATCATTTTGGAGCAGTGTTCTATAATAGACTGCATCCTCATAGCCCGAGTTTATACAGAGAGAGCAGTGTTCTTCAATTTCATGTACATGTATTATTGAGGCTTGCATTGCTTTTCTTGGGAGGTTGTTTCCTAAAGACTTGTACACTCTCTTGCTGCTATATATTATTCTTGGCTATATATATCCATCTTCTTGTCTCACATCTCATTGTAAAACGTTGTCTCTTCATGGTGTGCTCATATATGCATTTGCCTATTGCTGTAAACCACTTTTGAGTGGGATTCTTCAAGCAGCTCTATAGACAGAGCCTGGAAAGGGCCAGATAGCCTCTAGATCTCATTCTCCTTAGAGATGACATATCCGGTAAATGCCCTCCCAGTCAATCTCTGATTGGAGTTTGTCGTGGCTTAGAGATATCCCCGAAACAAGATATTACAGTGGTATCAGAGCTTTTGAGTGGGATTGCCGTGCTCTAAAGATATCCCCAAAATGGGATATTACAGTGGTATCAGAGCATAGTTCTGGCTCAGCCTGTGGACAATATCACAATGCCTACATTCTTACCTCCAGTATCGAGTGAGAAAGAGAGGCAGCATGATCATATACCCTTTGGAGATTATTTCCGAGAATGACAGTCCAAGGGAGAAGACTTCAGAGCAGCTTGCCCTTCAAATATTATTGTCAATTCAGGCAGGATGAAAGCAAATGGAACAATGGAGGATCTAGAACGCAGAGCTCAAAGTTGCAGCGTAGCATGGGAGGAAACCTTTTCCCATGTATGAGGGATCCACTGGTCCCTGTGAGTCTAAGCCCAAGAAGACTGGAACAGTGAAAAAGATGAGTTTATTCTCATCTATTTTCAGATCTAGAGGGAATGCATCCACCATTGAGGAGGTCAAGAAGATTGAAGAAAAAGAAGAGGAAGTACCATGCACTTCTTATTCTCATCAAGAAGAAGATATCGAGCATGGAAGATACTTGGATCATCAGATTCTTAGTGATTACCTTGTTGAGTATAGATCTCAACCTAGAGCCTTCAGGGAGAGTTTAGATTTTCCTCATTTCATGCAGTTGAAGAAATAGAAGAGGCCATGCAGCAGAAAAGAAATAAAAGGCAATATATTTCTGTTGTCTACCTTTCATGGGTCATCTAATGCAAGAGCTTAGGTGAGAAAGTTGGAGGCATTTTTCCTACTACATCCTATAGAAGGAGAAGAAGCTGTTGAAGTCTCAGCGCTGCCTTTGGAGGGTGAAGCCTATGATTGGTGGTGCAGCCACTTAAGCCATGAAAGGGTGGAGACTTTTGTAGAGTTCACTCAAAGGTTGATCCAAACCTTTGATGGAGAAAGAGCAAAGAAAGAAGAGATCACATCACCTCTTGAGGAGGCTTGTGAAAACGTTGTCACACTCATGGAGGAGCAGCCACATGGATCAATAGTTGGGGCAGCCAACACTTGTGAGGAAGGAACTCTTGTAGCCCTACAAGAAGTTCCAAATGCACATCAAGGTATGAGAAGATTTCCACATTCCATTGTTGCAGCAAATTGTTTTGATCAATGTGGAGATCTACTTTTTCATGAACAAGGGTCAAATCTCATTGCTACTATAGAGCAGCTTGGTTGCACTGCGCTGTGAAACATGGAAACACTCAAGAAGGAATCAAACCTTCATTATCATGAGCCATTGTTGGATTGTAAATCACATTGGAGGTTGGGGTTTGAAGCCTTGAAGATTGATGGTAGACATATTGGAGTAAGAAACCTTTTCTCCAAACAAGATGACACTTTCTCAATGAGCTCTTCTTAGCTCAAAGAGAAACTTCTACTTTCAGATCCAAGACCTCATTGGTTTTGGAAGACTATGGATGAAATTAAGGTCTCAAGGAGAGATCTCATTAGAGATGCACTTTGACACCCCATGGGATGCAATGACTTTCTTCCCTTCTCACAAGAGCAGATAGAAGATGGAGGACATATTAGGATGGATAACATTTCTCATGCTTGTGTTGGAAATCCCTTGAGCCATACACATCATGATGGGAGGTTTTTTCCTACCACCTATTTGATTCTTGATAGGGTCTCATTGATCCTTGAGAAGCGTACATTTCAAAATCCCATGAATTGCAAAGATAGGAATTTGATTTGGGAGGATGGTATCCCTCATGGGAGGAGTACCAGGATGAGGAGAAGAAAGAGGCATCCACAAGTGATTGCGTGGATGTGGATGATGAGCAAGGAGCTAGGGAGCTACTTGCAGATCTATGATATCGGGTAGCAGCAGGCTTGGCTGCACTAGTTACTCTTGAAGGAGTTTGGCCATCACTTGTACTTGCAGATCTATGATACTGGGTAGCAGGAGGCTTGGCTGCGCTGGTTACTCTTGAAAGAGTTTGGCCATCACTTGGCAAACACTCTTCTTAAGAGTAGGAGGACCGAGAAAAGATGGCTGGATACTTGCATCATTGAGCAGCATAGAGTATGGATGCATGGTGTTGATATGATACTCATATCATTCATTGTGTCTTCATCACATGATTGGTATGATGGAGGTATGGGGAGGCAACACAATGTCTTGTTTCTTTGTTTGTTTCTGGGAGAGCAAGGGCATATTTGCTCTCACACTTTGTATGATGTTGTAGGAAGAGGGGATGGCACTATCTGCTTGGTCTTTGATGATGCTCGCGAAGCACTTCCATCTTGGGAGGTATTCCATATTTTTTGTATCATTATTAGAAGAGTCTTTTACAAGGAGCATGTCAAAGAACAAAGCATTGTATTGACATGAGCTTATTTGCAAGAGCTCATAGCGTTGTCACTTTGGAGGAGAGCCTTATGGATGAATTGTGCCCCACAGAGATATGATGGATCCATAACCCACGGGTCCCAGGAGCACTTCATATTTGTTGCACTTGATGAACAAAGAGGAGGTAATGATGATAAAGACATCTATGTCATATTCTTCTTGACTTGGGTTTCCAAGCATAAGGAGGATTATCTTCTTGCAGCACATGGTTCATTCTTCTTCATAGAATGCCAAAACAATATGGAGGACTCATTCATGGATCCATGTACCATATTACTTCCAGTATATGGTGAGAATATTTTTTATACATTCATTGATCTGTACACTCTCACCATTCTCATACAGTGCATTGCTTCACAAGAGGGCAAGCTTGTCAAATTGCTCCATGAATTGCATTGGGCCAATCTACATGATGGAGGCAGCGATCTCTTTTGTGGCCTTGGGAAAATGTTTTATCACTACATGTATGTTCATTTACTGCACTATATCATGTATCATATGAAGACATGCATGATTAATAGAAACATTTTTCCATGTACTCTTATTAAGCAACAACTTGTAAAAATGCGTTGTACTTGTTGGGGAAGCTGTTGGTACCTCTTTGCATCACTTGTAACCTTCAGCGTTTTCTTCATTTTGCTACTGATCATATCTCCATTTGCTGATATAGATCAGATTTGTATGGGAGGCTTGATTATGAGGGAGACGCATGAGCTAGATGTGCTCGTGAATGGGAAAAATTCTCACAATTTCTACACTACATGTTCTAATGGAAGCATGAGAGGAGATATGGCCACCACAACCAAATGTTTGTTCTCTTTTGAGGTGGGACATAAGATTGATATTCATCCATTGTACAACCATGGGTAAGTGATTGATCATGTATTATTGTTGTTACATTCAGCCATTTACTATCCTTTAGGAGATGTGATGAATCATGAAGATTGCTTGCCACGTAATTTTCCGAAGTTACAGTGGATGAGACTGTGTTGTATCCTTGTGAGAAATTGTTTGCATCATGTATCATCTTGTAAAACCTTCAGAAAACCTCTCATTTGGATGTTCCATGATGACCATGTCCTATTCTTCATGGATAGATTGTTTTGGGCCAGCTTGTTCTTCATTGTTGGAGGAACCTTCTTTGGAGGATTGTTCTTCACTTTTCCATTGGAGGAAAATAATTTTGTAGCCCAGGATCAGCATACACTCTACACTTGTTATGAGTGGATAGAAGGACAGAATGGGGTAAGTTATGATGCTTCCCAAGTTCATATTTTCAGCCCACCTTCATTACCAAAGCTTGAGGTGGAAGGAGCTTTTCAAGAGTTGCCTTGTTGGGAGGTGGCTCATTTTGTGTGGATGATTGCTTGGTGATGGAGGATCCACATGAGGGAGATATTTCCCATTATATTCCAGACTCCATGCCTTGAGTGGAGAGAGGTGATGATGTTGGGAAAAATACTGAGAGGGGGGGTGAATCAGTATTTACTGCATATTCAAAACTTTGTACTTTTTCATTCCTTAAAACCCATACGCTACTTTCCTTTAGTGAACTCACGTATACACGTGGATATCATTCATAAAACTCGCGTATACACAGAGATTTAATTATGCCATTGATTCTTCACTTATATCATTCCATCATTCATTCATTAGATGTTCTATAAACAGTAAACATGTACAGTAAGAACAGAATAAGCCATCACACAAAGAATCACACATGAACACCAGGATTTTTAGGTGGAAACCCAAGTTGGGAGAAAACCACCGCTGTAGTTGCTCAGCCTTCAATATTTTATTATAGAGAAAACATCTTACAAATCCTGGCAATGCTGTACCTACCAGCGCACAAGCACCCACCGCCATTGCTATCAGCTTCCTTAGCGGGCCAGCAACCTTCGACTCGTTTACCAGCCTCTCCTGGAAGGGAGCCACGACCCCCCGATCTCGTTTACCAGCCTCACCTGGAAGGGAGCTACAACCCCCTGACTGAAGGCTACAACCTTCAGCACCACCTTGGACCACGTTTCATCAATTTTCACACTGGATCCAATAACTTCAATAGAACACCACTTGCAGGCCACATTTCATCATATTTCAAAACTAGACCCTTTCCTTACTTTTAAGCACAAACATACAACTAAACCGATACAGACAACTTTCAAAGACCGTAGAATACAAATAACAATAATATGTTATAATATCAGACATTTTCAACATAACAAATAGCCTTAGTTTGTATACACGTTTCCTTTCATCGATGTCGTGTATATACGCGTTCATTCACATAAACCGAAATGATACTTCAAGATACTATTGCGCATACGCGTTTTCTTTAGCGGGCTGCATATATACGCTTCCTCTGCGACGAAGCAGCGTATAGATGCGAAGCAGCGTATAGATTTTCAATCATTACATAAACATACTTCTTCGTACCGATGTTCGCCCGTATTTCATCTTTCACTCGTACGTATGTTCACCTCATCTCAGATCTAATCATGTCATAAACAGATCTAGCAAATACAAATACATTCCAGATCTAGATCCCTTCTTCATCATTTCTTCATTGGTGCATCACACATTCAGATCTATCATTCAACTATAACCCTTTCCATTCAGATATACTTCAGAGAGAAGTATTCATTCAAGCTCAGACATCTTGCACCCACGCTTATGTTTTTGCACAATGAATTTCTTCTCCTTATATAGATTTACCCTTTTTCAATACCATGAGCCAAAACAATACCACATGAGCCTTCAATACCAAGGGTCTTTTTTCAATACCATGAGCCAAACCAATACCATGAGCCTTCAACAACACGGGCCTGATTTGCACTTTTTGAGCGCTTTTTCCCATACGCGACTTGAACGTTCTTTTCCGCGTGCATACGACTTCCTTAGATGATCCGTAGTCATAGAGACATACTTTTCTATCATACTTTGAGCACATTCTGAATTCCTTTCTTCATTTCCTTCTGTACACACTGTAGATACATCATATTTTCTTCATCAAGAACATATTCTAGCAAGCACAACTTCATCAAGTAAGTTTCCATCATCTTTATCAAGTGGGTTGCCTTTCAGGGAAAACACTCAACATCATAATATCAACAAGCATCATATCACCTCAGATTTACATCATTTACCAAGCCCATCAAGTCAATAATAACTTCATCAGATGGATTTCCATCAAGGACAACACATGTCAATAGTCGCATGTCTTCATCTTCATTCAGTGGGTTTCCATCAAGGACAACACAAGGACAACACTCTGCATCATATTTCCAAAATATGAGTTGGTACACACTCGATGGGACAGCTTACACAGTGGTAGATGCAGCACAACAAGGGTCATGGTCTTCGCCTCTTAGAGCATCAGTCATAACCAGAGGCAGTGTGCAGTTCGAGCCATGGGACTTGGGCTATTATTGGCCATGGTGACGATGGGATCCAGGAGGATTGTTGGTTGGCTGGTATTGTGAGAGATCAATTTGGGATCCTCGCATTGAGAGATCCCTTCATATCAGGATGATGAAAAGGACAGAGAAGATTCAGTGGCGCATCTGGGACCCAGACACAACTTGCAGTGTCAGTGGGAGCATTAGCTAGAGAGGAGGCTTGTCAGGCATTGCTTGAGGACAAGCAATTTTGCAGCATCCATCCCTTCAGTTGCTTGAGGGCAAGAAACATTTTTCCGAGGGGGACTGTAATATTCCTAATTAGCGACAGCTAATTGGAATATTCTATTTTGTTTAGTTTTCCGTCTATAGTTTGTAAATAAATAAAAAGTGAGTGAAGAGGGTCTAACTCATAAGTGAATTAAGACATCCACCTAGTAGCACAACGATGTGACTTAAGTGGGAGTCAAGGGGAGGCCTAACACCACTTAGAGGAGGGGGCCTATGTACACTCTAGAAGCCTCTACAATCTTCTGCACAGATAAGGATGAGGATGTGGATAAGGATGAGGATGTGGAGGAGAGAGAGAGAGACTAAGTTGGGTTTTGGAGGGAAAACCAACGTTATAAAATTTGGAGGAGCCTCCTCATTTCATTCATGCTTGATTTGTTGATTATTGAGTGACACATTTTTTCTTCTTTAGCACGCTGGCTGTTTAGCCTGTCTGCATCACTGTTTAGTGCATCGAGTGTCTCCGTGCGGAGATCTCACCCTTAGCCCTAGGGGACTTCAAGTGCCTACTCGGGTAAGGTTAGTTTTTCAGCATCATCCTTCATGAAATCATTATTGCTACAGTAGCATAATACTTTGTTGTAGGGTGTTGCCATGGAGATTCCACAAGACCTCTTCGTTCTCCTGTTTTTCAGAGGGAGAGTCTTTCTTTCCTTTTGGAGGATCAGATTGGAAGACATTGGAGCTGATTTGTAGATCTCGGCACTTGGCCAAATGGTTTTATTCCACCCACTGTGCAGTCCCTCTTAGTGTCTGCGTTATTTTCATGGTGTAGCTACTGTGAGGGTTTGCAGATTGATTTGAGGGTAATATCTCAAATGTAAGGATCAGCCTTCCACTTTGGAGATCTATTGGAGGAGGTCTACTTCAGTGTTTTCATCACATTCAGCCTTCTCTATTGAGTTCCAGATTTGAGTTGCAGTAGCTTCCCAGCAACTCTGACATTTTTTCCATTTTGTGTATTTCAGCCAATCCCTTGGAGGATTGTTGTATTTATGTTTCTAAGGGTTAGAGATTCGCTCCCCTATTGTATTTGGTCCATATATTGTCATATCCATGTATTGAAATCATTTTGGAGCAGTGTTATATCATAGACTGCGTCCTCATAGCCTAGGTTTATGCAGAGATAGCAGTGTTCTTTAATTTGATGTACATGTATTATTGAGGCTTGCATTGCTTTTCTTGAGAGGTTGTTTCCTCAAGACTTGTACACTCTCTTGCTACTATATATTATTATTGGCTATATATATCCATCTTCTTGTCTCACAGCTCATTATAAAATGTTGTCTCTTCATGGTGTGCTCATACATGCATTTTCCTATTGCTGTAAACCACTTTTGAGTGGGATTCTTCAAGCAGCTCTATAGACAGAGTCTGGAAAGGGCTAGACAGCCTCCAGATATCGTTCTCCTTAGAGACGACATATCTGGTAAATGCCCTCCCAGTCAATCTCTGGTTGAAGTTTTCCATGGCTTAGAGATATCCCCGAAACGGGATGTTACAGTGGTATCAGAGCTTTTGAGATGGATTTCCGTGTTCTAAAGATGTCCCCGAAACAAGATATTACAATAGAGGTGAACAAGAGAGGTTAATAAGAAAAATTAGCCTCTAGGTAATGCTAAATAGAGGAAATCTAAGAGGCGGTCTTACCCATATGAGAGGTAGCCATAAGAAATTAATAAAAATCTCTCACTTTCCCCTAAGAAGAAAAAAATTGAGCAGAAAGGGCTAGTTAAGACTAATAAATCATTAAGGGAATAGTTGAGAATTGACTAAGAAGGTTGGATTTATTGGCCAAATAAAAGAAAAAAGGATCACTAAGAGAAAAAATACAAATAAAGGCTAAAAATATATGACCTACATAAATCTCTTACCTCTGATGTTAAGAGCATAAGTTGCATTCCATAGAAGCTCTAACTTTTATGTAGAATGGGCCAATGCCAATGTCATACACCATTTTTGCTAAGAATGGCAGTGAGAGTAATTTACAACCATAGAAAAATTTGGAAATAAACAACCACCATCAAGACAATCAACCATGTACCAACTCCATTAAAACCCTAGAGTCCGTCAGAGATTGTAATTACTAACCATATATGGAATCAAGGATTACAACAACTATAATTCATGTTCTCAAGAGATACCAGAAAGAGATATAAGATATCATAATACTATAGGAAACTAAAGTAACATGGGGAAAGCTTAGCGAAATCACAAGAAAAGGTTGGCCCTAGGCAGATTGTATGGCTTTGGATGCTAGGGATTATTTAATTTGGTTGGGAATCCTCTCGGATTCCAGATCTGTTTCCTTTAAAAATGAGATGGCCTCCCCCAATCCCCTTTCAGGTCAATTTGAATGTGTAGGCTGCACAATTTTTTTTTGGCTCACTGTTGTTTATGACCCAATGTTTCCTTGGGAAACGATGGGCTTCTTAAGAAATATTTGGTACCTGAAGGATCTGTTGGGTAGCACCAAATGGATTCTAACGAGGGCCTTGAACTTGATCAAGAACTTTGGAGAGAAGAGGGGTTGTGTTACATGGATGGACACGATCTCCTTATCATTTCAAGAGACAATCCAACATCTTGGTGATGAAAATGCAGACTTTTTGAATGGAATCTACACATGGAACAACAAGTGGGAAGTTAAGCACTAGTTCTCTTTGCGACTAGATCATTTTCTTATTTATGATGATATTCATAAACAAGATATATTTTTCCAATCCTCGATCCTCTCTTGTTTTGGATCAGATCACTAGCCTATTTTTCTGGAGATCAACATACAGATGGCCTCTCAAAATCATCCCTTCTGATTTGAATCCTTTTGTTTGGATAAGCCAAAATTCATGGGTAAGAATGAAGAATGGTGAAAAGAAATTAGATTAAGTGGCATGAACTGAATAGAAATTGTCCTACTCAAATGGAAGGAACTAACAGGGAAAATGAAGGAATGAAATCACTTGGATTTTTGAAATATACATCACAAAAAATTATGGTTGGAAGACCCATGCGGTAAGTCCAACAAAAAATAATTTTGGAAGAGTGCTCAGATTATTTGGCTGCTCAAGAGTGGGTGGTTTTCAATGACTTGGAACAATGAAGAAAACAAGAGGAAATCCTGTTGAGTTAATACTCGAGAGTTCAATGTTTAAAGGAAGCGGAGCATAATACAAATGTTTTTCATAGAACTATTTTAAAGCACAAACAATTTGATCGGGTCTTTTCCCTCGATAGATCTGATGGATGGAGACTTGTGCAACAAGAGGAGATATTGAACGAGCTAATCAGATATTTACAAAACTTGTTCATAGATTGCACAAGATATAGAAGTGATTCCATCCCTCACATTAAGCCATATAGTCTGAAATCAATCTTGAAGATCAGAATGAGCTCCTCGTGAGAGAGGTATCCTATGCAAAAGTGGATGAATTAGTTTGCACTGTCCCTAAATCCAAATCTCTAGGCCCGGATGGATTCACAAACAAATTATTTAAAGCAAGATGAAACGTCCTTTCTCCAAAAATACATAATTTCGTAGAAAATTTATGCCACTCATTAAAGCTATAGTCAAGGATAAATGAAACATTTCTCACGTAGATACCGAATAAAGGCACACCGTCGGATACCAATGGTTTATGTCCTATCTCCCTCTACAATGTGACATACAAAATTATCACAGGTTGTTTGAGCAGGGTTCCATGGGGTACATTTTTTAGTAACTTTTTGTATGTAATTGTGCATATTCGCACAAAGTATAAAGGTTAATGGCCTTTGGGGAAGGTCAAAGATCCTCTCTTATGTAAATGGGTTGTAAGGGTAAATTGTGGGCCTCAAACCATGGTTTTGAGACCATTGTATCTACGCACTAAGATTGGTATAAAGAGAGACATATTGAGCCTAAGTAGTCAATCATGATGTTTTGGACCTAAGTACATTTATACGTCTATGATACATTTTTTAATTCTAGGTTGGCTAGAAAGTCTCTTTCTCTCTTTTTGCGTGGATACCTAGTCTTGGATATGTGTAGACTTCGCTGGTTGTGTGTGTAGAAGGGTATTTGTAAGGGGAAAGTCTATTATACTAAACTCTTTTGATCTAATAGAGAGAATGGTTTTGGAAAAGAACTATGTTATATATATATATACTGTTAGTACTTTTAAATCACTTTTTTTTTTTAATTCTAAGTGAGACTAATTCTATTAAGTATAAAAGTACTAGTACAAAACTGCCACAGCTTCTTCTATGAAAGCCAGATAGCTGGGGTTGATAAGCATGATGTTCTTAAAAAAACTGGATCGCCCATAGTGGGAAACTGATCCTATAAACATAATAGTCTGGCCTGCCCATGATAGGGAAACCGGCCTTAAGTTTATACAAGCCATAGAGACAGAAACATATAAACTGAAAACATCTATCAGCCATTCCGGCTGAGCTCTAAAACTGAAAAAACACAAAAGCTCCAACAGTAATTGAGCAAGGAAACCTGGAGAGAATGCTGATTGCGCGCCTCAGTTCACCCATCATGCTCTGGAGACATTAGCTCCTTAACAATCCTACAGCCATATTAGTCATCATTGCTGTTGTCTGCCAAGCCAGCTTGATTACCATCCTTCAGGTCCTGGTCCTCTGCGACATAATTCAGCCTAGCTTGAAGTGGGAGAGTGGAGCAGGGGGCGCGGGGAGGAGAGGGAGAAGTAGCGCGGTCAGGGGATGGATGAGGGATTTCCTCGCGGAGGGAGATAGTGATGAAGGCAGTAACAATGGAGTCGACAGAGGTACAGTGAAAGAGAAGCTCAGCGTTTTGGGTAGTTTGCCTTATGGTGGACCCCGAATACATTGTACCAGGTGGATTGGGCTGAGTAGAAGGATCAGAAGGGCCAGCGCGACAGGGATCATGAGCACGCCCGCGTCCTCTGCCCCTGCCTCTGCGCGAAGCGGGAGGAGGATCAGGCTCATCGCCTGCAGAAGAAGAACCCAAATCAGAAGAGGGCGAGATAGGAATAATGGAGGCTTGACCCCAGCTAATTCCACGCTGACAGTGCATCCGCTGTCTAAGGAGAGGCATGGAGAGGAAAAGGTGGCGCGAGCAAGGTGAGACAATGGAGGAGACAGAGGCCCTATGAGCAGAGGGATGATGACCAAGGAGGCGCGAGCAAGGCGAGACAATGGGAGAGACAGAGGCGCTGTGAGTGGAGGGACAACGACCAAGGGGAAGCAAATGAATGCCAACAGGAATCAATGAACCTGCAAGGAGCTCGATAGAGACACCAGGCAGAGAAGAAACGTTGCAAAAGGGACTATTGGTGAAGTGAATTCTCCGAAGCGTCTCCAAGCCAGCCAAAAGACAGTAACGATGCCCAGTCTGAGTTTTGAAACTGGAATCGGCAAAGCCAGGAGGGCATTCACCTCAAAGGGGAGTCAGAGCTCTCCCATGGCTGCTCCTGTCATGCTCGCCTTCCATAGTGAGAGCCAAAATCCAAAGAACCGCCATATACAGAGGCGACGGAGTGCAATTAATCACCGGCTGGTCGACCTGAGGCATATTAATATCGCCTTTAAGGTTGGTGCATGGGGCCATGTGGGCTTCCCATGCGAGCTCCACTAGGAGCTGCGCAGGGGCCCAGGTCCTGTCAATCTGCCACCTCATACGCATCCGGAGAAAGGCTATCCTTGTGCACCAGCATTGTGCAATTCTGAAGGATGTCTCCATCATGGATAATGGACAATGGGCCCTGAGTGAGCTTGCTATTGCTTTCAGTTCCGAAATTTGCCAAGAGATCAGCAACCTTATTACCTTCACGTTTAACATGGGTGAAGGAAACCACTCTGTTGCTTTGAAGCTAGTTGCTAATCCCATCAATTCGAGCAGCCAAAAGCCAACTGTGAGCCACTTTATTAGGATCGGCTCCCCAGAGAAGCTGATTAACCATGTTGATAAGAATTTGAGAATCTCCTTGTATGATAATAGGGAAGAATTTGTGCTAAAGAGTGAGACTTAGGCCTTTCCAGAGGCCTTCAAGCTCAGTTGAATTATTGGTGTCCCATCCAATGGAGCCATAATAGAGGGACTGAACTTCTCCCTTTGAGTTTCTGAATATGCCACCAAAACCTTCTTGTCCAGGATTTCCTCTGGAAGCCCCATCAAAATTTAATTTAAAAACTCCGAGGGAGGGAGGAGTCCAATGCAAAGGCGAGTCTGAGGCCATCTTGTTTCTGATCTTTGGAGTGAACGCCAGGTTGAGATTCCAGTTTTGCCAAACAGAGATTTCTCTGGGTTGTTTAGGAAAGTCCTCTTCTTGCCAGGAATGTGGAGCTAAATATTCCTGTAGATTTCTGGTGAAGGAATTCCATAAAGAGTCCAGGGTAGAGGTTTGATTTTTGAAAATATGCTTGTTTCGTTCTTTCCACAGGGTCCAGAAGATCAGTCCAGGAAGGAGCTACCATAGAGCATTAAGGAGAGCAGAGAGGTAAGGACGTTTGGGCCAGTTGCGCAAGATGGAAGTGATATCACTCGAGGGTTTGTTCTTCTGACAACAGAAACTACACTTGTCCCATAAGGAGTTAGCTAGAGGGCAGAGTATCATGATATGTTGAATGGTTTCAACACTTTGAACACAGTTAGGGCAAAGAGAAGGGCCTATGAAACCTCTTTTGACCAGGTTATCCCATGTAAGGATGCATCTATGGCTTAGGAGCCATAGGAATGTAGAGACCTTAGGCCAGGTAATAGGGTTCCAAATCATCTGCCAGAGAGTGTCCCTAGGAAGTGGGGAGGGATACATCAGAGAGTAGGCTTCCTTTGTTGAGAACATTCCTTTAGTAGTATGACCCCACCTGAGAATGTCGGGGTCATCAGAGCTTCTGATTTTCCTCCGTTGCAGCTCCTTGTTGAGAGCTTCCACCTCAGGTCTTTGACCGTGGGGCATAATGAGATGAGAGGGCTTCCACTGCCTGAAGCCATTGCTGTCGGAGGCCATCCAATGCTTACAAATTTTTTCATCAAGAGCCTCTCTAGGATCTTCTAGGTTGATTTGCGAGTACTTTTCCAGAAGAATGGATTATTATTGCCAGGAGTCTGACCAGAATCGCGCTGATTTGCCATTGCGGATTTCCGAAAAACTATGTTGTTGTATGAGCGCATAGTTCTGCTTGGCAGCATTCCACACCAAAGAACTAGAGTGTGTAGGAGCCAGTCTTATTAAGTCTGCAGCAGATCTATTGTTGGCATATTTAGCAGTCCAAAGTTTAGCCCAAGGAGTGTAAGGATTAGAGATCCATTTCCACCAAACATGAGCTGCCATGACCTCATTGCTATGCAGGGGATTCCATAAACCAAGGCCACCAGCTTCTTTGGGGGTACAAACTATGTTCCAGTTTACCAAAGCCCATTTGCGATTTTGTCCAGAGGAGCCCCAAATAAAGTGACTTTGAAGAGCTTTGATCTGTTTGAGAACCCATTTCGGGGTTGCAAAAACTGAAAACAGATAAAGTGGCATAGATTGTAACACTGCTTTAATAAGAGTGAGTCTGCTGACCATATTAAGAGCTCTAAAGGTCCAAGAAGATAATCTAGATTCCAACTTTTCAAGGAGCTGATTCTAGGAGGAATGCCTGATAGCAGAGTCAATGAGAGGCGCCCCAAGATATTTGTCTGGGAGAGAAGCCATAGAGAAGCCTATAATGCGAGCAATAATAGCTTGGGCCATAGGGGGAGTATTGAAGAAAAAGATCTGAGATTTAGAGTCATTAATGGTTAACCCAGAGGCTTGAGAGAAGAGGTTGAGGATGGCTTTAAACGAGCGGGCTTCTTGGACATAGGGATGGCCAAAGAGCATATTATCATCTACAAATTGTTGATGAGACATGATAGGGGCTCCATGAAGAGAAAGTCCACACAAACGACTGTTGCAAACTTCGTTGTGAATAAGTCTGCCAAGTCCCTCAGCCATGAGAACAAAGAGGAAGGGAGAGAGGGGGTCCCCCTGCCTGATTCCTAGGGAAGGGTGGATGAGAGGGGAAGGGATCCCATTGATAAGAATAGAAAGAGAGGAATAGGTGATGACGCTCATAATCCAATGGATCCACATGCAATCAAAACCGAAATCGCTTAAAATTTGCTGAATATAACTCCAATTCAATTTATCAAAAGCTTTGGAAAGGTCGATTTTGAGGAGCATACTTGGCTTCTTGCAGACTTTTAGAGAATGTATAATTTCATGAGTTAGAATTATACCATCAAGGATTTGACACCCCTCAACATAGCCTATTTTTTCTGGCGAAATAAGAAGCAGGAGAAGCGGTTTGAGCCTATTGGCAATGACTTTGGAGATGACTTTGTAAATAACATTGCAGAGGGCAATGGGTCTGAATTTTTTGTGCTTGCTGGGTTGCTCCTCTTTGGGCACCAGCGCAACGAAGGTAGTGTTGAGGGAGGGCAAGATCCAATTCATTGTTCATGATTCTTCTACAAGTTGCCATACCTCATCTTTAATAAGCTCCCAGAAGTGGTGGAAGAAATTAGCAGTGAAGTCGTCCGGGCCTGGAGCCTTGCCATCCTTCAGCTGTGCCATAGCGGTGTCCACTTCTTGTAGAGAGATTGGATGAAGAAGCTTTCGGTTATGCTCAGCTGTAATCAAGTTGGGTATGAGCTGCTTGATTTGATCAATAGCTGGCTGTCTATTTACCTGCTGCTCCTTCTGAATGCCCTTGAAGTAGTCAACTAGTTCTTTTTCCATGTCCTCATGCCTCTCCATTCGCTCCCCTTGCTGATTAGTGAGATGGCTTATTCTATTATGCATTCTTCATTGAATGGTCGATCTGTGAAAGAATTTGGTGTTTCTTTCACCCTCCTTCAGCCAACGAACTCTAGATTTCTGCCGCCAGAGGATTTCCTCTTGTTTGTATCTATCCTCCAGTTTTCTCTGAAGGTCAAGCTCCATGGAGGCAAGAGATTCGGACCTCCCCGAAGTGATGATTTCTTGTTGCACGTCCTTCATCTTCTGCTCAAGGATCTGTTTCTCCATAAAGATGTTTCCAAAGATGTTTTTATTCCAAGTTTTGATGTGTTCTTTGAGAATCTTAAGCTTCTGCTGAAACTGGAACATTTTGGACCCTTTAGGTGGAGTGTAGCTTTTTCAGACAGCCTAAACCAAGTCTTTGAAGGAAGGATGAGAAAGCCAAAAGGCTTCAAATCTAAACGGTCTTTTGGGATGAGATCCTATGTTTTGCCATTGGAGCATGATGGGCCAGTGGTCAGAGCCCGAAAGAGGGAGTATTGACCCAGTAATGTCTCCCCCCACATGAATGGCATTGTCCGACAAGAGGAATCGATCCAGCTTAGAGGAAATTTGTCGTCTTCCTATTCTGCGATTGTTCCAGGTGAACATTCCGTTGCAGAAAGGTATATCGATGAGCTATTTGTTGTTGATAAAAGCTTTAAAATGTGAGCTGTCCTGATCAAGTCTAGACCTACCCCCAGATTTTTTAGCCATCTACCTCATCATATTAAAATCTCCACCTAAGATCCAAAGGGGATAGGACCTGTTGGAGTTGAGATGCTCTAGAGTGTTTAAAAGCACCACCTTGCTTGCCTGATCTTGAGGAAAATAAATGTTAGACAGATGTCCATGTATGTTGGTACCTATTGGGTGGAAGGTAGCCTGGATGAGATTGTGGGAAGCATGGAAATCACCGACTTGTAATGACTGAGTATCCTAGGCAATTACAAGCCTGCCCGAAAAACCAGAGGTCTCCACAGCTACCGATCTGCTGCCATGCCATGCTTTAGATAGGATTCAGCCCAGCGTTTGACTATTGCACTTGGTTTTCTGAAGAAAGAGTAAGTGGGGATTCTCTGTCTGAATCATGTTCTTTATCATTTTGTATTTCCCTGGACCATTGAGTCCTCTTAAATTCCATGAGATTAATTTCATGGGGAACTATTTGCTAGGGGTTTAAAGAACCTAGTTAGCTTGGGATATTGCCCTGAATCCACCAGTATCTCCCCGAGGGCAATGGTGCACTGCCAATCGGGTTTTCTTCCTCTTTTCTTGGTTTCCTTCATCACCTTCAGACTATCCTAGTGACTACCTAGTCGAATACCCAATTTGTTGTGCTGTTGAACTTTGGTGAGTGTCGCCTCAAGAGATTCAATCTGCCTAGGGTTGATCTTGTCAAATTCTTTCCTATGGCAAGCATATTCTAGGCCAATGAGGTCCAGTTCGCCAAGGTCGAAGCTTTCAGAATCTTCATCCATTTGGATTGTCTGAGCATTCTCCAGAAGATCATTGTTATCCTGATTAGTAGTAGAGGTGTGCCCCTCCATATCCATAAGGTTAGGGTCCCAAGTTACCTGTTTTTTCTTGAGGGAGGGATTGGGTTCTGGCTTATCAGCAGAGCTCGACTTAGGAAGATCAGGCGCAGAGAATGCGGTATTGGGTTGATTTGGGGTGGTAGTAGAAGGGCCAGCATGGCTTGAAGTGGTTGGGGTGGAGTAATCCTTGGGATCAGTCTGAGCAAGTAAGGCGAAGCTATTGCTAGTGGAAGGGGCAGAGGCAGTGGAACTGGGTTTCTTTCCAAATGAGGAGGATTTTTTGCTGTGTCTTCTTCTGGGGGTAACTTTGGTGAAACAATCTGCTTCCGCTTTATCCTCCGCTTCTATGCTTCGGGTGTGAACAGTTAAAGGGCAGTCTATGAAAAGATGTCCGTGGGCATGACACCTTCTGCATCGAAAGGGGACATGCTCATAATCCAATGGCTGAATCCATTCAAAATCATCATGAAAGATACTTACAGCATCAGGTAGGGCACTATCCAGATGCATGTAGACACATATTCGGGCGTAGGAAGTGTACCTTCGGAGCTTAGTTTCTTCTGCAATTTTTATCAACCCTCCTAGACCTTTTCCTATCGCCTGAAATGATTCCTCATCCCAATACTCAAGTGGCAGTGAGTAAATACGAATCCATATTGGTGCCCAATTGAAATTTTCAAGATCGGGGTTGAATCTCTCCACCTAGTTCGTAAGGTATAACCCTGCTGAGTTGAAAAAATAGGGGCCTTCATCCATTACCTTGTTTCTATCTTCAATGCAGTTGAAAGTAGTTGTAAAGAAGCCCTTCGCTCCCAGTTGCAGAGTGACTTCCCCCTTGGGCCTCCATTTGGATGCTATCCAGCCCTGCAGGGATTTTTTCGTTGGCCAGAACCCAACAAATTTTCCAATAAGGGCATGGTCCCTCATGTACTAAATTCTGGCATTGATGCGATGACTAGGCAGATCTATTTTGGGGTGATCTGGTGCAATGGACTTACAGGTGGTAGTAGTGGCTTGCTTCTTCTCCATTCTCGAATCAGAGGTCGATTTATGGGTCGTCTCATTCTCCGGTTTGCTGTCAGAGTTGTCTTTCGTCCGTAACTCTTGTCCATCTTCATTTGCAGGGGGAGGCCTACTGCCTCCTCCCGTCTCCACCTCCATTCTGAAGAGCAGGCCTGCGCTGCAAGGAAGGGACAACACAGTTAGAGTGTGAACAGGCAGCCAGGTGTGTTAGGGTTTCGGTAGAGAGCTGAATCGCGAAACCCTAGTGCTCTCATCTCCCTCTTTACTTTTACATCACTTTACTTCTGTTATATCTATGCAATTAAATATATTATTTGTGGATGAATATATGTTGATGATTGAATACATGAGTAAATCTACTTAATTTATTGTGCATTGTGAAGATCTGGTTTTGTTATTATATATCTATGATAAGGTTGATTTGTGATTCATATGTATATCCATTATCTGTGACTGTGACAAGCTGATCTGATAAGTATTATTCTATATATGCACGGATCTATTTCCGATATACAATGAGTTTTGTTATAAACCTGTTTAGGGCTACTACCTTAATTTCTTCCTCATGGTGTGGAAACCTGGTTCTAGCATGATGCAGACCAGCTGCTGAAACTATAGACCAGCTACGGAAACTATAGAATTTACATTGTACACAACCTTATTACCCATAGTGGGTTTTTTTTAACTCTGGGCTTGTTAAGAATTCAGGTTGAACAATTTTTTTTACCACAGGGTCCCACGAAGAACCTGACCAATCACCGATGATCACAAATCGCACAATTTATAGTTTAGCTTTAACACATAAACTTTAATCCTTGGGAATTGTGAAACTGCACTGAGCTAACATGTGTCCTCCTTTTCTCATCGCAAATAAAAAAATTTACTTTGTGATGTCTTAGCACTTATTTCCTAAATCTTGCAAAGTGAAAGGTCATTTCCCGATGCTCTAATCTCCACTGTTAGGTTAGTCTCGGATCCGAAGATCCCCATGATCTCTCCACTCCTTGCATCACATCGCTGATTAAACAATTTAACTTGCGACTCTTAAATTTAAGCCCGTTTCCGTGCGATGTGCGCTTGTTTTCAACTTACGATGAGATGTTTCCCGTTGATCGAGTTCAGGTCTATGGTCTTCGTCACGCCTGCAATCGAATTGTCCTCCTGCTGTATAACTTAATATATATGTCATTCAATAGATTTTTAAATCGATAATTCTAACAGAGAGCCCGATCAATACGAAACACTTGGAACTAAATAATAATGGAAATTATAGAGCCAAGCCCTTGATCGGCTGGTTATTACAATTGTTTACGCTCTCTCTGCTCTCTCTTCTCACACACCTATTTCACACTTGTCTCACTCTTTTCCACCCTCTACCCTCTGTCTCACACTTGTTTCATACATACATACATACATACACACACACACACACACACACACACACACACACACACACACACATATATATATATATATCTTAAGAGGTCCTTATTTCCTATAATATATTTCCATTGAACCACTCCTACCGAAAAAATTCTACCCTATTTCTAAGCTCTTATCCTACTTGGCTCAATCTCCTTTAATGGAGAAACCAATTTCTATTTTATTTCCTAATTAAATTAGAAAACCAAAACAAACTAACTTCTCTCATTTAAAAATAAGTAAAATATTAATGGCCAATGTTTATCCACCTCATGTTAGCCACAACATGTGAACATTCAATCACATTGCTAGCTAAGTTCGGATGCTCTTGCATCAGACTCCCGGGGAAGAAAATATTGATCCATCAATGCTTCAGGATCTATAATAAAATTTTGTAACTCTACTACTGTTATCCAACTGGCATCTTCCATAGGGTGTCCTTTCCATTTGACTAGATATTAATAGCAAGTTTGTCCTTTGGTCTTCTTTGCAGCTCTTTTCTCCAAAATGGCCTCCACTTTTTTATTTTCTGTCTTTGGCACCTATTTCTTCCAATTCAAATTTTTGGTGTTCTTCTTATGTAGATACTTCTAGTAGCTCCTTCCTTTGTTCCTTTCTATAGGTACAAATCTACAACATTAAAGATATGCGATATTCCAATTCCTACCGGCAATTCAATCTCCTATGCATTCGAAGAAAAATCCCTCAAAATTCTACATTGTCCTATCTTCTTCATTTTTAATTTGTTGTAAGTCCTAACAGGAAACCTTTCTTTTCTCAGGTACACCATGACTAGGTCAGCTACTTGGAATTATTTTTCTTTCGTCTTCATATCAACTCTCTGTTTTTATTTTCCACTGCTTTCCTTCAATCTATCTTTAACATCTTCTTGTAGTTTCTACATCTGTTCTACAAAATCTTCACCCTTTGCAGTCCTTATCTCTTGTTTTCCTAAATTTCTGAGCTCATACAAACCTCTTGGACTCATTCCAAAAAAAATATGTAATGGACTCCTCCCAGTAATTCGATTGGGAGTATCATTATAAGAAAACTCAACCTGAGCAAGTGCTAAATCCCACAGCTTAGGATTTTTATAGACTAAGCTCGTCAATAATTTTTGGAAGCTTCTGTTCACTACCTTTGTATGTCCATCCATTTGAGGGTGATAAGTTGAACTGAAGCTAAGGTTCGTACCTAGTTTCTTACACAGATTTCTCCATAAATGTCTAACAAACTTGGTATCCCTGTCAGACATAATACTCACAGGCAATCCATGTAAACTTACAACTTCAGACAAAAATAGATTAGCAAAATATTTTGCATCACTATTTTTCCTGCATGCAATGAAATGAGCCATATTAGAAAACCTATACACCATAACATAAATGGAGTCATTTCCTCTTTGATTTTTTGGCAAACCCAAAATAAAATCCATAAAAACTGCATCCTATGGTTGGTTTGGTATTGGTAATGGCTGATACAATCATGTATTCTGACTTCTCCCCTTAGGATGCTGACAAATTCTAAATTTGTCAACAAATATCTTAACATTAGTTTTCTTTTTTGGTCAGTAATAAAAAGCATTGACCTGAGCAAATGTCATGTCTTGTCCAAATTTTATAGATAAGCCTCCACTGAGTTTATCCTTAATTATGTTTTCCCTCATAGAACATTTTGGAATGCACAATTTATTACTTTTTTATAGAAAACCTCCTTGGATAAGAGAATCCAACCATTGGATTCTATTATGAACTACTCGGTTTTGCACTGCTACATAATTTTCCTTAAATTTTGTATCTTCTTTATACATGTCAACCATTTCTTCAAATCCTACAACACCAAATTGTAATTCTTTTGTGATTAAATTCACTCTGCTCAAAGCATCAACAACTTTATTCAACTTACCACCTATATGCTTAATCACAAAAGTAGAACTCTGCAAAAATTCTACCCATTTGGCATGTTTCTAGTTCAATTTTGGTTGGTTGTTTATAAATTATAATGCATGTTTATTAGAATATACTACAAACTCTTTTGGTAAAAAATAATGTCTCCATTTTTTTAAGGGTTGCACAACAACATATGACACTTTTTCATAAGATGAGTATTTTTTCTTAGCTTCATTTAGTTTCTCACTAAAGTATGATATTGTCCTCTATTCTTGACTTAAAAATGCTCCAATTACAAGTCCACTAGCATCATTTTCAACTTCGAAAACTTTTTCAAAATCTGGCAAAGCTAAAACTGGTTTTTCTGTAATTTTCTTCTTTAGCAACTTAAATTTTCGGTATGCTACTTCTGTCTGCTTGAATGTTTGATCAGTTTCCTTGAATATTTCAATAATGGGTGAACAAATCTGACGAAAGCTTCTGATAATTTTTCTAGAGAAACTTGCAAGACTGTGAAAGCCTCTTACCTCAAATATGTTTCTTGGATTTGACCAATTCAAAATTTCTTGGACTCTTCCCAGATCCATTTTGAAGCCTTATTTAGAAACTACAAATCCCAAATACACTAGTTCTTCCTTCATAAAACTGCATTTCTTCAAATTTATTAGCAACTTCTCTTTCTACAAAGTTTTTAGAACCAATTTAAGGTGCTCCAGATGTTCTTCTTTACTTCAACTAAAAATTAGAATATCATCAAGATAAACAATTACAAAATGTCATGCATATTTCTTCAAGACTTCATTCATGAGTGTCATGAATGTGGTTGGTGCATTAGTGAGCCCAAAAGGCATCACTAACCATTCATACAAACCACTTTTTATTTTGAAGGCAATATTCCACTCATCCCCTTCTCTAATCCTTATCTGATAATAACCACTCTTCAAATCTATCTTAGTAAAATATTTTTATCCACTCAAGAAATCCATTAAATCATCCATTCATGGTAAAGGAAAATGATACCTAATGGTGGTTTTATTTATGGCTCTAGAATCTGTTCACATGCACCATTCACCTCCTTTCCTTGGACTAAATACTGTTGGTACAACACATGGAGTAAGGCTCTCTCTTATCAACCCCTTATCCATCAAATCCTGCACTTGTCTTCCAAATTTTTCATTTTCTTGAGGAGTTAACTTGTATGCTGCTTTATTTGGCAAACTTTCTCCAGGTATTAGATCAATATGATGAATAATATTCCTGGTTCGTGGTAATGCATCTGGTAACTCATCCAAAATAATATCAACAAAATCATTCAACATATTTTGTATTTCTTCAAATAAATCTTCTAAATTTGTGGAAGTTAGAATTACCTTGGGTGTGCCTATAACAAAAAAATGCATCTCTTCATCCTTCTCAACTTCTTGCAACAGTTATTTCCCATTCATCATCAAAACATTGTTTCTAGGTGTTTCTTTGTCAGCTTCACCCTCCAATGGCAACAATGTGTGTTTTTTTCCATCTTTTTCCAAAGTATAAGTGTTTTTTCAGACATCATGTATGTCTTTCCGATCAAAATGCCTAGGTCTTCCCAGAAATATGTGACATACATCCGTCATCATTACATCAGATAATACAACATCCTTGTAAGTACCAATCTTGATCTCTACCTTACATTGTTCTGCACAATAATCTGACGTCCTTTTTGTAGCCATGATACCTTATAAGGAGTAGGGTGTACTATTTTTACCAATCCCAACTTTTCCACCATATTTGTAGAAAAAAGGTTATCACTGCTTCCACTATCAAATACGACTTTGCAAAATTTACCCTTGGAATTGCATATAGTTCTGAATAGATTCTTCCTTTCATCTAGCTCTGCTGCTTATTTTTTTTCTTTAAGAAATACGCTTTTCAATAACAAGGATTCTCCTGCTTCGAGTGGTTCCTCTTTACTTGCAATCTAACCAATTTCTTCATTTGTTTCAGCAACATTCACATTTCTTTGGGTTGTCAACTTTTTATGAGGACATTCCCATGACCCATGCCCCCACTCACCACATGTAAAGCACCGAATATGTCTTCCTCAGCCTCTACGTCTGGGTACAAACCTTCCTTGAACAGAGTCTCCTCTTTGTGGTGATCTGCTACTCGAATCTCCTGCTTCATTATGGGAATGTTGAAATCTGGGTTTGAATGTTCATCTTCCTCTTGCTGAACTCTTTCCTTGGTTCCTCTGACATTAATTTCTCTATATCTTCTCTTCTACTTTTAAGGCTGTCTACTAAGCATCTTCAATTGTCTTTGGATTTAATAGACTCATCTCATCTTGGATATCATACCTCAAGCCATTTATATACCTGGCTACTTTCTCAACATCATCCTTTACATATCTGGCTCTAATATTCAGTTTATAAAACTTCTCTTTATATTCTTTCACTATCATTCCTTTTTGTTTCAAATTATTTAATTGCTTAAAAATATTTAGCTCATAATCCTTGGGGAGGAATTTACTTTTTAACTTTCTTACCATTTTATCCCATCGCTTGATTTTTGGATTTATTTTTCTCTATCTGGATACTTGTAACTCCTCCCACTAGATAGCTGCATGAAACTTTAGTCTGGTAGCTACAAACTTCACTTTCCTTTTGTCTTCAACTTCTTCAAATTCAAAGTACTTGTCTAATGAACTGATCCAGTCCATTAACTCCTCCATATAAAGATTTCCCTCATACAAAGGTACATCCACCTTCGGTGTTCCAACTGCCTTAATAAAATTTTTTAGCATTTTAGCTACGTCATCTTCTGCTTCTTCTTCTTCCTCAGAAGTTTCCTCTGTTGTGCTAACATCTTGTTCCTCAGGTGCTCTCCTCTGACCAACTTCTATTGTCTCCATTATTGTACGAAGATGTTGAATTTAATTCAACATAATTCCATTAGCTTCCGGTCTTCCACGACCTATGCAAGCTCCTATCCTAGGTGTCATCTTTGCTCCAAATTTAAAGAACAGACTCAAGTCTTCTTTGATACCAAATGATGCAAACTAGCTACAGAAATATCAGAGTATGCATGGAAACTATAGAGCTTACACTCTACATAGCCTTATTAACCGCAATATGTTTTTTTTAACTTCAAGCTCATTAAGCATGCATATATATATATATATATATATATATATATATATATATATATATATATATATATATATATATATATATATATATATATATATATATATATATATATATATATATATATATATATATATATACAATATTATTATAAACAAACACATATAACCCAAAACAATTTGGTTGCATGGAATTTTTTTACTATAGGGTCCCATGACAAACCCGACCAATCACCGGCGATCGCAGATAACATAATTTGTAGTTTAGATTTAATGCTTAAAATTTAATCCTTGCGAATTGCGAAACTGTCCTAAGCTAACACATGTCCTCCTCCTTTTCAAATTGCAAATAAAACAGTTTAATTTGCGATGTCTTAACACTTACTTCCTAAATCTTGTGAAGCACGAAGTCACTTCCCAATGCTATGATATCCACTGTTGGGTTAGTCTCGGACCCAAAAATCCCTATTGTCTCTCCACTCCTCACTTCACATCACTGATTAAACAATTTAACTTGTGACTCTTAAAATTTAAACCCGTTTTTGTGCAATGTATGACGGTTTTCAACATGCGATGATATCTCTCTCGTTGATCAGGTTCAGATCTAGGGTCCTCATCGTGCTTGAAATCTAATTGTCCTCCTACTATATAATTTAATATATATGCGATTCAACAGAGTTTTAAATCGATAATTCAAAAAAATGAGCCTGATCAATACAAAACACTTGAAAATTAATAATAAAGGAATTTACAGAGCCAAGCCCTTTATCAGCTAGTTATTATAATTGTTTATGCTCTCTCTGCTCTCTCCTTTGGCACACCTATTTCACACTTGTCTCACTCTTTTCCACCCTCTACCTGCTGTCTCACACCTATCTCATACATACATACATACATACATACATACATACATACATACATACATACATACATACATACATACATATATATATATATATATATATATATATATATATATATATAGATATATATATGAAGTGGTCCTTCTCCCCTATAATAGGTTTCGATTGAACCACTCCTAACAAACAAATGCTACCTTATATATAAGCTCTTATCCTACTTGGCTCAATCTCCTCACAAGGAGAAACCAATTTCTATTTTATTTCCTAATTAAATTAGAAAACCCAAAAAAAATAATTTCTCTCATTTAAAACTAAGTAAAATATTAATGACAAATGTTTAGCCACCTCATGATAGCCACAACATGTGAACATCCAATCACATTGATGGCTTAGTCTGGATGCTCCTACATCATAGCACCCCCTATACTACTTCAGGTTAGACTTTGATCTGTGCAAGTAGGTCATTTCTGAAAGGAACAGTAGTTGGATGGTTTGTTTGTTGTGCAATAAACTCGGAACCTTTGTCATGACCCCTCAAGCCAAAAACTGGTTCTATTTCTAGGAATTGGATCATTTTGAGGGATATTTAATGTTGGGCACCCTATGCAGAATGAATTATAATACTAGATGGATGTCAATATTTTTTAATTCACAATCCAAGAGAATTGAAGTCCTAAGATATATGTTGAAAAGTGGGTTCAGAAGTACATCTATATAGAAGTTCACGAGATAATTTTTTTTTCTTCGTAATTGAGATACATGAGTGGTTGTTGTGATTAATTGAATATAATATGTGTGTGAAGGACGATGCAGTCACTTACTCGATTGCTGAATTAACTCAACATTTACAAAATACAAGCAATAATATCACCCGCGCAATAGATCATTTGATCGATCGTGTGTTGGGAGGATTTGTGACTGAATTTTCTATTGATCAATTTGTTTCATATTCTGTAACAAAAATAAGATTTTTGAGTTGTCCTAGAGGTAATTTCCTGCACTCTTTGAAGTTATTGCTGAAGATGATATTATGTGAATAGGGCTCTCTGTTCCTACATATTCCATGAATGTCCCAAATAGGTCTGCCTATGCGTAGAGCCAAAAAAGGATTATTTATTGTCCTCTAAAGCATAGATATGATACTGATGGTGAACTAGAGACCAGTAGCTCTAGTGAATCTATGCACTCTGAAGAAGAGGAATTCTCCTGAGAAGAAGCTTAACCAAATGGGAACAATTAGGGAGCCTTCACCATCTTTCAGATTCTTTCCACTCCACTTCCACAATCATCTCACATGTCATCCATTCCACCTCCACCTCCACCTCCCCCCTAGCATAGATATGGCCGCGTCCATGAAGATACCTGCTTTTAGAGGTATTGGAAATGAAGATACTAGGCAATTTTGGTTTGTGACTGATGTTATATGTAGAGCACAACAAGTTAATAATGATGATGTTAAGAAGGTGGAGTTAGCGACTTCTTTCCAATATCATGCATTGCATTTGTATATCAAATATGTACAAGCAAACCCTAATGCCACTTTGCATGAATTGAAATATGCCCTAAGAGATCAATTCAAGAATTGTAAATAATACGCACAGTTCATTACAGAAATGAGAGAGATTGACCAAGATATAAATGAATTCATGTGGGAGGCATACTAGAGGTTGAAGAACACTATCAAAGATGGTGGATTCACGATCGATGATACCCAACACAAGGGGTGGTTTATTGTTATGTTGCTCCCACATCTGCGCCAGCCCTTGTGTCAATAGACTTTTACCATGAACGGTGAGGCTATGGAGATTGAGATGAAACTAGAAGCTACCCCAACACCTCTTGTGCTTGGAACTCAATAGATTCAAAGTAATTTAGAAGCGATGCATTTGGAGATTCAGAATGTGCACAAATACAAGGGCAAGGAGGTGTGTGAAGAGGTTTGGTGCATACGATGCAAATTTGGTGTACATCATAAGGATCAACTTCCTGTCTTCAATGATTATCTGAATTCTGGAGCTCCTAGCCCATTGAAGATCACAATTGTGTGAATATGGTGCATGATTTTTCAAGTTGTGGGTCTGCATACAAAAAAAAATTGTCCAACGGTTGGAAAGTATCATGCTCAGTTGAAGCAACTATTTTGTAAATTATATTCAATGCTGGGATATGATGAACAATAATGTTGCACTTTTGAAATGATGTTGGACAAAGCTGAAACATATAGAATGTACGCCTAACATGCCCCATCAACATCCCCCTCTAGGCACAATGGATTTGAGAATAGAGGAAGAGGAAGAGGAGGTGGATCAGCTGGTCGAGGAAGGGGGAAGGTTATTTTCTACAACTGGGGAGATGTTGGTCACTATGCACATGACTGTCCAAATCTAGTGTGATAATCATGCAGGTATTGTAAAGAATTTAACCCTATAATACAAGATATCCCTATTTTAATTGCTAATATGTAGGAGAAAAAGATGTAGACTCCGACGTAGAATCTTTAGATGGTCAGAGCCAAAACCTGCAAGTAAGATCCTAGCGTGAATGCGGGCACTAGGAGCAGTGTATCCAATAATAAGGATAAGGTATAAAATCTTGATACTGACCTTTAGATTCGTAAGGCACCTGAGAAAAAATATGGACTTGATTTACAATGTGCGAAAGAATTTTTTGTTGAAACGTGAAAGAGGTTTGCAAAAAGAATCACATCGACATCAGGTAATACCATAAAGGAGAGAGGGGTAGATGATGAAATCCAACCATTTTTACAAGATTTCATTAATTTAATGTGAAGAAAAAAGGAAGTAGAGAAAATGCAGGCCCTGATAGATAACTGCGTAGAAAAGGAACAACCGATGATAGAAAAAAAAATTGTTAATAAAATTTATAATAATAAGAAGAGGATTGGTCCAGAGATGCAGATGACTGATTAGATCAGTGCTTATGATATGGATCAGGTTATTTTATATTTGGGTTCCAATGGAAATCTCCTGCCTAAGTAAACATGGCAGTGCATAAAAGAACCAAAGGTGTAATGGTATACCATTCAATTGTGCATGGAAAATCAATAGAAAATCATTCCATTAGGAAGGTTGTCCCAGGTCATAGTCAGTATTGAAGGTTTTAAGGTACTTGTAGATCTCAAAGTTATAAAAATTGTGGACTATAATGATCCTTCTCCTGCACTGTTGGGGTTAGACTAGGCTATTGATATGGATGGTATCATAAACTTGAAGGAGCAAAGGTTGGAGTTTGAAAGCAATGGAACTAGAGTCATGATTCCCCTAGATCCTATAGAAGGAGTGAGATACATAGAACCTATGCATGTTGATGATGATATTGACTAGATCTATAACCTGAATTTACGTGAGGAAGATTGGGTCAACCCAATGGCTGATGGAAGTCTTAATTGGGAAAAGGAAAACTCTTGCTTCTTAGATTTTGATGAATAATTGGGAAACTCACAAAATAGGTTGCATGAAGTATCTGGGCTGCACTGCAATTGAGTGACCATATCACTTCGATGCATATCATCTAAGGCACGCACATTACCAAATTATGATGGTTTAACTAATTTAAGTATGTTTTTAAGAGAACTTGAAAGAAATTTCGCCAAAGGATAGAGATTCCATGCCATGGATCTCGGACTACGCACTACCCCAACACGATGGTGGGAGACTCATTAAGAAAACATGGGAAACTCAGATGAATGCATGTGTATGATCAGATTATGCTTTGAATGTCCAACTATCAAAATGGAAGAGGACTAATCTGAAAAGGATGATACGCACAGACATTTGGCTAAATGGAGTGAGGTATGGGGCATAGATTCAAGACCTAAATGGGTCCACATGTTTATTCATACATTGGGGAAGGTGCCTACTGATTGGTATCTAGATATGGAGTTGTGCTGAGGTACTAGTTAATGGTTTGCGCTGAAGAAGAGCTTCATTCTAAAATTCAAATTTGAGAGTGGGTTTATCAAGATTGGTCAAGCATTGCTTAACATTAAAGAATTTATCTTTGATACAACAAATCCATCTATAGAGCCTTCTTTGCTAGCATGGGATGCACAAATGAAAGATATTGTTAATTGTAGAAATATGATGGTTTAAGAGAATGAAGACGACCCAAGGAATATTATCATTCTAAAATATGAGGGACAACAAACAATTTTTGGGCCCTCGATCACTTCACTAGATGTCACCAAAGCTATAAATATTTGGCAAGTGGATATTGGATATAAAGAACAACATAAGTTGGCAAATATTGGAGACTATTGGGATGATGACAGGGTAGGAAAGGTTGCTCAACTTCTAAAAAAGTATCAATACATATTCCCTACAGAGTTCTCATAGTTAAAATAATAATTAGAGAGCTTGCAGTCATGAAGATGACTTTGAAACTTGATGTGCACCCAGTGAAGTGACGCCCATACAGATTGAATAAAAAATATAAGAAGAAGGTCCAGGAAGAGTTGGATAAGATGGTTGTTGCAGGAATTATAGATTCAGTAGAAGAGTCTGATTGGGTGAGTCCCATTATGGTACAAGAAAAAAGACAAAATGATAAATTAGGATTAGCGTAGGCCTACAGAAATTGAATGATGCATGTGTGCATGATCCATTCCCAACTCCATTCTCTGATGAGATCTTGGATAATGTCGAAGGACAAGAATATTATTCATGCACATATGGGTTCTTAGGATATCATCATATCATGATTTCACCAAAAGATCATAGTAAGACAACCTTTGCAACATAATGGGGATCTTTCTAGTATACATTCATGCCATTTGGCTTGAAGAATGCGTCTACCATCTTCTTGCGCATAGTAGTAGAAACTTTTGAGGATTTTATACATAAGTTCTTGGAAGTATACTTTGATGATTGGAATATTTTCGGGCTATTGAAAAAGCATGTTTCAAGTGTTCACTTAGTGTTGGATACTTGTAGAAAGTATCATATCTTAGTGAACTTGAAGAAATGCATATTTTGTGTGCTATTCGGGATATTGTTGGGACACATTGTCTACCAGCAAAGGGTGATGGTAGATCTCGCAAATATCACAATAATTTTTAATCTAGAGGTACTCATGAATGTCAAACAACCATGCCCAATATGGGGCCACACTGGATATTATTGAAAGTTCATAAAGGGTTATAAGATTATAATTCTACCCACGGAGAATTTTCTCAAGACGGATGCGACATTCTGCTAAGATGAGGAATGTCATAAGAGTTTTGAATTGTTGAAGGAAAATATGGTCACTGCACCCATATTGGTCTTCTAAAATTGGTCAAAGGTGTTTCATGTGCATGTTGATGACTCATGTATCACGCTCAGAGGTATTTTAGCATACCCAAGAGTTGTAGATGTTGATCACCCTATTTCTTATGCTATTTGAAAACTCTCAAGCACAGAAAGAAATTATTCGACCATAGTAAGTGTTGTCCAAGTAAATCCCCTCTACGGATATAGGTGATCCCTCTAGCCCTAAGGTGGGTCTAGCAACTACAGGAAGATAATAACATCTACATTCCTATATTGTAAATGAAATTCAGAGCAAGGAAGATGACCTACCTTGTCCTGATGCTATGTTGTCGTATTTAGTCGAAACTTGTTGATCCATCGCTCTTCTCAATCTTGATATAGGCTATTGCCAATGTTCGATTACTTGTATAGATATTCAAGACACCACGACAAGCGTAAAACCATGACAAACATAAAACAATTACAACTTATCTAACTGATCAAGGAATTCTAGAAATCTCATTATAAATGTAAACAATGGTGGAAGATAAACATTAGATTCATTTTATTATCATAAATACAAGGGGAGTTTACAACCAATCCTTGATGTTGAGGCTCTCCTTCGGCAGGTCTGTATCCAAGCACGTTTTCCACACCATCGTGAACAAAGTTCCAAGATCTCACTATGTTCTCTACACACAGAAACAATCTCACTCTGCACTATTCTCCTAAAGCTATGATTACTTCCACTCTATGATTGCTAACTCTTTTAGCTATTTCCTCAACTAGCACATCAATGGAAAATGGCTATATTTATAGATAAGACGAGGAGGTTGGCATCCCTACAATAGTGGAAGAGAGGCCTTATCCCTTGGGAGGTTTCCCCATAAGGTGGAAACAAGAGGCCAAAGGAGGAAGGCCATGGTTATTTAGTCGAACCACTCCCTATGACTCATCCACCAAGTTGTTGTGATATAAAATTAACCTCTATTTTAAAAAAAAAAATCCAAAACAGATTGGCACGGGCAGCTAACTGAGTCAGAGTGCCGGCTAGTGTGGGGGGCAGTGTTAGTCTACCTCATTGGTGCGAGAGCATAATGAGCTACCAGCGCCAAGGAAAAAACAGGTGTATTTAGTGGTCTTCTTAGGAAATGGTCAACAGAAGGAATGTTTTCCTCATGGCAAGGGATGCAAGGATCATATTTGCAAGGCATGAAACTACTTATTGATCACATAAATGACCCTCCAATGGGAAATATGGGGATTGCAGGGACAGTGAAAAAATGTTGTGTAACAGATGCCCCCTAAAGTATGAAGTCCAAACATGAGTGAGGGGTGAAATTCTTTACAAGTATGTGCAAGGAACGAGACTCTGTTGTTGGGAGACCTAAAAATCAAGCATAGACACATATACATAACTAAAATCTCTGATGAAAATATATGAATCCATGGTATAGGCATGACTATCCATCAAGAAGAGGATCATGTGAATGGATCCTCAGCATGATTGCAGCCATCTGAATGAAGGAATCATATGAAATAGATCCATGGTATGGGAAAAACCATCCATATAGAGAGGATCAAAACAAGAGAACCCACGGTATGGTTGCAGCCATCCATCTAAAGAATAATGTATATAATCATGAATGGTTCATCACTCTTCACAACCTGGACTTTTGTGATCGAAGCCCAGGGTCTTTCCCTCCAACACCACCTGATTAGAGTACAAATTTCAACATCTGAATAGACGTGTCGAAGTCAAACATGCTAGAAAATCACTTGATTGCCAGTCAATGATGTGAACTATTAAAAAGTGCGAGAGAAACCACCAATAATGAAAATGGCTCTCAAGGAACAACTAGTACAATCCAGGGAATGTGAATAGTGAGCTGAAGTCGAACACCCATGAAATAAGTCGATCGAAGGCCAATTATTTGAACCTTTATTTGAATGTAAATAACATGCCATTAGGGCATGCAAGCTCTAAGGTAGCAGAAAGGAGTCTCTAGATCAACTTCCTGGATAATGAGTTGAAGTCGACAGGAAGTGATCCATTGAAGGAGGGTCATAATGAATCCCACATCATTGACACAAAACAAAGAAGGCAATATGAGTGTGAATCAGGAATAAAACATAGGATCAAGGAATGTAAAAAATACATAAGGATTTTCTCTTGAACATATCGGTGACATGACTCTGTAATTTGGTAGTGTTTGACTCAAATAGGATCAGAGGTCATATTGAAAAAAGTGGTAATGGAATGAGAGGCAAACAGATTTCCAAAACCCATGGAGGCAAAGTGACAGAGTGAATATATCCCAACCTAACACGAACTACAGATAAGTGTCATGTTCAAGAGTGACATACTACCGACACAACTGATGAAAACTTTCATTTTCCCCCACCATTTCCAGCAAGCGCCTCTTTATTTTTACACAAGCTTAAAGAGGATACCATATGATTGTCATATAAGTTTTTCCTTTGGACAAATCCAACCTAGTACATATTACGAGCCCTAGGAAGGAGGAGCTTGGTTGACGTCATGGTGATGATTTCCAATGTCATCAGGGTTTAACGATTCTTGCAAAGGAGGAACTTGGCATTTTTCATGTTTAGAGAGTTTGAAAAGAAGGTAGAAAGGAAAAATCCATCATGGCCCTTTTTTTAAATAGTCTCTCAGATCCGAAAAGGTAGAAAACAATATATGAAAGAACCTTTTAGTTGTGATAGGAAAAGGTATTCATTTTCTGTAAATAATCTATCCAAGCCCAAAAAAGGGGTCAATTTATACTAGGTAGATATCTCTTGGCAACCATTTAACGAGTTCAAAATGATAAGAATCTCAACAATCTTTTCAATTTTAGAGAGTCAGAAAAGAGCTGAAAGATGACTACACCTGGAGGAACGAGTGGTATTAAGGGTAGCAACATGTTCCAGTGATGGTGAATTACTTAGAACAAGTAAAGGTTAAGTGGCTGGCTAAAAAGACCACTCATTGCATAGGTTCCTTCAGAATGGGTAAAACAATCAAGTGAAGGCGTATGATCAGCCAAGCAAACGGTGACAATGGAATGAAAAAACGAAGGCTCATCTGGAAAAACAAGCTGATAAAATGGCAATCACAAGAGGTAAAATGGGAATGGTTTCATTTTTACACAAGCTTGAAATCAGGAAACTCTACTTGAGGTTGGTTTTATTTTTACACAAGCTTGAAACTTTATAGAAAACTATTCTTGAAACCGGTTTCATTTTTACACAAGCTTGAAATGGAAACAAACTATGCTTGAAAATTGGTTTCACTTTTACACAAGATTGAAACAAAGATAAACTATGCTTGAAAAACTAGGCATGCCCCCAACATGGTGACTCAATTCGAGGTACATGCCTCCAAAGCTTCAGTGCATTCACCGGAGTAGAATTCTAGTTACTGACAGGTGTATGGAGTGAAGGTTGAATTATGAGAAAAAGACTCGACTAGGATTTTATGAGATCGTATCAAAGACTCGAATTGAACATGAATGTGTTTCATTGTTTTAACGAGGTTGACACATTAAAATAACTATCCTCATGACATCTTGTTTCATTTTTAAGGGAGCTTGACACAAGGAAACGAATTGTGCTCTGACGACCTTTCATCATGATGAATAATAAATCATGGCTTCCAAGAGTTTTGCGCCCGATGGGAGAACAACATATCGGAAATTAGGACCCAATGCCCCCAGCACACGATGCACAATGAAATTATCACTGAATTTGGGTATGGGACAGGTAGCCACACAATTTACCTACCACGGGGAAGATACCATTGGCGGATAAAGACCCAGAAGGGACAATTTTAGACTAGATGCCACGTCAAGACCAAAGAATGAAAGTTGATTAATGGTCACGATCCGACATTTGTGTGGGAAGCAGATCACACAAAAGAGGGAAGAGACAAGTGCACCCATGGCATAAGCATAATCGCGCCCCAAGAGTAAATTGAAATCCAAGGGTCCTCGAACAACCATGATGTCTATATAGATGTTCTCCCTCCCAAAGTAGTAGGAAACTTCAGAAGGATCCCTAATGGTTGACTGTTTCCTCTGTTAAATGCCAACAAATTTTGTGTAATAGGCACAAGTAGTGGAGAACTGAAAGCTTGCCAAGTAGTTGAAGAAAAAACACAAACGTACGTGCCTTCATCTATAATCGTGCTGGGTACGACCACTTGGGAGGCCTGTACCATGATCTCAAAAGGCACATAAGAAGGAAGGTGGTATCCTGAAAATTGACTCCAACTGAAGGAAGCAACAAAACTACTTGGAGGGGGTACCATTGAACTGAAATGGTCATCCCCTGGTGTTACTGGAGCAAGAGGAGCATCATCTTGGACTTCCATCATGGGAGCAAGAGGAGAAGCTTCTTGAGTCACATGGACGAGAGGATATTTCTCTAAGTCCGAGGAATCTAAAGAAACAAGAAGAATGTGGGGGGAAAGAGATCCACTCTCGATGGAAAAGACCTGATGAACCATAGGCGAGATCAAGTTGACCAATTCCACATCCAATGGTTGGTTGGGAACGTGTTATTGAATTTTAATTTCTGAGGGAGTGGGATCGACCTAGTATGACTCTTGACCGATCGTTGAATCAACTAGTGGAGGACTCAAATAAAGTTTCTGGTAACTAGCCAGAAGGCATGGTGCAGAAATAGTAGAGTTGTCCAACGCTCTCTTGGCTTCATCCATGTACAGACAAAGTTGAATGGGATGATTCCCTTCAAACAACTTACAGGGATAGGTAACCTTAACCTGTTCCTTATGAGTCTTATCATGGTTAGCCGAAGATGTGCCACCAACATGACTTCAAGAAGTCAAAGGCAACGACGAACGACCATCAGACCATGCTTCAAGTTCCTTGGGAATGCCAGGGCAGTCTCGAAGAAGGTGATCACCTTTGCACAACATGCAAGGGAATTTGAATTTTTGTGGAAGGTTGGATGTTTTATTGATGGAAGGTGTCTAAGGAGAAATAGCTACAACATTAGCCTCTCTCTTATCTAACTTCTTCTTCCTTGTCTTCTTCTTCTTCTTCTTAGCTACCTGGTTTATGGAATCTAGACTTTCACAAGGCGAAGTAGAATAGGAGGATGAAGAAATAGGTGAACAAGGGGAGAGGTCCACCTTAGAAGAAACATGATGTTTTTCTGGTGGAGGAGATGGTTGTACAGAGGGTGGAATACTCGAGACCACAGAGGTCGAGAACAACTAAACAAGAAAACCAACAGTTAACCCAGGAAGGGATAATGTTGCCATATAAGGAGCACCAACATTCCCAAAAGCAGGAAAAGGACCAGGATTTCCTTCAGAGGGGATTATTTGGTTGGAAAACTCTGGAGAAGTTTCCATTGGAGACAACCATAAAACAAAATGCTAAGGAAGATAAATTTAACTAGGAATATTTCGTGGGAAATTTACTTTTTGAGACATTGAAACAAAACTCTGACGTTTGATATTTTAAGAGTTGAGAAATAGGAAAAAGGTGACTCTATCACTTTCAATTTTAAACGAGCATGAAAGGACAAGAGCTCAACGATTTACCAAGAGGGTTTACTAGGTCTCCGTTGACTACTCAGGTAATCTAAGCAAGAGGGTTTACCAAGTCTCCGTCAGGTGCCATATACGCCTTGGTGATCAAATGAAAGAGAAATGACCAAGGAATTAACATATGTGCAGGTAATCTCCCCGAATGTTGTGTTTGGTGTATCATGCTTACAGGGCGATAGACTCAGCTTCCTATGGATAAAAGGGTTGTAACCTAGAAGGGTATCCCTTTATATACTCGACGGTACAGGGAGCACAAGTCCATACTAGTGCTATCTAAAGCCAGATGGAGAACGACAGCTACTAGTTTTTAAGATGTCGGAACACGTCTCTAGCCTAGACCACTAAAATGTTTGCATTAAGTTTCAGTGCTTCCTTAGGTTGATTGAATGAATTTTAAATTTGATCTTGAATTATGTCTCAGTTTCAAGGCCCTACCGCATGTCATCTAACAATCTCCTATATGCAGCTATGTGAGGAAAGAAATATTTCAATTCGATGAATGATATCAAGTTAAGGGAAGAGTCTCAAACAATGATGCAATAAAAAATAAAGAAAAAATTTCCAACTTAGATGAATTTCACTATCCAAAATTAATCTAAAACGTTCAATGATGTGAATTATGCAATGTAATCTATGCAAAATTATCTTCTTGAAAACTATGCAATTGTAATCTATGCACAATTTCCTTTTTTGTTTGAAAGAATAAGAATGCACTCAATGAATTTTTCGATGAAATGAGAATCTACTTAATGCATGTTTTTAATGAAAGAGAATGCACTCAATGCGTTTTTTAGCTTTCAATCATTAAACAATGTTATCTAAGTTCAATGATAAATCTCAAAAAATACTTTTCAATGTAATGTGATCTAATGCATTTTAACAAAAATAAAACTCTGAGATGAAAACTAAATGAATGCAAATTTCCTTAATGGAAGGATGAATGCAAAAGGGATGCAAACAAACACTAAGAATTGAATAGTTATTTTAAACAATTGGTAACGAAATTCCTCAAAAGGCTACAAGACATATGAGGTCAAGCAGAAAGAGGATTTCCAAAGTGTGGGTTCAAAACAAGGCATTCATTCCCTTTTACATCAAGAAATCATAGAAAGAAGAATTTTCAGTTGAAGAATGAGCAATGTAATCTATGCTCACAAGTGAGCAAGTGGACCAAATGAACTCGAAAACACACTTGAAACTTGAACACTCAATCAACCAAAAATAAAAAGGAAATCAACTAGAGATGGCTCGCTAAGAAAGGAGAGTGACTCAATCAGCAGGGTGATGTCCCGCGAAGCATGGAACAAGGAAATTGATGGCCAGTCCTAAAAAAAACTAGGATGTAAGGACACACATCAAAACATGGAAAAAAAAAAAAACAAAACCAGCAAGCCAATAAAACCCACTTGAGTGAAGGGGAGAAAATATAAATCATACAGAGAAAAATACCGGAAGGGAAAGACACACTAGTGGAGGAATTAGGGAAAAACCTCAATTTTATACCCACCCTGAAATTGCCATGACTTTTGTGGGTGAAACTAGTGCCAATTGGTAGGACTTGCTCACTGACAACTAGCGCCAATGGCCAATTGGCATGGGTTTCTAACTGACAACTAGCGCCAATTGGCACAACTATCAGGAAAATAAAAGCGCCAATATCTGAACAAGAAAAAACAAAGAATTTCTCCCAATCAATACCAAACTCCCCACTTCAAGAAAAAACTAAAAGATCATAATTGATGTAAAACATAGGAACAAATAGGGAAATTGTCATTCGACTAAATCCATTGAATGACTATGACCTCAAAGAGTGACAAACTTAGAGGAAATTTCCCAGCGGAGTCGCCAATTTGTTGTCCATGTAAATCCCCTCTGTAGAAAGAGATGATCCCTCTAGCCCTAGGGTGGCTCTAGCAACTATGGGAACATACTAACATCTACCTTCCTAGAGTGTAAATGAAATTCACGGTAGGGAAGATGACCTACCTTGACTTGATGCTATGTTGTCATCTTCCATCGAAACTTCTTGATCCGTCACTCTTCTCAAGATCGATACACGCTGCTACCAACATTTGATTACTGGTACAGACAATCAAGACACCACCACAAGCATAAAACGATGACAAACATAAAATAATTATGACCTATCTAACTAATCAACAAATTCTAGACATCTCATTATAAATGTAAACAAGAGTGGAAGATAAACATCAGATGCATTTTGTTATGATAAACATAAGGGGAGTTTACAACCAAGACTTGATGTTGAGGCTCTCCTTTGGCAGGTCTGTATCCAAGCACATTTTCCACACCCTCATGAAAAAAGGTCCAAGATCTCACTATGTTCTTAACACACACAAACAATCACACTCTACACTATTCTCTTGAAGCTATGATTTCTTCCTCTCTATGATTGCTAACTCTTTCAGCTATCTGTTCAACTAGCACATCAATGGAAGATGGTTATATTTATAGAGGAGAGGAGGAGGTTGGGATCCCTACAATAGTGGAAGAGAGGCCTTATCCCTTGGGAGGTTTCCCCATAAGGTGGAAAAAAGAGGACAAAGGAGGAAAGTCGTGGTTATTCAGTCGAAAAACTCCCTATGGCTCATCCCCGAATTTGTTGTGATCAAAACTTCACCTCTATTTTTAAAAAAAATTCAATAAAGAGACTGACATGGGCATATAATTGAGACAGAGTGCCAGTTGGTGCAGGGGCAAGTTTTAATCTGCGTCATTAGCTCGAGTGCATAACGGGATACCAGCACCAAGGAAAAAATAGGTGTCTTTAGTGGTCTGCTTAGGAAATGGTCAACAGAAGGAATGTTGTCCTCATGGCAAGGGATGCAATGATTGTACTTGCAAGGCATGACACTGCTTATTGATCACAGAAATGACCCTCCAATGCACGAGATGGGGATTGCAAGGACAGTGAAAAAATGTTGTGTAACAGTAAGAGAAGGATTAGTGATGGTCCATGGATTTTAAAAATTCTTCCATTACCTATTAGGAGGACATTTCAAGATGTTTACTGATCATTCTTCTTTAAAGTACCTAGTCATTAATCCTATGTTGGGGGGCGGGGGGGGGGAGATCTATAGATGGTTGTTTTTTTTAGAGTATTATGGCTTTGAGATCATTTTGAAACCATGAAGACTGAATGCTGGGCCATACCATCTAATAGGGATTGAGACTGGTGATGAACCCACTAGCTTGGAGGATGGATTACCATATGCGCAGTTGTTTGTAATAAAGGTAGTTGATGATCACTTCCATGACATTATTCAGTTCGTAACTACTAGATGCACGCCTGACGAATATATAATATAGGAGAAGAAATATATCATGGCACGTGTAGCAGAATTCACTATTATTGTTGGATAGTTGTACAAGATGTGTACAAATGAAGTTCTACGAAGATATGTTTTGGATTATAAAAGGTGTGCAATCTTAGATGTAGCTCCTGGAGGGGTTTCCGGTGGTCACTGTGCAGGGAAGGAAACCATGCAAAATATTTTGCAAGCTAGGTTATGGTGGCCCACATTTCATAATGATGCCTATGCACATTGTCACGCATGTGATGTATACCAGAGAACGAGAAAGCCATCACGCAGAGATGAGATACCCCTGCTTCCATAGGTGGTACTAGAAGCATTTGAGAAATGTGCTATATAATTTGTAGGACATATTAACCCTCCAAGAAAGAAGAGTGGTGTGCGCTACATAATCATTACGGTTGACTATGTAACCAGATAGGATGAAGCTAAGCATGTGAAGGATTGTTTTGTAGATACAACTACATAGTTCATCTTCGAGAATATTGTGATTTGATTTGGATTTCATAATATTCTAATAAGTGATAAAGGTACACACTTTTTGAATGAAACCATTGAATCTTTGACAAACCATTTCAGGATTCATCACCAGGAGAGCAGTCCATATCACCCATAGGCGAATAGTGTATTGGAATCGTTCAACAAGATATTGGAGACTGTGCCTAGCAAGGTTTGAAATTCTAATCGAAATGATTGGGATGAGCATGTACCTGCATTTATATGGGCATATCGAACCACATGTAAAAATTTGACTGGATGGACACCAGTCATGATAGTATATGGGTTAGAAGCTGTGTTTTAGATGGGAATACATTGTTCCTAGTTTGTGCATCATACAATTCATAAATATGGTAGAATTTGATATTCTGGAGGAATGGTTGTCGTAGTTGGTAGCACTTGAAGAAGATCGATATAGTCTGAATTTCCATTGGCAAGTTCAGAAGGCGCATGAAAAGGCATGGCATGATAGGCACATCAGGAAAAATGTGTTTAAGGAAGATCATTTGGTCTTCTTGTATGACAAAAAGCTTGCACGCAACCCAATTACGTTGAAGATGCACTGGCTAGGACCATATATTGTTAAGGATATCACTGATGGAGGTGCAATGTGGCTGGGCACACTAAACTGAGAATAACATTCTGGCTATGTCAGTGGAATCTAATTGAAGTCGTACATTGATGACCCTCTCGCTACATGCAGCAAATGACTATATGGTCAGAGTATTGGATTTGTGTAGAAGGGATGGTGAATGCGCAGAAAGGTGTGACGCACGCATGTTAGCGACATGGGGAGGTTGACTCGGTCAGTGAGGTGCCAAAACTAGCCGTTGGAACAATAAATATGGAAAAGACAATTTTATTACCATTTAAGGGAGCGTCGAGGTTTCATTTAATTAAGGGATTTTTTAAATTTTGGAATCATTTTTTCATTTATTGAGACACATTAATGCATAAGGGTTCATTGAGGATGCGAAAAAACTATAAATATGACTAATGGGGTTGCAATGGTTCCCTTTGATTTCTGTGTGAATTGTTTTCCTTAAGCTCTCTAATTTCTACATCTTATTCAATATCTATGTCTGGTTTAGATCCAGGATTTGAGGAGGACCTATGTTGTAGGGGTCTTGGTTATGTTATCCCACCAAGCATGACAACTACGTGCCCAGAAGAGGATCGTACTGCGCCAATGGATCCTGCTGCGTTGGTCGTTGAGATGCCTGTGCTTATGCCTGCAAAGACTAAGAAGGGTTAGACATCAGGCACCTGTAAATATCCTATGGAAAATACTCCAAAGTAATTTTGCATTGTGGCTAAGCACTAGAAGAGACCCATGACAAAGCTCCCTAAGACCATCATGGTAGAGGAGGATGACGTGGTCGAAGTGGCCCCATTCTCGTGGTTTCCGACCTATTTCAAACTGTGCAAGGCATCTTTGGAGGTCCTAAATGATCTAAAAAAAGTGTAGTCAAGCAATAAAATTCCCTTAATTCCTCAAAATGCCCCAATATAAGGCGATATGTTCGCCAAAGTGCTGCAACTCAAAATGGAGGATTGGGACATCACAAATGTTGATAAGTTTTTTGAGCTTGTACATGCGCTCTATCTAGATCATGTGCGCTATGAGTGGGGCCATGTGCGACTAGAGCCACAGTGATGGGTACTCGGCCTGCACAAGGCAAGGCTTCTGAAATTAGTGTAGGTCCCACATTTCGAGCCTAACCCGATAAATGATATCTGTGTGAACCAATTGCTCGTGCTCATGCAAAATGAAGTGCAATGGTTGTGTGTTTGCATACCCATTGATACCACATTGATCCATCAGGTCATCGACCTACCTGATCAAGATGGATATCCCATGGTGGATTTTGGAGAAAAGGCACAAGAAAAGAAGGTGGTAGAAAAAATCAAAGAAAAGTACCAAGTGTCGCACCATAAATGAGGATTCATAGTAAGTGAAATGAATGATCTGGCCATTCAATTTTGCATGGTCATCTTGGCCTACAAAATGATGTGGAAGTCTATACCTAAGGAGGTTCCTGCGCAAGTCATTACACTTGCAGGACAATGGGAGAAGGGAGTAATCTATAATTGGTCTCAATATTTAGACAAAGAGTTCTTGAAAAATATGTGTGAAGCACAAGAGGAGGAAAAGCACTTCTATTATGCTTGGCTCCTCTTGCTAGTAGCCCTAATAGGCTGGTAGAACCCATAGAAAACATCATTTCCTGACATTGAGATGCAAATGTGTGAATCCACGTGGTACACTACATTGTGGAAGTCTTATGTCCCTGCATTCATCATGGAGAGTAAATATTCTGGGTACAGTTCGACACCTCACTATTTCAAGTATTTCAATTGAAGTCAAGGCTCCCTCCAACTTTTTATGAGCATTATAGGTTGATTGTCAATTTCAAGCCCACCTTCCAAAACATTCACATTCACATGAAGGGCACCATTAATGGAATTTGGTACGAATTCCCATATCTCGTCATTGAGAATGATCTAATGTGCATCAATGTAGAGTGGATGCTAGCTTGGATGGAGTCGCACACCACGGGGGGTGCCTCTACATCTATTCCAAAGATGCCTAATAAGCATCACACTAGTATGGAATCTATAGAGAAGACCATAGAAAAAGAATCCACGCTGAATACAACGAGTGAAATAATTGATCTAGAAACATACATTGCACCTTAGAAGAATGGTGAAGTTCCAAAAGAGATAGAGGAATAGGTGGATGTTCCAACTTCAAAGGGCGCAAAGCACGGCTCTAATTCCATGGGAGGTCCCGTGGAAGAAACAAAAAGGTTCTAAGGCTACTTGAGAGGAAGAGTTGATGCTGACCAAAGATGATTTCAACCAAATAGGTAGCATGATCATGACAATGAAAAAATATATGTGGATAGACTATAAGCGTAGTACAAGGTTGCGCTCGATGGGATACATGTTGGTATTAAAGATCTCAAAGTTCAAGCAAGCCGGATTTCAAAAAGCATTGCATAAGCGATCTAGATGCAAGAGAGAGTGTATGCAACCAGTGCATAGCCTCTCAATAAAGACCTACCTTCAACCAGGGAAAGTCATCTTATTCAAATTCCTGAATCGTAGGTCCATTTATAATCATCCAGCCAATGCACAAAGCTATGAGGATGTGGTGATATTAATGTTTAACTTATCTATTTTTCATGCAGGGAATTTGCATATGATCCACATTATGATTGTGGATGAGCTCCATTTCCACAAAAACTGTTCCCACACCACTGTAGTAGAGTCACAGTAGTAGGCTACTAAATATCACCAGAAGCACAAGGCCATGGAGAAGGCATCTTGTACCGTAAAGGCTCAGCGCGTTGCACTAGAGGACAAGTTCAATCAAGTAAGTAGTGACATACCAGCAGTGCCTGCCATAGCCGCCCCATCATAGAAGCTAGAAGGGCTAACTGCTGCATCGAAAGCCTCACGTGTAGAAGTTCAAACTATCTAGGTTGATTTTGAACATCAAATTGCTGACTTAAATTTAAATTTGTAGCCAGAAACCCCACCAGAAGTCAGATCGAAGAGGGTTTCCAAAGTAAAACATGCTACAGATAGCATTCTTATCATAGTCACACAATGCAATTAGCTCTTGGATGAGGCCATCTATGTTTGGACTTTGGTTCAAGATGACCCTATGGTACAGTAGTTACACAATTATTTTTGCATCAAGGAGCAGCAAATTGCATATATCAGGATGAGGATGCCCACCCGCGTCACTACACGACACTTCGCCCACATATAGGAGGGTCAGGTAATTCATAATGAAATCAAGGACCTACGTTGAATAGAACATATTCTCGAGGCAACGATGTAGCTGTGGACTATGAAGGCTCTACAGTTGCCGTAGACATTGGATGTCACACTGAAGACCCTTAAGAAAACTCAGAGAAGCATTGAATTGGCCACTGAAGGGCCAACTATAGAAAAATTGGTCATTCAAGTAGATGGAGCTACTACATAGAGTCTTGAGGTGGTGCTTCCACTGAAAAATTGTGTTCGTGCACTCCAAGAAAATATGAAGGCGCAGACCCTATAGTGACTCGGGACGAGTCATAGGTTTATGTTGGGGGCGTGTTGGAGAGGGATTCCCTGGGGTACATTTTTTAGTATCTTTTTGTATGTAATTGTGCATATGCACGTTGCGTGGAAAGGTCAAAGGGATTTGGGGCAAGTCAAAGTCCATGTTTTATGTAAATGGGTTGTAAGGGTAAATTGTGGGCCTCAAACCATGGTTTGAGACCATAGTATCTACACACTAATGTTGGTATAAATACAAAAAGATTGATTCTCAATATTCAATCATGATGTTTTGGATATAAGTATTTTTATGTGTTTTTGATACATTTTGTAAGTCTCAGTTGGGTAGAAAGGGCCTTGCTGGCTGTGTGCGCAGGAACCTAGTTATAGTAGTGTGCACGGAAGGGTAATTGTAAGGGGAAAGTATGTTAAAATGAATTATTATGATCTAATTGAAAAAATGGTTTTGGCGAGACATTGATGTATCTGTTTACTGTTAGTACTTTGAGATCACTTTACTTATGTTATATCTGCATGAATATATGTTGATGATTGAATACAGGAATCAATCTACTTAATTTATTGCTCATTGTGAAGATCTAGTTCTATTATTATATATTTGTGATGAGGTTGATCTACGATTCATCTATATACAATTTATTTGTGTCTATGACAAGACGATATAATAAGTAATTTTATATATATGTTGACATGTGTTTCCGATCCAAAACGAGTTTTCTGATAAAACTGTTTAGGGCTACCACATTAATTTCTTCCTCGGGGTGCGGAAACCTAGTTCCAACACCCCCCATACTACTTCGGGTGAGACTTTGATCTGCATAAGTATTTCATTTCCTAAAGGGCCAATGGTTTGAGGGATTGTTGGTTGCATGATAAACTCTGAACCTAGGTCAAGACTCCTCAATACAACACATTTATTATGGTCTGACAGATAAAGCCCCTATTGAAAGAGATCATTGGGGCCAAAGGAGTCCGGATTTGTCGAGGGGCGATCGATAATTGATGATATAATGGTGGCTCATGAAGCCATTCACTCCTTATCCACTTCAAAATATCGAGGTATGTTGATTAAATTAGATATTTAAAAATTTTATGAATTCCTAAACTGGAACTATCTTTTGTAGACCCTTGAAGCTTTCATATTCTCCTATTCATGCATCAACTGAGTCAAATATCTGATTGAAACCCCCTTTTGTTCCATTATCGTGAATGCGGCTTCTTCTTGCACCTTCAGGGGATCCCATGGTTTGAGACAGGGGCACCCTATCTCTGCCTTCCTTTTGATCATTTTTGTAGAAGGATTGAGCAAGGTTATCAAGCAAGTAGGGGAGTCCTCATTCCAAGCTGTCCCCTCCCATCACCCACCAAAAAATTGCTGACAAAAATTTAATTTTTGATAAGACAACCCTAAAAGAGGCCAGAAAATTTGAGTCCATTCTAGAGGATTTCCAACAGCCTTGTGAAATATTGATAAATGGTTATAAATATTATATTTTATTTTTCAACACTCACCCCCATGTCCAAATCCACTTGGCCCAATCTCTTGGTTTCAAGAGAGGCTATCATCCAAGAACATATATTGGAGTCCCTTTGGTTTCAAGCTTCTTACAAGTCTCACAATATAAGGATTTATTATGTCATATTGACTAGAAGCTCTCTAGTTGGAACTTTTGAGTCTTAAACTCTCCTCGGTCGCTAGTCATCCTGAAATAAGTACTTCACGCTATCCTAATTTATCATTTCTCAGACCTTCCAGCTCCCAATAGTATATACCAATATCTCCCAACGAAATTATGGAAATTCATATGGTTGGGACCGAAGATTTCCAAAAATTGGCCCTAGTAGAATGGGACAAATTATGAAAACCAAACAACCATGGTGGCGTTGGACTAAAGGATCCATAAAGTTTGTTAAAAACTCTTAGCACTAAAGTGTGGTGTCAGTGGTTATAGGGTGGAAATGAAATATTGAAGTTGATTTGGTCTTTTAAATATGGCAGATATGCATGGAAAGACCCCTTAAAATCTCATTTAAAACTGCTAAATGGACCCTCCATCTAGAATCAATAAAATGAAAAGTGAGTGTTGATTCAGGATTAGAGCTACCAGGAGATCAGAAACAAAAGAAATGCTAGATTTTGGGAGGAGGCATGGATTACAAGAGTCTTTGAGATATTCAAACCTTTACCACTGAGTTGGGAGAAAAGAAAGTAAGATACCTCTGGCATGAATCTAACCAAATGGCTAAGTGTAGAGCATGGAAGTCTCATGACCGCTAGCAAGTGTAGGATCCACTTCCGGGTTAGGAAGTCGTCACGCTAATCTTGCATCAACGACCTATTCTAAATAACAGGGAACCATAAAAGCTACAATCCGGTCACCTTCCTAAAGGTATATTTAGTCTCAAATAGGCTTATTTGATTTTATCTACTTCAGTGCATTAAGTACAAAACCACTTATGGAAATGGATATATTACTCCAAGTTGTGGCCAAAGATTTCAGCTTTCCTCTAGCTTATCAGGCATGGTTAGCTCCTCACTTGGGATAAAATTACAAAAAAAAAAATCTACAGCCCTTCTCAATACCCCTTAGGCACAAGAGAGGAGGAAATGGTAGACCACTTACTAATTTTTTCCAAAAATCCTGAGATATATGGGGTCAGATTGTTTCACTGGTTCGGGGCAAGTGATCGATCGAATACTAGTTTGAAAGAATCATTAGAAAAGTTACATTGGCTGACCTTTAAGAACCCCATTGTATATATAACGATACTTCTCATAGTGATTTTTCCTCTTGAACATTTGGAAAGAAATAAATAGGGTTGTATACCACTCAAAGAGCATTGAGACTGACTAGGTCGGGAAAATGGTGATGAGAAACATTAAGGAAACCATTTTAATCTCCCATTTTTCAGATGAGGATTGGAAAGTGGTTGATATGGAACAAGAAATATTTATCATGCTAGATATTACCCTCGACCCTTCCACCTCTCGGATGGAAGGCTTAAGTAATTTAAATGACATCTCACCCACTTCCTTCCTATGGCCACCTTGAGGATTCTTAAAATTGAACTTAGACAGAGTTTCCAAGGGAAAATCGGGTCTAACTAGCCTTGGAGGAATAATCCATAATGACAAAGGGAAAGGAGTGAAAATATGTTTAGCCTCATGTGGCAGCACGAACAATAATGTGGAAGAGTTTGCGGCGATGGAAAATGGATTACAAGTTACAATAGATTTGGGGGTGACCGTGTTCCAGTTCATGGGGGACTCAAAAATAGTGATTCACAGTTGCTGATTGGAACTTATTGGTGAACATATTCACTCTAGGATCCCTTACTTAGAATATTTAATCACCAAGCGTGTGAATGGGAGGGAAATAAAGCGACATAAAAGTTAGAAAACTAGGGTAGATACCATCAGGGCCACGAACTCCTCAAGGACTCGCCCCCACCACTATGTGATGCAACACTTAAGGATATTAGTAGGATCACGGCCTCGAAATATGCCTCCCCAATGGTGGTCCTGAGGTAACACATGGGTGAATATGTGAAGTGGATGGCCGCAGGTGGGTGGGTTGACCTTCATGAGATTAAATTAGACCTTGAGTATGGGAAATAGTTACTAACATCATGTGAGGCTTCATGTTTCACTGAGTCTCAAGGGTACTGGCGATCGAGTGAATTTTATGGAAGGTGGTGAGCATTGTTACTTGTAATACTACATGTGTGAAAACTATAACGTCTGTGGTGAGTGCTTCATAAGGAAAGGGGGTAATTTTATAGGTTTTCCTATATGGGAGAAGGGGTGGACTCATCATCCGCATTCCCTCCCCTCCTTTTGAGGGAGCATGATTATAAATTGTCGAATTGGTCTTCGCATTAGTGCGTTTGTCGGAGAGACAGAGTATGGTATCTTGGTTTGGGTTGTATTTTTTGTTTCCATGTAATTATGCACAGTTTCAGTCAAGGCTGGGTGGTCATTGGCATCCTCTAGAGTAGGAATGTAATTTTTGACTTCCCTGACTTATGTGATGCTGGGTGGAGTCGAAGGAATGAGTGCCTTGGGTTTTGGATATTGAGGCTCATGCAAGACTATTTCAAGAAATAGGAAGGGGTTTGGTGGGTGACAATTTTTAGCTACATGTTTTTTGTACTCAGTGTGTGCTGGTGGGTGGTGGTTAAGTTGATGTCGATGGTGCTTCTTTCCTTGTGGGAAGCTCGGGAGATTTCAAACAGGGGATCCTCGGCTCGTTGTAGCAGTTTTGAAAAGTAAACCATGCATATAGTTCCTCATTCGAGGCGCTCTTTTGCTCAAGAAAAGCCTAATTCAGGTAGCACTAGGGATGGCACATCCTTTTCTCAGTTTGAGCTGACACCTAGGAGTGAGGGCCTGGACCAGGGTGGTCAACATGGTGGTCGTTTAGGTAACTCAACAATGGGTGGTAGAGGCGGTGGCTAATCAGGACGTTTAGGCAATGGATCGTCTGCAACTCGGGGTGGTTAGCGCGGGATCTCAATGATGGGTCATGGAAGCCACAACTCTCTAGTTCAGCGTGGGTGTTTGACATGTCATGGTGCTTTTGGAAATCGGGTGCCAACGCGTCATGGTAGTCTTTGACAACGACATCGATCTTGCATTGAGAGATGTAGAGATTTTATCAAGTCAATTATTGAACACCTAGTGACCTCACAATAGGTTAGGTAGGAGGATCATGCTTAATTGATTTCCATTTTAAACAAAATGCATTACTTCTAGTGCCATGTCAGGGAGCCTATTGTGGAGGTCTGGTGAGGATAGAATATGTTATCTCATAATGTTGAGAATTTGGAGGCCTATATGGGAAATTTCGAGTAGCATGTCAAATGATCCTTTCATCCTTTGCCACCTCTTGGAAGAAATCTTGAAAACCCAACCTCCATATCTTCTGAAGATTAGAATGGATATAATTTTATTTCTTAATTTTTAATTTTTTTTCTGTCAATTTACTGGTGCTTATCATCTCTTGATCTATTTTTTTGTTTCACTATAATATGTTGATGGTGGTATTCAACAAACATGGTCAGAGTGAGACTACTTGCGTTTTTCTACTGATGTACATCTTTTTGGAACCATGAATACAATTTTTATTTACAGAAAATAAAAAATATATTTCCGAAATAAAAAATATTAGCGTATACCATAACATATAGTAATTTTTTTATTTTCATTTGGAAGAGAATTACATTTATGATTGATGTCACTTTTGCATCATTTTGTTCAAATGTAGTTTTTATCTTAACGAAGTTTAAACGATGTGATAAGGGGTAGTGTTTGCTATGGGTTTTTGGTTCACTAAAGCTAAAAATATATTTATGGGTTACCTTTATTCTATCTATTTATTTAGATATATTCTATTTGTGTTGAATGTGTTTTACTTTGTTTTTTATAAAACATTTCTGCTCATTATTTATAGTTTAACATTGAGATTTCAACTTTTTTTATTTTTATTTTCATTCAAATTTATTTACTTTAAAATCATTGGTTAAGAACTTATTATGGGCTCTTTGATAAATTATATTTGTATTAGTTAGTAGTTTTTAGTTTTATTTTATTTTTATTTAACATTTCGATTTTGATTTTTTTTCCTTTCTCTACTATTTCCATTTTGATGAATTATAGTTTAAAAAAAAAAAAAAACAATTTAAGATAACTTATTATAATATTAAAAACATATTTTAATAAATTTAGTTATAAAAAACTATATATACTAGCAATTGCACAATATGTTGCAAAATAAATGCCGTAAGGAAATAGCATAGGAAAGAGTAACCTAGAAGAAATAAGTTGTTGCAGAAAAGGAGCCATCATGAAGGAATGAAAGGAAAATTTTTCTTACATGGAAGGAGGTCATGGAAGTTTTAAATATATTGATTATAAGAGTTATCAGCCAGAAAATTTTGTTATAGATATTGAAAGAGTCAATTGTGGGTGAAAACATATATGTAAAGCAGAATAATGAAATAATTTGTTGCGGAGAAGGAGCCATCATGAAGGAATGAAAGGCAATTTTTTCTTCCATGGAAGCAAGCTGTGGAGGTTTCAAAGATATTTATTATCAGAGCTAAATTTTTTTATAGATATTGAAATAGGAAATTGTGGGTGAAAACATATATTTAAACCAACATAAAATTTTCACATATATAAAAAATTTGTTATAGATATTGAAATAGGAAATTGGGGTGAAAATATTTTGGTGATTAATAATCATGCGAAACAAGCATGAAATCAGCATGTAACTCAAATAATATATTTTAAATACATTCAAGTACAATCTATCGAGCATAGATGTAAATAAAGAGAATTTCTATTAACATAAATAGATTTACTCCAAGTTCATATACAAATCCGAGCACCAATTGTATTTTTAAGATATATATTTGATGATAATAATTTTTTTTTTTTGGAAAATAAGACTAAGTTGGAACTAAATGGATTTGGTGAATTGCATAGAGATTTAACACATCAGGGCACATTAAGTGAATGGGTGCTTGTGTTCCTTACCTCCAAATGTAGTATACTTTGATACATCAATATAAAAAACCCTGCACCTACTTAGAATTTTAAGTTCAAAATTTTAGTCGTTAATATATATATATATATATATATATATATATATATATATATATATATATATATATATATATATATATTTATTTATTTATTTATTTATTTTAAATGAAAAAAATGATGATATACTATAAAATAGAAGCATCGAAGGAAAATACCGAGCCTAAAGGAATGTGGAGGTACAAAATAGAGTGCGCGAAGGAGATGTATAGGTACAAAATAAAGAGCTTGAAATAGATGTGGATGTACCTGGAAATGATGAGGAAATGACAGATGTAGAGGAAATTGTCAATGAGAAAATTGACCAGACAAATGAAGTCACCCTTTTAATATTTTTTTTTTCAATGTACATGTCAAGTTCAAATTAAAAATTAAAAATTTATATATTTTTTTATGTAGGGAAATCATCTTACCTACAACAAGATCTTACCACACCTAGAAAAACATGGAAATTAATCAGAAGTTGCAAGAAATTGTCTTTGACGATAATTTTCTAGATAATATAGAATCAACTAAGATTGAAGAAATCAGGCCACTAGTTCATGGACATTAATGAGAAGTTGCAAGAAATTGTCTTTGATGATAATTTTCTAGATAGTATAGATTCAACTAAAATTGAAGAAATGAGGCCATTAATTCATGAATGAATAGTTCAAGATAAAGTAAATTAGGTGATCAAAATTCTTTTTCAAGGTATGTCTATCATAGCACAAGCTTAACTCTTAAATATATTTTGAAAGCACAAATATCTAAGAAATGTAGTTCAATTATTGGGCATTAGAAATTCCAAAGAGGTGAAGGTAAATGGGTTAGTATCAAGAAATATGATATCAAATCCTGGAAAAATTGCAAAATATCAATCTCAATATGGCATAAGTGCTAGTAGGGAATTATTGACAACTGTTGTTGGAAAAAGAACTACATAAAATCGGTTGATGTCAATGAAAACAATAATGTACAAAACATTAAGCAAAAGTTTATGGAGGGATTACAAAATTAGGATTCAATAACATGAGAATGATGAACTTGCATGTTGGGCTAATATATGTAGGAAACCTCATCAAGATAGAATTTCGTATAATGTGAACAACAATGTGAAAGAGTTTTGGATTGGAATTTCCATGTGTCACCAAATGAGAAGAATACCACGAGACATTGTATATCTAGAGGGGTGTATTGAGATCATTTCCCCTTTAAGTGATTGTTATTATTAAAGAACATTTCTTACTACATAATATGTATAACTTGTATATAGACTTAAAAATTTTTAAAAATAAATAAATATATAAATAAATTAATTAAAAAAATACCGTGCATCTAATATGATCCATTTCAACTGAGAACTTCAATATCTATTTTGAATTTTTTAGTGTCTGTCGCCACCATGCATCTAATAAGAGTCATTTCATCTAAGAACTTCAAAAAATCATTGTGTGAATGATAACTTGTGACATCCCTAGCCATTTTCTTTGATTGTGGATCACGTTACAAACTAATAACTTGTGAAATCCCTAGCCATTTTCTTTGATTGTGGATCAGGTTATAAACTATAATACACTCTCTCTTCAGAAGACTCTACAATATATATTGGATGGAGGGAAATGTTATGATAAAACATGTACAAAAAACCCTTTAGGGTTGTCTCAACTTACTTCCATTGTTAATCACATAGTGTCAATTTTGTAAAACTATAATCTACAATAAGGATTGAGTGGGTTTTTTCTTTTGTAAGTTTTGTTTGGAATTGAAAAATAAAGAAATTATAAAAGCTAAAATTGTGTAGTGAAAAAATTTGTTTAAAATTTCAGAATAAAAACTTGGGTATTTTTGACATCATATAGTTTGAAATTGGTTTATGATTATGAAGTAAAAAACATGTAAGCTTTTTAGCCACAATTAGGTAATTAAGGATATGTATATAGATTTTTTTTTTAACAGAAGAAATTTTATATTCATTAACAAACAAAATTCTAAAGAGTATGTATGTAGTTACAAAGTATTATGTAGTTACGAAATATTATAATTAAGTAATTACATTTGATCCCTCTGGGCTCTTGGTAGATATAGAGTTAAGATTCATCTAGGCCATCTTAATTTCCCTCGTTAAATAAACTATATTCCACATGAATACCATGGGTCAATACCATGGGCTATTTTTATAGTTTATTATTATTTTATTTTATTACCTAAATTCAATTTAACTTATTAAAAAGAAAAAAACAAATACTATGAAAAAACATGTATAAAACTATTTACATTTACATATAAAAAAATAACAAATTTTTAATAACAACATTTTAACTTAAAAATCACCAAAACCTAAATTCAATTTAACTTATTAAAAATAACAAAAGAACTAACATTATAAAAAATATATATATAACTATTTTCTTGTGAATCTAATGGCCTAAAACATTTCAATCGTCTAAAATTTGATGCAATGACTTAGACTAGGAGTTGTTTTCAAATAAGAATGCCTTAAAGCATAATTAATAAAAAAGAAAACAAACACACAGATATATATATCTAATATATATATATATATATATAATTAATTAATGTAAAAAATATTAGTTAATCAATTTTCTTAATTTTTGGTGATGGCACTTATTAGTTCTTTTATTTTTGTGACAATTTTTTGGTCTTTATTATTTTTAAAATTTAATTAAGCTATATTTAAGCTAACAAGTAAGTACTAGTTACTATGTAACCCTTGTTATAAGTATTTGGAGACAAAAAAAATAATAACAAAATCAGAGAGTTGGAAAAAAAAGCTTAACACTATAACATTCTTGAACATGTTCGTCATTGGGTCTTTAATTTATCCCATACACAACCCAAAGATTGAAATAACTAAATCATAATTCATCAAAACCATTGAAATTTATTCGATCCTATAGTGGTTCATGGATTGGGAAGGACTCAGGAATCTCACATCCTACCTATTATTCAGATATTTTGAAGTAAGTTTGAGATAATGTGTAAAGAATATTTTCTGCTAATTTTCCAATTACTCTAATTTTAAAACGATATGAAATTTGAATGCCAGAAAAATTATTATTTTTTAGAGGGACTATTTCAAATCCTTTGAAATCACAAAGAAGATAGCCAAGTAGAAAAAAAAAAAGATACGGGGCATGATTATATTAATGTATTTATAGTAATAAACCATTAAAATTTAAATATATCCATTTTTAATTTGGTGTTGTTTTTTAAGACATAAAATTTTCTTTGATGGTCAAAATTAATTGGAATCTTGTAATTTTAGATATCATTTTTGGGATTCAACTGCGTTAATTTAGTCATTAATCTATAACTATTTTCATCAGAGGTTTTCATGATTTTCGAAAAGTCCACTTAGCACTAATTGCATCGAGTGATGCTCACATGGGTGAAGAAGTGGGGTTGAAACTAGTGAAATGAATCACATAGAGTTAATCATCACTTCCGGGGCTTGCACCCGGTAATCAGGACTTCCCGGGAGGTCACCCATCCCAGAACTCCTCTGGTTCAAGCACGCTTAACTGTGGAGTTTTCCCCTCTAGCTCAAGAAGTGATGATTGACGCTATGTGATTCATTTCACTAGTTTCAATCCCACTGCTTCACCCCTGTGAGCATCACCCGATGGAATGAGTGCTAAGTGGACTATTAAAAAATCATGACAAACTAGTTAGTTACGACTACCTCTCATGGAAATGGTTATATATTAATGAGTAAATTAACTTAGTTGAATCCCAAAAATGATATCTAATATAATGCACTGCGGAAACCCCTCATCCTGCATTTTGCTTCCTAATATTTTGATAGTAGGCTGGTTTGAATCATATTTTTTTTATGGTTAAAATGGATTCAAAATCATCAAAAACCCTTGGTGAACCAAAATCTTGAGGGTTAGTAGTTATAACAGGATTAAAAAATCCACTATATTTTAGCTAAGTATAGCGAGAATTTCCATTTTTTTGTTGGCTATTTTGAAGCCTTATTAGACTACATGTTTTAATTTATTTTGAGGTTCCAATTTACTCATATTAATATTATTGTTAATAATAATAATAATAATAATTTTACTTGAAAACCCTGTCATAACTCATATTACTAATGACTATGAGCGCCACAAAAGAGCCTTAAACCATGATTTCGGGTATAGAAGATAAAAAAAATGAAGAAACATTGGAAATAGTTAAAGAACAATTAAAAACAAAATATAAAATTAAAAAAACTTATCTCAGAGAAGCAATAAGGGAAAGAAAGTTACTTGATCATAAACACAGACTAATCCACGTCAATGTTAGTCGTAAGGAACATAAATTGGATAAGCTCTGTAAATCCCCATGTCTAAAAGGAACAAGAATATTTATAAATGAATATCTCATTCAAGAAGAGAAATTTGAACTTAGGAAAGAGGTTCGAAAGGTCAAGGAGGAAAGGAAGGCAGGGAAATGGGAAATCATTAAGAATAGGACATTTATTATTATAGATAAAGTCTCAAGCACGAATGATAAATAGGGACTTGCATCACTTCGGATCCTCTTTTGGAACTATCGTGGTTTTCCATGTTCTTAAAGTCCTATTTTAAGTTTGATCCCAAATGATATTGACCTTATTATTTTATTTTAAACTTGGCATCACGATGAATCTAGGGTCCCTCACCTTGAGGGTTTCACTCTTTCGTTACATTGGAATATGAAATCCTCTCGTTGGGGTTTTTGTGGTATAGGCTGCTATATAAGGAACATTGTTTCCTGTCACATCCGACTTCATAAAATATACCCCTTCAATTAATACATCGGGATCAAAATCACTAATTCTTCAACCAATAGGAGTTTACTTGCAATCTGCTATTTCACTCTTATCAACTCTAGATCCTACGAGAAAAATAATTTGGATAAGAATTTTCCTTTCACTACCTTATAAGAATACATCTTTAACCTAAGGAATGAAGGTAATATCCTTTTCCTTGGAGACTTTAATGCTATAACTGCTACTGGCTAATCCATTACGTTAATTAGCAACTCTAACTCTGACCCCTTATGCCTTGATGAACATAGTAGCTTAGCTAATAAATTTAAGAGAAAATATGAAGACATAATAAAGAAAATATTCAGAAGTGAGCTCCTCAAGATTTGTAGTTATGAGGACCTAATCATCTATAATGGTACTAACAAGTTTCCCCTCTCTGATCAGATTTCATGTTTCCATGGGCTGGGTAGTAGTGTCATGGATTATGTGATTTCTGACACCCTTGTCCTCAACCATATTACAAACGTTGAGATACTTAACAGATTCGAGCCTGACTCTAACCACATATCTCTATCTTTATCCCCCAATCTTGTTATGCATACCACCAACATTTAGGAGACCATTGAAAGAAAAAGACACATTCACTTTGATAGAAGTAAGGTTGACCTATTCTTAACGGATTTAGAAATAGATTTAGACACAATGACTTATAGTAGCAACATTGATCAAACTTATTACCATTTCACTTTACCCTTGCCAATATCGTTATGAATTTGAAATTTCTTTATATTTATATATTTCTTATACTCTTATTTATAACTATATGCAATAGTGCACATACATGCTTTTCAAAATGCGAATAGATTTACATTTACCATATACGGCTTTGTTTTTTTTAAATACTTCACGCTTTGTATAATCATTCATTTTTTTTTTTCGATTTTTACTATTTTTATTATACATGTTAAAAATTTTCCGTTTTTGGTGAGGTTTGAAATATATTATTATTTTACTCATATATTCACCATTGAAATATTAAATTAGAGAGTTACTTTTACATTTTTTATTTTCATAATCTCATTTTATTCTTCGTGTGAAATGTGGAAATGCATAGATATATCGCTAATTAACTCATATTGTTTTTAGAAAATATATATACACCAAGAGTTATCTATGACTTGTTTTTTTCGTTATTCAAGCATAGAAATTTATTATAAAAATATATATATACTAAATTTTTATTTTTTGAGGATTATTTAGTTTTCGAATCGTGTGATGGGTGACTAGTCCACCTTTACCCAAGGCTTTAAAGTAAAAGCCCCAAAGGATTGAAAAATATGGGGTGTTTTTGGTATATTGTAGCCAATGGTTTTCACTCAATTGTAATCTAATTTTGGTGAATGAATTAAGATTTTTGATATTGTGAAATCACCTATATATTGTATTGTGAAAAATGAAGTCAATACAGTACTAAAATTTGTATGATATAATTTTCTCAATTAATGTTTTTTACCGCGAAAGTTTATCCATGTTTGTGATATATGTAGTTTGAATGGGAAATTTATTGATGCAGGGGTATCCCAACAGATTTGAATTAAATTCGAATCCAAAGTTGAAAAGATGGCTATGCAAAAAGTCACACAAATTTGGGACAAAAATTTGTTAAAACCGAATTAGTTTTCTGTAACTGAAGATCTTCTAGGTGTGCATTTGAGAAGATGTAGGGTTATTTTGGATCTTAAATGATTCACATTTCTTGTAAGTCTTTATGAAAGTACGCATAATCTGTGATGGTAGATGAGAGTTCATATGATGTAGTCGAAAGAGGAATTGGACTAAGGCTGAAATGCCTTACATGTAACCAAGTTTGTATATAATAGAAATAGGCATGATATGGATTACTGTGTATCTATGTGCTTTAAGATGTTTTGGTTGTGATTAAATTTTCAAGTTAATGTCGTGTTGATTTATCGCCTATCAATCACGGAAGGATCGATAGCAATGCATTCTTATTACAGTGTTAAGAGAATGAAATATTGTGGTGAATTTAAAAATCTTCAAGTTTGTGTAATTGATTCGAAAGGGAACGAAGAATTCCGTGGTTTTTTTTTGTTTAAAGCTCGGAGTAATAACTCGACATTTGATTCATCAGAGTGGCTGGCAAAGAAATTGGGTTTTGAAATAAACTTCGTCATTTGTTTTGAACAATGGTTATGAATACCATTGGGACAGTTTGAATCGATTCTCATTTTGCAGGGTTGAAGAGGTGATGAGAAGGTGTTGTGCGTTAATATCACTGTTAACCAGTCAAATAACTTGAAGGCATGAAAGGAACAGAAGTTAATAAAATTGAAGAAGCGAGGTCGATATGGAATTACAAATATGATTAAGAATTAGAAATTCCATGAGGTGAGGCGAAGTTATTATTTTGGGTTAATTGCATTATTCGAATGATAATTCAAATATGCTTGAGATGGTATTTATAATATGGGTTTTAATCATTGGTTGAAAAGTAAACTTCCACATCAAAATTGTAATCTGGGTGTATGGCTTTATAACCATTGTTTAAGGAGTAAAACTTCCACTTCTAAAGTAAAATGGTTGGCTATGATTATAAGATTTCAATTCAAAGGTTCGAGATTTAGAGAAGCTTCCACACATTATCGATGAAGTTGCCTAGATTTAGAATTTAATTGGGCTTTAATTTAAAATTCATTGGAGAGTGTGATTGTGGGTAAGAGTGGTTTTGTCCATTCATCAAGTGGTATATTGGAAGTGGCACAATGGAAGCATGGTGACCTATAACCCATAGGTCCCAGAATCGATTTTTCGAGCTATGAATTTGCAGTTTCGACATGGAAATGAAGCTTGCAGGTTAATTTTGTAAAATGAAAGGTGAACCTACTTATAGTGGGTTTCACTTTTCATCAAGTGGTATCAGAGCGAGAAAATATTTCCTGTGGAAAGGAGTTTGCGTACAGAGGAAGAAGAGGTACAAGTTTGTGAAGTTTGGTTAAGCTTGTGATTTTTGTGTTTTGTGAAGGTAGCAGCAGAGGAAGGTGAGAAAATTGCAGCAACCTAGAGTAGGAGTACATAAATGGTTCCACAGGAGTGAACCAGAGAGATGCCAAAATACTGAGCTCAGGAGAGAAGCTTGGTGAGGTATCTGGTAGCAGGGAGGACTTGCTATTGCAGAGGTTTTGTTGTAGCTCATAGAGAACAATTCCACAGAGGACCTGGGTAGAATTTTTCAGGAGATGTTGCTACAGGAAGATCACAAAGAGAAGTTCTACAATGATGTGGGTAGAATTGATGATAGTTGTAGAAGCCATATGACAAGGAGGTCATAATTTTTTTGTGCCTTGAGACTGTGATGCAGAGGCATCCCAACAGATTTGAATTAAATTCGAATCTGAAGCTAAAAAGGCGGCTATGCAAAAATTCATACAAATTTGGGACAAAAATTTGTTAAAACCGAAATAGTTTTCTGTAACTGATGATCTGACAGGTGTGCATTTGAGAAGATGCAGGGTTTTTTGGATCTTAACTGATTCATGTTTCTTGTAAGTCTTTATATGAGAGTCTGTAATGTGTGATGGTAGAGGAGAGTGCATACGATGTAGTCGAAAGAGGATTTGGACTAAGGTTGAAATGCCTTAGATGTAATCAAGTCTGTATATAATAGAAATAGGCATGATATGGATTGCTATGTATCTGTGTGCTTTAAGATGTTTTGGTTGTGATTAAATTTTCAATTTAATGTCGTGTTGATTTATCGCCTATCGACCACGGAAGGATTGATAGAAATCCATTCTTATTACAGTGTTAAGATAATGCAAGATTGTGGTGAATTTAAATATCTTCAAGTCTGTGTAATCGATTCGAAAGGGAGCGAAGAATTCTGTGGTTTTTTTTGTTTAAATTTCGGAGTAGTAACTCAACATATGATTCATCAGAGTGGCTGGCAGAGTAATTGGGTTTTGAAATAAACTCATTCATTTTTTTTGAATAGTGGTTCTGAATACCATTGGGACAGTTTGAATCGATTCTCATTTTGCAGGGTTGAAGAGGTGATGAGAAGGTGTTGTGCGTTAATATCACTGTTAACCAGTCAAAGAACTTGAAGGCACGAAAGGAACAACAGTTAATAAAATTGAAGAAGCGAGATCGATATGGAATTACAAATATTATTGAAAATTCAAAATTCCATGAGGTGAGGCGAAGTTATTATTTTGGGTTAATTGCATTATTCGAATGATAATTCGAATATGCTTGAGATGGTCTTTATAATATGGGTTTTAATCATTGGTTGAAAAGTAAACTTCCACATTAGAATTGTAATCTGGGTGTATGGTTTTATAACCATTGTTTAAGGATTAAAACTTCCACTTATGAAGTAAAATAGTTGGCTATGATTATAATATCTCAATTCAAGGGTTCGAGATTTAAAGAAGCTTCCACACATTATTGATGAAGTTGCCTAGATTTAGAATTTAACTAGGATTTAATTTGAAATTCATTTTTAAAATGCATTGGAGAGTGTGATTGTGGGTAAGAGTGGTTTTTTCCATTCATCAAGTGGTATATTGGAAGTGGCGCAATGGAAGCATGGTGACCTATAACCCATAGGTCCCAGAATCAAGTTTTCGAGCTATGAATTTGCAATTTCGACATGGAAATGAAACTTGCAGGTTCATTTTGTAAAATGAAACGTGAATCTGCTTATAGTGGGTTTCACTTTTCATCATTTATGGTGGTGACTCTTATGAGAATAATGATCAATATAGAAATTGAGGTCGAAAAATTTAATATGTGAAGCCTTGATGTATTAAATCTCAAGATCAAGGATCATTTTTATATGAAAAATAATGGGTCATTATGGATCTCGATACTACACTTGCACGCATATCAAGCAAAGAGTAGATAAATTTATATAGGAAGTAAAATATTATTTTGACTTTTGAATTAAATGCTACGAAATGGATCAAGAGATGCGAGAGACAAGGCATTACATAATAAGTGAGGGACTTTGTACCAATTAAAGTTCGCAGTGAACAAACATTTCCTTTTAAATAAGTCATACCTCCTAAGAATTAATGATAGAGACCTTATAGAAAGTCATCTAACTCCATTTAATTAATACAATTGTTTTTACAAAATATTAAAATTTATAATGGATGAAAACGCAATAGTTTTCTATGTTCTTCACCACATTCATGGGATATTCTACTTGTATGTATTTAGTGTATTGAAACCACATTAATGCTTGAAGTAGATGACAAAAATTCCATGGATATTCAATGAATGGATGAGTAATTTGCAATAGATCACCCCGGGATAGAAATAAAATAAATCTTCAAGGAAATTATCTAATTCTAAAGGTATATCTAAATATCTACAAAAAAACGTAAGAAAAATATGGAAATATGGTAATCATGGTAATTATAAGGATTATAGATATAGAATGTTGGTAAAAGGGATATCATGATGCAACGAAAAAGAAAAACCAACATATCCTTTATTATTTGTTGGTTCAAGAAAATGAGATTTTGGTATATGTATATATATTTAGATATGATTGTAAACACCACAATGAGTTGTGATATAAATATCTAATAAGTGTTATCTTTGTTTTACATTTTAGCAAGATCTGCTAAATCGAAATTTGAATCTACAAATATCCACCAATTTGGAATTAATGATTTTTCCAAGGCTTTATAATCCATGAGTGGAAATTTCATATGAAATTTTCATTTTTACTTCCCTTGACCAAAAAACACCAATATTATACCCTACAAAACCTATATACCCAAAACCATAAGTTCTATGTCCTTCCTGAAAAACTAGTTTGCCAAATTCAAACTAGCATATGAAGTAAAGCTCAAGAAAAAAAGAACAAATAAAGTGATGTGGAAAAATCCATTGATAAAAAAAATTCACTTTTTTGATGTAAATGGTAATGAGCACATCTTTGGAAATTATTACTGTGTTAGGAGACCCATATTTTATAAACATGATATCAAGGACATGGAGAAGCAAATAAGATTTTGGGGTGTATGTGTGATAATAGTGAAATAAACAACATATTATGAGTGAAATTAACTACTAAGTATGCAATGAAGTAACATAAAAATTTATTAGATGTAAAAGAAAAATATTAAAATGGCATATACACCACTCATTAATCATCACTTTCAAAGAGATAAGTGGGTTTCACTTGGAAAGATAACAACTATAGATCTAGACAATATTGGTTGAATATACAAAAAAAATTTAAGAAAATAACAATTAATATCAATAAACAATGAGGTTATCAAATGACATCGAAAATATGTGATGGAATTCCAAACACCTAATGTGATTCTTCAACGATAAAGGGGCCAACATTGGTTGAATAAATAAATTTAACAAAGAACAAAGAAGTGAACTTAATAAACAATGAGGCCACTAATGGGAATAAAAAAATAAAGATGATGGAGTTCCATACACACAATTGGATATATAGTGGATATGAATTACAAAATAAGTATATGCTAGAAAGAAGAAAGGCCGAATGAAAAGAATTGGTATTGACCTTCATACTTAATTTTAATTTTCAAAAAAAAGTGTATACTGTTCATAAGGATAGCACATGGAATAAAAAATGGAATGAATGGACAAGCTCAAATATACTAGACAAGGATTTAAAGTCTAGTAAAATTTAAGTCATAGCATATCGTAATTTTACATGTTAGTACTTAGGTATAAGTTCATAAATTTCCTCACTTGCTCGAAATTATTTCATTTGTAACCATTAACTTCTTCAATTTTATATGATATAAGGTAATTCCCTACAATTAATTATGCAACAAGGAATTTTTTTTCCAAGAAACAAAGAGATTACACATAACTAAGAATCGAAAGTAACAAATTTATATGATTAATGTCTATTGAAATGAATTTGTCCTAGAAATGCTCAACCTTATATTATAATAAATTCATCATATTGTGGTCATTGAACTTAAGTGCTAGTAAAAAGAAATTCCTATGTCATCTAGTATGCATAATTTTTCTAACAAATTGCTTTAATATTTACATATTAAGAATCACTAAAATTATTAATACTAAATGATTTAAAAATATTCTATTTCAATAATAGAGAAATAAATACGCAACAAAATATCAAACAATTTATCTATTAACATTTTATCCAATAATCAATTTTAATATTATGACATCTCTACTGACATCTCTAGTTAACAATTCCACAATTCAACTCAAAACTATTCCCATTCCAATAAAACCTAACATAGTCATTTCAAAATATCGACATTTATTTTTAGAAGTGTTCTAATTCTAGTAAAACCTAAAGCCTTATATATCTTATGCACCAAAAATTTCATTCAAAAAGCCCACTGATATTTACGCCTTATCTCCTCCTCTTCTTGCGGAGTAAGATCATTTGCAATGTTGAACTCCCGACGGATATTCTCACATGCGGATATTCTCACATGTTTCTGAACCAACTAATATGTCGGCAATAGTTTTAGAAGCCATATCCATAAGGATTCTGATATCCAGGTAGTGAGCAGCACATGCAATGTCAGATAGAGTTAAACGATCAACATTGAGGAACTCCACATCCCGCTTGTCGATGTCGTCTATTGTTTCCATTTGACGAGGCGGGTGATGTACATGATATTCACAATATTTGATTAACTTTTCCAGGATTTCACTGTAGACATTTGGCAGAGGAATGAGATGGTGACTGCCCATGTCCTCCATTTCCTTCTTTATAATACCTGACTGTAATGCCACCGCCTTCTCCGCGTCGAATGTTTTACCGTCCGCACTTTGCAACTTCACCATCTCATTCTCACTCTACCTTTCTGTTCCTTGACGACTCGGCGGCCACTGCAGACGATGGACTAGCCAAGAACGTCAACTCAAATACGTGAAGTGAGGTTTGATCTTTTGCTTTCTTTCTTTGAGAATACATGTTTCCTTTTGCATTTTGAATGGCTTGATATCTATCGGCTTCTTGGTAAGTACACTGATTTTTTTATTTTTATTTTTTAAATTGGGTAGGACCATGCCATTTTATATTTATATTTAAAAGACAGGTTACAAAATATAAAAGTTAAACTATGGCCTCAACCTGTCTAGAGGAAACCAGGTCTGTTGGCCATCTAAGAGCGTGAAAAGCATACCAAAACTGAAACTCTCTCATCCGTCTATTAATTGCATGTGCTACCTGTCCTACTACTGCAGTTTGTACATTTATATAACATAAGAAGAGTTCATATCTATCTAAAAAGTGCATCAAAATTCTAAAACATAAAACTCCTATCCATCTGAGGAGGAAACTGGAGGTGGGTCTTTGATGGTGGACCCAGGCATTTCAGCTTGCTAAAGCCGTTGGAACATCTTCTCCATTCGGCCAACTCTATCATCCATTCTGTTAAGTCGATCAGCTGCCTGATATTCTGTGATCTTGATGTGTTGTAGCTGGTCCTGAATTGCCTCAAGCAGGTCCTGAAGACGAGGGTCTTTTTTTGCTGGGTCTACTTTTGCTGTTGCAGGCTAAATACTTTGGATAGCTTTCGCTATGAGGCATTTGACTATCCAATATGTATGAATAGTCTGGTTGAATAGAGTCGAGCAGCCACAGGTATTTCCTGGATCTGTTATGAAATCTAAGATTTCTGCCTCTGTCTCCATATCTTTGGGGTCTGTTTGGATCTCTCTTTCCCATCCACGAATTACTTGACGAACTGTGGAGGAATTACCTATCACATAATTTGCTGCTAGATTCTCCAAATGCTCCTCATTGGTTTTGCGACCTCATTTTCTGGGGGCTAGCTCTAACTGAGTTTGTTGTTTGCCTTTGGTGGCTTCAGCCTTTGGACGTCATTTTCCCATGGCTGGAAGGAGCCTATTGAATAACACAGACAATGAAAATTGAACAACATAAGAGTGAGGATCTATATTTATACAACCCATGACCCACCTTTGAGCACTGATGATGCGAGTGACATGCAAATACTTGATTTCAACACAACAGAGCAACCTCTGTAGCCAATGCGAAGAGTGAGAAGCATGGTTCACAGACTCCTTGACTGTATGCATAAATCTATTCCAGAAATTGATAGTGCAAATAACCTTACGCGTAATATACCTCATATAGGGATAGACAGTTTCACAACTGAAATTTGCAGGTCCCATGCATAAGATAGACAAGGGATGAGAAATTTGAGGTCTTAAGGTCAAAATCAGAGAACTAGAGTAAGGTTCACTTTGAATGTTGGAGGAACAGAGCATCTCCAACCGCTTCCTGTAACCCCCCTGAACCACTCTACTGAGTAAGACCAAACAGAGATTGGGAGGGACACGACTTTGTATCCAAATTTGTGACTTGACCCACTGAGAAACCCTACTTAACAAAAATAAAAGATAGCAAATTGAGAGACCCGGATTGCGACACTAAATCTTGAACCAATTCACTGCCCGACAAGAGAAGTGTAGAAGTAAATTTTGGCAAATTTTTCGCCCAAAAGTCCACTGCTTATATAAGACTTCTATCAGATTAGCGGGTGGGTATCTACCATTACCGATAGTTTGAGGTATTATATAGGCAAACAGAGTGCAAGGGTCGCGGAAGCATGGTTGGATAGGTTGTAGTTTGGGGATAGCACAACCAAACTTCACAAACCTGCTCAAACCAGTCAGCATATGCAGCAATCTAAACTTATCCACAGCAAATGGCGCCATGAGAAAAAGGAGAATGGCATATACATACCGTGTTAGGTTAGAAGGATTGACAGACTACGCAGCGCTTCGTCTCCTCCTCTTTCTGTAGCTGCTTGCATGCAAAAGGCAGTGCATGAACGAATGGGGAAATGAAGGGATTGCACTTACCTTAACGGAAACTTGCCCTCGGTATTCGAACGAAACAGCCTGGCCACCCTGCAACATCATTCCTATCCTCGAGCTCGCACACTTCGCCGAACTTGTCTGATAGTCCGTCATTAATATCTTTCATTGCCTGGAGGACGAGCACGCACGATAAGTACACTGATTTAATTACTAAATATAATTACAATTACTATTTTAATATTTATATTTATATTTTATATTAAGTTTATTTACAATATATGTACCATAACAAACATGGTCTAGAGGGATCAAATCTCTTTTTACCGTAAAATAAGTGTGCATCTCAAGGGATTTGGTCTCTCTTTGCACTTGGTAGATTAAAGGTTAAGCTAGGTCTAGGCTAGTTTAATTTCACCCTTTAAATAAGCTATATTCCACATAACTAACATGGGTTAATACCACAGGTTCTTATACCATGGATCAATAAATGAGTTAAATACCATGAAACTATTTTTATTTTAGTTGTTTTATCTAGATAGTTCTATACTTATATAAAATCTTTCTTTCAAAATCACATCAAAGTATAAACGTTGTAGCTATTATAATATTCAACTTATTAATGCTACCTATTGAATTTTTTTTTTAAATAAATAATAATAATAATAAATAAAGAGAATATATATATATATATATATATATATTACACCTTAAAGTATTTTTATTTGAAAACAACTCTCCTAGCTACCATAATGTACTTGTTTACACCATTCAATTTTAGACGATTAAATCATTTTTAACCATTAAATTTCACCATCCACTCTAACTACTCTAATTGTCGACCAACTCCTTAATTTATTTAATAAGTTCAGAATTTGTTGTACCACTCTAGGATTTCTATTTAGTTTTTTTAAAGACAAAGAATGAAAGCACCTCATGACTTTTGATGCAAAAATTACATGGCTTTTGGTGTCCAGATTATTAAAGTAAAATTTCAATAATTTTTATATAAATTTCTGAACCCACCAGATACCCACCTTCTGCATCAATCTTACTATTGTTGTTATTATCCTTTTTGATGGTTTTTTCAAGAAGAGCATGAGGGCCAGCAGGGGCCACTAATTCAATGGAATCAATAATACGGATCTTTCCTCCTAGGTAGTCTTGCAATGGCTTTTCGTCTTTTAAATTGAGAGTCTTTTTCTTTTCCATCGTTCCAGTATCTTTCGGCCGGCACATATATGCTTATGTGTATATTTTGTTTGGCACATAGCTTGTCTCTTTTCATAGGCTTGTATTTCTGTGATGAGACTTCACTGGTTAGGTTTCATGACAGATTGAACAGCAATTTCCATGCTCTTATTGCTCGTGATGTTTTAAGTATATGTCTGTTATATGATCCATGTCAGTTATTTTTCTCTCCTGCGTATCCATATCGGTAGAGGAAGCAGATGCTCTGTTGTGGAAGGGAATATGTGTATATCCTTCGGTCCATTTTTTGCTCTTTTGGACTTGAATGATGTCATTATGTATCTCACATGTACTGTTTTAATATTAAACAACGTTTTTTCTCTCTTTGAAAAAAATAAATTGAGAGTTTGGAGCTTCTGCAATGCCTATCGGCGTCCTTTTATTTCATTTCCTTCGCTGGTCAGGCGACCCTCTTTGCTCTGAATGCTTGCTTCAATGGCTGGATTTAGACTCATTATTATTTTGGGATTTTATTAATATTTTCTGTTTTTGGGTTAAATTTTGCATATTTTGATTTATATTTAGAACTTCTATGTACTGGATTTTAGGTAATACAAATTCAACATTTTTATGAGAAAAAAAACAGTCAAAACTTTTAATGTAATTTAAATAAGTACTTTTAATACAGTTTAAATCAGTTTTTATTTGTATCAGCACTTTTTATAATTATTTTTTTTAAATTGATATGATTTTTTAAAGTATTAATTTCTAATATTTAAATATTTGCTATAATTTTAAAAACACGAAATTTATTTATCTATTTATTAAAAAAATATTTTACACAACTCAAATTTACAATATGTGAATTGTATGATTATAAAGTCATTACAATGCTGAATGCATAAAACGCATGAAAATGGTTCGTAGGAAACTATTACTGTTGTTTATGTGTAATTGTACTTATACGAGCGGTGAGGGACATTGACACAGTTGCATCCGAAGCCGATGAAGACGTGCCAGATTCAGATTTGGTAGTCCGCACTGTATATCCTAACGCAGGCTTCATGGGTACTGTTGTCTGCAAATTATTAATGTCTCTCTTGCTTACCAGCACTCTCAGGCATCGACCTTTCTGCAACAGAAGCTTGGGTACGTAGCAGATCCAGCTGTATCATTCTCAACACTTCCTTCTTTTCGTACTCATCTTCCCGTCTCCCATGGTTATGGTTTCATCCACGATCTCTAAAACCTCGTTCGTTTCGTACAGTTTCCAGAAGTGCAACATTCGTCACCCAATTGATCAATTTCCCATAACATTCATTTCATTTACTTATCAACTACCATATGCTACTTCCACATGTGCTAGAATCATATTTTCTAGCATCTGCAACTGCGATGGTAGACATATTTAGATCTTTCCTAAAATGTATTCTACACTTTGAAAATATTATCGCGACGGTGGCTGGATTAATTTTATATTTTAGTTGTAGTAATTACATTGTTGTAAATATTATCGCGACGGTGGCTGGATTAATTTTATATTTTAGTTGTAGTAATTACATTGTTGTAGTTCTTTAGAGGGTGTAGAGTAGATTCATGATAGGGTGTAGGGTGTGTTGTCCGATAGGGTGGTGTTGTTTTAAAGTATTTTATGGTTATCAAATTTGAATTCGGATTTTTTGTGAAGAAAATTTACCATTTAAAATTTAATATGGAAAAAATTTATGTCTCTCTTTACATATTTATATAAATTTTGAAAATGTAAAAACTATCTTCATTTCTTAAAAGAAAATGCATGCATTAGTTCAAGATTTTAAATGATATTGTTTTTAGCTAAATTAGTAACAAATAAATCAAGGCCCAAATACAATAAAATATCAAATTATTAAATTCAAAATTTACATAATTAGATAAAGATTCCATGCTCAAGTTTTCAGATTTTCTAAACTGTTAAAATTTCAATTTCATTTAACTAATTTCTATAAAACCAATTTATTTAATAATAATGAAAATTAATATTAACAAAATGTTATTTCATTATAAAGTGTTGAAAAAGGCTATATTTGAATTCGATAACAGTAGCTATACACTATCCTCCAAAATTGGTCGATTCATATGCCAGAAGTGTCTTTTAAAATTTATGTACATGTTTTTAAATATAAAATTTATTTTTCAAATTTTATAACGTAGATGTTTCTGTTTTGGCTTCTAACAAGATTGACAATCTCACTTTGACCTCATTTATTCCCAAAACTGTCTTGAATGATTCATTGAAGTTCTCATAACAACACAAGGAAAACACTAAGGAGTTAGAGGCCAGAAACACTGCAATGGAAATTTCTTTGTAAGATTGTATTTTATTTTTATGTTTGTATTTGATTTATGGGTTGTTGTGTGATTTTTTAGGTGTTGACTTTCAACAAACACTATTCACATTCATCATCTCACTAATGTTCAAAGCATATTAGTTTTAATGATACAACACAAAAAATTAGCTAATGCATAATTTTTATATAAAATTTTACTAATATAAAACTAGTATATATAAAATACAATGTAGAAAAGATATAACTTACTCAATCTATTACACTTATCCCACTGTAGATATCAACTAAGTGAAAATAACAGTAATTCATGAATTTGTTGGTGGGGGGAGAAAGCTGCATTCCACTTGCAAGTGATATATTTAAAGAGGAGGAAGTTAGATATTTCTGCCATTCATCATATGAAAGTGATCCACATATCTTGAAGTTTGATAATGTTATTCTTACAGAGTAAAGATATTTTCATTTTTTCATAACTCTTCTCTTGTACCATCCCATCACTCGTTTACATATTTTTTATTTTATTCTAATAAAAAATCATATTAATATTAACTAAATTAAATAAATAAAATATTAATCAAGTATATGTTTTATTACTAATAATATTTAGTCATTTAGCTATAGTACTTTGATTTAGGAGGTTTTTTTTTTAATAAATAATATAATTGTAGGTAAAATTGTGATATTGGGTGTTTTTATTTACAAATAGATTTAGTATTCTGACAAGTATCCAAATACTTGAATTGTGCAAATTACATATTCCACTATTCATTGAATAAAAGAGAAAAACTTAGAACAATTAGATTATGGCATACATTTGTGTGTGTTTTCCTACAACTTGTCATCATTATGAATGCAAATTTTGAAAAATTATGTTTTGTGGCGATTTATAGATGTCCAATGCTTTGAGTCAACTCACCACCCATAAAAAAATACTAAATAATCACAAAAGAGTGTCATATCATTTATATGTGCCTGTAAAATATTGATAATAACATTCAAATATAAAAAAATAAAAAAATAAACAAGAAAATATATTAAAATATAATAAAATATAATAAATTTATCTAAAATGAGCTAAAATCTAGAACATAATACCAATGATAATCAAAATTATATCATAATAAAATAACTAAAGCCTTGACTAAACCACAGTGATAAATGGTAAGAAAATTGTTGAAAAAACTAAAGTCAAAATTATAATAAGTCATAATTTGAATATGAAAGTAAGTAGTAGAATAGTTAGTCACTATATTTATAATCTATAAAATTTTAATTCTAAACATTTCTTTTCAAAAAACACTATATATTAAAATCAATGGGAACGGTAAGAAACACATAGATACTTTGAGTTTTGAATTAATGTATGACTTATTGTCTTTAATATAATCTCAGACTATTAATCATTTTCCTCCATTATACATTCATGCCTATTTTAGATCACTTAGAGTAGGTTCATGTGTTTTCCAAAAGGTAGCTTCATGTGATCACATGGAAGACCCCATTGTGGAAGTATGAGTCTTCCATTGTGGAAGTATGATCTTGTTTTATAGTATAACTTTCTAATCGTCTCACAATTTATTTATTTCATCTTGTAGTATATGTTTTTATTCCCTATGTTTATAACAAGCACTATGTTTTTTTCCAACAAAAATTTATGAGCTTCATTTTCTAATGAATTTACGTCTTTATTTACTGCTCATAAACAAGTGCTTGAAAAAATATAAATAAAATACATATAGATCGATTCTATTCCTGCGTTGAATAATTTGGATTTGTGAAATCATTATTTGAAATAAGATTTCATTCCATGCTCATTTAGATGCTTTTCTAGATCATGATTTACAACATTTTATAGAATAAGTTTGCATGCTTTCATAAATATAAATTCTCATGTTTTCATAGACTAAATTTACATCCTTTAGTAGATTAAATTTCCAAGATTTATTAGAATAACTTCATATACTTTCCTAGATTAAATTTCCATGTTTTCTTAAAACATAATATGTTTTCATATATTAAAGTTATACATTATCCTAGATAACAATTTATATGCTTCCTTATATTAATATTTCCTAGATTAATATTTCCATTAGATTCATAGAGTGATAATTTCTTTCATGTCAAATTATTTCCAATAGAATTAGAGGGTGAAATCTTGGCATATACTTTGTGGTATACTTCATAAGTTTAAAAACTCATATTCATAATTTAATGTAACATAATTTAAATTTTAATTAAATTGAATGGCATCCTTTGTTAGTTTCCTTGCCTAAAATTTCTTATGATTAAACTAATATATCGAAAATAAGCTAATATGGTCCAAATGTTTTTCCTAAGAATGTGGATTTTACTAAACAAATTGCTCATTTTTTAGGATACATTTATACGAAAAATATTGTGGTGGAGTGTAATCTAGAAACTTATAAATGAAAAATCACGCTTTGGATTGCTTGAAATAATAATTTTATTACACGGGATATACATTGGTTTAAAGAGGGTCTCAGTGGGCCTAAGTAGAGATGTAATTTGCACAAAATTTTAAAAGAAAATATTTAAAACATTTTTATTACTTGTGGGAAAAATAATCTAGTTTCATTCACTATGACATTCATGTACATATTGTTACTCACGTTATATCAAATCTATATTTGGATTATATGATAACTCCAAAATTCAAAACAAATAGGACGCGTTATATCAAATCTATATTTGGAGTATATGATAACTCCAAAATTCAAAACAAATAGGACATTCATGTACATATCGTTACTCTCCTTACATCAAATCTATATTTGGAGTATATGATAACTCCAAAATTCAAAACAAAGAGTTTCGAGTCAACCTCAAAGTGATATGGGGATTCTATGGAGATATTTTGATGATGTTTGTCAAGGTCATCCTCCTAGATGAAAAGTCAGTATTATTGTATTTATTTATCACTTAATCACAAGTAAGGTACTCCCCAAGGTATAATTGCTGGTAATCTAGATAAATATGAGGCACCAATTAAAGATCTTCTAAAATCTACAAATCCTGACTATGAACATTTGAATTTTTGTTCATATTGCAAAAAGAGCTTGCAGTCTTCACACTAAACATGTAAAAGTAGCAGTATGCGTGTGCCTAAGTGAAGAGCCACACATCAACCTCAGATCTAGGAAAAGTCAAATTCAAATATATAGGATGATATCCTACAGAAACAAAACACATCTCAAACATGAGCCGCAGATAATGTTTCCAATTGCTTGTCTTTTCAAAGCCTGCCTACTGAGGATTTGGCGGCCTGCCATTTGCTGCCAAGACTCTGGAGCTCCACTCAAGTAACTCTTTGCTTCTGTCATCCTTGTGTAAAATAACTTCGATGAAGCATAAGCTATCCTTTTTGGGTCCTAGGGAACTCTTAATAGCCTCCACAACGTCTTCTTCTATTTTAACCTGCACAGAAAGAAGCAGTATTGTTAAATGAGCATACAAATACTCAAAACAGTTAGATGCGCACTGAAATCCTGGAAAAAAGTCCACATAGTCTCAGGCATTGGTGACACGATACAGAAACCATGCAGAGATAACAATATAAAAATACTCTAATAATCTACAAGATGATCCAGTAGATTAAGATCATGCTAAATATACTTCAGCAAAACAGATTAATTGGGAAATTTTCATTCTCTAAGGCTGATACGAAACTAAGAACAGAAAATTCACATAATAAGAATAAAAAAAAGAAACCAACAGATTAATATTATGTTTGTGATATTTCAGCATAAACAAGCTGATTGTTCCATCCTGGAAAAAGTCCATGAGGCATGGTAATATATAAAATTTCAAATTATGTAGTGCTGATGTGAAGAGAGAACACCCATATGATAAGAATCAACAGCAAAAGAGACAAGCAGATTCAGATTAAGAGACATGATTAGGGAGAAGCCCTCAGCAAATGGAAAAAGGACAAGCAATCATAGCAAAGTAATACCTATGCTTATGCACAAAAATTCCAATATCATAAAAGAAACAAGAAGCCCTAGAAGGGTTGGCCATGCTAGGAATATAGATAAAAAATACCTTGGTGGTCCAGCATTTTCCTTAACCATTATGAAGGGCATCTACTAAATCGGTGTAGTTCCAATTCTTTATGACATTGTATGGTCCATCATGAATTTCGACCTCTATAGTGTATCCTCCATTATTGATCAGAAAAATGATAGGATTCTTCCCATTTCGAATCATGGTAGACACATCCTCCCAGTGTTGCTCCTACAGACCAACCAATTGATCCGTATTGCATTTGGAACTCATACCTGGCAAACAGATATTTAGAACAGGAAACAAACAACTTGCAAATATACAGACATTTGTACCTGCAAATAGAGCACTATGAGAGGGACCAAGAGAGAACTAAAAGACTAGGTCCCTCATCAGAGATCAATCATTTCTCTCTTTATCAAAATTGGATTTCTGGTGTTTAATTGACTAATGCATACATTAAAACCAAATAGTTTGCTTCAAAATTAGGCATACCTATGTATTTAGTCCTTCCAAAGTTTCCTAAGCTAATCTAGGATGCTAGGAAATGATATGCATAAACATGTAAAAACCGTTCAGCAAAAGCAATACTCGAGGTTTTCACCACTTGGTAACAAACAGACTACTAAATTACATAATTTCCTTTACAGAGAAAAGATGTTTGACTTACCCACACTTTTCTGGCAATTTAAGTTTCTGGCAATTGAACCAAGAGTCACTAGTTTCAGCAATTACAACAGTTTCATTAGTTAGAATGCCCTGCAAACAACCATTTTATATCAGCGAAGTCAACAATAATCCCACTGGAAATGTAGACAGTTGTACCTGCAAATAGAGCACTATGAGAGGGACCAAGAGAGAAATAAAAGACTAGGTCCCTCATCAGAGATCAATCATTTCTCTCTTTATCACAATTGGATTTTTGGTGTTTAATTGACTAACACATACATTAAAACTAAATAGATTGCTTCAAAATTAGGCATGCCTATGTATTTAGTCCTTCCAAAGTTTCCTAAGCTAATCTAGGATGCTAGGAAATGATATGCATAAACATGTAAAAACCATTCAACAAAATTAATACTCGAGGTTTTCACCACTTGGTAACAAACAGACTACTAAATTATGGAATGTCCTTTACAGAGAAAATATGTTTGACTTACCCACACTTTTCTGGCAATTTAAGTTTCTAGCAATTGAACCAAGAGTCACCAGTTTCAGCAATTACAGTAGTTTCATTAGTTAGAATGCCCTGCAAACAACCATTTTATATCAGCGAAGTCAACAATAATCCCATTGGAAATGTACCCTATAAGATAAGAATGAAGCCAACTAAAAGGAATCGTTTGACTAATTTTATTTTCAGAATTTGGTCAGATTCTTCGAGGCCTTGCATGAATGTGTTTTAATAGTACGTTGACCCTTAAGGGCTTATTTGGTGCACTTTTCAGGAGAACACCTTCTGGTACAAAAATACACCAATAATTTTCCAAACATGTGGGGTTGTGTTTCACCTTCTTTGCAAGAGCTTCTAAGAAATCTTTCATCAAGACACACCCAAAACTAGGCCCATTTCCCAATGTCACCCTGTTAGGCTGCACAATTATAGCTTTCTCCTTTTTCAATAGCAAGGAATATCCCACTGAACTTAGTCATTGATAATTGGCCCTGCAAATAAGTATGCATCCGCGGAGTCAACTATTTCAGCACGGAATGAAGCACTGATTGCACCCTCCTTCCAAAGTTTCCTAAGCTAATCTAGGATGCTAGGAAATGATATGCATAAACATGTAAAAACCGTTCAGCAAAAGCAATACTTGAGGTTTTCACCACTTGGTAACAAATATACTACTAAATTACGGAATGTCCTTTACAGAGAAAAGATGTTTGACTTACCCACACTTTTCTGGCAATTTAAGTTTCTGGAAATTGAACCAAGGGTCACTAGTTTCAGCAATTACAGCAGTTTCATTAGTTAGAATGCCCTACAAACAACCATTTTATATCAGCGAATTCAACAATAATCCCACTGGAAATGTACCCCATAAGATAAGAATGAAGCGAACTAAAAGAGAATCGTTTGACTAATTTTATTTTCAGAATTTGGTCAGATTCTTCGAGGCCTTGCCTAAATGTGTTTGAATAGTACATTGACCCTTAAGGGCTCATTTGGTGCACTTTTCAGGAGAACACCTTTCGGTACAAAAATACGCCAATAATTTTCCAAACATGTGGGGTTGCATTTCACCTTCTTTGCAAGAGCTTCTAAGAAATCTTTCATCAAGACACACCCAAAACTAGGCCCATTTCCCACAACCACCCTATTAGGCTACACAATTATAGCTTTCTCCTTTTTCAATAGCAAGGAATATCCTACTGAACTATAGTCATTGAGAATTGGCCCTGCAAATAAGTATGCATCCGCGGACTCAACTATTTCAGCACAGAATGAAGTACTGATTGCACCCCAGTAAGTCGCTATGAAGTGTGGAAACCTCGCGGAAAATAAATTGTGTGATGCGAAAAGAGGGGAGGAGACAGATTAATGAAAGTTCCAAGACTTTGTTACCTGGGTGATAGACAATACGGAACAGGTTGCCGGCTGAAAGTGGGGTGGTGAATGGTAGCAAGATTACAGCTGATACTGATATACACAGGGTTAAACGGTAGCAAGATTACAACTAATACTGATATACACAGGGTTAAAGTTGTTTTCATAACTAAATAATCAATCAAGGGTTGAAATCATTTGAATCGTCTAACATGAACATCAACGATACATAATAGTACAGGTGGCATTTTAGGTGGGTTGTTTTTGAATAAAATGCTTTACAGCGTAATTATTTGAGATTCATGAATTTGTTAAAAATAAAAATTACATCCAAAACTATTTCTTATTTGCATTTATTTCATTAAAATGTTGTTTCCACTTAAATTGATAAACGATTGATTTTTTCGGATAAACATTCTATCTAGCATTTTATGTATTCCATTAGAAAAGTTATTTAGTTTTAAATATTCAGAACAATAGGAGAAACTTAATAGTTGAATAACAATAGGAGAAGCTTAATAATTGTGATTTCGGTTTGGTAAACAACATTATCAGAGTTGCAGTTAAAACAAAAAAATAGCATGTACAAAAAGTCTAGGGCAACCTAAAGGAACATTTTTTTATAGTTTAAAATTGTGAGATTTGGTCAACCAAGTTAATTTTTTTTAATGTGAGTATTGTAGAGATCTATTTTTAAATGGTTTCACATAACCAAATCAACTGATCAAGTATCCATGCAAGATATGGAAAATGCTCCAAAAATAGAAAGAATCATTCAAAGGCACTATGGATTATTCAACAACAACTAGAGAGACAATTTTTTCAAATGCTGTCGTAGAAAAGCATACCAAGTGAACATGGGACACTTTGGGTATACCAAGGCATAGATAAAGTAAAGATAGCTTAGTTTAAAATTTATAGCAGGAGTATTGAGAATTAGAAGACTAAATAATTTTGTGTATATTAACTAGTTTATGAATAAGATGATGAATGTAGTAAATAATCAAGAAAGCATGGAGAAGATATAATAGACAAGAAGGTTGTTGAGAAGGTTTACAGGATTATTCCAATCAGATTTATGGTATATTTTTTTCCATTGAGAGAGAAAATAATATGGCACAACATTCCATAAATGAATTAATGCGGTCCTTACTTCATTATGCATGTCAATAGAGGAATATGAAGGAATTGTCAAGGTAGAGGTAGATATGCAACTCACAAAGAGAAAAAAATCATGTTTAGATTAAGGAGATACACCGTACCAAAGGGAAATTTCATGGTAATGGTGGATCGCACGCCCATAAAAACTATAGTAACACATATGCATCAAACTTACCAATCATGCTATCATGCTAACACTGGCACCAAATACAAGAGCTTCCATAAAAGCTTTGGTGCCATATCTTTGAACGGTTCCCAGGTTGTCCATGAGATGAAATTTTCTCATGTGAATACCACTTGAAATAATACTCAAAAAATTCAAGATTCCTATTGAATTCTTGGCACATTGAAAAGTTTTTCTATTTTGGTTTTGAAGATGCTTCCATGATCAATCATTTCCTCAATACTTCAAAATTAGGGAATTGAATACAAAACCATTTTTTATCTTTACATTTTATCAGTAAAATCATTGTCAACACTTACAAATTATCTTTCCTTTGTCGAGGACATGTTAATTGTTTTAAGACTTAGGCATGCACAAATAGTTTCATTGTGTATTCAAGACTTCAATTTGGATGGTGGCCTTAGACTATTTATTTGACCATTTCCAGCATTAATGCCTAGATAAAAAATAATAAAAAATAAAATACAAAAATCAGAAAAATCTATTGTCATAGTATTGAAGGAACATTATTGGTGTTGATTTCCCCCTAAGGCGTGTCACTCTTCATGGTTTATACTCTTATATAAATGAGAATTGGTTTATTATTTACTCATGGGTGCATTCATTTCCTTGAGCAGTTCCCCTCAGGTCATGATCACATTAATTTTTCATAGAAGTCACATGGTGGTTTTTCTTGTTTTTCACATTGCGGGTTTCCTTCCAATTTATGCATCTCCTTCTGCTTTCTTGTATAATTTGTTTTTACTTTTCTGTTTATTATTTACTCATGGGTGCATTCATTTCCTTGAGCAGTTCCCCTAAGTTCACGATCACATCAATTTTTCATAGAAGTCAAATGGTGGTTTTTCTTATTTTTCACATTGCATGTTTCCTTCCAATTTGTGCATCTCTTTATGCTTTCTTGTATAATTTGTTTTTATTTTTCTCCTGCATTTTTATGGATTTCTTCAAATAATTGGCCAACATTCTAATAATATTTTCAGATATATAATATATAGGATCAATTAATATAACATATTGTTTATTCTCATGTTGTTATCTTCAAATGACATTACTTTGAATGCATTCATACTTCTCTTTTAATAGGGTTTCCAATCAATTGTGTTATGACCAAAATTATTACATGAATAATACTATATATTAGAATATTAAATTATATTTGAATTATATAACATATTATTATTAATTCAAATTTCACAACTAATAAAAATAATAATAATAATACTAGCAATTGCCCCAAAAGGTGGAAAGAGAGGCCGATAGGATTGTGAATTTGAAAAAGTTGTATTTTAGTTTCCATAGTCAAGAAAATACAATACGACAAAGTATTGTTAATATAAATAATATCATCTAAAGCCTGCTAAAAAAAACCATTTTGAAAAAATATCCATTGGAGAACCAGATACAAACATTTTAGCATGTTTGTACTCAAAAAACATTTGCACATATAGATAAAAAATTGAACCCCACCATATCCCATTTATGTTAAACTTTTCAACATGTATTTTCAATGATGCCCTTTTTCCACTGGGCTCACTCTGGGAGTTATCAGTTACAATGAAGGAGTAAATTTAATGTTAGATAATATTGTTAGGTTTCTTGGTTACCTGATTTAGAGCTTACAAAAACAAACTCTATGTGGGATTTCTCATGTTATATATATGTGAAGCATTTTTCATGCTTATGTTGTTATTATTGTCATTGGAGCATTGTGCGTATTTGGTTACTTGATTTAGAGTGTACAAAAACCAACTTTATGTTGGATTTATCATGTTATAAATATGTGAAGCTTTTTTCATGCTTATTTTATTATTGTCATTTAAAAATTATGCATATGAAATGTAAATTTTTAAGTCACTAGCTATTGAATAGATCCATTTTATACTCAATTAACTGCCTATGTCTCATTTATGCTATGGTCACCTAGTACATGTTTTCTTATTCTTCTTGTTATTTTGATAAATAGTCATTTCTTGTTATCTTGATAAATATTCATTTGTATTGTATTGATCTTGTTGTTGGTTGGGTTCGTATTTACTAATGTTTTTATGAACTTGTTAGAACTTAAAAGTTTATACTTTTAGATTATGACAACACATCCCATCAAAGGACCTAACATTTTGGGAGGAATTTCAATACAAGTTTTGGCTGCTGACAAGCTTGACAACCTCACTTTGGCCTCATTTATTACCAAAACTAGTGATAAACCCACCAAAGAGATGATCTCAGAACTTCAACAAGGATGTATTGATGCCCTGTAATATCCCGAGGATCAAAATTTGAAATAAATCAACACATATAGATATTCCAACTAAAAATAATTGTGATAAAAACACGGAACACAAATATTAGAAATTGAAGCCCACTTGTGAATCCTGGATGGATCCACCACATAAACATCATCGCGGGGTTTTCGTCCCGCGATCAATAAAAGAACTGTCCAGACCAGGTTCTCAACCCAAACATAATAAAATAGATAATCTAGAATGCCCTAAATTCCTAGCTTCTCTCCCCTTTTATAGGCTTGATGGGTCAATACCAACAAGAAATACCATGGGTCAATACCATGGATCAATACAAGAAATACCATGGGTAAATACCATGGGAAAATACCATCAAGAAATACCATGGGTCAATTCTATCCACTTTGACTAGATCAAGAAAGGGGATATTACAAATCCCCCCACCCAAATATTGCTTGTCCTCAAGCAATCCACTTCTATCTATAACAGAATCATTTGTACATTAATACCAGGATCCCATAAAATCCGATGCGACCTCCATGTTGAATGGTCCTGAATGGATTCTCCAATACCTGGATCCCAAACAATCCTCTGACAATACTCCCCTCAATATATTTACCTGGATCCCAAACAATCCTTTCCCCAATGGATTCTCCCGAATCCCAATGCCACCTAAATCCTGGGACCTGTGGGTTATGGTACCATTTCAACTCTCCATCGCTGCTCGCACCAAATGGTCCAAATTGTAATTTTCCCTTGGCTATGGGTGTCCTCCAAATAACCAACCCATCTATAGAATAACAACTCATAATCTCTCGCCAATCCATACATGGGAAAGAATGAATATCTACAAATCTACAATGTTGATGTTGTTCGATGCTTGATTCATGCTGCTCTACTTGGTTACCTAACATGATGTATTTGGAGAATTATGCCCTACTCTTCTCGATGTATAAAGGTGGGTTGTTGGTGTTGCAAGCCTTATCTATGTATTCCTGTAGAGTGCTGCTATGGGACTCCCAGTTGTACTCCTTATGAAGCCTTGTGAGGGACTTGAGTTGTTCCTCAACACTCGACAGCGTGGTCGATGATTTGGCACATTTCCCTATGAGTTCCTCAATTTTTCTGTTCTCTTGTAAGACAGTGTCTCGGACTGTCTAGAATCTTTGCTTCAACAACATAAGATCTGCCTTGAAATGCATGATCCTTTCGTGAAAATGCATGATCCTCTCCTCATTTGATTCTCCTTGGGTGTATTCATCCTGGACCTCTTCACATGTGAGGATCAGTGGTCCATCCTCTCTAGTTGCCAAACATGGATGTATTGGTGGAATTTTTTCTATACCTGATTGCCCATACTCTTTATGGATGTCCTCCGTTGTATTTATAGATTCAAATACCACAACATCAGGAGGAATTGCATCTTTCCTTTCATCATGTACTTTGTCAATCTGACTACTCAACTTGTCCTACAAGTTTCTCTGAAGAGCATGGTGTTGTTGCTCACCATTTGTACTTGACTTCTCAGATCCTTCATAGGCCTTCGCCTGAAAACCGGTGAACCCTTCTATGGATGAATCTACATGATCTAAAGAGGTCTCTAATTTTTCCATCCTTGTTGCCTCCTTATCATCTGGACATGAATGGTCCAATGCCCAAAGTCCCTTTCATACAAAGCATAAGCCTTTCCTCCTTAGTTCATTGTTGTTGTCTCCACAATTTTTTTTGTTAGTTCCTCCTTGGTTAACTTCTTTCTAAGTAGTTTGATGCTCTGTTTGATCAACCCCTCAGCTAGTTCATAAGCAATAGGTGATGCAATTAGCTCCTTCCTCCAAATGGCCAACAATTTGGATCTCAATTGTTCACAGATGGCCCTATGTTCTCCTAGGATTGGAGATATGATCTTTTGCATGTTTGTTTTGATGAAGTTTGGATGAGATGTTGTAATTCCATTGCATAAGTATTGGAACATCTGAAGAATTAAATCATCACACTCTAGAGCCAGCATAAGTATACCAAATCTGAATTTCGACATGCGTGCCAAAATTGTGCGCTTTTGGAAAAAAGTAAGAAGGGTGGTGTTGTCCAAACCTTGCAGTGCTTCTACCATTACCTGAAAATTCCTCCTCATGATGTCATCATTGTAGGGAAATAGTGGTGCTGTTAAGGCTATGATTTTACGGAGACAAGAGGCGACCGTGAGTCTAACCTTTTCACAAGAATGCTCTAAGAACCTAGGTTGTATCAAAGCAAGCATGGATGGCTTCAAGGCCCAACTTGACCCTTCCCATTCTGATTTATCTATCAAGCTCAAATTTTCATTTAATGTGTCTAGATGTAGGAGAACATCTTTTGACTTTGTACCCTGCAAGTTGGATCCAAGTTCGAAGAGACACTTGCTTTTTACATCTTCCTTTCGGATATCTTTTGACTGCTGAAGGATAACATGGACCTTTCGAGAGAAAGGCCCGTTGCTGTGCTCTTGCTTCTGATTTGTATGTTGTTGCCATCTTTGATCCACAGAAGTATTGTAGCCCAGAGAATCGACTGATATATAATTATATTGATTCTTGTGGCGTTTCCAAAAATAAAATGACAACATTGGCATCAATGGATCTCAATACTTAGCTAATGAGAAATCTGGGAATGATCTTTGTCTAGCAATAATTTTCCAGCCTTTCAACAATAACCATATTTTAAAGAAAGATATGAATCTTCCATACACATGAAAAAATATCATGGGTACATTTATAATATTCCATACACATGAATAAATATCATGGGTACATTTATTCATAAGAGGCTATATGCAAGCTATAAATTATTTTGTCAATCATGCCTTCAAATATTTTTACAAATTTAACCCACAGACATATAAATGATTTTCCCTTCACTTATGTCTCCCAATAAAATAATTTACTGAAAAATAAAAATCCAACTAGGGTGATAAATATCACCGAAGTGAGAAATGCTAGCTAGGGTGAAAAATAAATTTCACCGAAGTTCCTTGCATAAAACTCTCAGGCTGGCAGGATGCACAACTCTGATACCGCTGTAATATCCCGAGGATCAAAATTTTAAATAAATCAACACATCTAGATATTCCAACTAAAAATAATTGTTATAAAAACACAGAACACAAATATAAGAAATTGAAGCCCACTTGTGAATCCTGGATGGATCCACCACATAAACATCACCGCGGGGTTTTCGTCCCAGGATCAATAAAAGAACTGGCCAGGCCAGGTTCTCACCCCAAACATAATAAAATAGATAATCCAGAATGCCCTAAATGCCTAGCTTCTCTCCCCTTTTATAGGCTTGATGGGTCAATACCAACAAGAAATACCACGGGTCAATACCATGGGAAAATACCATCAAGAAATACCATGGGTCAATTCTATCCACTTTGAATGGATCAAGAAAGGGGATATTACAACACTGCAATATCCTGAGGATCAAAATTTTAAATAAATAAACACATCTAGATATTCCAACTAAAAATAATTGTGATAAAAACACAAAACACAAATATAAGAAATTGAAGCCCACTTGTGAATCCTAGATGGATCCACAACATAAACATCACCGCGGGGTTTTCGTCCCGAGATCAATAAAATAATTGGCCAGGCCAGGTTATCAACCCAAACATAATAAAATAGATAATCCAAAATGCCCTAAATGCCTAGCTTCTCTCCCCTTTTATAGGCATGATGGGTCAATACCAACAAGAAATACCATGGATCAATACCATGGGAAAATACCATGGATCAATACAAGAAATACCATGGGTCAATACCATGGGAAAATACCATCAAGAAATACCATGGGTCAATACCATGGGTCAATTATATCCTCTTTGACTAGATCAAGAAAGGGTATATTACAAATCCTCCCGCCCAAAGATTGCTTGTCCTCAAGCAATCCACTTCTATCCATAACAGAAGCATTTGTACATTAATACCAAGATCCCATACAATCCGATGCGACCTCCATGTTGAATGGTCTTGAATGGATCCTCCAATAACTGGATCCCAAACAATCCTCTGACCAATCCTCCCCTCAATAGATTTACCTGGATCCCAAACAATCCTTTCCCCAATGGATTCTTCCGGATCCCAATGCCACCTAAATCCTGGGACCTGTGGGTTATGGTACCATTTCAATTCTCCATCGCTGCCCGCACCAAATGGTCCAAATTGTAATTTTCCCTTGGCTATGGGTGTCCTCCAAATAATCAACCCATCTATAGAATAACAACTCATAATCTCTCGCCAATCCATACTTGGGAAAGAATGAATATCTGCAAATCTACAATGTTGATGTTGTTCGATGCTTGATTCTCTTTGTATACTTTGTTCACCAACATGATGTCCCTGGAGAAATTTGCCTGCTCTTCTCGATGTATAAAGGTGGGTTGTTGGTGTTGCAAGCCTTATCTATGTATTCCTGTAGAGTGTTGCTATGGGACTCCCAATTGTACTCCTTATGCGGCCTTGTGAGGGACTTGAGTTGTTCCTCAATACTTGACAGCTTGGTCGATGATTTGGCACATTTCCCTATGAGTTCCTCAATTTTTCTGTTCTCCTGTAAGACAGTGTTTCGGACTGTCCAGACTCTTTGCTTCAACAACATAAGATCTGCCTTGAAATGCATGATCCTTTCCTGAAAATGCATGATCCTCTCCTCATTTGATTCTCCTTGGGTGTATTCATCCTGGACCTCTTCACACATGAGGATCAGTAGTCCATCCTCTCTTGTTGCCAAACATGGATGTACTGGTGGAATTTTTTCTATACCTGATTGCCCATACTCTTTATGGATGTCCTTCGTTGTATTTATAGATTCAAATACCACAACATCAGGAGGAATTGCATCTTTCCTTTCGTCATGTACTTTGTCAAGCTGACTACTCAACTTGTCCTGCAAGTTTCTCTGAAGAGCATGGTGTTGTTGCTCACCATTTGTACTTGACTTCTCAGATCCTTCATAGGCCTTCTCCTGAAAACCGGTGAACCCTTCTATGGATGAATCTACATGATATAAAGAGGTCTCTAATTTTTCCATCCTTGTTGCCTCCTTATCATCTGGACATGAATGGTCCAATGCCCAAACTCCCTTGTATACAAAGCATAAGCCTTTCCTCCTTAGTTCATTCTTGCTGTCTCCATAAAGTTTTGTTAGTTCCTCCTTGGTTAACCTCTTTCTAAGTAGTTTGATGCTGTGTTTTATCAACCCCTCAGCTAGTTCATAAGCAGCAGGTGATGCAATTAGCTCCTTCCTCCAAATGGCCAACAATTTGGATCTCAATTGTTCACATATGGCCCTATCTTCTCCTAGGATCGGAGATATGATATTTTGCATGTCTTTTTTGATGAAGTTTGGATGATATTTCGTAATTCCATTGCAGAAGTATTGGAAAATCTGAAGGATTAAATCATCACACTCTAGATCCAGCATAAGTATACCAAATCTGAATTTCTCCATGCGTGCCAAAATTGTGTGCTTTTGGAAAAAAGTAAGAAGAGTGGTGTTGTCCAACCCTTGGAGTGCTTCTACCATTACTCGAAAAGTCCTCCTCATGATGTCATAATTATAGGGCAATAGCGGTGCTGTTAAGGCTATGTTTTTACTGAGACAAGAGGCGACCGTGAGTCTAACCTTTTCACAAGAATGCTCTAAGAACCTAGGTTGTATCAAAGCAAGCATGGATGGCTTCAAGGCCCAGCTTGACCCTTCCCATTCTGATTTATCTATCAAGCTCAAAGCTACATTTAATGTGTCTAGCTATAGGAGAACATCTTTTGACTTTGTACCCTGCAATTTGGATCCAAGTTCCAAGAGACACTTGCTTGTTACATCTACCTTCCGGATATCTTTTGACTGCTAAAGGATAACATGGACCTTTCGAGAGAAAGGCCTGTTGCTGTGGTCTTGCTTCTGATTTGTATGTTGTTGCCATCTTTGATCCACAGAAGTATTGTAGCCCAGAGAATCAACTGATATATCATTATGTTGATTCTTGTGGCGTTTCCAAAAATGAAATGATGACATTGGCATCAATGGATCTCAATACTTAGCTAATGAGAAACCTGGGAATGATCCCTATCTAGCAATAATTTTCCAGCCTTTCAAAAATGACGATATTTTCAAGAAAGATATGAAACTTCCATACACATGAACAAATATCGTGGGTACATTTATAATATTCCATACACATGAATAAATATCATGGGTACATTTATTCATAAGAGGCTATATGCAAGCTATAAATGATTTTGTCAATCATGCCTTCAAATATTTTTACAAATTTAACCCACAAACATATAAATAATTTTCCCTTCACTTATCTCTCCCAATAAAATAATTTACTGAAAAATAAAAATCCAGCTAGGGTGATAAATATCACCTAAGTGAGAAATGCTAGCTAGGGTGAAAAATAAATTTCACCGAAGTTCCTTGCATAAAACTCTTAGGCTGGCAGGATGCACAGCTATGATACCACTGTAATATCCCGAGGATCAAAATTTTAAATAAATCAACACTTCTAGATATTCCAACTAAAAATAATTGTGATAAAAACACAGAACAAAAATAAAAGAAATTGAAGTCCACTTGTGAATCTTGGATGGATCCACCACATAAAATTTTAAATAAATCAACACATCTAGATATTCCGACTAAAAATAATTGTGATAAAAACACAGAACAAAAATAAAAGAAATTGAAGTCCACTTGTGAATCTTGGATGGATCCACCACATAAAAATCACCGCGGGGTTTCGTCCCAGGATCAATAAAAGAACTGGCCAGGCCAGGTTCTCAACCCAAACATAATAAAATAGATAATCCATAATGCCTTAAATGCCTAGCTTCTCTCCCCTTTTATAGGCTTGATGGGTCAATACCAATAAGAAATACCATGGGTCAATACCATGGGAAAATACCATCAAGAAATACCATGGGTCAATTCTATCCACTTTGACTGGATCAAGAAAGGGGATATTACATGCCCTGTGAGAGGACTATCTTGAATGATTCATTGAAGTTCTCATAACAGCGCGAGGCAACCATTAAGGAGCTAGAGGCCATAAACACTGCAACGGAAATTACTTTGTAAGATTGTATTTTATTTTTATGTTTGTATTTTATTTATGGGTTGTTGTGTGATTTCTTTAAGTGTTTACTTTCAACAAACACTATTCACATTCATCATCTCACTAATGTTCAAAACATATTGGTTTTAATGATACAATACAAAAATTAGCTAAAACATAATTTATATATAAAAGTTTACTAATATAAAACTAATATATATAAAATACAATGTAGGAAAGATATAACTTACTCAATATGTTACACTTATCCCACTCAAGATATCAACCAAGTGAAAATAACAGTAAGCCAAGAATTTTTTGGTGGAAGGAGAAAGCTACATTGCAGTTGAAAGTGATAGATTTAAAGAGGAGCAAGTTACATTATTGTTGAAAGTGATAGATTTAAAGAGGAGAAAGTCACATTATTGTTGAAAGTGATAGATCTTCCATTCATCATTTGAAAATTATGCACATACTTTGAAATTTGATAATGTTATACTTACATAGTAAATATTTTTTCATTTTTTCATAACTCTTCTCTTGTACCATCCCATCACTCGTTTAGATATTTTTTATTTTATTCGAATAAAAAATGCTATTAATATTAATAAAATTAAATAAATAAAAAATTAATCAAGTGTATGTTTTATTACTGATAATATTTAGTCATTTATCTATTGTACTTTTGTTTATGATTTTTTTTAATAAATAATATAATTGTAGGTAAAATTGTGATATTGGGTGATTTTCTTTACAAATAGATTTAGTATTCTCACAAATATCCAAATTTTTGAATTGTGCAAATTACATATTACACTACTCATTGAATAAAAGAGAAAAACTTAGAATAATTAGATTTTGGCATATATTTGCATGTGTGTTTCTACAACTTGTCGTCATTGTGAATGCGAATTTTTGGAATTTATGTTTCGTGTAGATTTATAGATGTCCAATGTTTTGAGTGGACTCAGCACCCATAGACAAATACTAAATAATCACAAAGAGTGGACTCAACACCCATAGACAAATACTAAATAATCACAAAATATTTTCATGTCGTTTATATGTGGCTATAAAGCCACATATAGGTTTCACTAAGTATAATATATGTGGCTATAAAATAATGATAATAACATTCAAATATAAAAAACAAATATACAAAAAAAATATATAAAAATATAATAAATTTATTCAAAATGAACGAAACTCTAGAACATAATACCAATGATAATCAAAATTAGTATCATAATTAAATAACTAAAGCCTTAACTTAACCACCGTGATAAATGGTAAGAAAATTGTTGAAAAAACTAAACTGAAAATTATAATAAGTCATAATTTGAATATGAAAATAAGTAGTAGAATAGTTAGTCACCATATCTCTAATCTACAGAATTTTAATTCCAAACATTGCTATTCCAAAAACACTATATACTAATCTCAATGGGAATGGTAAGGGAGACATATAGACTTTGAGTTTTGAATTAATGTATGACTTATTATCTTTAATATAATCTTAGACTATTAATATTTTTCCTCCATTACACATGCATGCATAATTTAGATCACTTAGAGTAGGTTCATGTGTTTTCCTAAAGGTAGGTTCATGTGATCACATGGAAGACCCCATTGTGGAAGTGTGATCTTGTTTTATATTATAACTTTCTAATCATCTCACAATTTCTTTATTTCATCTTGTAGTATATGTTTTGATGCCCTATGTTTATAGCAAGCACTATGTTTATTTCCAACAAAAATTTATGAGCTTCATTTTGTAATTAATTTATCTCTTTATTTACAGGTCATAAACAAGTGCTTGAAAAACTCTAAATGAATTACATTTAGATCAATTCTATTCCTACATTGAATAATTTTGATTTGTGAAATCGTTATTTAAAATAATATTTCATTCCATGCTCTTTTACATGATTTTCTAGATCACGATTTGCAAGATTTTATAGAATAAGTTTGCATGCTTTCATAAAGATAAATTCCCATGTTTTGATAGACTAAATTTATATCCTTTCGTAGATTAAATTTCCAAGATTTATTAGAATATACTTGAATATACTTTCGTAGATTAAATTTCCATGTTTCCTTAAAACATACTATGTTTTCGTAGATAAAATTATATATTTTCCTAGAATAAAATTTATATGCTTCCTTAGATTAATATTTCCTAGATTAATATTTCCATTGCATTCATAGAGTAATACTTTATTTCATGGCAACTTATTTCCAATAGAATTAGAGGATAAAACCCTGGCATATGTTTTGTTGTCTACTTCATAAGTTTACAAACTCAGATTCATAATTTAATGTAACATAATTTAAATATTAATTAAATCGAATGGCATCCTTTATTAGTTTCCTTGCCTAAAATTTCTTATGATTAAACTAATATATAGAAAATAAGCTAATATGGTCCAAAGTTTTTTCCTAAGAATGTTATAATTTTACTATAAAATTGGGTCATGTTTCATTCATTGAGGCTACATTCATACGGAAAATATTGTGGTGGAGTGTACTCTAGAAACTTATTATTGCAAAATCACCCTTTGAATTGTTTCAAATAATAAGTTTATTACATTGGACACACATTGGTTTAAAGAGGGTCTGGGTGGGCCTAAGTAGAGATGTAATTTGCACATAATTTGAAAAGAAAATATTTATCACATTTTTATTAATTTTCCTTATATAGTGTAGGTATGCATCAAGGACCTTGCTGCCCTAGATAAAAATTCTTCATGGAATCGATGTAATTTGGCGGAAACTTTGAAGGCCTAAAAAGAGGATAATACTAAAGGTCCAATCAAAGGTTTTTCTTGCATCTTGATAAACACTATTTGGTGGGAAAAATAATCTAGTTTCATTCGCTAATAGGACATTCATTTACATATCATTACTAGCCTTATATCAAATCTATATTTGGAGCATATGATAACTCCAAAATTAAAAACAAGTAGAGTTTAGATTCAACCTCAAAATGATATGGAGATTCTATGTAGATATTTTGATGATGTTTTTCAAGGTCATCCTCCTAGATGCAAAGTCAATATTATTGTATAATCACTTCTTTCAAGTAAGGTACTCCCCAAGGCTAGGATAAAAAAAGAGGAAAGGGTTTATTGCTTTAGATACAATGTTAGTTGTTGCTACAGAAACATTTTAAGAAAACACAAGTTATGGGAGATTCACAATTAGTTATTGATTACGAAAACAACATGGTGTATTTCGAGAATGTTTTTCTTCATCCCTTGCTTTAGGACATGAAAGAAGCACTACAATCCTTTAAAATAGCTTATTTCAATCAATCAAGTTCTTAGATAAATAAATAAGAAGATCAATGGCCACTGGAAATAAGCCACGGAAATGCCAAGGTATTTTTGTATTTCAGAATTTATGGATGAAGAAGAAGTGGAGAGGATTTTTCCCATCCTCTCGAGGATATAAATTTTCCATGTCTTGTAAGACTATACACATTTTATGATGGGATTAGGTATGATAAAGATTTGAAATGAATGAATACCAATGTGTATAATTAATTTTCATTATATAATTCACCCATCATATTGATATTTTTGAAATTAAATATATGTGAAGTCTAGATTTAAAAATAAGAAGTGTTTAAAGGTTACATAAATAAAATATGAGTAAATGCTCATTCAAGCAAGTTGAAAATATAATGAACAATCGATGAAGTTCCATTATAATGGGTTAAATTTATAATCAGTAGGTTTTGTTTTTCTCATAAATTAAATAGTTTAAATGGTTCAATATCAATTAGAATGGCTTAAATTTGTAATCAATGAATTCTGTCTTTTTTATAAATGAAATAGTTGATGAGTTTTATATTTTTATAACTGAAATAGTTGAAATGGCTCAAAATTTTGGTATTCTAAATCACTCACTTTCTAAATTTAATGAATAATATTTAATATTAAGCATGTTATTTTGGAGTTGTATAATTATTTGATGATTTGAATTTTTTTTATTAATATGTATTTTTTCATATATAAATAGATTCAACATTCTCAAATATTTTTAAAAATCTTGAAACTTATTATTCAAATAAAATATTATAAAATTTAAAACAAAATACACAAAAAAAAATTAACTGATTCTCTTTGACTAACTTAAATACACAAAAATTATATTAAAATATTATTTTTTTCAAAATATACATAATATCTATAAAAATTCCAAATTATAAAACATTTTGATTTATGAAATAATTTATATAAATATATATAAAATATATCGACCTTTCAAAATGACAATTTTATTTTAATAGTTGAATCATTTAATAACATGCCCACAAAAAAAATAATAGAAATTTGAGATCCAGTAATGGATACAATGGCACTTGAAGTTTTATGAATATACTTCGATATGGGAAATCTGTCTAAATCTGTTGATGACCTGAAAGTTAATATGTTAAATATCGAATTGCCAAAAATCATATAAGAAAATTTAACAAACTCGTTTACCTGCCCACACTGCACGTCTGTTAATTTACCTCATTATTAAATATAGTATATATTTTAAAACGTAGCCAGTGAAGTTAAACGTAATAAATTTTTTTAACAAACTCTTCACCCATTGGTTTACCAGCAGACACTGCAGGCACGTCTGTTAATTCACTTCATTATTGAATATAGTATATATTTTAAAAACGTAGCCATTTATGTTAAAGGTAAGATACGTTATAAGCGCAAAGCCAATGCCAACCTGCATGGAGGAATGCACAGGTGGGTGCTACCTTTATTTATGTAGTTTTGAGGCTTTTCTTTTTTTACTGGCAAGAGAGGCAGACAACTTTTCACTGACTATGAAGCAATAAATTATCCAGCTATTTTTTATTTTCAGTCACTATGAAGTCATAGATTATCTAACTGTTTTTTATTTTTGGAGTAAAGAACTCTCCTCTTCCTTTTGATATTTTGAAATAACTGATTTAGTTTTTCTAATGTCAAGTTAATACAGATTTTTGAGGTTTAAATTGTAAATTTTAGTTAATAGACTATACAAATTTTTAGCTCACAAAAATAAATAAATAAATAAAATTATGAATATGCTTTAAGAACTGAATAAACCTCAAAAATAATTATGACGTTTGCTGATGGTTAGCAAATGTGCCTCTTATCTTGTGCCATCTCTCTGACAACTACATCCCCTCTTCTTGCATTCAAAATCTTTTGGACTGATCACGCTCTATGACAACTACATCCCCTACTCTTGCATTTAAAAGCTTTTGGACTGATCTCTCTCTCAATATGAGTGTGTTTTTTATGATTTTACTTTTCCATATTACCATTCCGTCGTTCAAAATCTCCAGCAAGAGCCTCTTCACAACACCCTTTAGTAGAATCCATTGCACGGGTTCCTGGAATTGGATCCTTATTCTCTTTAATTTTTTTAAGTTCCACACGTCTGGCTATGCTAATTGTATTCCAATTACTTCATCTCTACTTTCTGAAGTGCCTACGCTACAATTAATTGAAGAGTTTACCCCTTTGACCGTCACCATTCAAACGAAGAAGAAAACGGAATTTACATCTTCTATTTGATGGTCCAATTTCACATTAATTCTTTTAATAGCATTTTCTCTTATCAGGATTCTGATGGGCCTAGATAGGGTACAAAATATAAAATTCCATATTCATGTGACATTTTAGCAAAATGCAGCATATATTTATTTAGCAAACTAGAACCATCCAACCTGATATCAAATATGATGAAAGGTATAAGGTTTTCATAAAAAGACCAATAAAAATATGATTCACATAGAAATTTGTGAAAGACGTGGGAAAATTAGAGAGTGGATTATTGTTCCATCATGTCGTGTCATGAGGAATATCAGTAACTGCATAGAGATGAATAAGCATATTGATCCCGTGGGGTAGCAAAAAGAAACACAACCATAAACAGAAGAAAAAGGGAATAGGAAACCTACATTTTACGAACAACATCATAGAAGTTTTCCCAAACATTTTCTAGAACTCTTCCTCGCTTTATTCTACAACAACATAGAGACACTGGTGAGATCCATAGTCCCACAACCATTTCTCCATGCTTTTGGTGGCTTGAACCCCATCCCAGAGCACCGGAAGCAGCATTTTCCATATTCCAACATCGATCCACATATGATCTTCTTCTATGTCTCTCACCTGCATGTCTTTCTCATACTCTTGCTCGCAGTTCAGCATGGTGCCCATCCTCTTGTCCGGTGAGTGCAGAGCCAGAGAGGATATGTTTGCTCGCACCAAAACAACAAGTATCAATAGGTTAATAATCTTGTTTCTAATATATATCTTTGAAACCTAAATGAACTGACGTCAATCATACCTATCTCAAATTTGTCGTGGAAAAATTTTGAACAATCGACAACCTTCCGAGAGGGTATCAGCATGTCCTGGCATGCATGGCATTGCTCGTAATAGTTTCTCAGGGATCTTTTCATTGTCAATCCCAGAAGCAAACCCTGCGAGAAGACCGAAGGCTTTCCTGAGATCCTTGGCGATGCTAAGGTCATTTAATTGAACCTGGTTTAGATAAAGGATTGATTTAACCGTGTAATTTTTCTCGCCAATGGCCTGCACCGAGATGGCAGTCTGAAACCCAATTCCCGTGTCGGTGGAGGAGAATGTGCTAGATATCGGAAAGGGTCAAAGACCATTGTGGGTGGTTGGAAAAGTGAGGAGGACGTGTGTTCAACAGCACAAACCAACATTCTGGATTTAGTACAACGACACGGCATTTTGGTGACCAAGTATGAAGCATAAATAAATGTGGCCTTATCGTTATGTTGCACACGTGTCACTTGTGGAAGAAAAATATAATTTTTTTTTACATGAATTTCACAAGAAAGCTTACCGGCCAAAATATAATTATTTATTAATTATTTTTTTAGATTACTTAAAATTCTTATTTTAGTCAAACTAATTGTTATTTACAAAGGTTTGTTAGGGTTTTCCTCATCTATTTAAATGGGTTCTTAGATCAGATTTATCATCTTGTTCTGAAGATGAACCACACTTGAACAACCCAAATCAAGATTTAACCACATATTTTTCCCCGATTATAGCCATAAATCTATTAGAAACTCCAAAAAAATCTCACTTACAAACAACTCTTTATACATCTCCCCTTTACTGAGCAGTACAACACCTCTTCCCTTCTACTGGATAGTACAACACCTCTTCACACATAAATATTAATTATTCGAGATTCATGAATTTGTTAAAAATAAAAATTACATCCAAAACTATCTCTTATTTCCATTGATTTCATTAAAATGTTGTTTCCACTTAAATTGATAGATGATTTATTTTTTCGGATAAACGTTCTATCTAGCATTTTATGTATTCCATTAGCAAAGTTATTTAGTCTTAAAGATTCTTAAAAATAGGAGAAAATTAATAGGTGAAGCTTAATAGTTGTGGTTTCAGTTTGGTAGACAACATTATCAGAGTTGTACTTCAAAAAAAAAAAAACATGTAGAAACAATCTAGGACAACCTAAAGGAGCATCTTTTATAGTTTAAAATTGTGTGGTTTAGTCAACCAAGTTAATTTTTTATTTTAATGTGAGTATTGTAGAGATGTATTTTTAAATGGTTTCACATAAACAAATCAACTAATCAAGTATCCATACAGGCTATGGAAAATGCTCAAAAATAGAATGAATCATTCAAAGGAACTATGGATTATTCAACAACAACTAGAGAGACAATTTTTCCAAATGTTGTCGTAGAAAATCATACCAAGTGAACATGAGACACCTTGGGTATACCAAGGCATAGATAAAGTAAAAATAGCTTAGTTTAAAATTTATAGTAGGAGTATTGAGAATTAGAAGACTGAATAATGTTTGGTATATTAACTAGTCTATGATTAAGATGATGAATGTAGTAAATCATTAAGAAAACATGGAGAAGATATAATAGACAAGAAGGTTGTTGAGAAGGTTTACATGATTCTTCCAATCAAATTTATGGTGTTTTTTTTTTTTCTATTGAGAGAGAAAATAATATGGCTCAACATTCCATAAATGAATTAATGGGATCACATATGCATGTCAATAGAGGAAGATTAAGGAATTGTCAAGGTAGAGGTAGATATGCAACTCACAAAGAGAAAAAAATCATGTTTAAATTAAAAAGATACACCGTACCAAAGGGAAATTTCATGGTAATGGTGGATCGTACGGCCATATAAAAACTATAGCAATACATGTATATCAAACTTACCAATCATGTTATCATGCTAACATTGGCACCAGCTACAAGGGCTTCAATAAACTCTTTGGTGCCTTATCTTTGAATGGTTCCCAGGTTGTCCATGAGATGAAATTTTCTCATGTGCATACCATTTGAAATACTACTCAAAAAAATCAAGATTCCTATTGAATTCTTGTCACACTGAAAACTTTTTATAATTTGGTTTTGAACATCCTTCCATGATCAATCATTTCCTCAATATTTCAAAATTAGGGAATTGAATACAAAACCATTTTTTCTCTCTACATTTTATCAGTAAAATCATTGTCGACACTCACAAATTATTTTTCCTTTGTTGAGGACATGTAATTTTTTTAAGATTTAGGCTTGCACAAATAGTTTCATTGTGTATTCAAGACTTCAATTGGAATAGTGGCCTTAGACTATTTATTTGACCATTTCCAGCATCAATGCTGATACAAAAATAATAATAAATAAAATACGAAAATCAGAAAAATCTATTGTCATAGTATTGAAGGAACATTATTGGTTTCGATTTCCCCGTGAGGCGTGTCACTCTTCATGGTTGCTACTCGTATATAAAAACGAACTGGTTTATAATTTACTCATGGGTGCATTAATTTCCTTGAGCAGTGCCCCTGAGGTCATGATCACATCAATTTTTCATAGAAGTCACTTGGTGGGTTTTATTATTTTTCACATTGTAGGTTTCCTTCGAATTTATGCATCTCCTTCTGATTTTTTGTATATTTTGTTTTTATTTTTCACCCTTATTTTTATGGTTTGCTTCAAATAATTGGCCAACATTCTAATAATATTTTCAGATATATAATATATTGGATCAATTAATATAACATATTCTTTATTCTCATGTTGTTATCCTCAAATGACATTACGTTGAATGCATTCATACATCTCTTTTAATAGGGTTTCCAATCAATTTTGTTATGAACAAAATTATTACATGAATAATACTAGGTATTAGAATATTAAATTATATTTGAAGTATATAACATATTATAATTAATTCAAATTTCACAACTAATAAAATAATAATAATAATATTAGCAATTGCGCCAAAGGTGCAAAGATAGGCCGATAGGATTGTGAATTTAAAAAAGTTGTATTTTAGTTTCCATAGTCAAGAAAATACAATAAGATGAAGTATTTTTATTGTAAAGAATATCATCTAAAACTTGCTCAAAAAAACCATTTTGAAAAAATATTCATTAGAGAACCAGACACAAACATTATAGTAGGTTTGTACTCAAAATACATTTGTACATATAGATAAAAAAATTGAACCCCCCATAACCCATTTATGTTGAACTTCTCAACATGTATTTTCTATGATGCCCTATTTCCACTGGGCTCACTGTGGAGTTATCAGTGACGATGAAGGAGTAAATTTAATGTTAGAGAATATTCTCAGGTTTCTTGGTTGCCTAATTTAGAGCTAACAAAAACAAACTCTATGTTGGATCTCTTATGTTATATATATGTGAAGCATTTTTCATGCTTATGTTGTTACTATTGTCATTGAAGCATTGTGCATATTTGGTTACTTGATTTTTTTGTTATTGTGATTGAAACATTGTGCATATTTGGTTACTTGATTTAGAGTGTAAAAAAACAAAATTTATGTTGGATTTATCATGTTATAAATATGTGAAGCATTTTTCATGCTTATTTTATTATTGTCATTTGAAAATTATGCATATGCAATGTAAATATTTACATCACTAGTTATTGAATATATCTATTTTATAGTCAATTAACTGCCTATGTTTCATTTATGTTATGGTCACTTAGAACATGTTTGCTTATTCTTCTTTTTATTTTGATAAATAGTCATTTCTTGTTATCTTGATAAATAATCATTTGGATTGTAGTGATCTTGTTGTTGGTTGGGTTCGTATTTACTAAAGTTTTTATGAACTTGTTAAAACTTAATAGTTTAGACTTTTAGATTATGATAACACATCCCATTAGAGGACCCAACATTTTGGGGGGAATTTCAATACAAATTTTGGCTACTAACAAGCTTGACAACCTCATTTTGACCTCATTTATTCCCAAAACTAGTGAGATACCCATGAAAGAGATGATCTTAGAACTTCAACAAGGATGTATTGATGCCCTGTGAGAGGACTATCTTGAATGATTCATTGAAGTTCTCATAACAGGGTGAGGCAACCATTAAGGAGCTAGAGGCCAGAAACACTGCAATGGAAATTTCTTTGTAAGATTGTATTTTATTTTTAGGTTTGTATTTGATTTATGGATTGTTGTGTGATTTTTTTAAGTGTTTAATTTCAACAAAAACTATTAACATTCATCATCTCACTAATGTTCAAAACATATTTGTTTTAATGATACAACACAAAAAATTAGCTAAAACATAACTTATATATAAAAGTTTACTAATATAAAACTAATATATATAAAATACAATGTAGGAAATATATAACTTACTCAATATGTTGCACTTATCCCACTCGAAATATCAACTAAGTTAAAATAGCAGTAAGTCATGAATTTTTTGGTGGTGTGAGAAAGTTGCATTACAGTTGAAAGTGATAGATTTAAAGAGGAGGAAGTTACATTATTGTTGAGAGTGGTAGATTTGCCATTCATCATATGAAAATGATGCTCATATTTTGAAGTTTTGTAATGTTATACTTACATAGTAAAGATTTTTTCATTTCTTCATAACTCTTCTCTTGTACCATCCCATCGCTCGTTTAGATATTTTTTATTTTATTCTAATAAAAAATGCTATTAATATTAAGTAAATTAAATAAATAAAAAATTGACCAGGTATATGTTTTATTACTAACAATATTTAGTTATTTATCTATTGTATTTTTGTTTATGAGGTTTTTTTTTTAATAAATAATATAATTGTAGGTAAAATTGTGATATTGGGTGATTTTCTTTACAAGTAGATTTAGTATTCTAACAAATATCCAAATACTTGAATTGTGAAAACTACATATTCCACTACTCATTGAATAAAAGAGAAAAACTTAGAATAATTAGATTATGGCATATATTTGTGTGTGTGTTTCTACAACTTGTCATCATTATGAATGTGGATTTTTGGAATTTATGTTTTGTGTAGATTTATAGATGTCCAATATTTTGAGTGGACTTGCCACCCATAGACAAATATTAAATAATCACAAAAGAGTTTCATATCATTTATATGTGGCTATAAAGCCACATATAGGTGTCACTAAGTATAATATATGTGGCTATAAAATAATGATAATAAAATTCAAATATAAAAAAAAAAATAAGCAATAAAATATATTAAAATATAATAAATTTATCCAAAATGAACCAAACTCTAGAACATAATGCCAATGATAATCAAAATTACTATCATAATTAAATAAATAAAGCCTTAATTGAACCATGGTGACAAATGGTAAGAAAATTGCTCAAAAAACTAAATTCAAAATTATAATAAGTCATAATTTGAATATGAAAATAAGTAGTACAATAATTAGTCACCATATCTCTAATCTATAGAATTTTAATTCTAAACATTGCTATTCCAAAAACACTATATACTAATCTCAATGGGAATGGTAAGGGAGACATATAGACTTTGAGTTTTGAATTAGTGTATGATTTATTATCTTTAATATAATCTTAGACTATTAATCCTTTTCCTCCATTACACATGCATGCCTAATTTAGATCACTCAAAGTAGGTTCATGTGTTTTCCTCAAGGGAGGTTCGTGTGATCACATGGAAGACTCCAATGTGGAAGTTTGATTTTATTTTATATTATAACTTTCTAATCCTCTCACAATTTCTTTATTTCAAATTTTAGTATATGTTTTGATACCTTATGTTTATAGCAAGCACTATGTTTTTTTTAACAAAAATTTATGATTTTCATTTTCTAATTAATTTATCTTTTTATTTATAGGTCATAAACAAATGCTTGAAAAAATCTAAATAAATTACATTTAGATAAATTCTATTCATGCATTGAATAATTTTGATTTTTGAAATCATTATTTAAAATAAGATTTTATTCCATGATCATTTACATGATTTTCTAGATCATGATTTACAAAATTTTATAGAATAAGTTTGCATGCTTTCATAAAGATAAATTCCCATGTTTTGATAGACTAAATTTATATCATTTCATAGATTAAATTTCCAAGATTTATTAGAATATACTTGAATATACTTTTGTACATTAAATTTCCATGTTTCCTTAAAACATACTATGTTTTCGTAGATAAACTTATATATTTCCGTAGATAAAAATTTATATGCTTCCTTATATTAATATTTCCATTGCATTCGTAGAGTAATACTTTATTTCATGTCAACTTATTTCCAATAGAATTAGAGGATATACTTTGTTTTATACTTCATAAGTTTACAAACTCAGATTCATAATTTAATGTAACATAATTTAAACATTAATTAAATTGAATGGCATCCTTTATTAGTTTCCTTGCCTAAAATTTCTTATGATTAAACTAATATATAGAAAATAAGCTAATATGGTCCAATTTTTTTTTCTAAGAATGTTATAATTTTACTATAAAATTGGGTCATATTTCATTCATTGAGGCTACATTCATACGAAAAATATTGTGGTGGAGTGTAATCTAGAAACTTATAAATGCAAAATCACCCTTTGGATTGTTTCAAATAATAATTTTATTACATGGGACACACATTGGTTTAAAGTGGGTCTAGGTGGGCCTAAGTAGAGATGTAATTCACACATAATTTTAAAAGAAAATATTTATCACATTTTTATTACTTTTCCTTATATAGTGCAGCTTTGCATCAAGGAACTTGCCACTTTAGATACAAATTCCTCCTAGAATCGATATAATTTGTCGGAAAAGTGGATAATACTAAAGGTCCAATCAAAGGTTTTCCTTGCATCCTGATAAACACTATTTGGTGGGAAAAATAATCTAGTTTCATTTGCAAATAGGACATTCATATCCATATCATTACTCAATCTATATCAAATCTATATTTGGAGTATATGATAACTCTAAAATTTGAAACAAATAGAGTTTAGATTCAACCTCAAAATGATATGGAGATTCTATGGTGATATTTTGATGATGTTTGTCAAGGTCATCCTCCTAGATGCAAAGTCAGTATTATTGTATGTATTAATCATGTAATCACTTCTTTCAAGTAAGGTACTCCCCAAGGCTAGGATAAAACAAGAGGAAAGGGTTTATTGCTTTAGATACATTGTTAGTTGTTGCTACTTGGAAACATTTTAAGAAAACACAAGTTATGGGAGATTCACAATTAGTTATTGATTACAAAAACAACATGGTGTATTTTGAGAATGTTTTTCTTCATCCCTTGCTTTAGGACATGAAAGAATCTCTACAATCCTTTAAAATAGCTTATTTCAATCAATCAAGCTCTCAGATAAATAAAAAAGAAGGCCAATGGCTTCTCAAAATAAGCCATGGAAGTGCTAAGGTATTTTGTATTTCCAAATTTATGGATGAAGAAGAATTAATTTTCATTATATAATTCACCCATCATATTGATAATTTTGAAATTAAATATATGTGACGTCTAGATTTAAAAATAAGAAGTGTTTAAAGGTTACATAAATAAAATATGGGTAAATTCTCATTCAAACAAATTGAAAATACAATGAAGAATTGATGAAATTCCATGTTGAGGATAATTATCAATTATAATGGGTTAAATTTATAATGAATAAGTTGTATCTTTCGCATAAATTAAATAGTTGAAATGGTTCAATATCAATTAGAATGGCTGAAATTTGTAATCAATGAATTTTATTTTTTTTATAAATGAAATAGTTGATGAATTTTATATTTTTATAAATGAAATAGTTGAAATGGCTCAAAATTTTGGTATTCTAAATCACTCACTCTCTAAATATTATGCATAATATTCAATATTAGGCATTTTATTTTGGAGTTGTATAATTATTTGATGATTTGAAATTTTTTATTAATATATATTTTTTAATATATAAATAGATTCAACATCCTCAAATATTTTGAAAATTCTTGAAACTTATTATTCAAATAAAATTTTATAAAATTCTGAACAAAATACACAAAAATTAATTAATTCTCAACTAACTTAAATACACAAAAATTATATTAAAATATTATTTTTTTCAAAATATACCTAATATCTACAAAAATTCCAAATTATAAATTTTTTTTATTTATGAAATCATTTATATAAATATACATAAAATATATCAACCTTTCAAAATGACAAAAATTTCAAAATTTGAGATCCACCAATGAATACATTGGCACTTGAAATTATATTAATATACTTCGATATCGGAAATCCCTCTAAAACTGTTGATGACCTAAAAGTTAATATGTTAAATATCGAATTCCCAAAAAAATTTAACAAACTGGTTTACCAGCCCACACTGCACGCCTGTTAATTCACCTCATTATTAAATATAGTATATATTTTAAAACGTAGCCAGTAATGTTAAACGTAATAACTTTTTTTAAAAACTCTTCAAACTTTTTTCACAAACTCTTCACCCATTGGCAGACACTGCATGCACGTCTGTTAATTCACTTCATTATTGAATATACTATATATTTAAAAAACGTAGCCATTTATGTTAAAGGTAAGATACGTTATAAGCGTGATTGGCAAAGCCAATGCCAACGTGCATGGAGGAATGCACTGGTGGGTGCTACCTTTATTTATGTAGTTTTGAGGCTCTTCTTTTTCTACTGGCAAGAGAGGCAGACAACTTTTCACTGACTATGAAGCAATAAATTATCTAGATATTTTTTATTTTTCAGTCACTATGAAGTCATAGATTATCTAACTGTTTTTTAATTTTTGGAGCAAAGAACTCTTCTCTTCTTTTTGATATTCTGAAACAATTGAAATTTTGTGTATGATTTAGTTTTTCTAATGTCAAGTAAATACAGACTTTTGAGGTTTAAATTGTAAATTTTTGTTAATAGACAATACAAATTTTTATTTCACAAAAATAAATAAATAAAAATAATTATGAATATGCCTCGAGAACTGAATAAACCTCAAGAATAATTATGAAATTTACTGATGGTTAGCAAATAGCTCCTTATGATTTGCCTCTTATCTTGTGCCACCTCTCTGACAACTACATCCCCTCCTCTTGCATTTAAAATCTTTTGGACTGATCACCCTCCATGACAACTACATCCCCTACTCTTGCATTGAAAAGCTTTTGGACTGATCTCTCCCTTGATGTTGGTTTCTTGATAAAAAATGTTATATGAGTGTTTTTTATGATTGTACTTTGTCATATTTCCATTCCATCCTTCAGAATCTCCAGCAAGAGCCTCTTCACAACACCTTTTAGTAGAATCCATTGCACGGGTTCCCGGAATGGGATCCTTATTCTCTTTGAATTTTTTAAGTTCCACATGTCTTGCTATGCTAATTGTTTTCCAATTACTTCATCTCTACTTTCTGAAGTGCCTACACTACAATCAATTGAAGAGTTTACTCCTTTGACCGTCACTCTTCAAACGAAGAAGAAAACAAAATTTACATCTTCTATTTGATGGTCCAGTGTCACATTAATTCTTTTAATAGCATTTTCTCTTATCAGGATTCCGATGGGCCTAGAAAGGGTACAAAATATAAAATTCCATATCCCATGTGATATTTTAGCAAATGCAGCATATATTTATTTAGCAAACTAAAACCATCCAAACTGATATCAAATATGATGAAAGGTATAAGGTTTTCATAAGAATACCAATAAACTTGTATGATTCACATAGAAATTTGTGAAATACAAGGGAAAATTAGAGAGTGGATTATTGTTTCGTCATGTCGTGTCGTGACGAATATCAGTAACTGCATAGAGATGAATAAGCATATTGATCCCGTAGGGCAGCAAAAAGAAACACAACCAGAAGAAAAAGGGAATAGGAAACCTACCTTTTACGAACAACACCATAGAAGTTTCCCCAAACATTTTCCAGAACTTTTCCTCTCTCTGTTCTACAAGAACATAGAGACACTGGTGAGATCCATTGTCCCACAACCATTTCTCGTTGTTTTTGGTGGCTTCAACCCCATCCCAGAGCACTGGAAGCAGCATTTTCCATATTCCAACATCGGTCCACATATGATCTTCTTCTATGTCTCTCACCGGCATGTCTTTCTCATAGTCTTGCTCGCAGTTCAGCATGGTGCCCATCCTCTTCTTGGGCATCCCGTGAGTGCAGAGCGAGAGAGGATCTGTTTCCTCGAACTAAAACAACAAGTCTCAATATGGTAATAATCTTGTTTCTAATATATATCTCTGAAACCTAAATGAACTGAGGTCAATCATACCTACCTCAAATTTGTTGTGGAATAATTTTGAACAATCGACAACCTTCCGAGAGGGTATTAGCATGTCCTGGCATGCATGACATTGCTCGTAATAGTTTCTCAGGGATATCTTCATTGTCAATTTCAGAAGCAAACCGTGCGAGAAGACCCAAGGCTTTCCTGACATCCTTGGCGATGCTGAGGTTATTTAATTGAGCCTGGTTTACACAAAGGATTGATTTAACTGTGTAATTGTTCTCACCAATGGCCTACATCGAGATGCCAGTCCGAATCCCAATTCCCGTGTCGGTGGAGGAGAATGTGCTAGATATTGGAAAGGCTCAAATACCATTGTGGGTTGTTGGAAAAGCGAGGAGGACGTATGTTCAACTGCACAAATGAACTCTGTGGATTTAGTACAACAACATGGCATTTTTGGTGACCAAGTATGAGGCATTAATAAATGTGGCATTATCGTTATGGTTCGCACATTTTTTAGATGAATTGATTCAAACGAAAGGCTTACTCGCCTAAATATAATTATTTATTAATTATTTTTTTATATTATTTAAAATTTTTATTCTACTCAAATTAATAGTTATTAATCGTTATTTACAAGGGCTAGTTAGGGTTTCTCCTCATCTATTTAAACTGGTTCTTAGATCAGATTTATCATCTTGTCTTGAAGATGAAATACACTTAAACAACACAAATCAAGATTTAACCACATATTTTTCCCCAATTATAGCCACAAATATATTATAAACTCCAAAAAAATCTCACTTACAAACAACTCTTTACACATCTCCCCTTTACTGGGCAGTACAACACCTCAACACCTCTTCCCCTTTAGTGGACAGTACAACACCTCTTTGCACATGAATATTAATTATTCTAGATTCATGAATTTGTTAAAAATAAAAATTACATCCAAAACTATCTCTTTTTTCCATTGGTTTCATTAAAATGTTGTTTCCACTTAAATTGATAGATGATTGATTTTTTCGAATAAACTTCCTATCTAGCATTTTATGTATTCCATTAGCAAAGTTATTTAGTTTTAAATATTATTAACAATAGGAGAAAATTAATATTTGAATAACAATATGTGAAGTTTAGTAGTTGTGGTTTCAGTTTGGTAAAAAACATTATCTAGAGTTGAATTTAAAAAAAAATAGCATGTAGAAGCAATCTAGGACAACCTAGAGGAGCCTTTTTTATAGTTTAAAATTGTGAGGTTTGGTCAACCAAGTTAATTTTTATTTTAATGTGAGTATTGTAGATATGTATTTGTAAATGGTTTCACATAACCAAATCAACTCATCAAGTATTGATACGGGCTATGGAAAATGCTTCAAAAATAGAAATAATAATTCAAAGTAACTATGGATTATTCAACAACAATTAGAGAGACAATTTTTTCAAAAGTTGTCATAGAAAATCATACCAAGTGAGCATGGGACACCTTAGGTATACCAAGGCATAGATAAAGTAAAAATATCTTACTTTCAAATTCATACTAGGAGTATTGAGAATCAGAAGACTGAATAATAATTTTGAGTATATTAAATAGTTTATGACTAAGATGATGAATGCAGTGAATCATTATGAAAACATGGAGAAGATACTATAGACAAGAAGGTTGTTGAGAATGTTTACAAGATTATTTCAATCAAATTTATGATCTATTTTTTTTCCATTGAGAGAGAAAATAATATGGCACAACATTCCATAAATGAATTAATTAGATCCTTAATTCCTTTAAATCACATATCCATGTCAATAGAGGAAGATGAAGGAAATGTAAAGGTAGAGGTAGATATCCAACTCACAAAGAGAAAAAAATCATGTTTTGATTAAGGAGATACATCGTACCAAAGGGAAATTTCATGGTAATGGTGGATTTCACACCCATAAAAACTATAATAATGCATATGCATCAAACTTACCAATCAAGCTATCATGCTAGCATTGGCATCAGCTACAAGGGATTCCATAAAATATTTGGTGCCGTATCTTTGAATGGTTCCCAAGTTGTTCATGAGATCAATTTTTCTCATGTGCATACCACTTTTTATAATACTGAAAAAATTCAACATTTCTATTGAATCCTTGGCACTCTGAAATTTTTTTCTAATTTGGTATTGAAGATTCTTCCATGATCAACCATTTCCTCGATACTTCAAAATTAGGGAATTGAATACAAAACCCTTTTTCTCTCTACATTTTATCAGTAAAATCATTTTCAACACTTACAAATTGTTTTTCCTTTGTCGAGGACATGTTAATTTTTTTAAGATTTAGGCTTGCACAAATAGTTTTGTTGCATATTCAAGACTTGAATTGGCATGGTGGCCTTCGACTATTTATTTAACCATTTCCAGCTTTAATACTTAGACAAAAATAATAAAATACGAAACTCAGAAAAATCTATTGTCATAGTATTCAATGAACATTATTGGTGTCGATTTCCCCCTAAGGCATGTCACTCTTCATGGTTTCTACTCTTATATAAACACAAACTTGTTTATTATTTACTCATGGGAACATTCATTTTCTTAAGTAGTGCCCCTGAGGTCATGAGCACATCATTTTTTATAGAAGTCACATTGTGCTTTTTCTTATTTTTCACATGGTGGGTTTCCTTCCAAGTTATGCATCTCCTTCTTCTTTCTTGTATAATTTGTTTTTATTTTTCTCCTGCATTTTTATGGTTTGCTTCAAATAATTGGCCAACTTGCTAATAATATTTTTAGGTATACAATATATTGGAATAATTAATATAACATATTGTTTCTTCCCTTGTTGTTATCCTCAAATGACATTGTGTTGAATGCATTCACACTTCTCTTTGAATAGGGTTGGCAATCAATTGTGTTATGACCAAAATTATTAAATGAATAATACTAGCCATAAAAGGAATTTTTGTACGTTGTTGTAACTCCTAGAGGAAACCCATAGGTTGAAAAGAGGTGTGTGCCTAGGAAATCCATATATATTTTTTAAATATTTGTATGCTCAACTCAAAATTAAAATGCTTTTTACAAGTTTTGGTCGATATATTTTCTCATAGAAGAACCAGTAGATGTAAGATGAGCTATTTAATGGGAAAATTAACAAATAAATTAAATCTCCCTACATATGTGTGATTATAGCCTTTAAAATTGGTGTTTTTGTATATAGAGAAGAGAATTAAGGAATTCAAGATTTAAGGAATATGGCTAAACAAAATCTTGTGCATTCAATCTTCAATAGAAAAAATGAAAGGAAAGGAAGATGATATGTAGAAAATATGGAGCACTTCATTAAGGTTTCTTTGATAAATGTGCTAGGTATCTCAACTATTATCACAAGATTGATAAATATGTTAATGAAAGAAACCAACAACTTTGTTACAAAAGTCTCAACAGAAGAATTACACAAATGCAAATATTGCAAAAATAAAGAACACATATTTTATGAATCAGATACTTGGGATCATTTGAAACTTATCCATTAACATCACATAATGGTTTCAACACATTACAAAGAAATATTAGGTAGATCTTGTCATTGAAGAAAAAAATTCAAACCTTTTATGAGTTCTCTTATATTCCTTTTAAAGAAAAGAAACAATTTCAAGAACATTTAAAAAATAGATGTCAAAAGATACAACTGAGGGTTTAGGAAGTTGTCCTACCATCCATTTTTTCTAGTCTTTAAAAAAATGACTATATGGCCAAAGTATTGGATCTGCACATTAGGGATGGTGAATGCATAAAACGATGCGACGCACACACGGTATTTATACAAGGAGGTTGAATGGGTCGCTGAGGTGCCAAAATCTAGCTGATGGAACAGTAAATTTGGAAAAGGAAATTGTATTAACATTTAAGGGAGCTTCTAGGTTGCACTTAATGAAGTTATTTTGCCAGATTTGTAATCGTTTTTTCATTTATGGAGACATATTAATGCATAAGGGATTTTTCAGGATGCGCTAAAACTATAAATATGACCTATGGGGTCGCAATAGTTCCCTTTGATTTCGCTGTGAACTGTCTATCTTGAGCTCTTTGATTTCTCCATCTTATTTAGTATCTATGTCTGGTTTGGATTGAGGATTTAAAGAGGTCTTGTATCTTAGGGGTTTGTTTATGTTATCCTGGCAAGCATGAAAGCTACGTACCTAGAAGAGGATCCTACTCTGCTAGTGGATCGTCCTACATCCAACGCTGAGATGCCTGCGCCTACGCCTATAAACACTAAGAAGGGTTAGATGTCGAGCACTCGTAAATCTCCTAGGGAAAATACTAAAAATTCATGCTCCATTGTGGATGAGCGATAGGAGAGACACATGGAAGAGCTCCCTAAGACTATCATGTTAGGGGAGGAGGATGTGGTACAAGTTGCCCCATTCTCATGGCTTCCAACGTATGTCGCACCACGCAAGGCATTTGTCAAGGTCCCAAAGAATTTGGTCAAAGTGCGGTCAAGCATTAAAATTCCCTTAATTCCTCAAAAAGTCTCGATTGAAGGTGATATGTTTGCTAATTTGCGACAACTAAAAATAGAGGATTGGTACATTCTAGATGTTGATAAGTTTTCTGAGCTTGTGCTTGAGCACCATCTAGATCACGTGCCCTGTAAGTGGTGGCTTGTGCACTTGGAGCCGCAATGATGGGTACTGGGCCTAGACAAGGCAAAGCTTCTGAAATTATTTTAGGTCCCGCATTTCGAGTGCAACCAGATAAATTATATTTGTTTGTGCCAAATGCTCATGAACATGCATGATGAAGCACTCTAGTTGGGCATTCACATACCAATTGATGTTGCATTGATCCATTATATCACCAACTTGATTAATCAAGGTGCATATCCCATGGCTGGTTTTAGAGAAAAGGGACAAGAAAATAAGGTGGTAGTCAAAATCAAAGCAAAGTACCAAGTGTCACACCATAGATAATTCGTAGTAAGTGAAGTCAATGATCTGGCCATTCAATTCGGCATGCTAATCTTGGCCTACAAGATTATGCAGAAGTGGATACCTAAGGAGGTTATTGCCCAAGTCATTGTACTTACAGGACAATGCGAGAAAGGTGTAAACTACAATTGGTCTTAGTATATATGCAAAGAATTCGTAGAAAATGTGCGTGAAGCACAAGAGGAGGGAAAGCACTTCTATTATGCTTGGCTCCTGACACTGATAGCCTTAATTCTTTGAAACAGTTGAGATTTATTGGATCTTATAGTGGTTCAAGGATTGGAAAGGAATCAGGAATCCCATATCCCACCTATTATTCACATATTACAAAGTAAGTTTCAGATAATGTGTAAAGAAATTTTTGTGTTAATTTTTGAAATACTGTAATTTTAAAATGATATGAAATTGGAATGCCAACAAAATTATTATTCTTTAGAGGGACTATTTCAACTCCTTTGAAATCACAAAAAGATAGCCAAGGAGAAAAAAAAGTATATGGCATGATTATATTAATGTATTTATATTCATACACTATCAAAATTTTAATATAATATATCACCTTTATGAAATAGAGATCCATTTCAATTTGGCCTAGTCTATTAAGGCATGAAAATTTCTTGGATGGTCAAAATTAGTGGGAATCTTGCAATTTGTTTCCTAGAAATTTGATAGTAGGATGCTTTGAATCATGTTTTTTTATGGTTAAAATGGATTCAACACCATCAAAAACCCTCAGTGCACCAAAATGTTGAGGTTCCAATTTACTCATATACTCTTATTCTTACTATTATTATTAATAATAACTTTACTTGAAAACCCTATAATAAATCATATTAATAATAACTATGAGTGCCACAAAAGAGACTTAAACCTTATAATTGCAGGTATATAAGAAAAATAAAAAATGTAGACACATTACAAATACTTAAAGAACAAATAACAAAAAATTATCAAATTCAAACAACTTATCTCATAGAAGAAATAAGGGTAGTAAAGATACTTGAGCATAAACACAGAATAATCCATGTAAATGTTAATTGTAATGAACATAAATTGGATAGACTCAGGAAATCCCCACGCCTAAAAGGAACAAGAATATTTATAAATAAAGATCTCATTCGATAAGACAAAGTTGAACTTATGAAAGAAGTTCGAAAGGTCAAGGAGGAAAGGAAGGCAGGGAAATGAGAAACCATTAAGAATATGGAATTTATTATTATAGATAAAGTCTCCAACGCCAGTGATAAATAGGGACTTGCATCACTTCGGATCCTCTGTTGTAACTATTGTGGTTTTCCATGGTCTAAAGGTCCTATTTTAAGTTGGATCCCAAGTGATATTGACCTTATTATTTTAGTTTAAACTTGGGAGCACGATGAATCTAGGGTCCCTCATCTTAAGTGTTTCAATCTTTTGTTACATTGGAATACAAAATCGTCTCGTTGAGGTTTCTGTGGTATATGCTGCTATATAAGGAACATTATTTCACCTTACATCCGACTTCATAAAATATAACCCTTCAGTGAATACATCTGGATCAAAATCTCTAATTCCATAACCAATAGGATTTTACTTGCAATCTGGAACCACCATTACCATGAAATTTCCCTTTGGTACGGTGTATCTCCTTAATCTAAACATGAATTTTTTCCCTTTGTGATTTGGATATCTACCTCTACCTGTACAGTTCCTTCATCTTCCTCTATTGACATGCATATGTGTTTTGAAGGAAGTAAGGATCCCATTAGTTCATTTATGGAATGTTGTGCCATATTATTTTCTCTCTCAATGGAAAGAAAATAGACCATAAATTTGATTGGAAGAATCTTGTAAACCTTCTCAATAACCTTCATGTCTATTATATCTTCTGCATGTTTTCTTAATGATTTACTACATTCATCATGTTAGTATTAAACTAGTTAATATACTCAAATTTATTCAGTCTTCTAATTCTCAATACCCCTACTATGAATTTGAAACTAAGCTATTTTTACTTTATCTATGACTTGGTATACCTAAGGTGTCCCATGTTCACTTGGTACGATTTTCAACAGAAACTTTTGAAAAAAATGTCTCTCTAGTTGTTGTTGAATAATCCATAGTGCCTTTGAATGATTCTTTCTATTTTTGAAGCATTTTCCATAGCCTCTATGGATACTTGATGAGTTCATTTTGTTATGTGAAACCATTTACAAATACATCTCTACAATATTCAGATTAAAAAAAAAAAAAAATTATAACTTGGCTGACCAAACCTCACAATTTTTAACTATAAAAAATGCTCCTTTAGGTTGTCCTAGACCGTTTCTACATGTTTTTTTTTTTTTTTAACTGCAACTCTGATAATGTTGTTTACCAAACTAAAATCACAACTATTAAACTTCTCCTATTGTTATTCAACAATTACTTTTCTCCTATTGTTCTGAATCTTTAAAACTAAATAAATTTGCTAATGGAATACTTAAAATGCTAGATAGAATGTTTATTCGAAAAAATCAATTGTGTATGAATTTAAGGGGAAACAACATTTTAATGTAATCAATGCAAATAAGAGATAGTTTTGGATGTAATTTTTGTTTTAAACAAATTCATGAATCTCAAATAATTAATATTTATGTGCGAAGAGGTGTTGTACTATCCAATAAAGGGGAAGAGGTGTTGTACTGCCCAGTAAAGGGGAGATGTGTAAAGAGTTGTTTGTAAGTGAGAATTTTTTTGGAGTTTCTAATAGATTTATGGCGATAATTAGGGAAAAAATATCTGGTCAAATCTCTATTTGTGTTTTTTAAGTATGGTTCATCATCAGGGCAAGATGATAAATCTAATCTAAGAACCAATTTAAAAAGATGAGGAAAACCCTAACTAACCCTTGTAAATGATGACTAGTTTGACTAGAATAATAATTTTAAATAATCTAAAAAAATAATTAATAAATAATTATATTTAGGCCAATCAGCCTTTCTTCTGAAAAAATTCTTCTCAAAAATTTGTCTACAAAGGTGACATGGGTGCACCATAACGATAAGGCCACATTTATTTATGCATCATAATTGGTCACCAAAATGCCATGTTGTTGTACTAAAGCCACAAATTTCGTGTGTGCAGTTGGACACACGTCCTCCTCGCTTTTACCAAAACCCAAAATGGTGTTTGAACCTTTCAAGAAATCAACATCAAGGGAGAGATCAGTCGAAAAGCTTTTAAATGGAAGAGTAGGGGATGTAGTTGTCAGAGAGGGTAATAATTCCAAAAGATTTTAAATGAAAGAGTAGGGGATGTAGTTGCTAGAGAGGTGGCACAAGTTAATAGGCACATTATAAGGAGTCATTTTCTAACCATCAGTAAATATCATAATTATTCTTGAGGTTTATTCAACTGTAATGAAATAAAAAAGTTGTTGTAGAATCTTAAAATGTGCTTACATGATTATGAGAAACAAAATGATAGCATATTCATAATTTTATTTATTTATTTATTTATTTTTAACAAAAATGTGTATTGTCTGTTAACAAAAATTTACAATTTAAACCTAAAAATTCTGTGTTAACTTGACATTAGAAAAACTGAATCATACACAAAACTTTAGTTGTTTCAAAATATCAAAAGGAAGAAGAGAGATATTTACTCCAAAAATAAAATAAAAAAATTTAGATAATCTATGGCTTCATTGTGAGTGAAAAATAAAAAATAGTTGGATAATATATGGCTTCATAGTCAGTGTAAAGTTGTGTGCCTCTCCTGCTGGTAGAAAAAGAAAAGCCTCAAAACTACATAAATAAAGGCAACACCCACCTGTGCATTCCTCCATGCAGGTTGGAATTGGCTTTGCCAATCACGCGCATTCCTCCATGCAGGTTGGAATTGGCTTTGCCAATCACGCTTATAACGTATCTTACCTTTAACATAACTGACTACTTTTTAAAAATATATACTATATTTAATAATGAAGTGAATTAACAGACGTGCATGTAGTTTCTGCTGGTAAACCAATGGGGGAAGAGTTTGTTAAAAAAAATTATTACGTTTAACATCATTGGCTATGTTTTAAAATATATACTATATTTAATAATGAAGTGAATTAATAGATGTGCACTGTGGGCTAGTAAACCAGTTTGTTAAAAAAAAATTATATGATTTTTGGGAATCCAATATTTAACATATTAACTTTTAGATCATCAACAGTGACCAATAGGAATAATAGGAAGGATATAGGAATTCCTAAGTCCTTTCCAATCCTTAAACCACTATAGGATCCAATAAATTTCAATGGTTTCAAAGAGTTAGGGCTATCAGTAGCAGGAGCCAGGCATAATAGAAGTGCTTTCCCTCCTCTTAAGCTTCGCGCACATTTTCCAAGAACTCTTTGCATATATATTGAGACCAATTATAGTTTACACATTTATTGTGTTATCCTGCAAGTGCAATCACTTGCAGAAGAACCTCCTTAGGTATACACTTCCGCATCATCTTGCAGGTCAAGATGAGCATGCCAAATTGAATGGCCAAATCATTGATTTCACTTATAACGAATCCTTGGCTATGGTGCGACACTTGGTACTTTTCTTTAATTTTGTCTACCACCTTCTTTTCTTGTCCCCTTTCTCTAAATTTAGCCATGGGATATGCGCCTTGATCAAGCAGTTCGGTGACCTGATGGATCAATGCGGCATCAATGGATATGTGAATGCCCAACTAGAGTGCTTCATGATCCATTAGCATGAGCATTTGGCACACACATATATCATTTATCAGTTTGTGCTCGAAATGCAGGGCCTACAATAATTTCAGAAGCTCTACCTTGTCTAGGCCTAGTACCCATCGTTGTGTCTCCAGGTGCAGAATGCCCCACTCATAGGATACGTGGTCGAGATAGCGTTCAAGCATAAGTGCTAAAAATCTCATCAATATCTGTGATGTACCAATCCTCTATTTTTAGTTGTGGCACTTTGACGAACATATCACCTTCAATCGGGACATTTCGAGGAGTTAAGGGCACTTTAATTCTTGACCGCACTTTGACCAAATCATTTGGGACCTTGAGAGACAGCTTGCATGGTGCGAAATAGGTCAGAAACCATGAGAATGGGGCCACTTTGACCACATCCTCCTCCTCTACCATGATATTCTAAGGGAGATCTGCCATGTGTCTCTTCTATCGCTCATTCAAAATGGAGCCGATATTTGTAGTCTTTTCCCTAGGAGATTTATGAGTGTCTAACGCCTGAACCTTCTTAGTGTTTGTAGGTGCGAGCGTAGGCATCTCAGGGACCGACGCATCACGATCCACTGGCACAGTAGGATCCTCTTTTGGGTGTGTAGCTTTCATGCTTGGCAGGATAACATAAACAAGACCCCTACGACAGAATTCCTCCTCAAATCCTAGATCCAAACTGAAGATAGATATAGAATAAGATGGAGAAATTAGAGATCTCAAGGTAGAGAGTTCACACCAAAATCAAAGGGAACTAATATGATCCAATATGTCATATTTATAGTTTTGGCACATCCTCAACAATCCCTTATGCCTTAATATGTTTCCATAAATGAAAAAACGGTTACAAATATGGAAAAATATATTCATTAAATGCAACCTAGAAGCTCCCTTAAACGGTAATAAAATTGTCTTTTCTAAATTTACTGTTCCAATGGATAGATTTTGGCACCTCAGCGACCAAGTCAATCTCCTCGCGTAGCTACTGCGTCTGTGTTGCACCATTATACGCATCCTCCATCCCTTCTACGCAGATCCAATACTCTGGCCATATAGTCATTTTTTTAAACACTAGAAAAAATGAATAGTAGGACAACTGCCTAAAGCCTGAGTTGTATCTTTTGACATGTGTTTTGTAAATGATCTTGAATTTGTTTCTTTTCTTTAAAAGGGATATAGGAGAACTCATAAGAGTTCTGAATTTTTTCCTTAAAAGACAAGATATAGCTAATATTTCTTTGTAATGTGTTGAAACCATTATGTGAAGTTAATGGATAAGTTACAAATGATCCCAAGTATCTGTTGCTTTTAAAATATGTGTTCTTTATTTTTTCAATATATGTATTTGTGTAATTCTTCTTTTGAGACTTTTGTAATGAAGCTATTTGTTTCTTTCAATAATATATTTATCATTGTTGTGCTAATAGCTAAGATACCTAGCACGTTTATGTAAGAAACCTTAATGAAGGGCTCCACAATTTCTACATATCATCCTCCATTCATTTCATTTTTTCTATTGAAGATCTAATGGGTAGGATTTTTTTTAGCCCTCTTCCTTAAACCTTGAATTCCTTAATTGTCTTCTCTATATACAAAAACACCAATTTTAAAGGTGGTAATACACATGTGTAGGCCAATTTAATTTGTTTGTTAATATTCCCATTAAATGCCTCATTTTACCTCTAGTGATTCTTCTGTGAGAAAATATATCGACCAAAATTTATAAATCACATTTTAATTTTGAGTTTAGCATACAAATATTTAATATAATATATATGGATTTCCTAGGCACTCACCTATTTTCAACCTAGGGGTTTCCTCTAAGAGTTACAACAAGGTACACAAACTACTTTTATGGCTAGTATTATTCATGTAATAATTTTGGTCATAACACAATTGATTGCAAACCCTATTCAAAGAGAAGTATGAATTCATTCAACGCAACGTCATTTGAGGATAAAAAACATGAGAAGAAACAATATGTTATATTAATTGATCCAATATATTTTATATCTGAAAATATTATTAGCATGTTTGCCAATTATTTGAAGAAAACCATAGAAATGCAGGAGAAAAATAAAAAGAAATTATACAAGAAAGAAGAAGGGGATGCATAAATTGGAAGGAAACAAGTCATGTGAAAAATAAGAAAAAGCACCATGTGACTTCTATGAAAAATTGATGTGATCATGACATCAGGGGCATTGCTTAAGGAAATGAATGCACCCATGAGTAAATAATAAACCAGTTCATGTTTATATAAGAGTATCAACCATGAAGAGTGAAGCGCGTTAGGGGGCAATCAACACCATTAATGTTCCTTGAATACTATGACAATAGATTTTTCTGAGTTTCATATTTTATTATTTTTGTCTAAGTATTAAAGATGGAAATGGCTAAATAAAATGAAATTTTCCTCGATGGTGAAAATTAGTTGGAATCTTGCAATTTGTTTCCAAAAAATTTGATAGTAGGACGGTTTGAATCATATTTTTTTGATGGTTAAAATGGACTCAACACCATCAAAAACCCTTGGTGCACCAAAATCTTAAGGCTTCTTAGTCATAACGGGATTAAAACGAAATCCACTATATTTTAGCAAAGTATTGCCAGAATTTCCATTTTTTTGTTGGCCAATTTGAAGCCTTATTAGACTACATGTTTTAATTTATTTTGAGGTTCCAATTTACTCATATACTCTTATTCTTATTAATAATAATAATAATAATAATAATTTTACTGGAAAATCGTATCATAAATCATATTACTAATGACTATGAGCGCTTCAAAAGAGTCTTAAACCTTATAATTGCAGGTATAGAAAAAAAACAACGAAGACACATTAGAAATTGTTAACGAACAAGTAACAACAAAATATCAAATTCAAGAACTTATCTCATAGAAGAAATAAGGGTAGTAAAGATACTTGAGCATAAACACAGACTAATCCACATCAATGTTAGTTTTAATGAACATGGGCTGGATAGAATCAGGAAATCCCCATGCCTAAAAGGAACAAGAATATTTATAAATGAACATCTCATTCAAGAAGAGAAACTTGAACTTAGGAAATAAGTTTGAAAGGTCAAGGAGGAAAGGAAGGCAGGGAAATGGGAAATCATTAAGAATAGGAAATTTATTATTATAGATAGATTCTCAAGCACGAGTGATAAATAGGGACTTGCATCACTTTGGATCCTCTTTCAAAACTATCGCGGTTTTCCATGGTCTAAAGGTACTATTTTAAGTTGGATCTCAATTGATATTGACCTTATTAATTTAGTTTAAACTTGGGAGCATGATGAATCTAGGGTCCCTTGCCTTGATGGTTTCACTCTTTCGTTATATTGGAATACAAAATCCTCTCATTGGGGTTTTTGTGGTATAGTCTGCTATATAAGCAACATTATTTCCCCTTATATCAGACTTCATAAAATATACCACTTTAGTCAATACATCTGGATCAAAATCTCTGATTCTACAAGCAATAGGATTTTACTTGGAATCTGCTATTTCACTCTTATAATCTCTACATCCTATAAGAAAAATAACTTGGATAAGAATTGTCGTTTCATTACCTTATAAAAAGACATCTTTAACCTAAGGAATGAAGATAATACCATTTTCCTTGGAGACTTTAATTCTATAACTTCTACTAACAATTCTGTTACATTAAGTAACAACTCTAACCTCAACCCCTTGTGCCTTGATGAAAATAGTAGCTTAGCTAATAAATTTAAGAGAAAATACGAAGACATAATCAAGAAAATATTCAAAACCGAGCTCCTCAATATTTTTTCTGAGGACCTAATCATCTGTAATGGTATTAACAAGTTGCCCCTCTCCGATCAAATGACTTTTTTCCATGGGATGGGTAGGAGTGTCGTGGATTATGTGATTTCTGACACCCTCATCCTCAACCATATTAGAAGCCTTGAGCTACTTAATAGATTCGAGCCTGACTCTGACCACATACCTCTGTCTTTATCCCCCAATCTTGTTATGCATACCACCCACATTTAGAAGACCAGTGAAATAAAATGATACATTCAGTTCGATAGAAGTAAGGTTGACCTATTCTTAAGGGATTTAGAAGTGGATTTAAGCACCATGACTTATAGTAGAAACGCTGAACAAATTTATTACCATTTCACTACTACCCTTGCCAATACCATTAACAAGTTCTCCAATGAGACTTCTTTTAAGTAGAAAATAATAACATCCAATCCCTGAGACGAAAAATATTTTGAAATTACCAACAAAGAGATTAGAGACATTCCTAATGAAATCATTAAGCTCTAGTCCCCGATCGGGGTGCGGCATAATGGGGATTGGCAGTATGAAAATGCCATGTAGTAGGCATGTCAGCTGACCACTAAGTTTATCATTCAATGAAACCGCGCAGTGGGATCAATCCGCACGCACCTAACATATTATCAGAATGCAAGTGACTTCTTACCATAAATGCATGGAAAAACTCTTGACAGACCATCGGATGCAAGGCAGGGGATTGATAAGGAAGGAAAAGCATAGTGACAGAGGATTTGCAAGAGCAGAAGTTTCAGGATAGGAAGCACAGCCTTACTAGGTATGTTCTGGTTCTAATTACTCTGGCTTCGATTTTAAGTTTACCTGTTCGTATTCAATCAATGAGCTCAGAAGCTCTTACAAGCTATGCAGAGCTGTTGGAATTTTATGTTAGCTTTTTTGGTTTCTATGGTTTTCATGTCATGATAGAGGGGTTTCACTTCAAAATCCCACCTTGTTTTCGTAGTCCTGAATACCGTCTCCATTTAAGTCTAGGGGTTCAATTCAAAATCTCACCTTGTTTTCGCAGTCTCGGTTACCATCTCCATTTAAGTCTGGGAGTTGAATTCAAAATCCCATCTTGTTTTCGTAGCCCTGCATGTCATCTTCATTTAAGTCTCAGTATTTTCAAAAGAAATGGGTTTAGCTACTATTTATGTTATGTTTCAGATAGTCTGGTTTCAAATATTTCTGTTAATATTCTTTTCTAGTACTGCATTCAAGTCCGGGATTATAGGTTGGTTCTCTGCCTTCTGAATTGCATGTTTAAGAATTGTCTTCCAAAGCATACGATTGAGGGTACAGTAGTTGTCTGGCGCCTTTCTGTGTTTTTCTATTTTAGTCCTCAATCCCTTATTCAAAAGAACTCTGACTCCATTTCACTTTCTAGTAATCTTTCCTCTATGGGTAAATAGAAGACCCTTCAAATTTCAAAGCTTCTGTATCTGAATTTTTATTTTCATGGAGTTAATCGAAACTCTAGTCACTTTGTAAATACTGTTTTCATCACCCAGAAAACTATTCTTTTGATATGTCAAATGAGGAAAAGCATAACCAAAAGACCTCGTGTCGGGTACTTTGGTTGGCTTATAACTCTATGAGGTGGCCAAGATACCTGGTTTCCTTCAGGCAAATTGAGGCTACCAATAACTACAAAATTTGTATAGCAACTTTCTCTTTACAAAATAGAAAATATACAAGGTCTACGAAATTTAAAAAAAAAGAAACATTAAGCTCCATTATATAAATATATAATTTTTCTAACAAATTCCTTTAATATTTACATATTATTAATATGTAAAATTATCACTACTAAATGATTAAAAATATTGTTTTTAAATAATAGAAGAAAAATGTACAACCAAATGTCAAATAATTTATTTATCAACATTTTATCCCACAATCAATTTTAATATTATGACATCTCTACTAACGTCTTTAATTAATAATTCCACAATTCTACTCGAGTAAAAATATTCTCATTCCAATAAAACCTAAGATAGTCATTTCAAAATATCGACATTTATTTTTAGAAGTGTTCTAATTCCAGTAAAACCTAAACGCTAGGATGACAATAAATTTATATATCTTATAGACCAAAAATTTCATTCAAAAGCCCACTGATATTTACGCCTTATCTCCTCCTCTTCTTGCGCAGTAAGATCATTTGCAATGTTCAACTCCCGACGGACATTCTCACATGTTTCCAAACCAACTATTATGTCGGCAATAGTTTTAGAAGCCATATCCACAAGGCTTCTGATATCCAGGTAGTGGGCAGCACATGCAATGTCAGATAGAGTTGAACGATCAACATTCAGGAACTCCACATCCCACTTGTCGATGTCGTCTATTGTTTCCATTGGACGAGATGGGTGATGTACAAGATATTCACAATATTTGATAATCTTTTCCACGATTTCACTGTAGACATTTGGCAGAGGAATGAGATGGTGACTGCCCATGTCTTCCATTGCCTTCTTTCTAACACCTGACTGTAATGCCACCATCTTCTCCACGTCGAATGTTTTACCATCCGCACTCTGCAACTTCACCATCTCATTCTCATTGAATTCCTCAATCTTTCTGCTCCTTCAGGACTCCGCGGCCATTGCAGACGATGGACTAACCAAGAACGTCAACTGAAATACGTGAAGTGAGGTTTGATCTTCTTGCTTGCTTTCTTTGAGAATACGTGAAGTGAGGTTTCCTTTTATATATGTATATATATAATGTTAATGTTATAGAGCCGGAGCAAATATTCTTAATGGGCTAGAATATTCTTACTGGGCCTACAAAGTTACATATTGGTTTTATTATAATTATTTTTTGATGAATTTAAAATAAGAAGAATAATATTAATAAATTTTTTTAATTTTTATAATATTAAAAATAAATATAAATGGAAATTTTAAATGGGCTTATCTTATTTCATGCATTTTTATACTAGTGTAAATCTATTTTTATATCAGATCTATTACAAGTTTACAAAGGGTGAAGAGGAATCAAATCTCATTTCTCTCAAAAAGGAGTTTGTATTTTGAAAGGCTTGATATCTCTCGACTTCTTGGTAAGTACACTAATTTAATTATTAATTATATTTATAATAACTATTTTAATATTTATATTTTAATTTATTTTTAATTTTTTGTTTATGTAATTTCAATCAATTAAAATACTTAATTCATAATAATAATAATTATTTATTTATTTATTTTTATTCAGTCAAAATGTTTAGAGGACACTACATTACATTACAACATATGTATCATAGCTCCAGGTATAACATGGTTTAGAGGAATCAAATCTCTTTTTACCCTAAAATAAGTGTGCATCTCATGAGATTTGGTCTTACTTTGCACTTGGTAGATTAAAGGTTAAGATAAATCTAGGCTATTTTAATTTCACCCATTAAATAGGTAATATTCCACATAACTACCATGGTTCAATACAACATGTTCTTATACCATGGACCAATAAATGAGTTAAATACCATGAAATTATTTTTATTTTATTTGTTTTGTCTTGATAGTTTTATACTTGTATAAAATCTTTATGGAAAAATCACATCAAAGTATAAAAATTATAGCTATTATAGTATTCAACTTATTAATGTTAGCTATTTAAAAAAATAAATACAAAAATAAATAATAATAAAAATAATAAATAAAAATAAAATTATATATATATATATATATATATATATATATATATATATATATATATATATATATATATATATTAATTGATTTTTAATTATATAATGTATAGGTATTTAATTCATTTAGGGAATAGGTATAAGAATATTAAATTATATTTTAATTATATAACATATTATTATTAATTCAAATTTCATAACTAATAAAATAATAATAATAATACTAGGAATTGCCCCAAAAGCTGCAAAGAGAGGCCAATAAGATTGTGAATTTGAGAAATTTGTATTTTAGTTTCCATAGTCGAGAAAATACAATAAGACAAAGTATTGTTACTATAATGAATATCATCAACCTGTTCAAAAAACTCATTTTGAAAAAATATCTATTGGGGAACCAAATACAAACATTTTAGCAAGTTTGTACTAAAAAACAATTTGCATATACATATAAAAAAATTGAACCCCCCATGTCCCATTTATGTTGAACTTCTCAAAATTTATTTTCTATGATGCCCTTTTCCCACTGGGCTCACTGTCAGAGTTATCACTGACGATGAAGGAGTAAATTTAATATTAGACAATATTGTCGGGTTTCTTGGTTACCTAATTTAGAGCTTACGAAAACAAACTCCATGTTGGATTTCTCATGTTATATATATGTGAAGCATTTTTCATGCTTATGTTGTTATTATTGTCATTGGAGCATTGTTTATATTTGGTTACTTGATTTTATTTTTATTGTCATTGGGACATTGTTCATATTTTATTACTTGATTTAGAGTGTACAGAAAGAAACTTTATGTTGGATTTATCATGTTACAAATATCTGAAGAATTTTTCATTCTTATTTTATTATTGTCACTTGAAAATTATTCATATGCAATGTAAATATTTACGTCACTAGTTATTGAATAGATCTGTTTTACACTCAATTAATAGTGTATGTTTCATTTATGCTATGGTTACTTAGTAAATCTTTTCTTATTCTTCTTGTTATTTTGATAAATAGTAATTTCTTGTTATCTTGATAAATAGTCATTTGGATTGTAGTGATCTTGTTGTTGGTTGGCTTCATAATTACTAAGGTTTTTATGAACTTGTTAAAACATAACAATTTAGACTTTTATATTATGACAACACATCCCATCAGAGGAGCCAAAATTTTGGGGGGATTTCAATACAATTTTTGGCTGCTCACAAGCTTGACAACCTCACTTTGACCTCATTTATTCCCAAAACTAGTGAGAAACCCACAAAAGAGATGATATTAGAACTTCCACAAGGACATATTGATGCCCTATGAGAGGAATAGCTTGAATTATTCATTAAAGTTCTCATAATAGCACGAGGCAACCACTAAGGAGCTAGAGGCCAGAAACACTGCAATGGAAATTTCTTTGTAAGATTGTATTTTATTTTTAAGTTTGTATTTTATTTATGGGTTATTGTGTAATTTTTTTAAGTGTTGAATTTCATCAAACACTATTCACATTAATCATCTCACTAATGTTCAAAACACATTGGTTTTAATTATACAACACAAAAAATTAGCTAAAACATAATTTTTATATAAAAGTTTACTAATATAAAACTAATATATATAAAAAACAATGTAGGAAATATATAACTTACTCAATATGTTGCACTTATCCTACTCAAGATATCAACTAACACTACAAGGAAAAGATTCTCTAGCAGATGTTATAAAGGAGGTTTTTAGTGTTATAAAATTGGCTAAAATTGTCAAAAAAACATTTGCTGCAACATCCATTTATGGTTACGGGGGTTTTGCTAGATATTTTAACTTAAATTCAACACAATTAAAAAGAAATGGGCAGCCGAATGTTATTAAGGATGTTTTTTTCATCGGTGTACTACGCTGGCTTTAACGCACCGGTGCATACATGTAGAAGGCGTTGCAGGGTGGTTGAAGGAGAATGCACCAGGCCTTTAAGGTATAGAATCGCATCGGACGTAGTGTTGGATATACAACGCATCGGGCCATTATAATTGGTCTTGGGATTTGTGTGGTGCCCATAGGTCGTATCAATGCATCGGTGCGTAGACTTATAGAAATGCATCGGTGCGTAGTATCACAGAAAAGCACCGAGATTTATAATTGGTATCATTATTCGTGCAGTTCCTATAGGTAGTACAAATGCATCGGTGCTTATAGACACATAAACACCCCGGTGTGCAGTATCACACAAAGGCACCAAGATTTATAATCGGTATTGGTATTCGTGCAGTGCCCATAGATCGTACAATGGCACCGGTGCAGATAGACATATAAACGTGCCGGTGCATTGTACCACACAAACACACCGATATTTTTAATTGGTTTTGGTACTTGTTCAGTGCCCATAGGTCGTGGAAACGCACTGGCGCACTTCTTAATACAAATACACCGGTGTACAGTTACTAACATGCACCAATTTTCATTTTGTATTTTTAGAAACATCAACCTGTGACAATGCAATTATTGTGATTGTTTTAAATTCATTCATCATCAAAATTCGACACGTCTTATAACAATATTCATATTAATTAAATTTTTATTAATGCATTTGAATGTGATGTTTGGATTAATTTGTTATATCATATCATAATTATTGTTGTTTTTTAAAATTCATTATTTATCAAAAGTCGACACATATATATCTTATAACAACATTCACATGAATTAAATTTTTATTAGTGCATTTGAGAATGACAATGGAAAACAGAATAGAATAAATTAAAACATATTTTATGATATATAATATATATGAATAAGACATCCTTTATCATACAAAATGGGATAGTTATTGGTATCCCTTTGTCTTTCAATTGGGACACTATGTCCATTACATTAAACAAAATGTCTGATTTCACAGACATATTTCAAAAAAGACAACACCTTACTTTGATATCCAAACATAGTGATCATCATTCTTCACTTCAGCTGTTGTCACTGCTAGAGATACTTCCATGACTTGGGTTATTTTCAGGAATGTTTTGTTCATGGAATTGATTGTTTTCTTCTTCTTCACCTTCCATCTACAAACATAAAAGGAAACTGAAATGAGTGTATATAGATTGGTGAGAATAAGGAAAATTGCAATATTAAATAGTATACATCAATGTAAATCAAAAAGAAAAATGATTTCCCATAACAACAATTGACTCATAAACTATACACAATCTTTCAAGACCATGTAGCATGCCATCTTCCAAAATTTCATCTATTGGCGCAGTTCCATACTTTGTTTCCTACATGTTTTATACTCCATAGAAAATCATATATTTAATATAAAATATGCTTTTGTTCTATTAATTATAGACGAAGCTAAGTAAAATAAGATTTATAGATTCTTACAAATTCCACATTTAATTTCTAATATGCCAACATATACTTACAACCCATATTTAACACAATTTCAATCAGTTCATCCAATGGTTCTTCTTTTGAAGACATTCAATGATGATTTTTGTAAAAAAACTTAAAAAATACAAAAATGAAATCTAGTTAAGTTGTTATAAGGAACTAACAATTACCCACAAACTTAGATATCAACCGTTTTCTTCCTTGTCATCGTGTTTTATGTGCTGAATCGGTTTCATTTTCTTTTCTTTTCTGCAAGAAAATTCTTGAAAATTAATATTTAATGCTAAATTGTTTCTTTATTGTAACTAATGATCGAAAAATTCAATTATTACATATTACATTTGAAGCATGTTGTTTTTGAGATGGCTCCTCCTGCGATGCAATTTTTTCCATTTCTTTGACCATCTCCTTCTACACATTTTTGGACATTCCTACTAGAATATTTCTGATATCATCTCGTTCACCTTTTGATATTTCAATAATCTTCATGAAAATGTCACATGATAATAAAATATTTAATTTTTATATTGATATCTGAAAACTAAATATAACAAAAGTGATATTTATAAATAATTCTAGATAAACATTTAAAGGAATATTACTTTTCATTCCTTCTTTTTTGTTGTTGTATGTTTTTGCTATTAAAAGTCTAACATGTCTCATTGACCAATTCTATAGAAACTCTTCCTATAGTTTAGATAAAATTTGGTTCTTGGAATCATTGGGTTGATTTTTGTATTGTAAGTGGAAATAAGATCTATACATTCATTCCACTAGATCCCTCAAACTTTTGTAAAAGTTTTTTCCCCTTTTGTTAAATTCCAGCACCACTCCAGATGAGCTAAGGGGCAATTCATTTTCATTTGCATGTTCTATTTTTTTTCTTTTCTTAGAAAAAAATTCATTTTCTGAGTTGTTGGTCCCTATAGAAAATTAAACAAATGTGAATTAATAGAATTTTTGACACATGTTATCTAAAAATTTCAAGTATATTATTAATGATGATTAAAAAAAGAAACTCTTGTTGGATCGATAATATTTTCATTCACCTAATTCATCCTTTTGCAATATTTCCATCAAGCTTTTAAGCTCTTCTAATCCTAGATCAGAAATAACCTTATCGAGTTTTGTCATTTTGGTGCTCTGCATGATACACAATAAACAATACATATTAGTTAAACTTACATATAGTTCAAAAATAATATTTTTATAAAGAATTTACAAAGAACATTCCTTTTTTTCTTTTCTTCATGTGTTATCAGTATTTTTGTTACTTGATCTCTTGTTATTCATTTCTTGATCAATCTAAAATGTGTACCACATCATTCATTAATATATTTATAAATAAATTGCTAACTTTTTAGATAAAAAATAAATCTCAAGACATTGGTGCGCCTTTAATGATGTACGCACCTCCACCGGTGTGTGGAGGTATTAAAAACACACCGAAAAACAATATAATAGATGGTACGGTGCCTGGGGTATTATAAACACACCGCGAAAATAGTGTAATAGACCATGCGGTGCTATCCTCATAACATGGAGCATCGGTGCCTATTTCAGATATGGCACATTGATTTAAAAAAATTGTTCTCAAATTTTTTATTGCACAGTACTTGCGCAGTGCTCTTTATAATATAGCGCACCGGTGCGCTACGTTACGCAGAGCGCATCGATTAAAAAAAATCCATTTTTTCCAAAAATTCACGCAATGGCTGAAAGGATTGGGATATGACTATGCAAGTCGTCCCATAGGTTAGATGTGAACCTAAAATGAAAAGCACTAATTCTGAAATCATAGAAACAATGAGAAGAAAGGGAAAAAACAAAGAAATGAAGGGTTTAGGGTAAAAATGGATAAAACTACAGAAAAAGTAAAAACACTTCAGAAAAAGTAAAAAAAATAATCAAATTTAATCAGGAGATGGTTTGAAATTCTATGGTACAGGGTTCGAATCACCATATGTTTGGTTTTTGATTGTCTGAATATTTTTTCTTGAATATATTTCGCTGCTCTATAGTGCCCTTGTGCTCTCTTGCTCCAGGTGTGTCTCCTGCAAATATCTATCTCAAAATTTTAGCAAAAATAGTGAATCATATTTTTTTGATGGTTAAAATGGATTTAACACCATCAAAAACCCTTGGTGCACCAAAATATTAAGGCTTCGTAATCATAATGGGATTAAAACAAAATCCACTATATTTTAGCAAAGTATTGCTAGAATTTCCATTTTTTTTGTTGGCCAGTTTGAAGCCTTATTAGACTACATATTTTAATTTTTTTTGAGGTTCCAATTTACTCATATACTCTTATTCTTATTATTATTAATAATAATAATTTTACTAGAAAACCTTATCATAAATCATATTACTAATGACTATCAGCACCAGAAAAGAGCCTTAAACCTTATAATTGCAGGTATAGAAAAAAAATGAAGACACATTAGAAATAGTTAAATAACAAGTAACAACAAAATATCAAATTCAAACAACTTATGTCACAGAAGAAATAAGGGTAGTAAAGATACTTGAGCATAGAAACAGACTAATCCACATCAATGTTAGTAGTAATGAACATAAATTGGATAGACTTAGGAAATACCCATGCCTAAAAGGAACAAGAATGTTTATAAATAAACATCTCATTCAAGAAGACAAAGTTGAACTTAGGAAATAAGTTCGAAAGGTCAAGGAGCAAAGGAAGGCAGGGAAATGGGGAGTTATTAAGAATAGAAAATTTATTATTATAGATACAGTCTCAACCACGAGTGATAAATAGGGACTTGCATCAATTTGGATGCTCTTTTGGAACTACCGTGGTTTTCCATGGTCTAAAGGTCCTATTTTAAGTTGGATCTCAGTTGATATTGACCTTATTATTTTATTTTAAACTTGGGAGCATGATGAATCTAGGGTCCCTCACTTTAGCAGTTTCACTCTTTCGTTAGATTGAAATACAAAATCCTCTGACTGATGTTTTTGTGATATAGGCTGCTATATAAACAACATTATTTCCCCTTATATCTGACTTCATAAAATATACCCCTTCAGTCAATACATCTGGATCAAAATCTGTCATTCTACAAGCAATAGGATTTTACTTAGAATATGCTATTTCGCTCTTATAAACTCTACATCCTATAAGAAAAATAACTTGGATAATAATTGTCCTTTCAATACCGTATAAGAATACATCTTTAACCTAAGGAATGAAGGTAATATCCTTTTCCTTGGAGACTTTAATGCTATAACTGCTACTAAATATTCTGTTACGTTAAGTAACAACTCTAACCCCAACCCCTTGTGCCTTGATGAACGTAGTAGCTTAGCTAATAAATTTAAGAGGAAATATGAAGACATAATCAAGAAAATATTCAGAACCGAGCTCCTCAATATTTGTTCTGAGGACCTAATCATCTATAATGGTATTAACAAGTTGCCCCTCTCCGATCAGATGACCTGTTTCCATGGGATGGGTAGAAGTGTCATGGATTATGTGATTTTTGACACCCTCATCATCAACCATATTAGAAGCCTTGAGCTACTTAATAGATTCGAGCCTGACTCTAACCACATACCTCTGTCTTTATCCCCCAATCTTGTTATGCATACCACCCACAAGTGAAAGAAAAAGACACAGTCACTTCGATGGAAGTAAGGTTGACCTATTCTTAAGGGATTTAGAAATGGATTTAAGCACCATGACTTTAGAAATACTGATCAAATTTATTAACATTTCACTATTAACCTTGCCAATACCATTAGCAAGTTCTCTAATGAGACTTCTTTTAAGTAGGAAATAATAACGTCCAAACATTTCACTACTACCCTTGCCAATACCATTAGCAAGTTCTCTAATGAGACTTCTTTTAAGTAGGAAATAATAACGTCCAATCCGTAAGATGAGAAATATTGTAAAATTACCAACAAAGTGATGAGAGACACTCATAATGAAATCATTAAGCTCCAGTATATAAATATATAATTTTTCTAACAAATTGCTTTAATATTTACATATTATTAATTAGTAAAATTGTCACTACCAAATGATTTAAAAATATTTTTTTTAAATAATAATGAAAAATGTACAACCAAATGTCAAATAATTTATTTATTAACATTTTATCCTATAATAAATTTTAATATTATGGCATCTCTACTACCATCTTTGATTAATAATTCCACAATTCTACTCAAGTAAAAATATTCTCATTCCAATAAAACCTGAGATAGTCATTTCAAAATATCGACATTTATTTTTAGAAGTGTTCTAATTCCAGTAAAACCTAAAGCCTAGCATGAAAATAAATTTATATATCTTATAGACCAAAAATTTCATTCAAAAGCCCACTGATATTTACGCCTTATCTCCTCCTCTTCTTGCGGAGTAAGATCATTTGCAATGTTGAACTCCCCACGGACATTCTCACATGTTTCCAAACCAACTATTATGTCGGTAATAGTTTTAGAAGCCATATCCACAAGGCTTCTGATATCCAGGTAGTGGGCAGCACATGCAATGTCAGACAGAGTTGAACGATACACCTTCAGGAACTCCACCTCCCACTTGTCTATGTCGTCTATTGTTTCCATTCGACGAGGTGGGTGATGTACATGATATTCACAATATTTCATAACCTTTTCCAGGATTTCACTGTAGACATTCGGCAGAGGAATGAGATGATCACTGCCCATGTCCTCCATTGCCTTATTTATAATACCTGACTGTAATGCCGCCGCCTTCTCCACGTGGAATGTTTTACTATCCGCACTCTGCAACTTCACCATCTCACTCTCATTGAATTCCCCTACCTTTCTGTTCCTTGACGACTCCGCGGCCATTGCAGACGATGCACTAACTAATAACATCAACTGAAATACGTGAACTGAGGTTTGATCTTCTTGTTTGCTTTCTTTGAGAATACGTGAAGTGAGGTTTCCTTTTATATATGTATATATATAATGTTAATGTTATATAGCCGGAGCAAATATTCTTACTGGGCGAGAATATTCTGACTGGGCCGACAAAGTTACATATTGGTTTTATTATAATTATTTTTTGATAAATTTAAAATAAGAAGAATAATATTAACAATTTTTATTTAAATTTTATAATATTAAAAATAAATATAAAAGGAAATTTTAAATCGGTCTATTTCATTTTATTCAAGAAGGAGTTTGCATTTCTATACTAGTATAAATCTATTTTTATATCAGATTTATTCGAAATTTACGAGAAAAGGAATCAAATCTCATTTCATTCAAAAAAGAGTTTGTATTTTGAAAGGGTTGATATCTCTCTCGGCTTCTTGGTAAGTACACTAATTTAATTCTTAATTATATTTATAATAACTATTTTAATATTTATATTTTATTTTATTTTTATTTTTATGTTTATGTAATTTCAATCAATTAAAATACTTAATTCATAATTATTATTATTATTTATTTATTTATTTTTATTCAGTCAAAATGTTTAGAGGACACTACATTATGTTACAACATATATATTATAACTCTAGGTATAACATGGTCTAGAGGAATCAAATCTCTTTTTACCCTAAAATAAGTGTGCATCTCATGAGATTTGGTCTCACTTTACACTTGGTAGATTAAAGGTTAAGATAGATCTAGGCTAGTTTAATTTCACCCATTAAATAGGCTATATTCCACATAACTAGTATGGGTCAATACTACATGTTCTTATACCATGAACCAATAAATGAGTTAAATACCATGAAATTATTTTTAATTTATTTGTTTTATCTTGGTAGTTTTATATTTGTATAAAATATTTGTGGAAAACTATTTAATTCTTAATTATATTTATAATAACTATTTTAATATTTATATTTTATTTTATTTTTATTTTTATGTTTATGTAATTTCAATCAATTAAAATACTTAATTCATAATTATTATTATTATTTATTTATTTATTTTTATTCAGTCAAAATGTTTAGAGGACACTACATTATGTTACAACATATATATCATAACTCTAGGTATAACATGGTCTAGAGGAATCAAATCTCTTTTTACCCTAAAATAAGTGTGCATCTCATGAGATTTGGTCTCAGTTTACACTTGGTAGATTAAAGGTTAAGATAGATCTAGGCTAGTTTAATTTCACCCATTAAATAGGCTATATTCCACATAACTAGGATGGGTCAATACTACATGTTCTTATACCATGAACCAATAAATGAGTTAAATACCATGAAATTATTTTTATTTTATTTCTTTTATCTTGGTAGTTTTATATTTGTATAAAATATTTGTGGAAAAATCACATGAAAGTATAAACGTTGTAGCTATTATAGTATTCAACTTATTAATGTCACTTGTTGAAAAAAATAAAAAATAATAATAATAACAATAAATACAAATAAAATAATATATATATATATATATAATTAATTCTAGAATATATAATTATCAATTAATTTTTAATTATATAACGTATAGGTATTTAATTCATTTAGTAAATAGGTATAAGAATATTAAATTATATTTTAATTATATAACATGTTATTATTAATTCAAATTTCACAACTAATAAAATGATAATAATAATATTTGGAATTGCCTCAAAAGATGCAAAGAGAGGCCGATAGGATTTTGAAATTGAAAAAGTTGTATTTTAGTTTCCATAGTCAAGAAAATAAAATAAGAGGAAGTATTGTTACTATAAAGAATATCATCTAAAACTTGTTCAAAAAACTCATTTTGAAAAAATATTCATTGGAGAACCAAATACAAACATTTTAGCAAGTTTGTACTAAAAAACAATAGGATTGTGAAATTTGAAAAAGTTGTATTTTAATTTCCATAGTCAAGAAAATACAATAAGAGGAAGTATTGTTACTATAAAGAATATCATCTAAAACCTGTTCAAAAAAATCATTTTGAAAAAATATCCATTGTAGAACCAAATACAAACATTTTAGCAAATCTGTACTAAAAATCAATTTGCACATACAAATCAAAAAATTGAACCCCCCATGTCCCATTTATGTTGAACTTCTCAACATGTATTTTCTATGATGCCTTTTTCCCACTGGGCTCACTGTCGGAGTTATTAGTGACGATGAAGGAGTAAATTTAATGTTAGAAAATATTGTTGAGTTTCTTGGTTACTTGATTTAGAGCTTACGAAAACAAACTCCATGTGGGATTTCTCATGTTATATATATATATAGGTGTGTGTGTGTGTGTGAAGCATTTTTCATGCTTATGTTGTTATTATTGTCATTGGAGCATTATGTATATTTGGTTACTTGATTTTGTTTTTATTTTCATTGGGACATTGTGCATATTTGGTTACTTGATTTAGAGTGTACAGAAAGAAACTTTATTTTGGATTTATCATGTTATAAATATGTGAAATATTTTTCATTCTTAATTTATTATTGATATTTGAAAATTATGCATATGCAATGTAAATATTTATGTCACTAGTTATTGAATAGATCTATTTTATACTCAATTAATTGCGTATGTTTCATTTATGATATGGTCACTTAGTACATGTTTGCTTATTCTTCTTGTTATTTTGATAAATATTCATTTGGATTGTAATGATCTTGTTATTGGTTGGGTTCATATTTACTAAGGTTTTTATGAACTTGTTCAAACTTAACAATTTAGACTTTTAGATTATGACAACGCATCCCATCAGAGGAGCCAACATTTTGGGGGGAATTTCAATACAAGTTTTGGCTGCTCACAAGCTTGACAATCTCATTTTGACCTCATTTATACCCAAAACTAGTGAGAAACCCACGAAAGGGATGATCTTAGAACTTCCACATGGACGTATTGATGCCCTGTGAGAGGAATAGCTTGAATGATTCATTAAAGTTCTCATAATAGCGTGAGGGAATCACTAAGGAGCTAGAGGCCAGAAACATTGTAATGGAAATTGCTTTGTAAGATTGTATTTTATTTTTAAGTTTTTATTTGATTTATGGGTTATTGTGTGATTTTTTTAAGCGTTGATTTTCAACAAACACTATTCACATTAATCATCTTACTAATGTTCAAAACATATTGGTTTTAATTATACAACACAAAAAATTAGCTAAAACATAATTTTTATATAAAAGTTTACTAGTATAAAACTAATATCTATAAAATACAATGTAGGAAATATATAACTTGCTCAATATGTTACACTTATCCCACTCGAGATATCGACTAACACTACAAGGAAAAGACCCTCTAGCGGAGGTTATAAAGGAGGTTATTAGTGTTATAAAATTGGCCAAAATGGTCCAAAAAAACATTTGCTGTAACATTCGTTTATGGTTACAGGGGTTTTGGTGGAGATTTTAACAGAAATTCAACACAACTAAAAAAAAATGGGCAGCCAGAGGTTATTATGGATGTTTTTTTTCATCGGTGCTCTACTCTGGCTTTAACGCACCGGTGCGTGCATATAGAAGATGTCGCGGGGTGGTCGAAGGAGAATGCACAAGGCCTTTAAGGTATAAAACCGCATCGAACATAGTGTTGGTGATAAAATGCACAGGGCCGTTCTAATTGGTCTTGGGATTTGTGTGGTGCCTATAGGTTGTATCAACACACTAGTCTGTAGATTTATAGAAACGCATGATCTAGATTTATGCAGGAATGCAACAAAATACAGAAATAACCATAAACATAGAAATACAGTGGAAATAAGGCTTCATTTCATTAATATAAAGTCACATAAATATGCTTACAAACATGATGGAAATAAAATAGCTAGGGTGTTGGTAGCGAATCTATGAGAAGAGATGTGGCAACTACAGATCTCTGAACTGTATTACAATGAGGCTCGAGGGCCTATTTATTATGGAGAAACAATGGAGAATTCTAAACATCCAAAAACCTAACCCTAGGAGATGAAGCACCAAAACTATGGGCCCCGTTTGGGTAAATTGGTGTTTCAACTTCCCAGGACATAACTTTGGTATACTATCTCCGTTTGGGGCGTCGAAACGGTTCCGGAAGTTCAGGACCCGAAAAACTGCTAAAAATAGTAAGTTGTGAAAAAAAATTGAAAGAGACAATGGTGGGGCCGCAAGTGGAATAGGCAGGAGGCCACCAATATCCACCTAGATCATTCCTCCCCCCTTAGGAAGCAATGGTCCCCATTGCATTGAGTTCCTCCATGAGATGAGGAAACTTCTATTGAACTTGGTCCCTGGTGAACCACTTGCCTTGGTGTAGGAGTTGGCTAGCTTTGACAACCGGATACAATTGAATATTCTGTTGGCGAGTGTTCTTAATTTGCATGTCCATGATAAAGTTTGTGGTGGCCTGTTCCATGCAGTTTGAATTTAACTCTTTTGGTATGAGTTCTTCTCTGCAGGAACAATGCCTTTGAGCTCAGTATTCCACCATTCCTTGGTCTACACCCGGTATTCAATGTAGACTTGAGTAGCTGCAAATGGCATGGCTACGTCAATGAGACATAGTGGTTGGAATCCCAAGCCCACCTAAAAGGGGCTATGGCCAGTTGAGCTGTGGAGAGCTCAGTTATGACTGTGTTGTACACAGGGAAGGCTCTCATCCCATGTGCATGGATGATTTGAATTGTACATGCGTAGAGTGTGTACAATCATCCTGATGATGACCTCTGTCTGGCCATTAGTTTGGGGATGGAAAGCTGTGGACTTTGTGAGCTTGGTGTCCAACATTGACCAAAGGCTAGATCAAAATGTGTTGAGGAACCTGGTGTCACGATCTGATATGATAGACTGTGGGATCCCAAAGTGCACCCACACTCGTTCAAAGAAGAGTTTAGTAGTCACTTCTACTGTGATATTCTTCTTTCAGGCCGCCATAATGGCCATCTTTGAGAATTTTTCGACAACCACGAAAAAACAGTCATTTCCATGCTTAGTAGAAGGAAGGCATGACATGTAATCCATGGAGATGGATTCCCAAGGTCGACTAGGGGTAGGTAGTGGAGTATAGAGCCCTTGCTTCTTGATGGTCAGTTTGGAAATGGCGCAAGGAATGCAGGATCTGATGTACTTCCAGACATCCTGTCGAAGGTTCGACCAATAGAAATACTTCTGCATTACTGCCACTATTTTCTCGACCGCAAAATGCCCAGCGACTCGACTGTAGTGCGCTTCCCATATCATCTTGGCACGCTCGCTTGAAGGAACACAAAGGTGTCCCAGGTGACATAATAGTGCATCTTGGAGGTGAAAATTTGGAACTTGCATAACCCCAAAGAGTTCCTTGTATGTGTAGCTGAATTCTGGATCACTCTTATAGAGACGCGGCCAATCAAAAGTCTCATGCCCACAAGAGTTGAGAACGGTGGTGTCACACCTCCCGTTTCCGACAATTTTTTTTTTTCTATATCATGATGATCTAAAGTCTATTCCACATCTGAATAATTCAACATTTCTTACTTTCTGATTTACCCATCAATTATAGGTATTCCCTTTAACACCTATGGTATTTAGGGTCAAGACCCTTAACCTCTTGCTTTAAATTCTATTTATTATACTAACCATTAAGGTTTTTAACTCCATAACCCTTCCTTCATTTTATTAATATATATATATGCTTATTATACATATATATATAACCACGAATTTCCAACCTATATATATATCCCCGACATTCCAACATATATATATATCCACGACTTTTCAATATATATATATATATATGTCGAATTTAAATCTTTTCCGTGTCCTATGGTTACCACAACCCTAGCTTCACGATACCTCCTACGTCCTATAATTATACGATCCACCATTGTTAACGTTGATATAATTTATTTGATTGTTTATTGATACTATGGGTTGAGTTGGTCGTATTGCGTTACGAACGTAGTTTCCTCCATCAAATCCGAGTGTTGGATACGTTTTGTGGCCATACTCTTTTATGACACCCTGGTTCTTACCTAGCTGTAGTCGCACGTTACTTTTCTATATGCATATGGATTTGATTTTATTAATCGCGTGTATACGGAAGATATATATAATTCAGACCTTGCGTATGAGATTTTTACTGCTCTTACAACTCTCGGTTCAGTAAGACATCGACATCAATTTAATTGTTATATGTACGCATATCTTTGGAAATCTACGATTCCAATTTGGTTTATGGCTTCTAGGTTACGGAACAGCCTGTGTAGTTAATACATTTCAGGTCCTAGGTACGTTGAGCTTTTATTGAGCCCCGACCCCAATGCAACATTCGATTCAGGCGTTGATCCATGGTTAGAAAGTCAGATTTGAGCCACCTGTATGGATTGATCGCCTTAGGGTTTCGGTATGTTTATTATAAATATAGAGCCGTAACCGAGTTTCGCTTTCCGGTCACCTTCTCCATTCTTCCAGCTATCCATAGCGATGGTGGCTCTGTTGGGCTTTCAGGCGTATAGGCTTTATCCCGCCGATGGCTATTCTCCTCTTGTCGATGCACAGAGGTAAGCTCACGGAATCGTTTTTGATGATCATTTCGTGGTTTATTATGCATGTTGTCATTTACACAGGGTGGTCTCGTTTTAATTCAGCATTTGCATTCCCGACGATTTTCTATACTCTAATCCTTCTCCCCATGTTTCATTCCAGATCAACGTTGCTATGGTTAGGACTTTACGTCCTCGGTTATCATTTTTCCAGGAATTCTCCTGTAGTTCGATAAACGTTGCGTTTGACAGGATATTAAGGAGTTCGGTGATCCTCGAGGACATTTTCCTTGCAAATGTGCATTCAGGATGTCAAAATTTCTACCAGGTAAGACTGTCTCGACGTTGTGATCTCCGTTCCTCCTTTCTGCGTTTTCATTTAAATTTTTGGGTTTAATCTATTCACCTGATCTGCGCCTAACTCTTCCTAGCATCTCCGACGTAGGCGTCTCCTCTCGGATCTTCGCATTTCCCAGGTAAAGTTTTAAGTTCTTATTTAGAGTTACGTCTTATTCTATGTACATTTCTCAGGTCTGGGTTCGAATTTCATTGTGGACATTTTTGGTTTCTTTGGCTAATACACATAATGTGCTCTTTTACTCGCAGGTATGGTTGATATTCTTCGGCGTCAATATGAATTCAACCTCATCGTTCCTCTATTCACTAATGGTATCTGCTCTCCATATCTTTTTCAGGTCGGTACGCGTGAGCCTTTTGGCTATTGGCGAAGTAGTGGTTCAAGAGGAACATTTATATATCTTGTGTTGTTTATTTTTCATATATATATCTAGTCCTGGGTGAAAATTTTATCTCCCAAAGGGAGTTACCCTTTGTTTTGTAAATGACGCATACACAACAGCCTAGACTATCAGACGCTCGAACAGAGCGGGATTTAGCCCTGTGGGCGATAAGAATTTCCGGCTTACTTCTCGAAATTTCTTTTTAAAACTAGATCTGTGCTAGCGCTGGGTTTGTGGTTTTGTTTCTTTTTCTCTATGAACTCTATCATTACTATTCAGTCTTAATTATTGGATTCTTAGTTTTATCCATATATGCCTCTATTACATGCCATTGTTTTCTCAAAGCGACCATACATAACTTTGGTTATTAAATTAACAAAAGGGCCAGTTATTACAATTCTTGATATGGTGGGCACATACCTCGTAAAATCTAGATGAGTACTCTATCATGCATAGAATTTTCATTTCTATCATTGATGTAAAATGTATTCCTGCAATGTGTAATGGTTTTCGAATTGAAGATTTCTTACTGTGTTTGGTTGGCTACACCAGTCCGTATCTTTTAGTGTTTAATGCAAACATGACATATATAAAACTCTGGTTATTATCTCGTTACGATTTTCTACTCATATGACGTTTCTACCAGTAGAAAATTTTATGTTAAATGTTGATTCTAATGTTTACTCTGTTCTATTATTCAACATTATTAAATCCCTCGATGTTTCCCTTCGGGGTATGGATATAGATAAGTGTATCATGACTTCAACAGAAATCCGTGATGGAGTTCTGTGTAAGTGAAATATGAAATACAGTTGCAGATCTATTTCAACCTTTAATAATTTCTCAAACTATAGTTTCAGTCCTTATCTCTCTATTTTGTCACTTGGTCAACATGGAGATCTTGCATTTATATAGTTTCTTTTCCAGCACTCACGCATAAATTTCTTCTATTATTTGGCTAGCAAAGTTCATTCTTATTGCATCCATTATGAACTATGATAATATGTTTGACTCTCTTGAAATTTTGATTTCAGAACCAAATACAATGAAATTTGTCTTATGTTCAGATTTTAATAAATGAGAGTCTGGTGCATCTAGTTTTAATGAACCTTCTTTTATTTTAAATTGCAGAAGAAGATTAAAGTTAGAATATAGATCATCTTGGGAAAATATGTATTCTCAGATTTGAACCAGTTATGGTTTAGAAATTCTGATAATTTATTTCCCTAGATGTGATTCCCACAACCATACAGAGGTTGAAGATAATTCTGCTGAACTTCTGTTAAATGTGTGGAATATTACTACATAAAATCTGTACCTAGATTTCTCCTTTTGATGCAACATAGACTCTAATTCTACCTCTTATGGTCAAATATAAATAAATAGGTCTAAGGTAGCATTCATAAGTCTAGTATGCAATTTCATCAATTATATGTAGCCAATTCATACCTTAAGAAGTAAAAACATAGTTAAATTTAGAGACATACCACTATTGAGATTGACCAACCTCCCAACCTTAGAGTCCTTTTTGTCTCCTAGAACTCACCCCCGAGTTGAGATCATTCCCCTTGAACAGATCAACCCCTAATCTGTACAAGAGCAGCTTAATTAAGCTAATTTTCCCAAAGCATGTTTCTAATTCTGCGTCCAGAATATCAGGATGCTTTTCTTCCTGTTTGCCTAGGCTTCCCATTTTTGGGATTCTTTAAAGCTGTTTTATGCTTTTCCTCAGCTTTTCCAGCTTTTAACCTCTTCCCAACTACTTTCCTCATCATTGGGGAAATTTAGATTCTTCCTCAAAAATCTAAACTAGAATTAATTCCTTTCAAGGTTTTTTTTTGAAGGATTGTGGGGAATAGTTGCCTTATCCATCCTCGTGGATTTAGCAAGTGATCTCATAATTCTCATTTTTGTTCAATATGCACACCAGTATTTTATTCATTTCCTCAACTTAAATATTAAATTACATTCACAAAATATTTATCCTTTGGGGTCCACTCCCCTTAGGATTAAAGTTCAAATGTCTAACTTTGAAATTCCAGCACATAAATTGGGGGTGTTACAGGTGGTTATGGCCACGATCGGTGGTCGGCTAAGGCAATCTACAACATTATTGGTGCTACCCTTCTTGTACTTGGTGTTCAAATGAAATTGTTGTAGATATGTGGGCCACTTCTGATGGCGATCGTTTTTCAACTTCCCTTGTGTCTGTATGAACTGCAGGGGTTGGTGGTCTGTGTGGATGATTGTCTCCTTCCCCAAAATGTAATGCTTCCATTATTGAAAAGCCTGAACAATGGAATACATTTCTTTGTCATAAGTGGGATACTTTTGAACTGTGTCAGAAAATGTCTCACTGTGATATGCCATTGGATGCCCCTGTTGAGTAAGAACTGCCCTAATAGCATAGTCAAAGGCTTCTGTCTCGATCTCAAATGGTTTTGAAAGTCTAGTAATGTGAGCACTAGGGCAGAACAGAGGCGATGTTTCAATTCTACTAACGCCTTCTATTGAGATTTAGACCAACAGAATTTTTATTTCGCTCCTCCCTTGGTGACTTGACTCAAGGGCCAAGTGATATGAGAGAATCCCAACATGAACCTGTGGTAGAAATTAGCAAGACCCAGAAATCTACGAAGCTCTGTTAGGGTGGTTGGGGCTGGCCAATCCTGAATGACTTGGATCTTGGCTGGATCCACATGCACCCCACTTTCATCAATAATGTATCCCAAATATTGAACCTGGGTCATGCCAAAAGTTCACTTCTCAAAATTGGCACACAACTTGTGTTGCCGCAATGTTTGGAGGACTTCTCGGATGTGGTGGATGTGCTCTTCCCAAGTCTGGCTAAAGATAAGAATGTCATCCAAGTATACCACTACAAATGAGTTGGTGAATGGATGCAAGATGTCGTCCATCAACCTCATGAAGGTTTCGGGAGAATTTTTCAATCCGAAGGGCATGAAGAGCCATTGAAAAAGGCCCTCCTTGGCTTTTAATGCAGTTTTCCACACATCAGAGGGTTTGATTGGTACCTGGTGATACCCAGACTTCAAGTCGATCTTGTTGAAATATTATTCCCCTTTGAGTTGGTCCAGAAGGTCATCAATCCGTGGGATCGTGTACCTATTCTAGATAGTGATCTTGTTCAACGCCCAATAATCAATACAGAGTCTCCAAGTCCCATCCTTCTTCTGTACCAACACGATCGGGTTCCCATAAGGCGATGAACTTGGTTGGATGTGACCTTTCTGTAATAGCTCCTGAATCTACCTCTTGATTTCATCATTCTCCATAACAGAGAGCCTACAGATCGGTCCATTGGGTAGCGGCCCACCTAGGGTCAGGTCAATGGGGTGCTTGACCTGACACTATAGAGGCACCCCTGTGGGTGAGGTGAAGATGTCCTCGTACTCCTCCACAACCTTGTCCATTTGGGTTTTTCATGTAGAGGAGCCATGTCTGGAGGTCGTGGCCACAATCTTCTTCTTTCTTTGGGGGCAGATCGTTAGGAAAAAAAATTTCCTAGTTTCGGAAATGAGCCTACTAAATTTTTTTGCAGTAACCAAAGAGATAGTGGGAGGTGGTGGTACCTCTGGTATCCTGTACAATTTATTTCACAAAGTAACAATAATAGCGCAAGGTCGAGACTCATACATAGCATGTCGCTTCCACAAGTATGGTTAGCCATCAGAAACATCAATAGGAGAAATTTCACGGAATACCTCATCCGTGAAGGGCTTGATGTTATAGCGAAGGTGACACTGCTGGCTGGCGTGGAAATCCCGTCCTTGGTGAAGCCACCCGATGGTGTATGGTTGTGGTTGGAAAGCCGAACGGCTTCGCGACATCTGCTGAAATGAGGTTCTTTTGGTTCCCATTGTCGATAATGAACCGTAGAGGGGAACACTTTACCCACATTTAGGAGTGGAAGAGACGCTCTGCCTCCTCTAGATCTTCTGGTTCCTCCTTCTAGATTTTCATAGTGGCAACAGTGGCATTGGGCTCCGCATAAATAATCTACTTCCCTTTGTCATTCAACTTGTCAAGTTATAATTCAGAGTCGAAGCATGCATCTGATTCAGAAGCCCTCATCTTGGCCACCAGCGACTGCTTAGCCCGACACTCACTCGTGTTGTGAGTGGAGCTCTTATGGAACTCACACCACTTTCTCGTGTCGTTCTTTGGCTTCGTAGTGTTGTTCTTTGCTTGTGTCTTTGGCAGGTTGTGTTGGTCTTCCATGCCTTAGCTTTGTCCTTTGTTCTGCGGTTTGGGGGCACCTTTCTCTTAATTTTGATTCGCAGATCCAAAGTCTCACTTCTCCTATTTGAATTTCTGCTCAATCTTGGCAGCATACCGGTATGTCGTACCAAGTGATGAGATGTCGAGGAACTCCATTTCCTCCTGAATGTATCTGTGTAGACAACCGCGATACTTTAGCACCAAATTTTTCTCTGAATATTTGATACCCAACTTTTTACGTAGGGTATGGAATAAATTCGTTAGCTCATGCACATATTGATCCCTTTGTTGCCGCATCATGGTCCATTGTATGTACCTGTCCTCATAGCTCCCCATGGGATAGTATTGTTCCTTGATGGCATCTCGAAAAGAATTCCAAGTGGGTATGGATGAGAAAAAAGAGGGTTTTGTCTCGTCCATTTTCCCACAGTAGGTTTCCCACCAGTCCTTGACATGGGGGTTAGCTTTGAGGAGTACAAAAATAATCTTCTCCTGATCAGAAAAATCATGAATCGAGAAATATCCTTCTAATAGATTCAAGCATCTATCTACGACATCTGCATCTATTTGACCCTCAAATATGGGAACATCAAATTTTACTTGTACATTAAAGGGATTCACACCTCCAGAGTGGCTTCTAGATGCAGATGCACTGCCGGTGGGTAGTCATTGAAGGATCTGGGAAAAGTTATCCATCGTCACATTCCTTTGTTTTTCGAGGGCCTCCTTGAGCAATATTTTGATAGGATCTCCTACTCACTCGTCTTTCTTTTCATCTCCCATGGGCATCCGTCGGGGTTTGTGAGGCTGATCTTGCAAAGGTTCCACCAGATCGAGCCCTAACTCCTTATACATCGACCTCATTGGATACATGTAAAGAAGTATTGAGAAAAAACAGACCACTCTGATACCACTGATCTAGATTTATGCAGGAATGCAACATGAAACATAAATAACCATAAACATAGAAATACAGTGGAAATAAGGCTTCATTTCATTAATATCAAATCATAGAAATATGGTTACAAACATGATGGAAATAAAATAGCTATGGTGCTAGAAGAGAATCTATGAGAAGAGATGTGGCAACTACAGACTTCTAAACTATATTAAAATGAGGCTCAAGGGCCTATTTATTAAATGGAGAAATAATGGAGAATTCTAAACATCCAAAAACCTAAACCCAGGAGATGAAGCACCAAAACCATGGGCTCCGTTTGGGTAAATTGGTGTTTCAACTTCCCAGGGAAGTAACTTTGGCATACTATCTCCATTTGGGGCTTTAAAACGGTTCTGGAAGTTCAGGACCCGAAAAAATGCTAAGAATAGTAAGTTGTGAAAAAAAACTGAAAGAGACAATGGTGGGGCCCCAAGTGGAATAGGCGGGTGGCCACCAATATCGACCTGGATCAATGCATCAGTGCATAGTATCATAGAAAGACACTGAGATTTATAATTGGTATCATTATTTGTGCGGTGACCATAGGTCGTACAAATGCACCAGTGCTTATAGACACATAAAAGCCCTGGTGCGCAGTATCACACAAACGCACCAAGATTTATAATTGGTATTGGTATTCGTGTAGTGCCCATAGATCGTACAATGGCACTGGTGCAGATAGACAAATAAACACACTGGTGCGTCGTACCACACAAACACATAGATATTTTTAATTGGTTTTGGTACTTATTCGGTGCCCATAGGTCGTAGAAATGCACCGGCGAACTTCTTAATACAAATGCACCAGTGTACAGTTACTAACACGCACCAGTTTTCATTTTATATTTTTAGAAACATCAACTTGTGACAATGAAATTATTGTGATTGTTTTAAATTCATTCTTCATCAAAAGTTGACACATATATATCTTATAACAACATTCATATGAATTAAATTTCTATTAGTGCATTTGAGAATGACAATGGAAAACACAATAAAATAAATTAGAACATATCTTAATCATATATATATATATATATATATATATATATATATATATATATATATATATATATATATATATATAACCATGAATAAGACACTCTTTATCATACAAAATGGGACAGTTATTGGTATCCCATTGTCTTTCAATTGGGACATTATCTCCATTACATTAAGCAAAATGTTTGATTTCATAGACATATTTCAAAAGATACAATGCCTTGCTTTGATATCCAAACATAGTGATCATCATTCTTCGCTTGAACTGTTGTCACTGTTAGAGCTACTTCCATGACTTGGGTTATTTTCAGGAATGTTTTGTTCACGACATTGATTTTTTTCTTCTTCTTCACCTTCCATCTAGAAACATAAAAATAAACCGAAATGAGTGTATATACATTGGTGAGAATAATGAAAATTTCAATATTAAATAATATTCATCAATGTAAATTTAAAATAAAAATGATGTCCCATAACAACAATTGACTCATAAAATATACACAATCTTTCAAAACCATGTACCATTCCTTCTTTCAAAATTTCATCTGTTGGCGCAGTTCCATACTTTGTTTCCTGCAAGTTTTATACCCCATAACAAATCCTATATTTAATATAAAATATTCTTTTGTTATATTCATTATAGACGAATCTAAGTAAAACAAGATTGATAGATGCTTACAAATTCAACAATTAATTTATGATATGCCAACATATACTCCCAACCCATATTTAACACAATTTCAATCAATTCATCTAATGGTTCTTCATTTTATGTTAGCACCTGTTTGAAGACATTCAATGATGGTTTTTGTAAAAAAACTTAAAAAATACAAAAATCAAATCTAGTTAAGTTGTTATAAGGAAGTAACAATTACCCACAAACTTAGATATCAACCCTTTTCTTCCTTGTCGTAGTGTTTTATGTGCTAAATGGGTTCCATTTTCTTTTATTTTTTGCAAGAAAATTATTGAAAATTAATATTTAATGCTAAATTGTTTATTTATTGTAACTAATGGTCGAAAAATTCAATGATTACATATTACATTCATAGCACACTGTCGTTGAGATGGCTCCTCATGCAATGCAATTTTGTCCATTTCTTTGACCATCTCCTTGTACACATTTTTGGACATTCCTACTAGCATATATCTGATATCATCTCATTCACCTTTTGAGATTTTCATAATCTTCCTGAAAAATGTAACATGATAATAAAATATTTAATTTTTATTTTCATATCTGAAAAGAAAATATAACAAAAGTGATATTTATAAATAATTCTAAACAAACATTTAAAGGAATATGACTTTTTCATTCCTTCATTTTTGTTGTTGTACGTTTTTGCTATTAAAAGTCTAACATGTCTCATTGACCAATTCTCTGGAAACTCTTCCTATAGTTTAGATAAAATTTGGTTCTTGGAATCATTGGATTGATTTTTGTATTGCAAGTGGAAAGAAAGTTTATACATTCATTCCACTAGATCCCTCAAACTTTTGTAAAAGTTTTTCCCCCTTTCGTTAACTTCCAGCACCACTCCAGATGAGCTAAGGAGAAATTCATTTTCATTTTCATGTTCTATTTTTGTTCTTTTCTTAGAACAACATTCTTTTCTGAGTCGTTGGTTCCTGAGAACATTAAATAGATGTGAATTAATAGACTATTTGACACATGTTATCTTAAAATTTTAAGTATATTATTAATGATAATTAAAAAAGAAACTCATATTGGATCGATAGTATTTTTTCATTCACCTAATTCATCTTTTTACAATTTTTCCATCAAGATTTTAATCTCTTCTCGTCCTAGATCAGAAATAATCTTATCAAGCTTCCTCATTTTGTGGCTTTGCATGATACACAATAAACAATACATATTAGTTAAACTTACATATAGTTCAAAAACAATATTTTTATAAAGAATTTACAAAGAACTTACCTTTTCTGTGTGTCTTGATGTGTTATCAGTATTTTTGTTACTTGATCTCTTGTCAGTCATTTCTTTATTAATCTGAAACCTGTACCACATCATTCATTAATATATTTATAAATAAATTGTCAAATTTTCAGGTAAACAATAAATCTCAAGACACTGGTGCACCTTTAATGATGTACGCACTACCACCTGTGTGTGGGGGTATTGCAAACACACCGCAAAACATTGTAATAGACTGTACAGTGCCTAAGGTATTACAAACGCACCGCACAAACAGTGTAAAAGACCATACATTGCTATCCTTGTAATATGGAGCGTCAGTGCCTATTTCAGATATGGCGCACTAATTTTAAAAAAAAATTCAAATTTTTTACTAAATAGTACTTGTGCAGTGCGCTTTATAATACACCGCCCCAGTGCGCTAGGTTATGCACGGCGCACCGATTAAAAAAAATCCATTTTCTCCAAAAATTCACGTAATGGCTGAATGGATTGGTATCCAACTATGAAAGTCGTCCTGTGGGTTGGATTTCAATCTAAGATGAAAAGCCCTAATTTTGAAATCACAGAAACAACGAGAAGAAAAGAAAAGAGCAAATAAATGAAGGGTTTAGGGTAAAAATGGATAAAACTCCAGAAAAAGTAAAAACAATGCAGAAAAATTAAAAAATTTAATCAAAATTAATCATGAGATGGTTTGAAATTCTATGATACAGGGTTTGACTCACGAGAGGTTTGTTTTCTGATTTTCTGATTACTTCTATTCGAATGTATTTCACTGCTCCACAGTGCCCTCATGCTTTCTTGCTCTAGGTGTGTCTCCTGCAAATATTTGGCTAAAAATTTTAGCAAAAATAGTGAAATAATGAAAAGTCTTTAGTATTTAATGAATTATTTTATAAAATTATATTTTCAAAAATATTTTGCTGCCCATTTTTCAATTTGCCGCTTTTTTCACTTAAAGAAAATAAAGTTATCTTTTTTTATTTGTGTTTATTCGTCACCGATGTGTCACTTAATACAACTACACCAGTGCATCTTGTTGTAACACCGGCACTGTTGTGATTATATGTATAGTGGCACTGATTTGCAATTAAGGCACCAAAATTACTTTTAGGTGTGTACAGCAAAATTTAGTGAACTCCAACCATAGAAATTGCAAATTAGAATTTTTTTTATTCTTGAGAATTAGAATTAGAATCAAAATTGAGAATTGGAATTGGACAAATTCTTGATGGAATTAACTATTCTTCCAATTCATTTTGTTTATTGCAGGAGGTCCCCATTGATTATGTGGAGAGAATGCAATGTGGGGCGTGTGAAGATGCAATACTACAGGGCCCAAGTGGGCAATTGTGGCATGTGAACCTGTTATAATTGGCACTTAACTATTTGCAACTAATTTGTTTTAGAATATAATCTGCAGATAGAGGGATGGCCTGCCAACAATTAGTACATATAATCTGTAGAAGGGTAATGTTCTAGGAGCAATGACAACGAGTCCTTCATTCTACATTTGTTAGCAGAATAAGACTGATTTTGGACTAGACGATGTAGTTATTACATGTGGAGGCGATGGTTTCCCATAGAAAATGAGTATAGGGTTGAGTAGAGGAAAGACATTGAAGAATATGCTATTACATTAGATTTTCCAATGGGAAAATGATTTGCAGGTGATGGTAGCTACATGTATCTATGCTTTTCTTCCCACATAAATGGCCATTGGATCTCGATTTATAATACAAACAGAATTTTTACTATTTCATCCATAGGACCACAACTCAAACAAGTTATTGATGCCATTGAGGTTCAATTGAAATCCGAAGATATGATCTTATGTGATGTCAACTTTGCTAGTAAAAGTTTATGTAAGCCAACCAAAGCTTAGATAATACTCCCAATTTATTGTAAATGCATTCTGGAGAATCTTTCCCCTCGTGGGACCTACCAACCTGATCAAAAATGTTGATTGATCTTTCTTTTTTGTTCTTAAGGGAATGAGAATCCTTCCCTTCATGGTGCCTCTTGGATTTATCAACTGCCTCGATTGATATTTCTCTGCCATCAACTCTTCTCTCCATTTCTCCATCATGGGACCTCTTAACCCTATCGCCAACCTCAACCAAATGCTCTCTACCGGTCTCAACCGATACTCCTTTTGTACTCTGTTGAGCTCTGTAGTCGTCTGCATCCCTATAAGCATCTTTGTTCGTATTTTTATTTGAATCACTCATTTTATTTTTTATAAACTTCTCATTTGAAATTTGAACTCTCATCTTTTCAAACCCTCATCTCCTTAGAAAACTTCTTGCCCACGATTGGAACCCTCCGCTGCTCCAATACTGCACTTTACATAATAACCCTATTCCGTTGTGAGTTGTTTTATGATGCTCCAGTGTGGAAGAGTTGTGAAGCACCAGTGCATCTGAGTAATAAGATGCACCAGTGTGTGTTATGATGATAAGTGCACCAGACTGTATAAAGTTATTTGTTTTATGTAAGATACAAATAAAATAACGATAATTCTAAAGTACATGAATTGATTTGCATTATTTTCTAAACTTTATTATGTTACAAAAATTCATATTATTCTAGATTTATTATTTTACAATTATTTACAAATTTACAAATTTAAATATTTTAATAAAATCATTTCACACTAATACAATTAAAATTTTCAAATTAATACAATTAAAATTTTACATGATGGAGATGAGAGCGCTAGGGTTTCGCGATTCTACTCTCTACCGAAACCCTAACACACCTGGCTGCCTGTTCACGCTCTGACTGCGCCGTCCCTTCCTTGCAGCGCGGACCTGCTCTTCAGAATGGAGGTGGAGACGGGGGGAGGCAGTAGGCCTCCTCCTGCAAATGAAGACGGACAAGAGGTACGAACGAAAGACAACTCTGACAGCAAACCGGAGAATGAGATGACCCAGAAATCAACCTCTGATTCGAGAACGGAGAAGAAGCAGGCCACTTCTACCACCTGTAAGCCCATTGCACCAGATCGCCCCAAAATAGATCTGCCTAGTCATCGCATCTTTGCCATAATTTAGTACATGAGGGACCATGCCCTTATTGGAAAATTTGGCGGGTTCTGGCCAACGGAAAAATCCCTGCAGGGCTGGATAGCATCCAAATGGAAGCCCAAGCGGGAAGTCACTCTGAAACTGGGAGCGAAGGGCTTCTTTACAACTACTTTCAACTGCCTTGAAGACAGAAACAAGGTAATGGATGAAGGCCCCTACTTTTTCAACTCAGCAGTGTTATACCTTAGGAATTGGGTGGAGAGATTCAACCCAGATCTTGAAAATTTCAATTGGGCACCAGTATGGATTCTTCTTTACTCACTGTCGCTTGAGTATTGGGATGAGGAATCATTGCAGGTGATAGGAAAAGGACTAGGAGAGTTCATAAAAATTGCAGAAGAAACTAAGCTCTGAAGGTACACCTCCTACGCCCGAATATGTGTCTACATGCATCTGGATAGTGCCCTACCTGACGTTGTAAGTATCTTTCATGACGATTTTGAATGGATTCAACCATTGGATTATGAGCATGCCCCCTTTCGTTGCAGAAGGTGTCATGCCCACGGACATGTTTTCAGAGACTGCCCTTTAACTGTTCACACCCGAAGCCCAGAAGCGGAGGACAAAGTGGAAGTAGATGGTTTCACCAAAGTTACCCCCAGAAGAAGACACGGCAAAAAATCCTCCTCATCTGGAAAGAAACCCACCTCCACCGCCTCTGCCCCTTCCACTAGCAATAGCTTCGCCTTACTTGCTTAGACTAAACCCAAGGATGACTCCACCCCAGCCTCTTTAAGCCATGCTGGCCCTTGTGCTACCCCCCCAAATCAATCCAATCCCGCATCCTCTGCGCCTGATATTCCAAAGTCGAGCTCTGCTGATAGGCCAGAACCCAATCCCTCCCTCAAGCAAAAACAGGTGACTTGGGACCCTAACCTTATGGGTCTGGAGGGGCACACCTCTAATACTAATTAGGATAACAATGATCTTCTGGAGAATGCTCAGACAATCCAAATGGATGAAGACTCTGAAAGCTTCAACCTCGGAATACTGGACCTCATTGGCCTAGAAGATGCTTGCAAAAGGAAAGAATTCGACAAGCTCAACCCTTGGCAGATTGAATCTCTCGAGGCAGCACTCACCAAAGTCCAACAACACAAGAAATTGGGTATTCAACCAGGCAGCCCCTGGGATAGTCTGAAGGTGATGAAGGAAACCAAGAAAAGAGGAAGAAAACCCGATTGGCAGCGCACCATTGCCCTCGGGGAGATACTGGTGGATTTAGGGCAATATCCCAAGCTAACTAGGTTCTTCAAACCCCTAGCAAATAGTTCCCCATGAAATTAATCTCATGGAATGTAAGAGGACTCAATGGTCGAGGGAAATACAGAATGATAAAGAACATGATCCAGAAAGAAAATCCCCATTTACTCTTTCTTCAGGAAACCAAGTGCAATAGTCAAACGCTGGGCTCAATCCTATCTAAAGCATGGCCTGGCAGCAGATCGGTAGCTGTGGACGCCTCTGGATTTTCGGGCAGGCTTGAAATTGCCTGGGATACTCAGTCATTGCAAGTTGATGACTTCCATGCATCCCACAATCTCATCCAGGCTACCTTCCACCCAATAGGTACCAACATACATTGGCATCTGTCTAATGTTTATTTTCCTGAAGATCAGGCAAGCAAGGTTGCGCTTTTAAACACTCTAGAGCATCCCAACTCCAACAGGTCCCATCCCCTTTGGATCTTAGGTGGAGATTTTAATATGATCACGCAGATGGCTGAAAAATCTGGGGGCAGGTCTAGACTTTATCAGGACAGCTCACATTTTAAAGCTTTTATCAATAACAATTGGCTCATCGATATACCTTTCTGCAACGGAATGTTCACCTGGAACAATTGCAGAATAGGAAGACAACAAATAGCCTCTAAACTAGATCGATTCCTCTTGTCGGACAATACCATTCATGTGGGGGGAGACATTACTGGGTCAATACTCCCTCTTTCGGGCTCTGACCACTGGCCCATCATGCTCCAATGGCAAAACATAGGATCTCATCCCAGAAGACCGTTTAGATTTGAAGCCTTTTGGCTTTCTCATCCCTCCTTCAAAGACTTCGTTCATGATGCCTAGAAAAGCTATACTCCGCCTAAAGGGTCTAAAATGTTCTAGTTTCAGCAGAAGCTTAATTTTCTCAAAGGACACATCAAAACTTGGAATCAAAACATCTTTGGAAACATCTTTATGGAGAAACAAATCCTTGAGCAGAAGATGAAGGACGTGCAGCAAGAAATCATCACTTCGGGGAGGTCCGAGTCTCTCGCCTCCATGGAGCTTGACCTTCAGAGAAAACTGGAGGATAGATACAAACAAGAGGAAATCCTCTGGCGACAGAAATCTAGAATTCATTGGTTGAAGGAGGGTGAAAGAAACACCAAATTATTTCACAGCTTGACCATTCAACGAAGAATGCAGAATAGAATAAGCCATATCACTAGTCAGCAAGGGGAGTGAATGGAGAGGCATGAGGACATGCAAAAAGAACTGGTTGACTACCTCAAGGGTATTCAGAAGGAGCAGCAGGTAAACAGACAGCCAGCTATTGATCAAATCAAGCAGCTCATACCCAACTTGATTACAGCTGAGCATAACCAAATGCTTCTCCGTCCAATCTCTCCACAAGAAGTGGACACCGCTATGGCACAGCTCAAGGATGGCAAGGCTCCAGGCCCGGACGGCTTCACCGCTAATTTCTTCCACCACTTGTGGGAGCTTATTAAAGATGAGGTATGGAAACTTGTAGAAGAATCACGAACAATGCATTGGATCTTGCCCTCCCTCAATACTACCTTCGTAGCACTGGTGCCCAAAGAGGAGCAACCCAGCAAGCCTGAAAAATTCAGACCCATTGCCCTTTGCAATGTTATTTACAAAGTCATCTCCAAAGTCATTGCCAATAGGCTCAAACCGCTTCTCCCGCTTCTCATTTCGCCAGAAAAAAGAGGATATGTTGAGGGGCATCAAATCCTTGATGGTATAATTCTAACTCATGAAATTATACATTCTCTAAAATTCTGCAAGAAGCCAGGTATGCACCTCAAAATCAAACTTTCCAAAGCTTTTGATAAACTGAATTGGAGTTATATTCAGAAAATTTTAAGCTCTTTCGGTTTTGATTGCATGTGGATCCGCTGGATTATAAGCCTCATCACCTATTCCTCTCTTTCTATTCTTATCAATGGGATCCCTTCCCCTCTCATCCACCCTTCCCGAGGAATCAGGTAGGGGGACCCCGTCTCTCCCTTCCTCTTTGTTCTCATGGCTGAGGGACTTGGCATACTTATTCACAACGAAGTTTGCAACAGTCGTTTGCGTGGAATTTCTCTTCATGGAGCCCCTATCACATCTCATCAACCATTTGTGGATGATAATATTCTCTTTGGCCATCCCTCTGTCCAAGATGCCCGCTCGTTTAAATCCATCCTCAACCTCTTTTCTCAAGCCTCTGGGTTAACCATTAATGACTCTAAATCTTAGATTTTTTTCTTCAGTACTCCCCCTCTTGCCCAAGCTAATATTGCTCATATTTTGGGCTTCTCTGTGGTTTCTCTCCTAGACAAATATCTCAGGGCGCCTCTCATTGACTCTGCTATCAGGCATTCCTCCTGGAATCAGCTCCTTGAAAAGTTGGAATCTAGGTTATCTTCTTGGACCTTCAGAGCTCTTAATATGGTCAGCAGATTCACTCCTATTAAAGCAGTGTTACAGTCTATGCCACTTTATCTGTTTTCTGTTCTTGCAGCCCCAAAATGGGTTCTCAAACAGATCAAAGCTCTTCAAAGTCACTTTCTTTGGGGCTCCTCTGGTCAAAATCGCAAATGGGCTTTGGTACACTGGAACACAGTTTGTACCCCCAAAGAAGCTGGTGGCCTTGGTTTAAGAAATGCCTTGCACAGCAATGAGGTCATGGCAGCTCGTGTTTGGTGGAAATGGATTTCTAATCCCTACACTCCCTGGGCTAAAATTTGGACTGCTAAATATGCCAACAATAGATCTGCTGCAGACTTAATAAGACTGGCTCCTACACAATCTGGTTCTTTGGTGTGGAATGCTGCCAAGCAGAACTATGCGCTCATACACCAACATAGTTTTTGGGAAATCCGCAATGGCAAATCAGCGCAATTCTGGTCAGACTCCTGGCAACAAGAATCCATTCTTCTGGAAAATTACCCGCAAATCAAATTAGAAGATCCAAGAGAAGCTCTTGATGACAAAATTTGTAAGCATTGGATGGCCTCCGACAGCAATGGCTTCAGGCAGTGGAAGCCCTCTCATCTCATTATGCCCCACGCTCAAAGCCCTGAGGTGGAAGCTCTCAACAAGGAGCTGCAACGGAGGAAAATCAGAAGCTTTGATGACCCCGACATTCTCAGGTGGGGACACACTACTAAAGGAATGTTCTCAACAAAGGAAGCCTACTCTCTGATGTATCCCTCCCCACTTCCTAGGGACACTCTCTGGTAGATGATTTGGAACCCCATTACCTGGCCCATGGTCTCTACATTCCTATGGTTCCTAAGCCATAAACGCATCCTCACATGGGATAACTGGTCAAAAGAGGTTTCATAGGCCCTTCTCTTTGCCCTAACTGTGTTCAAAGTGCTGAAACCATTCAACATCTCATGCTGCTCTGCCCTCTAGCCAACTCCTTATGGGATAAGTGCAGCTTCCGTTGTCAGAAGAACAAACCCTCCAGTGATATCACTTCCATCTTGCGCAACTGGCCCAGACGTCCTTATGACTCTTCTCTCCTTAATGCTCTCTGGCAGCTCCTTCCTGGACTAATCTTATAGACCCTGTGGAAAGAACGAAACAAGCATATTTTCAAAAATCAAACCTCTACCCTGGACTCTTTATCGAATTCCCTCATCAGCAATCTACAGGAATCTTTAGCTCTACATCCCTGGCAAGAAGAGGACTTTCCTAAACAACCCAGAGAAATCTCTGTCTGGAAAAACTGGAATCTCAACTTGGCATTCACTCCAAAGATCAGAAACAAGGTGGCCTCGGACTCGCCTTTGCATTGGACTCCTCCCTCCCTCGGAGTTTTTAAATTAAATTTTGATGGGGCTTCAAGAGGAAATCCAGGACAAGCAGGTTTTGGTGGCATATTCAGAAACTCAAAGGGAGAAGTTCATAGCCTCTATTACGGCTCCATTGGATGGGACACCAATAATTCAGCTAAACTTGAAGGCCTCTGGCAAGGCCTAAGTCTCACTCTTCAGCACAACTTCTTTCCTATCATCATAGAAGGAGATTCTCAAATTCTTATCAACATGGTTAATCAGCTTCTCTGGGGAGCCGATCCTAACAAAGTGGCTCACAGTTGGCGTTTGGCTGCTCGAATTGATAGGATTAGTAACTGGCTTCAAAGCAACAGGGCGGTTTCCTTCACCCATGTTAAACATGAAGGTAATAAGGTCGCTGATCTCCTGGCCAATTTCGGAACTGAAAGCAATAGCACGCTCACTCATGGCCCCCTCTCTATTATCCATGATGGAGACATGCTTCAGAATTGCACAATGCTGGTGCACAAGGATAGCCCTTCTCCAGATGTGGATGTGGTGGCGGATTGACGAGACCTGGGCCCCTGCGCAGCTCCCAACAGAGCTCGCATGGGATGCCCACATGGCCTCATGCACCAACCTTAATGGCGATATTAATATGCCTCGGGTTGACCAGCCGGTGATTAATTGCACTATGTCGCCTTTGTATATTGCGGTTCTTTGGATTTTGGTTCTCACTATGGAAGGCGAGCATGACAGGAGCAGCCATGGGAGAGCTCTGACTCCCCTCCGCGGTGAATGCCCTCCTGGCTTTGCCGATTCCAGCTTCAAAACTCAGACTGGGTGTCGTTGCTATCTTTTTCCCTGCTTGGAGACGCTTCCAGGAATTCACTTCACCAATAGCCCCTTCTGCAGCATTTCTTCTCCGCCTGGCGTCTCTGTCGAGCTCCTTGCAGGTTCATTCATTCCTGCTGGTATTCATTTGCCTCCCCTTGGTCGTCGTCCCTCCGCTCACAGAGCCTCTGTCTCTTCCATTGTTTCGCCTTGCTCGCGCCACCTTCGCCCTGTTCTCCTCTCCATGCCTCGTCTCCGACAGCGGATGCGCTGTCGGCGCGGAATCAGCTGGGGTCAGGCCTCCGTTATTCCTCCCTCGCCCTCTTTTGATTTGGGTTCTTATTCTGCAGGTGACGAGCCTGATCCTCCTCCCGTTTCGCGCAGAGGCAGGGGCATAGGTCGCAGGCGAGCTCATGATCCCTGTCACGCTGCCCCTTCTGCTCCTTCTACTCATTCCAATCCACCTGGCAGAGTGCATTCGGGGTCCACCATAAGGCAAACTTCCCAGCACGCTGAGCTTCGCTTTCACTGTACCTCTGTCAACTCCATTGTAAATTCCTTCATTATTGTCTCCCTCCGTGAAGAAATCCCTCATCCAGTCCCTGACCGCCCTGCTTCTCCCTCACCTCCGCGCGCCCCCTACTCCACTGGCAGAGCGAGTCTCCCAGATTCTTCCACTCTCCCACTTCAAGCTGGGCTGAATTATGACACTGAGGACCAGGACCTGAAGGATGGTAGTCAAGCTGGCATGGAGGACAACAGTAATGACGACGAATATGGTTGCAGGATTGTTGAGGAGCCGATGTCTCCAGAGCATGACGGGTGAGCTGAGGCGCGCAATCAACATTTTCTCTAGGTTTTCTTACTCAATTACTGTTGGGGATTTTGTGTTTTTCAGTTTTACAGCTCAGCCGGAATGGTTGATAGATGTTTTCAGTTTATTTTTTTCTGTCTCTATGGTTTGTATAAACTTAAGGCCCGTTTCCCTATCATGGGTGGCCCAGACTATGATGTTTACAAGATCGGTTTCCCACTATGGGCGATCCAGATTTTTTAAGAACATCATGCTTATCAACCCCAGCTGTCTGGCTTTCATAGTAGAAGCTGCATCAATTTTGTACTAGTACTTTTATACTTAATAGAATTAGTCTCACTTAGAAAAAAAAAAGAAAAAAAATTTACAAATATTGTACATAAAATTAGAATTAGAATTAGAATTAGAATTACAATTACAATTACAATTAAAATTACAATTTTACAATTTCACATACAATTACGATTAGAAATAGAATTACAATTTTAATTTTACTTACAATTACATTTACAATTTAAATTTTACAATTACAATCATTTCACAGTAACACAATTAAAAATTTTCAAATAGAATTACATTTACAATTACAATTACAATTTTACAAATATTTTACATACAATTACAATTAGAATTATAATTACAATTTTAGAATTTTACATACAAATAGAATTACAATAACAATTTTACAATTTGTCATATATACAATTACAATTAAAATTATAATTACAATCATTTCACAATAAATTAAATATTACAATTGCAATTAAAATTTTACACTAAATATTTTACGTACAATTACAGTTAAAATTACAATTACAAATACAAATACAATTTTACAATTTAACATAAAATTAACATTATATATTAACATCATCACAACACAAACATCAAATATACATCTCATGTCCAATAACTCATGCTATCAGATACACAGATATCTGCAAGCTAAAAATTAAATGAACATATCTAACATGACCTAACAATATACACATCATGATGATCACCAACATGTAAATTAAGTACAACTGCAACATGAACATAAAATACATGGACTATATATATATATATATATATATATAACCGAATAATGTTATAAATATAAAACTTTAATATAAATGTCATAAAATGTACCGGTAGTACAACATCAATACCAAGATTATGGGATATTCGCCTGGGCCAATGGTGCAGCCACCTGCCGATAACAGCCCGCTTCTCATGATCATGACTAGTACTAATGGATGGCTCACCTAGTGGTAGTACAACATAAATATAAGCAATACTAGTGGAGGCCTACTCAGTCAATGGTGCAGCCTTGGCACTTGATGGTCCAACCTGCTCATGATCATTACTAGTATTGATGGATGCTGTAGGCTACTGATTGGATGTAGCTGATGGTCTAGCCTCATCTCCTTGATGACTGTTAAATGCTAGTGGAGCCTCATGCTCATCAAGCATGGTGCGAGGTGAGCGATCATGAGATGAGTCGCTGCTCACGGACTGTCCATAATGTATTGTGGCTCGATCATCCCTATAACGTGCAACAGTCCTCCTTATTCACGTAACAGCTGTCATATCTCATACAACATGTTGCATCAGGTTGTACATGTCACGCAACATGCCACTCCACATCCGTAATAGCCTATCATCGGCCTGTATGTCTTTGTAATGAGCGGGCCTAATGCCCACCTCAATAATCAATGCACTGAGTTGGTCGCCCAACACCATCCTATATGTAGTATCGGGATGATCGCGCCTAGAAAAAGGTTGTACCAGCACACTAACAGGAGCATGTCTCTCTGTACCATCCTCCTGATCATGATCCTCGTCATTTGCCATGTCCTGATCATCATTAGGACCCACACCTGGATCATGTGTTGGTTCCATCATCTCCTCACCATCAAAAGAGTAAATTTCTGCAAAATATATACAAGTACACAACAATAATTAGATAATTTCATTACACAATTTAAGAAAAGCAAGTTAAAGAACATGTTACAATAAATATAAATAGAATAGTAATATTACCTCTATCATATAGCGGCTCATCATCTGTGAAGAGGATGTTGGGACACCCTCGCCAATCCAATCCAGCATAAGGATAGGGGACCATAATGAAGGGATGCATCTCATCAACACTGGCTAGTATATCCAGTCCATCATGTTATATCATGGCTAGAAACATAATCTCTCCCCACTTGGGCATCATCTACCCCCACATTTGCATCCAGGTCTCCAACATTAGCCTACGAGGTTTCCGAACAAAAGCAGGACTCATCTCTAGAAACCTCTCAAAAAATAAAAAATAAAGCTGTGAAGAAAAAGGGAAGTTGACCCTCCCTTGTCCATGAGCATGACATCTATCTACGGCCATACAAAATTTTCGCAAAAATATGATAAACCACCTGACAAGTTGTGTCTCCTGTACTAAAGAATGAACATAATATAGAAGCGAGCAACTAATGTGTTTCCTGTCATTAGTGTTGTGTGAAATGGTCGAAATGAAAAGTGAGAAGAACTACACATCCTGTCTACCAAATCCACCAATACGTAGTTGACCTCTAGGGACCTGAAACTCTGAAGGAGACAATACATCTGCTCCAATGTATCTCTGGAAGTAAACTAACTGACTCGCTACTACACAACTAGTTGGACCCTCTGGGAACAAGGGAAAATCCACCCCACTCATCGATAGCCCTATAATGAAATAATCCTCCTAAGTGGGTGTGTACCACTGGTCAGGACCAACCTGGAAAGCATGTTGGTGGGCATTCCGCCTGTGGATAAAATGTCTCAAAAACACACTATGGGCCTTTATGGAAGTAGCCTCCTTATAGAACATGAGGAAGCCTGACTGCCTTAGCAGCCCCTGGGTATCTACTGTAATAGGGTGAGGGTACACATATCTCTCCCTTTCTCATGCCTCCCACTGGCGAAGCATGACATACTGCTCCACCTATTTTTTATGTTGTTCCTCCTCTTCTCTTTGAATCATTCACATATTAAATAAAGTTTTTTTTTTTTAAATTAGACATGTATTTAGGAATATACATATATATTTTTTTTCGAAAAAAAAAAACAGAATAGTCGGTGCGCCACAAAAAATATTCATGCACTGGTTCTAGTGTAGCTTTTTTCTGTAGAGCACCGGAGGTGGTGCCCTAGATGACATAAAACGCACCGCATGCGGTTCATCTAAAATTGTTTCAAGCACCGTTGACTATATATAGTGTTAGAAGAGCGGTGCATTGACTAAAATATATGTTTCTGTGCATATAGTCGTGTTACCGCACCAACTTCCTAACAAATTACATATTCAACGGTGCAATATTTTACCTGGACGCAGTGTTGACCCTGTCAAAATGACGAATGCGGTGCACTGATAGAACGCACCATGTTACTATTCCCATGGTCAACGGTGCGCCCGGTTACATGACCGCACTGCAACTTTTTTTAAATATTAAAATAATGTGGGGCACCTTTTGGTGCTGGCCTAGACACAGTGCAGATACCATTAGCACCTATTGCGGTGCGACCTGTAAACTTTACAGGTAGCACTACTTATCGGTGCAAGCCGAATGGTTCGTGCACACCGCACGATAATTTTTTTTCTTTTCCTTTTTAATGGTCAATCTTAAGGTTATTTCAAATTCTAGTCTGCTAGAAAGATTAATTATGGAAAAAATAGAAAAATACATGTACATTTTGTCGTCGAGGAGGCATATTGGCTATAGAATTTGCAAAATAAAATTTTCCCACCGTTTTGAAAAACGAAAGCTAGAGATTGGTGGCCAATGCACAACAGAATTGCATGTAATGGGTGCAATGGGAGCACCGATGTTAGGGAGGCTCAGAGAAGGAGAAATCTCACTGGTGCATGAGAGCTCTCGAGTACTGAGAAAAGTGAAAAATGTAGTTTTTTGGCCGTAATTTTTTTTATTTAACCCTATTCCAGTGCATAGGGTTTTATAGGTGCAGTGATGTAGTTTCTTAAGACCACACCAGGTGGTTTCATATTTGGCACATTGTTTTATGATGCACCGGGGTGGTTCCTTAACACCACACCAGGCTGTTTTAGTTTTCACGCGGTGTTTTATGATGCAACGGGGCGGAATAGTCATGAATATTTGGTGCTTTATAGTATTAGGACGCACTAGGCATGTGTGTACGAAGCACATGGTGTCCGATGTAATAATGTTTTGTGCGACCGGTGCTTTCCCTTATAGAGCACACCGGTGATTGACATCATAAAAGTGAGAAATGTGGTTTTTTGGCTGTAATTTTTTTTATTTAGCCCTATTCTGATGCAAATTTTTTATAGGTGCACCGGTGTTGTTTCATATGAACAAACCGATCTGTTTCTGTTTTGGCACAGTGTTTTATGATGCACCGGTGCAGTTTCTTAACACCGCACTAGGTGGCTTCTGTTTTGGTGCGGTGTTTTATGATGCATCGACACAGAAGAGATGTGAATCACTTGTGCGTTACAAGAATAAGATGCACCGGGTGGGTGTGGATGGTGTGCATAGTGTCTGGTGTGCCAATTTTTTGTGTGCACCGGTGCTTTCTCTTGTAGAGCACACTACTAATTGAGAGCTATAGGGTACTGAAAAAAGGGAAAAATCTGATTTTTTTTCCGTAGATTTTTTTTGTTTAACCCTTTTCTAGTGTGCGTGATATATAGGTGCACTGATGCTATTTTTTACGAACGCACCGGTTGGTTTCGGTTTTGGCACACTGTTTTATGATGCATCGGTGCAGTTTCTTAATACCGCACTAGGCGGTTTCGGTTTTGGCATGGTGTTTTATGATGCACTGACATGGAAGAGTTGTGAAGCACGGGTGCTCTACAGTAATACGATGCACTGAGCGGGTGTGTATGGAGCGCACGGGGTCTAGTGTGCCAATGTTTTGTGTGCACCGGTGTGATGTTGAATGATAAGTGGACCGAGCAGAAAACATCCGCAAAATCCTCCCCCGGGCAACCTCCTCTAGTAACCTCTGCTAGAAATGGATATATGGGGTATTTTTATAAGGGGTTCTTCAAAAAAATTCGCTAGAGGGTCTTTTCTTTGTAGTGTAAGTGAAAATAACAGTAATTCAAGAATTTGTTGGCGGGGGGAGAAAGCTGCATTGTAGTTGAAAGTGATAGATTTAAGGAGGAGGAAGTTACATTATTGTTGAAAGTAATATATCTGCCATTTATCATATGAAAATGATCCACATGTTTTGAAGTTTAATAATTTTATACTTACATAGTAAAGATATTTTTCGTTTTTTCATAACTCTTCTATTGTACCATCCCATTAGTCGTTTAGATATTTTTTATTTTATTCTAAGAAAAAATCATATTAATATTAACTAAATTAAATAAATAAAAAATTATTCAAGGATATGTTTTATTACTGATAAGATTTAGTCATTTATCTATTGTAGTTTTGTTTATGAGTTTTTTTTTAAATAAATAATATAATTATAGATGAAGTTGTGATATTGGGTGATTTTCTTTACAAATAGATTTATTATTCAGACAAATATCCAAATACTTCAATTGTCCAAATTACATATTCCACTACTCAAAGAATAAAAGAGAAAAAAATAGAATTATTAGATTATGGCATACATTTGTGTGTGTGTTTCTACAACTTGTCATCATTGTCGATGCAGATTTTTGGAATTTTTGTTTTGTGGAGATATATATAGATTTCCAATGTTTTGAGTGGACTCACCAACCATAGAAAAATACTGAATAATCACAAAAGAGTGTCATATCATTTATATGTGGCTATAAAGCCACATATAGGTGTTGTTAAGTACAATATATGTGGCTATAAAATAATGATGATAACATTCAAAAATAAAAATCAAATAAAAAATAAAATATATTAAAAAATAATAAACATATCCAAAATTAACTAAACTCTATAACATAATACCAATGATAATCAAAATTATGTCATAATTAAATAACTAAACCCTTGACTGAAGCACAATGATAATGGTAAGAAAATTGTTGAAAAAACTATAGTCATAATTATAATAAGTCATAATTTGAGTATGAAAATAAGTAATTGAATAGTTAGTCACCATATTTCTAATCTATGGAACTTTAATTCTAAACGTTGCTTTTCCAAAAACATTATATACTAATCTCAACGGGAACTGTAAGGGACACAAAGAGACTTTGAGTTTTGAATTAATGTATAACTTATTATCTTTAATATAATCTCAGACTATTAACCGTTTTCCTCTAGGTTCATGTGATAACATGGAAGACCCCATCGTGGAAGCATGATCTTGTTTTGTAGTATACGTTTTGATGCCCTATGCTTATAGCAAGCACTATTTTTTTTTTCCAACTGAATATTATGAGTTTCATTTTCTAATTAATTTATCTCTTTATTTAGAGGTCATAAACAAGTGCTTGAAAAAATTTAATCATTTTCTAATTAATTTATCTCTTTATTTACAGGTCATAAACAAGTGCTTGAAAAAATTTAAATAAATTACATTTATTTTGATTCTATTCCTTCATTAGATAATTTGGATTTGTTAAATCATTATTTAAAATAATATTTCATTCCATGCTCATTTACATTCTTTTCTAGATCATGATTTACAAGATCTTATAGATTAAGTTTGCATGCTTTCATAAAGATAAATTCTCATGTTTTCATAGACTAAATTTATATCCTTTCATAGATTAAATTTCCAAGATATATTAGAATAGACTCATATACTTTCGTAGATTAAATTTCCATGTTTTCTTAAAACATATTATGTTTTCATAGATTAAACTTATATATTTTCATAGATAAAAATTTATATGTTTCCTTAGATTAATATTTCCATTGCATTCATAGAGTAATACTTTCTTTCATGTCAACTTATTTCCAATATAATTAGAGGATAAAATCCTAGCATATACTTTTTTGTATACTTCATAAGTTTACAAACTCAGATTCACAATTTAATGTAACATAATTTAAATCTTAATTAAATTGAACAACATCCTTTATTAGTTTCCTAGCCTAAAATTTCTTATGATTAAACTAATAGATAGAAAATAAGCTAATATGGACCAAATTTTTTTCCTAAGAATGTGGATTTTACTAAAAAAAATAGGTCATGTTTCATTTATTGAGGCTATGTTCATACGAAAATTATTGTGCTAGAGTGTAATCTAGAAATTTATAAATGAAAAAACACCCTTTGGATTTTTTGAAATAATAAGTTTATTACATTCCACTCACATTGGTTTAAAGAGGGTCTAGCTGGGTGTAAGTAGAGATGGAAAAATAATGTATTTTCATTCGCTAATAGGACATTCATATACATATAATTACTCGCCTTATATCAAATCTATATTTGGACTATATGATAACTCCAAAATTCAAAACAAATAGAGTTTAGATTCAACCTCAAAATGATATGGGGATTCTATGGAGATATTTTGATGATGTTTTTCAAGGTCATCCTCATAGATTCAAATTTAGTACATTGTTAGTTTTTTCTACTTGGAAATATTTGAAGAAAACACAAGTTATAGGAGATTCACAATTAGTTATTGATTACGATAACAACATGGTGTATTTTGAGAATGTTTTTCTTCATCCCTTACTTTAGGACATGAAAGAAGCTCTACAATCCTTTAAAATAGCTTATTTCAATCATGAAAATTCCCATGTCTTGTAAGACTATACATCTTTTATGGCATTATTAGATATGATAAATATTTGAAATGAATGAATACCAATGTGTATAATTAATTTTCATTATATAATTCACCCATCATATTGATATTTTTGAAATTAAAAAATGCCAATTCTACATTTAAAAATAAGAAGTGTTTAAAGGTTACATAAATAAAATATGGGTAAATAACAAATTGAAAATACAATGAGGAATTGATGAAGTTGCATGTTGAGGATAAATATCAATTAGAATGGGTTAGATTTATAATCAATCAGTTTTATCTTTCTCATAAATTAAATAGTTGAAATGGTTCAATATCAATTAGAATGGGTTAAATTTGTAATCAACGAATTTTATCTCTTTTATAAATGAAATAGTTGATGAATTTTATATTTTTATAAATGAAATAGTTGAAATAGCTCAAAGTTTTAGTATTCTAAATCACTCACTCTCTAAATTTTATGCATAATATTCAATATTAAGCATTTTATTTTGGAGTTGTATAATTCTTTGATGATTTAACCATTTTTTTATTAATATGTATTTTTTAATAAATAAATAGATTCAACAACCTCAAATACAAACTTATTATTCAAATAAATTTTTATAAAATTTTAAACAAAATACACAAAAATTAACTAATTCTCTAAAATTAATTTATCAAAATTAACTTAAATACACAAAAATTATATTAAAATATTAAATTTATCAAAATATAGATAATATTTCCCTATTGAAAACATTTAGATTTATAAAATCATTTATATAAATATACATAAAATATATCAACCTTTAAAAATGACTAACTTTTTTTTATCGTATCCGATGCCACAAAAAAATAATAAAAATTTGAGATCCAATAATGGATACATTGGCACTTGAAGTTCTATGAATATACTTCGATATAGGAAATCTCTCTAAAACTGTTGATGACCTAGTATGTTAAATATCGAATTCCCAAAAATCATAATTTTTTTTTTTAACAAACTGGTTTACCAGCCCACAGTGCACCTCTGTTAATTCACCTCATTATTAAATATAGTATATATTTTAGAACGTAGCCACGTAATAATTTTTTTTAACAAACTCTTCACCCATTGGTTTACCAGCAGACACTCAGGCACGTCTGTTAATTCACTTCATTATTGAATATAGTATATATTTTAAAAACGTAGCCAATTATGTTAAAGGTAAGAAACGTTATAAGCGTGATTGGCAAAGCCAATGCCAACCTGCATGGAGGAATGCACAGGTGGGTGCTACCTTTATTTATGTAGTTTTGAAGCTTTTCTTTTTCTACCGGCAAGAGAGGCAGAAAACGTTTCGCTGACTATGAAGCCATAGAGTATCCATCTATTTGTTATTTTTCACTCACTATGAAGTCATAGATTATCTAACTGTTATTCATTTTTTAGTAAAGAATTCTCTTTTTCCTTTTGATATTTTGAAACAACTGAAGTTGTGTATATGATTTAGTTTTTCTAATATCAAGTTAACACAAATTTTTTAAGTTTGAATTGTAAATTTTTGTTAACCAACTATACAAATTTTTATTTCAAAAAAATAAATAATTAATTAAATTATGAATATGCTGTCGTTCTGTTTCTCGTAATCATGTAAGCACATTTTAAAATTTTACAAAAAAATTTTATTTCATTACAACTGAATAAACCTCAAGAATAATTATGACATTTACATTTACTAATGGTTACCAAATGGCTCCTTATAATGTGCCTCTTATCTTGTGCCACCCTGGACTGATGTCTCCCTTCATGTTGGTTTCTTGATAACAAACATTATATGAGTTTGTTTTTTATATTTGTGCTTTGCCATATTTCCATTCCATCCTTCCAAGTCTCCAAAAAGAGCCTCTTCACAACACTCTTGAGTAGAATCCATTGCACAGGTTGCGGAATTGGATCCTTATTTTCTTTAACTTTTTTAAGTTTCACATGCCTTGCTATGCTACCTTTTTTCTAATTACTTTATCTCTACTTTCTGAAGTGCCTACACTACAATTAATTGAAGAGTTTACTCCTTCAACGGTCACTCTCCAAACAAAGAAGAAAACAGAATTTACATCTTCTATTTGATTGCCCAATGCCACGTTGATTCTTTTAATAGTATTTTCTCTTATTAGGATTCTGATGGGCCTAGAAAGGGTACAAAATATAAAATTCCATATCGCATGTGACATTTTAGAAAAATATAAAATTCCATATCCCGTGTGACATTTTAGCAAAATGCAGCATATATTTATTTAGCAAACTAAAACGATCCAACCTGATGTCAAATATGATGAAAGGTATAAGGTTTTCATTAAAAGACCAATAAAGGTATGATTTACATAGAAATTTGTGAAAGATATGTTTTATAATGAGTGTTCCATGATAATCAAAAGACAGGAAAAATTAGAGAGTGGATTATTTTTCCATCATGTCATGTGGGGCAGCAAAAAGTAACACAACCATAAACAGAAGAAAAAGGGAATAGGAAACCTACCTTTTACGAACAACATCATAGAAGTTTTGTCAAACATTTCCCAGAACTCTTCCTCACTCTATTCTACAACAACATAGAGACACTGGTGAGATCCATTGTCCCACAACCATTTCTCCATGCTTTTCGTGGCTTCAACCCCATCCCAAAGCACCAGAAGCGGCATTTTCGATATTCCAACATAGATCCACATATGAGCTTCTTCTATGTCTCTCGCCTCAATGTCTTTCTCATACTCTGGCTCCAAGTTCAGCATGGTACCCATCCTCTTCTTGGGAATCCGATGAGTGCAGAGCCACAGAGGATATGTTTGCTTGCACGAAAACAACAAGTATGAATAGGGTAATAATATTGTTTCTAATATATATCTCCGAAACCCAAATGAACTCAGGTGAGCTATTTATGGGGATCAATAAAAGTAAGAAGCAAATTACAGTGTAAATCGTGCTGCAAATCAATCATACATACCTGATAGTGTGATTCCAGCGACAAATCAATCATACCTACCTCAAATTTGTTGTGGAAAAAAATTGAACTATCAATAAACTTCTGAGAGGGTATCAGCATCTCCTGGAATGCATGCCGTTGCTCGTAATAGTTTCTCAGGGATCTCTTCATTGTTAATTTCAAAAGAAAACCCTGCTAGAAGACCGAAGGATTTCCTGCCATCCTTGGTGATGCAGAGTTTATTTAACTGAACTTGGTTTAGATAAAGAATTTATTTAACCGTGTAATTGTTCCTGCTAATGGCCTGCACCCAGATGGCAGTCTGAAACCAATTCCCGTGTCGGTGGAGGAGAATGTGCCAGATATTGGAAAGCCTCAAAGACCGTTGTGGGTTTTTGCAAAAGCGAGGATGACGTGCGTTCAACCGTAGACACGAACTTTGTGGATTTAGTACAACAACACGGTATTTTGGTGACCAAGTATGAGACATAAATAAATGTGGCCTTATCGTTATGATGCACAAATGTCACTTGTAGAAGAAAAAGTACACAAATTTTTTAGATGAATTGATTCAAAAGAAAGGCTAAACTGCCTAAATATAATTATTTATTAATTATTTTTTTTAGATTATTTAAAATTTTTATTCTAGTAAAATTAATCGCTATTTAGAAGGCTTAGTTAGGGTTTTCTTCATTTATTTAAACTGGTTCTTAGATCAGATTTATCATATTGTCCTGATGATGAACCACACTTAAACAACACAAATCAATATTTAACCACATATTTTTTCAGTGATTATAGCAATAAATCTATTAGAAACTCCAAAAAACACTCACTTACAAACAACTCATTACACATCTCCCCTTTACTGGGTAGTACAACACCTCTTCACCTTCACTGGGTTGTACAACACCTCTTCACACATAAATATTAATTATTTGAGATTCACGAATTTGTTAAAAGCAAAAATTACATCCAAAACTATCTCTTATTTTCATTGATTTCATTAAAATGTTGTTTCCACTTAAATTAGTAGACTATTGATTCTTTTGGATAAACATTCTATATAGCATTTTATGTATTCCATTAGCAAAGTTAATTAGTTTTAAAGATTCTGAACAACGGGAGAAAATTAATAGTTGAATAACCATAGGAGAAGTTTGATATTTGTGATTTCAGTTTGGTAAACAACATTATCAGAGTTGCAGTTAAAAAAAAAAAAAAAAAAAACTTGTAGAAACAGTCTAGGACAACCTAAAGGAGCATTTTTTATAGTTTAAAATTGTGAGGTTTGGTCAACCAAGTTAATTTTTTTTTTAATTTGAGGATTGTAGAGATGTATTTGTAAATGGTTTCACATAACCAAATGAACTGATCAAGTATCCATAAAGGCTATGGAAAATGCTTCAAAAATAGAAAGAATCATTCAAAGGCACTATGGATTATTCAACAACAGTTAGAGAGACAATTTTTTCAAAAGTTTTCATAGAAAAGCATACCAAGTGAACATGGGATACCTTGGGTATACCAAGGCATAGATCAAGTAAAAATATATTAGTTTCAAATTCTTAGTAGGAGTATTGAGAATTGGAAGACTGAATAATTTTGAGTATATTAACTAGTTTATGACTAAGATGATGAATGTAGTAAGTCATTAAGAAAACATGGAGAAGTTAAAATAGATAAAAGGTTGTTCATAAGGTTTACAGGATTCTTCCAATAAAATTTGTGGTCTATTTTTTTCCATTGAGAGAGAAAATAGTATGGCACAACATTCCATAAATGAATTAATGGGGTCCTTACTTTCTTCAAAACACATATGCGTGCCAATAGAGGAAGATGAAGGAACTATAAAGGTAGAGATATATATCCAACTCACAAAGAGAAAGAATCCATGTTTAGATTAAGGAGATACACTGTAACAAAGGGAAATTTCATGGTAATGGTGGATTGCACACCCATAAAAACTATAATAATGTATATGCATCAAACTTACCAATCGTGCTATCATGCTAACATTGGTACCAGCTCCAAGGGCTTCCATAAAATCTTTGTTGCCATATCTTTGAATGGCTCCCAAGTTGTTTATGAGATCAAAATTTCTCATGTGAATACCACTTTCAATAATACTCTAAAAACTAAAGATTCCTATTGAATTCTTGGCACACTAAAAAGTTTTTCTAATTTGGTTTTGAAGATGCTTCCATGATCAACCGTTTCCTTAATACTTCAAAATTATGGAATTGAATACAAAACCCTTTTTTCTCTCTACATTTTATCAGTAAAATCACTGTCAACACTTTAAAATTATTTTTCCTTTATCGAGGACATGTTAATTTTATTAAGATCTAGGCTTCCACAAATAACTTCATTGCGTATTCAAGACTTCAATTTGCATGGTGGACTTAGACTATTTATTTAACCATTTCCAGCTTCAATACTTAGACAAAAATAATAAAATATGAAACTCAGAAAAATCTATTGTCATAGTATTCAAGGAACATTATTTGTGTTCAGTTCCCCTTAAGGCGTGTCACTCTTCATGGTTGATACTCTTATATAAACACGAACTGGTTTATTATTTACTCATGGGTGCATTCATTTCCTTCAGAAGTTCCCCTAAGCTCATGATCACATCATTTTTTCATAGAAGTCACATGTTGTTTTTTCTTATTTTTCACATGGTGGGCTTCCTTCCAATTTATGCATCTCCTTCTACTTTCTTGTATAATTTGTTTTTATTTTTCTCCTGCATTTTTATGGTTTTCTTCAAATAATTGGCCAACATGCTAATAATATTTTCAGATATATAATAAATTGGATCAATTAATATAACATATTATTTCTTCTCATGTTGTTATCCTCCAATGACGTTGTGTTCGATGCATTCATACTTCTCTTTCAATAGGGTTTGCAATCAATTGTGTTATGACCAAAATTATTACATGAATACTACTAGCCATAAAAGGAATTTTTGTACCTTGTTGTAACTCCTAGAGGAAACCCCTAGGTTGAAAATAGGTGAGTGCTTAGGAAATCCATATATATTTTTTAAAATATTGGTATCCTCAACTCAAAATTAAAATGTGATTTATAAATTTTGGTCGATATATTTTCTCACAGAAGAACCACTAGAGGTAAGATGAGCTATTTAATGGGAAAATTAACGAAAAAATTAAATTTCCTTACATATGTGTGATTACAACCTTTAAAATTGGTGTTTTTGTATATAGAGAAGAGAATTAAGGAATTCGAGATTTAAGGAAAGGGGCTAAACAAAATCTTGTGCATCAGATCTTCAATATAAAAAATGAAATGAAAGGAAGATGATATGTAGAAAATGTGGAGCCCTTCATTAAGGTTTCCTAGATAAACGTGCTAGGTATCTCAGCTATTAGCACAACATTGATAAATCTGTTAATGAAAGAAACCAATAGCTTCGTTACAAAAGTCTCAAAAGAAGAATTACACAAATACAAATATTTCGAAAAGAAAGGACACATATTTTAAGCATCAGATACTTGAGATCATTTGCAACTTATTCACTAACTTCACATAATGGTTTCAACACATTACAAAGCAATATTAGCTAGATCTTGTCTTTGAAGGAGAAAATTGAAAACTCTTATGAGCTATCATATATCCTTTTTAAAGAAAAGAAACAATTTCAAGAACATTTACAAAACACATTTCAAAAGATACAATTGAGGGTTTAGGAAGTTGTCCTGCTATCCATTTTTTCTAGTCTTTAAAAAAATGACTATATGGCCGGAGTATTGGATCTGTGCAGAAGGGATGGCAGATGCGTAGAATAGTGCGACGCACACAAGGTAGCTACAGGAGGAGGTTGTCTGGGTGGTCGAGGTGCCAAAATCTAGTCGTTGGAACAGTAAATCTGGAAATGACAATTTTATTACCGTTTAATGGAGCTTCTAGGTTGCATATAATGAAGATATTTTGCCAAATTTGTAATTGTTTTATCATTTATGGAGACATGTTAATGCACAAGGGATTTTTGAGGATGTGCCATAACTATAACTATGACCTATGGGTTTTCAATAGTTCCCTTTAATTTCGGTGTGAAGTCTATGCCTTGAGCTCTCTGATTTCTCAACCATCTCCAATACCTATGTCTGGTTTGGATCGGGTATTTGAGGAGTACTTGTGTCTTAGGGGTCTTGTTTATGTTATCCTGCTAAGCAAGAAATCTACGCAACTAGAAGAGGATCCTACTGCGCCAGTGGATCCCGTTGCATCAGTCACTGAGATGTGTGCGCTCACACCTACAAACACTAAGAAGTGTTAGACACCTGGCACTCATAAATATCCTAGTGAAAAGACTCCCTTTGAATATCATAGTAGAGGAGGAAGATGTGTTCAAAGTGGCCCCATACTCATGGTTTCTGACCTATGTTGCACCACCCAAGGCTTCTCTCAAGGTCCCAAAGGATTTGGTCAAAGTGCAGTCAAGAATTAAAATGCCCTTAATTCCTTGATGTCCCTATTGAAGGTGATATGTTAGCCAAAGTGCCACAACTCCAAAAATAAGATTGATACATTGTAGATTTTGATTAGTTTTCTCAGCTTGTGCTTCAGTGCTATTTGGATCACGTGCCCTCTGAGTGGGGCATTTTGCACCTAGAGCCATAACGATGGGTACTCGGCCTACACATGGCATAACTTCTGAAGTTTTTGTAGGTCCTGAATTTCGAACACAACCAAATAAATGATACCTGTGAGTGCAAAATTCCCATGTTCATGCATGATTAACCACTCTAGTTGGGCGTTCGCATACCCATTGATGTTGCATTGATCCATTGGATCATCAACCTACTTGATCAAAGTGCATATCCCATGGCTGATTTTAGAGAAAAGGGACAAGAAAATAAGGTGGTAGACAAAATCAAAGCAAAGTACCAAGCGTCGCACAATAGCCAAGGATTCGAAGCAAGTGAAATCAATGATATGGCCATTCAATTTGGCATGCTCATCTTGGCCTGCAAGATGATGCCGAAATGTATACCTAAGGAGGTTCTTGTGCAAGTCATTGCACTTGCAGGAGAATGCGAGAAAGGTGTAATCTATAATTGGTCTCATTATTATGCAAAGAGTTCTTGTAAAATGTGCACGAAGCACAAGAGGAGGGAAAGCACTTCTATTATGCTTGGATACTGCTGTTGATATCCCTAATTCTATAAAACAATTGAAATTTATTGGATCTTATAGTCGTTCGAGGATTGGAAAGGACTCAAGAATCCCGTATCCTACTTATTATTCACATATTCTGAAGTAATTTTCAGATAATGTGTAAAGAATTTTTTGTGTTAATTTTTCAATTACTCTAATTTTTAAATGATATGAAATTGGAATGCCAACAAAATTATTATTCTTTAGAGGGACTATTTCAGGTCCTTTGAAATCAGAAAAACATAGCCAAGGAGGAAAACAAAAGTATATGTCATGATCATATTAATGTATTTATAGTAATACACTATTAAAAATTCAATATAATTTATCGCTTTTATGAAATAGATATCCATTTTAATTTGGCCTAGTTTATTAAGGCATGAAATTTTCCTGGATGGTGAAAATTAGTTGGAATCTTGCAATTTGTTTCCTAAATTTTTTATAGTAGGATGGTTTGAATCATATTTTTTTATGGTTAAAATGGATTTAGCACCATCAAAAACCCTTGATACACAAAAATCTTGAGGCTTAATAGTCATAACAGGATTAAAACAAAATCCACTATATTTTAGCAAAGTATTTCCAGAATTTCCATTTTTTTGACCAATTTGAAGCCTTATTAGACTACGTGTTTTAATTTATTTTGAGGTTCAAATTTAATCATACACTCTTATTCTTAATAATAATAACAATAATATAATAGTAATAATTTTACTTGAAAACCCTATCATAAGTCATATTACTAATTCTTATGAGCGCCACAAAAGAGCCTTAAAAGTTATAATTGCAGGTATAGAAGAAAAAAAAATGAAGACACATTAGAAATAGTTAAATAAAAAATAACAACAAAATATAAAATTCAAACAAATTATCTCGCAGAGGAAATAAGGATAGTAAAGATACTTGAGCATAAACACAGACTAATCCACGTCAATGTTAGTTGTAATGAATTTCAATTGGATAGACTCGGGAAATCCCCATGCCTAAAAGGAACAATAATATTTATAAATGAAGATCTCATTCGAGAAGATAAAGTTGAACTTAGGAATGAAGTTCGAAAGGTCAAGGAGTAAAGGAAGGCAGGGAAATGGGAAATCATTAAGAATAGGAAATTTATTTTCATAGATAAAGTCTCAAGCATGAATGACAAATAAAGACTTGCATCACTTTGGTTCTCTTTTGGAACTGTCATAGTTTTCCATGGTATAAAGGTCCTATTTTAAGTTGGATCCCATGTGACATTGACCTTATTATTTTAGTTTAAACTCGGGAGCACAATGAATCTAGGGTCCCTCACCTTCGCGGTTTCAGTATTTCATTACATTGGAATATGAAATCCTCTCGTTGGGGTTTTTGTGGTATAGTCTTCTATATAAGGAAAATTGTTTCCCCTTACATTCGACTTCATAAAATATACCCCTTCAGTAAATACATCTACATCAAAATCTCTGACTCTACAACCAATAGCATTTTACATGCAATCTACTATTTCACTCTTATAAACTCTACATCCTATAAGAAAAATAACTTGGATAAGAATTTTCCTTTCACTACCTTATAAAAAGACATCTTTAACCTAAGGAATGAAGGTAATATCCTTTTCCTTGCAAAATTTAGTGCTATAACTGCTACTAACTATTCTGTTACATTAAGTAACAACTCTAACCCTAACCCCTTGTGCCTTGAGGAACATAGTATCTTAGCTAATAACTTTAAGAGAAAATATGAAGACGTAATCAAGAAAATATTCAGAACCGAGCTGCTAAATATTTGTAGTTCTGAGAACCTAATCATCTATAATGGTATTAACAAGTTGCCCCTCTCTGATCAGATGACCTATTTCCATGGGCAGTGTAGCAGTGTCATGGATTATTTCATTTCTGACACCCTCGTCCTCGACCATATTAGAAGCCTTGAGATACTTAATAGATTCAAGCCTGACTATGACCACATAACTCTATCTTTATCCCCCAATATGGTTATGCATACCACCCACATGCAGGAGACTCATGAAATAAAAATCACATTTTCTTCGATAGAAGTAAATCACATTTAGAAATTTATTTATGCACCATGAATTATAGTAGCAACAATGATCAAATTTATTACCATTTCACTACTACCCTTTGCAATACCATTAGCAAGTTCTCTAATGAACTTCTCAACATGTATTTTCTATGATGCCCTTTTCCCACTAGGCTCACGGTCAAAGTTATCATTGACGATGAAGGAGTAAATTTAATGTTAGACAATATTGTCAGGTTTCATGGTTACCTAATTTAGAGCTTACAAAAAAAAACTCTATGTTCGATTTATCATGTTATATATACATGAAGAATTTTTTATGCTTATCTTGTTATTATTGTCATTGGATCATTGTGCATATTTGGTTACATGATTTTGTTGTTATTGTCATTGGAACATTATGCATATTTGGTTACTTGATTTAGAGTGTACAGAAAAAAACTTTATGTAGGATTTATCATGTTATAAATATGTGAAGCATTTTTCATGCTTATTTTATTATTGTCATTTGAAAATTATTCATATGCAATGTAAATATTTACGTCACTAGTTATTTAATAGCTTTGTTTTATACTGAATTAACTACCTATGTTTCATTTATGACATGGTCACTTAGTACATGTTTTCTTATTCTTCTTGTTATTTTGATAAATATTCATTTCTTGTTATCTTAATCAATAGTCATTTGGATTGTAGTGTTCTTGTTGCTGTGCGGGTTTGTATTTACTAAATTTTTTATGAACTTATTAAAAATTAACGGTTTAGACTTTTAGATTATGACAAAACATCCCATCAGATGACTCAAAATTTTGGGGGGAATTTTAATACAAGTTTTGGTTGTTGACAAGATTAAGAACCTCACTTTGACCTCATTTATTCCCAAAACTAGTGATAAAATGACGAAAGAGATGATATTAGAACTTAAACAAGGATTTATTGATGCCCTCTAAGAGGAATAGCTTGAATGATTCATTTAAGTTGTCATAACACCATGAGGTAACCATTAAGGAGCTAGAGGCCATAATCACTGCAATGGAAATTTCTTTGTAAGATTGTATTTTATTTTTATGTTTGTATTTGATTTATCATTTGTTGTGTGATTTTTTTAAGTGTTGACTTTCAAAAAACACTATTCACATTCATCATCTCAGTAATGTTGAAAACATATTGGTTTTAATGATACAACACAACAGATTAGCTAAAACATAATTTTTATATAAATTTTTCTAATATAAAACTAATATATATAAAATACAATGTAGGAAAGATATAACTTACTCAATACGTTACACTTATCCCACTCGAGATATCAACTAAGTGAAAATAACAGTACGTTAAGAATTTTTTGGTGGGGGGAGAAAGTTGCATTGTAGTAGAAAGTGATAGATTTAAAGAGGACGAAGTTACATTATGGTTGAGAGTGATAGATCTTCCATTTATCATATGAAAATGATCCACAAATTTTGAGGTTTGATAATGTTATACTTACAGAGTAAATATATTTTCATTTTTTCATAGCTCTTCTCTTGTACCATCCCATCACTCGTTTAGATATTTTTTATTTTATTGTAATAAAAAATCCTATTAATATTAAATAAATTAAATAATCAAAAAATTAATCAAGTATATGTTTTATTACTAATAAGATTTAGTCATTTATCTATTGTACTTTTGTTTATGAGTTTTTTTTTTTAATAAATAATATAATTGTAAGTGAAATTGTGATATTGGGTGATTTTATTTACAAATAGAATTAGTATTTATCTATTGTACTTTTGTTTTTGAGGTTTTTTTTTAATAAATAATATAATTGAAGGTGAAATTGTGATATTGGGTTATTTTCTTTACAAATGGATTTATTATTCTGAAAAATATCCAAATACTTGAATTCTGCAAATAACATATTCCACTACTTGTTGAATAAAAGAGAAGAACTTAGAATAACTAGATTATGGCATACATTTGTTTGTGTGTTTCTAAAACTTGTCATCATTGTGAATGCGGATTTTTGGAATTTATGTTTTGTGGAGATTTATAGATGTCTAATTTTTTGAGTGGACTCACCACCCATAGACAAATACTGAATAATCACAAAAGAGTGTCATATCGTTTATATGTATCTCTAAGGCCACATATAGGTGTCACTAAGTATAATATATGTGCTATAAAATAACGATAATAACATTCAACTATAGAAAAACAAATAAACAATAAAATATAATAAAATATAATAAATTTATCCAAAATGAACTAAAGTCTAGAACATAATACGAATGGTAATCAAAATTATGTCATAATTAAATAACTCAAGCCTTGACTGAACCACAGTGATAGATGGTAAGAAAATTGTTGAAAAAACTAAAGTCAAAATTATAATAAGTCATAATTTGAATATGAAAATAAGTAGTATAATAGTTAGTCACCATATTTATAATCTATAAAATTTTAATTCTAAACATTGCTATTCCAAAAACACTATTTACTAATATCAATGGGAACAGTAAGGGAGACATAGATACTTTGAGTTTAGAATTAATGTATGACTTATTATCTTTATTATAATCTTAGATTATTAATCATTTTCCTCCAATAGACATTCATGCCTAATTTGCATCACTTAGAGTAGGTTCATGTGTTTTCCTAAAGTCAGGTTCATGTGATCACATGGAAGACCCCATTGTGGAAGTATGATGTTGTTTTATAGTATAACTTTCTAATCATCTCAAAATTTCTTTATTTCATCTTGTAGTATAGGTTTTGGTGCCCTATGTTTATAGCAAGCACTACGTTTTTTCCAACAAAAATTTATGAGCTGCATTTTCTAATTAATTTATCTCTTTATTTACAGGTTATAAACAAGTTCTTGAAAAACTCTAAATAAATTACATTTAGATCGATTCTATTCCTGTATTGAATAATTTGGATTTGTGAAATAATTATTTAAAATAAGATTTCATTCCATGCTCGTTTACATGCTTTTCTAGATCATGATTTACAAGATTTTATATAATAAGTTTTCATGTTTTCATAAAGATAAATTCCCATGTTTTCATAGACTAAATTTATATCCTTTCATAGATTAAATTTCCAATATTTATTAGAATAGACTCATATAATTAGATTAAATTTCCATGTTTTCTTAAAACATATTATGTTTTCGTATATTAAACTTGTATATTTTCATAGATAACCATTTATATGCTTCCTTAGATTAATATTTCCTAAATTAATATTTCCATTGCATTCATAGAGTAATACTTTCTTTCATGTCAACTTATTTCCAATAGAATTAGAGGATAAAATCCTGGCATATACTTGGTTGTATACTTCATAAATTTACAAACAACGATTCATAATTTAATGTAACATAATTTAAATCTTAATTAAATTGAATGGCATCCTTTATTAGTTTCATTTCCTAAAATTTCTTATGATTAAACTAATATATAGAAACTAAGCTAATATGGTCCAATTTTTTTCCGAAGAATGTGGATTTTACTGAAAAATTGGGTCATGTTTAATTTATTGAGGCCACATTCATACAAAAAATATTATGGTGGAGTGTAATCCAGAAACTTATAAATGAAATATCACCCTTTGGATTGTTTGAAATGATAATTTTATTACATGGGACACACATTGGTTTAAAGAGGGTTTGGGTGGGCCTAAGTAGAGATGTTATTTGTGCATAATTTTAAAAGAAAATATTTATCACTTTTTTGTTACTTTTCCTTATATATTGTAGGTATGAAACAAGGACCTCGCCACCCTAGATAAAAATTGTTGAAAAAACTAAATTCAAAATTATATTAAGTCATAATTTGAATATGAAAATAAGTAGTCAAATAGTTAGTCACCATATTTCTAATCTATAAAATTTTAATTCGAAATATTGCTATTCCAAAAACACTATATACAAATCTGAATGGGATCAGTAAGGGAGACATAGAGGCTTTGAGTTTTGAATTAATGTATGACTTATTATCTTTAATATAATATCAAACTATTAATCCTTTTCGTCCATTACACATTTATGCCTAATTTAAATCACTTAGAGTAGGTTCATGTGTTTTCCTAAAGGCCAGTCATGTGATCACATGGAAGACCCCATTGTTGAAGTACTAGCATAGATCCATCTAAAACATGGCTCTAACATGAGCTAAAAGGGATCAAATTCCTTTTGTTGCAAACTTATTTTAGAATACAAAATTTTTTTATTGTTTAAATTTCACTTTTGATTGTTATAGAGATTACATAACATGTGTATTGAAACATTTTATATTAATTCATATTAAATTATTTTATTCATAACTCACATTGGATATTTGATTCTATCATACATTAAAATATTTTCTTTTAACATTTTTTTCTATATATAGATTTATATAAAGTTGATATCAGTTATTAAAATATTTTTGAAAAACTTAAGGTTTAAACATCTTACTCACATATTTTTTTTACTTCTAATTACTTTACATGATATTAGGTAATATGGATAAATAATTAAAAATGCATAGCATTATATATATATATATATTTATTATAGGCGACAGTGTTTTCCTATTTATAGAATATTTTATTTTTATTTTATGAGGAATGAACATACTTAATGTAGCCTTCACACTAGGATGTAGAAACAATATAGATGCAGTTTAACCACATATCTACCAAGGCCACATATCTACCAAGGGCCTTGAGAGATCCAATATCAAAAATTTTTAAAAATTTACATGTCAATTAATACATTTTACTGCTTCATAAATTTGTGATTAATATATTTTTATGTGGTAATTTTTCATTGTTTAAATTGCATAATTTTATATTTTATCATTATTAATATTTTATATTAAAAATTGAATTAGTCACACATTTTCCTCTTATTAAAAAGTAACTACTCTACATTACCTTCAATTAAGTTTTCCTTTCAAGCTAAGGTTAACATACACACACACATATATATACACACTTTCTGTAGAGAGAGAAAATCCATGCTGAAATATATTAGTTAATATGTATATTCAAACACTTTCTTTAAGTTCTATATATATATTTTATTTCTATAAAGTTGTATAAAATTATAATATCAACCCATAATTGTTGTGTTAATAGATTTTTAATTGTTTAAATTATTTTTATTATTTTTTGAGGACGTGACATACTTACACATCTCCTTTGTACTAGATTCTAGAATGAGCCTTTTGGCTCAATTATAATATCAACACTTAATTTTTGGGTTAATAGATTTTTAATTGTTTAAATTATTTTTATTATTTTCTGAGGACGTGACATACTTAACATCTCCCTCATATTGGATTTTAGAATGAGCCTTTCGGCTCAATGAGCCTTTTGGCTCAATTATAATATCAACACTTAATTTTTGGGTTAATAGATTTTTAATTGTTTAAATTATTTTTGTTATTTTCTGAGGACGTGACATACTTAACATCTCCCTCATATTGGATTGTAGAATGAGCCTTTCAGCTCAATGATGTTGTTTTATAGTATAACTTTCTAATCGTCTCAAAATTTCTTTATTTCATCTTGTAGTATATGTTTTGATGCCCTATATTTATAGCAAGCACTCTGTTTTTTTCCCAACAAGTTATGAGCTTAATTTTCTAATTAATTTATCTCTTTATTTACAGGTCATAAACAAGTGCTTGAAAAACTCTAAATAAATATGATTTAGATCGATTTTATTCCTACATTGAATAGTTTGGATTAGCGAAATCATTATTTAAAATAAGATTTAATTCCATGCTCATTTACATGCTTTTCTAGATCATGATCTATAAGATTTTATAGAAGAAGTTTGCATGATTTCATAAAGATCAATTACCATGTTTTCATAGACTAAATTTATATTCTTTCGTATATTAAATTTCCAAGATTATATTAGAATAGACTCATATAGTTTCGTAGATTAAATTTCCATGTTTTCTTAAAACATATTATTTTTTCGTAGATTAAACTTATATATTTTCATAGACAACAATTTATATGCTTCCTTAGATTAATATTTCCATTTCATTCATAGAGTAATAATTTCTTTCATGTCAACTTATTTCCAATAGAATTAGAGGATAAAATCCTGGCATATGCTTTGTTGTATACTTCATAAGTTTACAAACTCAGATTCATAATTTAATGTAACATAATTTAAATATTAATTAAGTTGAATGGTATCGTTTATTAGTTTCCTTGCATAAAATTTCTTATGATTAAACTAATATATAGAAACTAATATAATATGGTCCAATTTTTTATCCTAAGAATGTGGATTTTACTAAAAAATTGGGTCATGTTTCATTTACTGAGGCTACATTCATACAGTAAATATTGTGGTAGAGTGTAGTCTAGAAAATTATAAATGAAAAATCACCCTTTGGATTGTTTGAAATCATAAGTTTATTACATGGGACACACATTGGTTTAAAGAGGGCCTAGGTGTGCCTAAGTAGAGATGTAATTTGCGCATAATTTGAAAGAAAATATTTATCACATTTTTATTACTTTTCCTTATATAGTGTAGGTATGTAACAAGGACCTCACCATCCTAGATACAAATTCTTCCTGGAATTGATCTAATTTGGCGGAAACTTTGAATGCTTAGAAAGAGGATAGTACTAAAGTTCCAATCAAATGTTTTTCTTGCATCCTGATAAACACTATTTGGTGGGAAAAATAATCTAGTTTCATTCACTAATAGGACTTTCATGTACATATCATTAGTCGCCTTATATCAAATATATATTTGGAGTATAAGATTTATATAACTCCAAAATTCAAAACAAATAGAGTTTAGATTCAACCTCAAAATGATATGGGGATTCTATGGAGATATTTTGATGATGTTTGTCAAGGTCATCCTCCTAGATGAAAAGTCATTATTATTGTATGTATTTATCATGTAATCACTTCTTTCAAGTAAGGTACTCCCCAAGGCTAGGATAAAACAAGAGGGAAGGGTTTATTGCTTTAGATACATTGTTAGTTGTCGCTACTTTGAAAAATTTGAAGAAAACACAAGTTATGGGAGATTCACAATTAGTTATTGATTACGAAAATAACATGGTGTATTTTGAGAATGCTTTTTTTCATCCCTTGCTTTTGGACATGAAAGAAGCTCTAAAATGCTTTAAAATTCTTATTCCAATCAATCAAGTTCTCAGATAAATAAACAAGAAGACCAATGGCCACTCAAAATAAGCCATGGAAATGCCAAGGTATTTTTCTATTTCAGAATTTATGGATGAAGAAGAAGTGGAGAGGATTTTTCCGTATCCTCTCGAGGATATAATTTTTCCATGTCTTGTAAGACTATACATATTTTATGATGGGATTAGATATGATAAAGATTTGAAATGAATGAATACCAATGCGTATAATTAATTTTCATTATATAATTCACCCATTATATTGATATTTTTGAAATTAAATAAATGTGATGTCTGGATTTAAAAATAATAAGTGTTAAAGGTTACATAAATAAAATATCGATAAATACTCATTCAAACAAATTGAAAATACAATGAAGAATTGATGAAGTTCCATGTCGAGGATATATATCAATTAGAATGGGTTAAATTTATAATCAATAATTTTTCTCTTTCTCATAAATTAAATAGTTGAAATGGTTCAATATCAATTAGAATGGCTTAAATTTGTAATCAATGAATTTTATCAATTTTTATAGATGAAATAGTTGATGAATTTTACATTTTTATAAATGAAATAGTTGAAATGGCTCAAATTTTTGGTATTCTAAATCTCTTACTCTCTAAATTTTATGCATAATATTCAATATTAGGCATTTTATTTTGGAGTTGTATAATTACTTGATGATTTAGTCATTTTTTTATTAATATGTATTTTTTGATATATAAATAGATTCAAAATCCTCAAATATTTTTAAAAATCTTGAAACTTATTATCCAAATAAAATTTTATAAAAATTTTAAGCAAAATACACAAAAGTTAATTGATTCTCTCGCATTAATTTAAATACACAAAACTTATATTAAAATATTAAATTTATCGAGATATACATGGTATCTATAAAAAATTCCAAATTAGAAAACATTTTGATTTATGAAATCATTTATATAAATATAAATAAAGTATATCAACATTTCAAAATGTAACATCTAAACCTTTAAATGTACTAAAAAAATCTTTTACACTCAATTAGCTACAATGTACCAAGAGATAGATTACCCTATTTTTTCCAATTTTTAATCCTAATCATTAAATAAAATGGAAATGCTTCATTCATAGATCAACCCCCAATTTCTGTTTTAACCTTTAGTTCATAATTTTTTTTCCACCGACTAAGTTCAAACCTGGTTTATATAATGTACATCGAGACCTCTGGTACTATTATTTTAATGTATGTAATGTCTGTGAAGGAAAATCTGATTAGGGTTTTGGGAGATTTAATTTTCGTTGCAGTGTGGTCCATCATACCGTTGATTCATAAACTGCATTGTATGAATCCCACCTTGATTTTCTCAACGACGGATTAGATAGCATGGCAGAGCCATTTAACACCACGGTACTGACGTTTATTACATTTGACAGCTGTTGGGATTCCCTGCATATTTGTCTCGATTTACTATGGTACTCTACTGATCTTCGCCATAATTCACTTTCCTGATCAACAGATTATAATTTCAACGGGAATGCTGACATAACGTTGCCAAGCCCTAATAAATACTTCGAAATTACATCTACAGTTCATCACTGCTTTTCTTCTCGGTTCCCTGATGCTCTCGGTGCCTATGTGGTTTAGGCTCTCGATTGAGGCCAACCTTTGGCTTTCAAGTTGTTTGATTCCTACAGATACATTTAGTTTTGGGTCTGGATCCTTGACGGAAAATTCACCCTTCAGCTCACAATCACTTAAACTGCAAGGAAATATTACCAAGAAGAAGACCCCTCTCTTCATTGTCCGTCATGACAACTTCACAGCGTGGTTTCCTTACACCAGTCGGATGCAGTCAGGTAAGAGTATTCTTGGCACTCAAACAAAGTTTATGTAATAGTGTTCTTGCTCTGAGAGAGAGTCCGAGCATCTCATAAGGGTTAAATCATTTTACTTAGTTTTCTTCTTTTTGTGTACATTGTAGGCTGGGCCACCATTTAGTCTTCCTCTTATAGTTAAGCTCTTCCCATTCTCTTACCTCCTCATATTTAATTTTAGAAAGTACTAATAAAAGAAAAGAATACCATCTTCACTAATTCATCTCTTGATTTTTCAGCAGGCCAGTATCACCAGCCCAATCACCTTTGACATGGAGCCTTTTCTTGGCATTTCCTACCATGACTTCATCGGCCTCTAGCTAATCCGCTGGCTCTCTCTTTCTCCAGTTATCTTGACAACCGATCTTACTCCTCCTAGATCTTGGCTCCGAACAGAATTTTGTAGTCAAATCGATAAGATTATTTTTGAGGATAAACACCCTTTTGTGTCAAGTTTTAAGATCAAGTTCTGCCGAGATTGTACATTGACTCGAGGATAAACACCCTTTTGTGTCAAGTTTTAAGATCAAGTTTTGCCGAGATTGTACATTGACTCTTTAAGTCAAGTTATATGAACGAGTCTTGGTTTTATTTTCATGGTTTCTTGTTTTCATGCTTTCTTCTCCGTCGAATTTTATAGAACCATTTGGGGCTTTTGAATCTGTAATATAAATACTCTTTATTTCTTTTTGTTAGCGAAATATCCCTAACATACACATTGCTAATGACTCTATTATCTTTGTCATTCCAGCATAATATACTTCTGTCGTAGAATATATTTACTCTGAAAAAGAATAAATTTTTAAAAAGTCATCATGAATTTAAGTATTTTCAGATATTTTAGAATGGATATTTATTAAAAATATGGAGTATTCAGTCTACTATATTCTTTGAATCAGTTTGCATTTATCTATACTAAGCATTTATCTTAATTCCATATTACCTGTATTAGGTTTAGTAAAGTTCTAGAAGAGATAAACATGCAATTTATTATGTAATACTTTATTTCCTTCTCGATTCTAATTCCACAAGATTGTTCAGATATTTGTTTTATGATTTTGTTTAACATCTTTAATAAAAAAGGGTGTCCGGACCACCAATTACTGAAGTCCGTGTATAGCATAGAATAACTGTTAAGAACGATGTGTCTTGGGTAGGGCATTTCCCAGAACCTAAGACCAATAGTTCTATTTTCTGCTTATATATATATATATATATATATATATATATATATATATATATATATATATATATATATATATATATATATATATATTCTTCATATTAATTACATACATTTTCTAGGTAGTAAATAACCGAACCAAAACTGGTAGTTAAACTATTGTTCCCTCATAATTTCCTGTTAATTTTTCCATAAAACCTAGTCTATACTATGGCGGAATTTGTAAACAAGAAACTGTCACAGCCAACAGCTATTTTCTTTTATATTTTCAGAAGTTTATCTTCTGTATCATAATAAAATGTGTAATAAAACAATACTTTCTTATAAACAGAATACAAATATACAATGTAATCAAACAATATTTACTTGTAAATGGAATACAATATGACTGTGTATCAAACATTATTTACTTATAAATAGAATACAAAATAACTATTTTTACTTATCTGTTTCACTCTATTTTTAAGTTGTGGTCCTCCCAACCATCAAAAGAGTCGATTACGTCCTCTTCTTGCCCTGAAGCTCCAGATCTGGATGGTACAAGTTAACAGTGGAATTCACTTTTTGTTGTGACCTCAGGACTGCCAGTCCAATCAAATTCAAAAAAAAAAACTAGTTCAGGTTCTCTGAGCGATCTTTGCACTATTCTCTACCATATCTGGAAATTCCTCAACCTTTTCCCAACTAGCACAGAACCCCTAATCCTCACTGGGTTTAGTATTTTATCCTCAAAGGAGCAGGTAACTGTTTCCAACTATCTGCAACAAATTTCTAGTCTTGGAAAACATTTCACCATCAGCTTTTTTTACTTTCCTTAAAATTATCTCCACTAATTAATTATTCATAACTAACCAATAGTAAAAATAAATTCGAGACAAATAATAATTATTTAAGTCTTTTCCTAACACAATAATAAAAATAACTGTCTTTTAACAAGTTAACACTAGTTATCTTTAATGAATATGTCACAAATTCTCCCCCTGGAAGTAACATCGTCCTTGGTGTTTTTACTCTAACTCTGCAAAGAGTTATGGGTAAACTTCTCGTACAAATTTTTCATCGTCCCAAGTAGCCTCATCTAACCCGAAATTGCTTCCATTGCACTTTAACTTGGACGACAACTCACTTGCGGAGTACGATTTCCGTTCGGTCAAGTATGTGTTGTGGCTCGACTAGGAACTCATCATCCGGTTCTACCTATAAACAGTGAGATGTCATGTCAGTTTCTCTCAAAATATATATATATCTCAATTTAGGATTATAATTTGTATCCTACCTGTATATTTTGCTAATGTACTACGCACTTTGAATCATGCACATAATGCTTCAATAGGGACACATGAAACACATTATGCACTTCAATGTGGCTGCTTAAAGCTAACCGATAAGATACATGTCCTACCCTTTCCAAATTTTGGAAGGGTCTGCAGAACCTGGGAGCCAATTTGGCACAAGAGGTCCACCGTAATGTACTCCTCTTGGGTTTAATTCTCACATATACATGTCTCCCACTTCGAATTCTCGATAAGACCTCTTTTTATCTATATAGATCTTTTGCCGACCTGGTGCAACCATCAGATTTTTTCTTATTTCCTTCACCTCTACTTCCATTTCAGCAAGCATCTTAGGTACCAACATTAATTTTTTCTCGGGGCTGCTCCAATTTATGGGCATGCGACACTTCCTACCATACAAAGCCTCGAAAGGACTCATCTTTAGGGACTCCTGATAACCATTGTTGTAAGAAAATTCAACAAGGTGTAGATAATCTCCCCATTTATTTGGTTGTTGCATTACATACATGCGCAACATGTCTTCCAACACTTAGTTTACTTGCTCTGTTTAACCGTCAGTCTGGGGATGATAAGCTGTGCTAAAGTTTATCTGAGTTCCCAGTCCCGTAAACAAGGTTTTCCAAAATGTGGAAGTAAACTTAACATCCCGGTCCGAAATAACGGTTTTCAGAATTTTATGGAACCTGAAAATCTCCTTCATAAATATGTCAGCTATCTGTACCGTCTTATAAGTGGACTGCACAGGTATAAAATGTGTAGATTTACTCAATCTGTCCACCACCACCATGATGGAATAATTTTACCTTTTTGTTCATGGTAAGCCTGTAATGAAATCCAGGGATATCACGCCTCACTTCCATTCAGGTATTGGTATGGGTTGCAACAATCCTACGAAATGTTGATGTTCCACCTTCACTTGTTGACATTCTAAACATGTACTTAAATACTTAGCTATGTTTTTATGCATACCAAGCCAAAAGTATACCTTTCTTATGGCAGTCAACATTTTCTGGTATCCTGGATGACCTGCATAATTGCTGCGATGGTACTCATCCATTATCAGCTCTTTCAGAGCCATGCAATTAGGCACATACACTTTTCCTCAGAAATTTACCATATGATCTTAATTTTTTCCATACTCGGATGTACTTCCTTTCTTTCAGATTTATTCCATATGTTGCCATAAAATTGGTATTCTTGATATTTTTGTGCATCCTCCCTCACTTGTTCCAAAAATTATTTTCTAGTTGATTATAATACAGCTCATATATACCATGTAGTTTTCTGCTTAAAGCATCAGCTACCCGGTTTTCTTTTTCCCTTTACGTGGTTAATGTACATATCAAACTCACTTAGGAAGGCATTCCATCTTGCTTGTCTTGAGTTTAAATCTGTTTTCTTGGAATAACTATTCAAGCTTCTCTAATCTGTTTTTAGTACAAACGTTTTGCCCAGCAAGTAGTGCCTCCACACCCGGAGCGCATGTACCACTACTGTTAGTTCCAGATCATACACTGAATATCTTTTTTCATGGTCTTTCAGCTTCCTTGATTCATGTGCCACCACTTTTCCTTTCTCAGATAGGACTGCCCCAACACCTTCGTTACTTGCATCGGTACATACCTCAAATTCTTTGTTAGGATCAACTACCCTTCGCATAGGTGCAGTGGTCAAAATCTGTTTCAATTTTTCAAAGTTGTTCTGACATTCAACTGGCCATTTAAAAAAATTTCCTTTCCTCTGCAAAGAAGTAATAGGAAAAAAAATTCTGGAAAATCCTTTAATAAATCTTTGGTAGTACCCAGCTAATCCAATAAAGGATCTAATGTCTTCCATGTTCTATGGCACTCGCCATTCCATAGTTGTTTTCATCTTCTCTGAATCAACAAAAATTCCTTCTGCTGAAATAACATGGCCTAGATACTAGATTTCTGTTTTAAAGAAATCACATTTGTTGAACTTAGCGTACAGCTGGTGTTTTCTTAACATTTCTAGAAAAAGCATCAAATGTTCCTTATGCTCTTCCTGATTTTTAGATTAGATCAGAATAACATCTATAAATATAAGTATGAAATTATCCAAGAAAGGATGAAAGATTCCATGCATTAACCTCATAAAGGTTGTTGTTGCATTCGTTAATCCAAAGGGTAACACCACAAATTCATAGTGTCCACACCTAGTAGGGAATGATGTCTTGTAAATGTCTTCATCCTTGATTCAAATCTGGTGATATCGAGATCTTAAATCTATTTTGGAAAACACTGTGGCCCCTTTTACCTGATCAAACAAATCATAAATCCTTGTTAGAGGGTACTTGTTCTTGACGATTAACTTATTGAGTTTCCTGCAGTCCATGCACATTTGCATGGTCCCATCCTTCTTTTTCATGAAAAATACTAGCGCTCCCCAAGGGGACACACTTGGATGAATGTAGCCCTTATCCAATAGTTCTTGTAGCTGCATTTTCAGCTCAGTTAGTTTCGGCACACTCATTCTATAAGGAGCCCTTGACACCGGAGAAAATCCTGGTAGTAACTCTATGGTGAAGTCAATGTGTCTCCTTGGTGGTAAACCATGAATATTTTCTAGAAAGACATCCAAAAATTCTTGTACCACAGGTATATTTTCCATCGTAGGCGATTTTTCCTTGGAATCTGCATACCTTACTTGAATAGCATACAATTGGCATCCCTTCCTTATACACTTATTCATTTGGGATGATGTAATTGGGCGTATATGAAATGGATTCTTTATTCCTTGAATCTCTTTACATGTTCCATCATGCATTCTGTAGTAAATAACCTTTTCTTTACAATATACTAAGGTCCAATGCTTTTCTAGCAAGTCCATGCCTAACAAAACATCATAGGATCCTAATGGCAGAATGTTGAGATCTACTTGTAACTGTTGTTCTGAAATTTCCAGAATACAATTTGGAATTTTGGTAGTTACTTTTTGTTTTGATCTGATAGCTAGTTGTACCAGCCATGAACTTTTAAATTTTTGTTCTTTCATTTTACACATTTCCACTATTTTGGGAGTAACATAGCTCAGGCTTGCTCCTCGATCTACAAAAATAGAAATAGATTGACTTAGTAATTTACTTTATAGTTCAATCATTTTTGGCTGATAATATTCTTGCAGGTATTCCAAAGCCGCATTGAAGCGGGGTATGTTTTGCACCACATCACCTACTGTAGAAGCTTCCTGCACGTTTTCCACTATATCATTTCTAGTTCACTGTGGACAGTTTTTGTAATAGTGTGCCTCACCACACCCCCAACACTGAAGATGTGGCTTAGTCATCTATCCTTTCTCGCGTTTACTGGATGCTTCCGTAGGCTTTTCTTCTGTTGACCATCTGGTCCTTTGCTGATTTCTGCCAAACTATTTGCTAACAGGATTTCCTGTAGAATCCTTAAAGTTACTGCTTTCAGCACCTCTAAAATTTGAGTTACCTTTCTGTCCTTTCTTTGGCTACCAATTTTTTCCACCCTCCCCTTTTGCCTTGGAGTGCTGATAGCACATTTGTGCTTTACAAATGGCTTCATCCATGGTTCAGGGGTTTACAAATTCTATTTTCTCCTTCAAGTGTGTTGGTAGGCTGCTCAGAATTCTCTGCACCTTAACCTTTTCCTCTCGAAGATATGGAACATATCGTAACAGGGAGGTGAACTTGTTGATGTATTCATCCATGATCATATGTCCCAGCCTTAGGTCGTGAAATTATTTATCTTTTTCATCATAGAATCATTTTATCAAATACTTGTGATGCAGGGGCATTGGACATTAGCCAGCAATGTAGGAATTTTGTCCACATGTTGTGGCCAGGAGGGTTCGAGAACAATTGAATTGTAACAGCTAGGTGTCAATACCCAGCTGATTGTTTCATTTAGAGTAGTTAGAGAGGTAGAATTCGAATAGCTTTAGATTAAAGCCATTTGTCTTATTTAGTTTTCAAATAATTGTAATGAGGCTCTTGAATTTCCGTAACGGTCCTTGCAGAGGAACCGAAAGGACATATGTTTATGTATATAACTGAATTCCCTCGGATGCATTAAGAGGGGAGGAGAGGAAGATATTCCTGCAATAAAATCTGTGTATGAGAAATTGCTTCCTGTCGAATGAATTTCAATTTCTGTCGATTATATATTGTCTTGGAATGATAATAGTGAGAAAATTCGGTTGATTGCGAAGTGATTGTGTATTGGAAATTCCATCCTCTGTCTTGAATTCCCGTAATTTGTCGGATAACCTTGTGAAGTTAGCCCCAACCCCAGGCGAGGTCTGTACAGTGAATATTGGCAGTAGAACTCTGTTTATGGTAGTGGAATTCCCGCGGAAATAAAGAATTACAGTTGTTTGCGTTAATTGAATTTCCCAACCGGAGGTAGCAAACCTGAGTTAATGAAGAGGAGGATCGTACAGCTGGCGTGAACCATAGTTAAACACTGTAGCAAAACCACAAGTGTTTTTGGAAGGCGGATTGCCCCATTCCGCACCGCTTTCGCAGCCTAGGTGGTATTCTCTGAATTGGAGCCATTCCATATAGGAATCGACACGTGGCAAGGGACGCATTCCAAACCTGCCGGTTAACCTGCGCCTTCGCGAGTTAAACCTCGTATCAGGGCGGCGAGCGAAATCAAAGAGAACCATTGATCCAGGAGAGGGCCATCGGACGGTGCCTGTGTACCAAAGATGTGCGAAGTCTAACGAAATATCCGTAGGTTAGTTAAGGTACGTTGCGGCGTTTGATTGGTTGTTGATTATGTTATGTGGGCCCGGTCCAAAAGTTTATTATAAAGTTTGGTTCCAAGCATGGTGTATAAATATAAAGCTGAAGATTTAATTATTATAAAGTGTCAGGATTTTATATAAGGCACGCGGAATATACATTTAACGTGTGAAGTTATAAACCTTGGTTATAAATTTTGGGGTTATCTATATATACCAGTGGGAAATTATAATATAACATTTGGTAGTTGTGAATACGTTTATTTGTCAATCTTTGAAATTGATAAATAAATATAAGGGAAGATAAAAAGAGCCACGTGGGCAGTCCAAGGGGAAAAGCTGACAGAGCCACGAAGCTGTTGACGATCCATCCATTGGGCGTTGACCTTTGCTTTGCTACGTCATTTTGGTATCAGAGTGTGTTCTGAGTTGTTTTGCTGACATGGTAATCCGAGTTGGTAGAGGTGCTGGCAGGAGGAGACCCGTTGCCAACGCAGAGGTGTTGGAGATGTTGCAGAGGGTCAAGGCCAGAATGGATGCCGTGGAAAGGAGACAACCCAAAGATCCTGAAGACATCAGCGAACCTGAAACAGAAGAAGCTGAAGAAAACATTGAAATTCCTCCTGACTTGAGGCTCCTGAGAACTGTTCTGGGATCTGCAGTTAAGCCCAGGATTGAAGTATCGAGTTACGCAGGGAGACTGAATCCAGAAGAGCTGGTGGAATGGATAAATGAATTGAACAAGTGCTTTGATTACGAAGAAATAAGTGAGGACAAAAAGGTCAAGTTTGTAGTAACAAAGCTGAAAGGACATGCTGCACTTTGGTGGGATGGAGTGCAGGCAGAAAGGAGAAGAGTTGGCAAGCAACCTATCAAGAGCTGGACCAGAATGATGGCCAAATTAAAAGGTAAATTCCTACCTAGTGATTACCAGCTGACATTGTATAGGCAAATGCAGAACCTCAGACAGAGGTTGCTGACAATAAAATAATACACATAGGAATTCTACAGGGTGAGCATAAGAGTTGGGCAATTCCAAGACACACCAGAGAAGACTGCGAGATATGTGAATGGTCTCAAGTTGGAGATCCAAGATGAGATTGGTCTCTTGTCTCCTAAGACATTGGAAGAGGCATACCAAATGGCCTTGAAAGAAGAGGAGAAACTCCTGAGAAAACAGTCTACCAAGAAGAGAGGTACTTTTCGTGGGAAGGGAAGTTAGGGTGGTAGAGGAAAGCCTACACCCAGGAATGGAGCTGACAGTATCTCACCTTAGAATGCATCTACAGAAGATGATGCAAAGGGAAGAAGGGGTTCTTACAAAGGAAGAGGAAGAGGAGACAGAGGTAGAGGTAGAGAATTGAGGTGTTATAGATGTCAAAAAGTGGGACAGAAGCACTATGAATGTCCAGAGAATGTGGGTACTGGTCCAAGAAATGCTGTTGTTGCCCAGGTTGGAGAAGAGGCATAGATTGAAGAAGAAATTCTTCTAGAGAGGGGAGACTCCTTGGTGGTAAATAAGGTCCTGTTGAAGCAAGTCAAAGAGGCCACTTAGCCTGCAGAAAGGAAGACTTTGTTTAGGAGCATTTGCAAAGTCCGAGGGAAATGCTGCCAGGTAGTCATTGATAGTGGCAGCACAGACAATCTGGTTTCCACTGAGGTAATAGAAAAGTTGAAGCTGAATACAAGGGAGCATCCAACTCCCTACAGGGTGTCATGGCTGCATAAAGGGCACCAGCTGGTTGTAAAAGAACAGTGTGAAATAGAGCTGCAAATGGGCAGGTACAAGGACAAAGTTTTGTCTGATGTAATGCCCATGGATGTGTGTCATATACTGCTGGGTAGACCTTGGCAGTGTGATAGAGCAGCAGTGCATGATGGCAAGAAGAACACTTACAAGTTCTTCAAATATGGGGTACACCATACATTGATACCCATGGAAGAAGAAGATCCATCCAGCAGAGTGATTGATCCAAAGACCTTGTTGCTGAGCAGGAAGGAGTATCTGTAGCAAATAGAAGAGGAAAAGGTAAGCTTTGTTTTAGTTTGCAAGCCTAAAGTAGTCCTTACTTCTACAAATATTTCTGATTTACCTGTAGAAATACAAGAGATGTTAGACAATTACTGTGACATTGTTGTGGATGATTTACCTGATGAGATACCATCTGTGAGGAAGATCATCCATCAGATAGATTTTATCCCTGGTTCAAATCTGCCAAATAAGGTAGCCTATAGAATGACTCCCAAAGAAAATGAGGAAATTAGGAAACAAGTACAGGAATTGGTGGACAAAGGACTGATCAGGGAAAGCCTGAGTCCATGTGCAGTACCAGCAGTACTGAGCCCAAAGAAAGATGGAGGCTGGAGGATGTGTACTGATTCTAGAGCAATCAATAAGATCACAATCAGGTACAGATTGCCTTTGCCTAGAATTAAAGATTTAATGGATTGTTTGAGTGGTGCTAAATATTTCTCAAAGATAGATTTGAAGAGTGGATACCATCATATTAGAATAAGAGAGGGTGATGAGTGGAAAACTGCTTTTAAAACAAATGAGGGACTATATGAATGGATGGTAATGCCTTTTGGGTTGTCAAATGCACCTAGTACTTTTATGAGACTTATGAATGAAGTATTGAAAGAATTCATTGGTAAATTTGTGATAGTATACCTAGATGATATATTAGTCTTCAGAAGAACTAAGGAAGAACATTTAAGACATCTTAATCATGTCTTGAAGAAGCTGCACCAAGAGAAATTGTTGATAAATTTGAAGAAATTCTCATTCATGAAAGAAGAGTTGGTGTATTTGGGTTTTTTTGTTTCTGCAGAGGGATTGAAGATGGACTCATAAAAGGTTAAGGCAATTGTAGAGTGGCCTTCGCCTAGAAATGTTTTTGAGGTAAGGAGTTTCCATGGACTTGCTAGTTTTTATAAAAAGTTTATAAGAAACTTCAGTAAGATTAATGCACCCATAATTGAGACCATAAATAAGAGCAAACAACCATTTAAGTGGACTGCTGAAGCAGAAAGAAAATTTGAAGTTTTGAAGCAAAAGATAATAGAGAAGCCTATTTTGATTCTGCCTGATTTTGCTAAACCATTTCAAGTAAAATGTGATGCCAGTGGAGAAGCCATTAGAGTTGTGTTGAGTCAGGATGATAGGCCTGTGGCATATTTTAGTAAAAAGTTGAATGACACAAGGAGAAAGTATTCCTCTTATGAGAAGGAATTCTATGCAATCGTTCAGGCACTAAAGAAGTGGAGACATTATTTGATGTCCAGGGAATTTGTATTATATTCTGACAATCATGCTTTGCAGTATATTGTACATCAGCCCAAGTTGAAACATAAGCATGCTAAATGGGTTGAGTATCTCCAAAGTTTTAATTTTGTTTTGAAACATATAAGTGGCCAAGCCAATAAAGTAGCTGATGCTTCGAGTAGGAGACATTTGCTTATTCAAGAGACTAATTTTGAAGTTGCAGGATTCGATTTTCTCAAAGAATTGTATAAAACAGATCTTGATTTTAAAGAAGCATTTGAAGCATGTAGTAACCCTGTTCTAACAGATAGAAGTCAGTGGCTGGATTTTTTTCTGCAGGAAGACTTGTTATTCAGAAAGAACCAACTGTGTATACCAAAATGTTCCATGAGGGAAAATTTGATCAAAGAAAAGCATAGTGGTGGAATTGCTGGACACTTTGGTACTGATAAGACTTATGAGCGGCTGAGTCACTTTTATTTCTGGCCCAAGATGAGAACACAAGTGGACAATTTTGTGAAGAATTGCAAGATTTGTCAATATGCCAAAGGAAGGATCCAGAATAGAGGATTGTACACTCCCTTTCCTATTCCAGACAGGCCTTGGGACATGGTGAGTATGGATTTTGTTCTAGGATTGACCAAGACTCAGAGAGGGAATGATGCAGTCTTTGTTGTGGTGGATAGATTCTCCAAAATGGTACATTTTATTCCATGTTATAAAACTAGTGATGCCACCCATGTTGCTAACTTTTTTTTCAAAGAAGTTGTTAGATTGCATGGGTTGCCCAGGAGTATTGTTTCAGACAAAGACACCAGATTTGTGGGTCACTTTAGGAAGATAGTGTGGAAGAAAATTGGTACCAAACTGAGTTTCAGCTCAGCTTATCATCCTCATACTGATGGACAAATTGAGGTAGTGAATAGGAGTCTGGGAAATTTGTTGAGAAGTCTTTCAGGAGAGCATCCCAAGTAGTGAGATCATATTTTTCCCCAGGCAGAATATGCATATAATGATTCACCAAATAGAAGCACAGGGCAGAGTCCATTTCATATTTTTTATGGAATGCACCCCAGAGGAATATCAGAGTTAAGAAATCTGGGAAGAGCAGAGCTAAGGAGTGCAAATGGTGAGGAATTTGCTTCAGAGATCTAGGCCATACATGAACAAGTGAAACAACAATTACAAGGCAGCAGCATCAAATATAAAAATAGAGCAGACTTGAGCAGAAGAGAAGTTCATTTTGATGTAGGAGATCATGTTTTGGCACATTTGAGAAAGGAGAGATTCCCAAAGAAGCAGTACAACAAGTTGAAGTTCAAAAATATTGGGCCACGCAAGATACTTAGGAAGTTTTCTGCAAATGCTTATGAGATTGAATTGCCACCTGATGTTGGAATATCTCCCATTTTTAATGTTGCAGATTTGTACAAATATGAAGATGATGGTTCAGAAGAAGGATCAGCAGACAAGGAGCAGATTGAGTGTAAATAGCAACTACCTCCAGCACAACCATTGCAACCAGAGAAGATATTGGACAAAAGAGTATTCAGGAAGACCAGAGGACAAGAGTACTTCCAGTACTTGATCAAATGGAAGGATAAGCCAGAGGAGGATGCCACTTGGATGACTGAAGGAATGTTGCAGAAGATAGGCAGATCAGTGGAGGAGCTCATGGATAGGAGCCATGAAGAAGATTGCCCTCGGGAGTCTGATGCAGGGGAATTGGACACTAGCCAGCAATGTAGGAATTTTGTCCACATGTTGTGGCCAGGAGGGTTCGAGAATAGTTGAATTGTAACATCTAGGTGTCAATACCCAGCTGATTGTTTCATTTAGAGTAGTTAGAGAGGTAGAATTCGAATAGCTTTAGATTAAAGCCATATGTCTTATTTAGTTTTCAAATAATTGTAACGAGGCTCTTGAATTTCCATAACGGTTCTCGCAGAGGAACCGAAAGGACATATGTTTATGTATGTAAATGAATTCCCTCGGATGCATTGAGAGGGGAGGAGAGGAAGAGATTCCTACAATAAAATCTGTGTATGAGCAATTGCTTCCTGTCGAATGAATTTCAATTTCTATCGATTATATATTGTCTTGGAATGATAATAGTGAGAAAATTCGGTTGATTGCGAAGTGATTGTGTATTGGAAATTCCGTCCTCTGTCTTGAATTCCCGTAATTTGTCGGATAACCTTGTGAAGTTAACCCCAACCCCAGGCGAGGTTTGTACAGTGAATACTGGCGGTAGAACTCTATTTATGGTAGTGGAATTCCCACGGAAATAAAGAATTACGGTTGTTTGCGTTAATTGAATTCCCCAACCGGAGGTAGCAAACCTGAGTTAATGAAGAGGAGAATCGTACAGCTGGCGTGAACCATAGTTAAACATTGTAGCGAAACCACAAGTGGTTTTGGAAGGTGGATTGCCCCATTCCGCACCGCTTTCGCAGCCTAGGTGGTATTCTCTGAATTGGAGCGATTCCATATAGGAATCGACACGTGGCAAGGGACCCATTCCAAACCCGCCGGTTAACCTGCGCCTTCGCGAGTTAAACCTCGTATCAGGGCGGCGAGCGAAATCAAAGAGAATCATTGATCCAGGAGAGGGCCATCGGACGGTGCCTGTGTATCGAACATGTGCGAAGTCTAACGAAATAGCTGGAGGTTAGTTAAGGTACGTCGCGGCGTTTGATTGGTTTTTGATTATGTTATGTGGGCCCGGTCGAAAAGTTTATTATAAAGTTTGGTTCCAAGCATGGTGTATAAATATAAAGCTGAAGATTTAATTATTATAAAGCGTCGGGATTTTATATAAGGCGCGCGGAATATACATTTAACGTGTGAAGTTATAAACCTTGGTTATAAAGTTTGGGGATATCTATATATACCAGTGGGAAATTATAATATAACATTCGGTAGTTGTGAATACGTTTATTTGTCAATTTCTTTGAAATTGATAAATAAATATAACGGAAGATAAAAAGAGCCACGCGGGCAGTCCAAGGGGAAAATCTGATAGAGCCATGAAGCTGTTGACCATTCCTCCATTAGGCGCTGACCTTTGCTTTGCTGCGTCAACTTGTATTTAAAATATTGCTAGAATGACTCCCAAGTGACATCTTGTTCCTCAATGTTGTGCACATTCTTCACTTCTTCCCATCACGGAGTGACTTTTTCTCTTAGCTGATATATAGATAATCTGGCCTTCATGTTGCTATTATATTCATACACTTGAAAATAATTTTTCATGTTAATTAACCATTCTTCTACCACCTCCTTAGCCTCACCATCAAATGTTGGTGATTTAATCTTTCGAAATTTCCCCTGAACCTCTACTTTCTATTTCTTAACCTCTTGGTGTTCTGAAAAATTTCCAGATTCTACCTGTAATTTTTATTCTTGATTCACTGAGATCGGCTTCTTTCCACTCTGTTAGTGGTGGTGTTTCTCGTTTGCTGCTCATCTCCTTCTTGCATGCCTCTGTCAGTACTCAGATGTTCCACATCTTGGTTTTGTTTATCTGACAGACTCCTTAATATCTTCTCCTGGTCTTGCAGTAATCGTTCATTATCTTTTCGAACGTGCACCATTTCCTCCTGTAGTTTCTATACCATATTCAACAGGAAACTGGTTTGGTGCTATTGTTCTTCCAGTAGCTGACTAGTTTATTGTTGTTGTACAACACACAGCTAAACCCACATTTCTCGGTTCATCACTAGTTGTGCTTGGGGTTCCCCAGTATCTTGGGATGGTTTTTATGTTGATCCCCTTCTCATTATCTTTAGCTAAATCTATATGTGCATCATTCACACACACAAGTTTATCGTTAGTCAACCCTTAGGGTCCCAACATATGAACGACGCTCTGATACCACTTGTAACATGTAAACCTTTAAATGTACTCAGTACAAGAAAAAATTAGTTTTATTTTACACTCAATTAGATCTAATATACTAAGAGATTCATTACACTATCATTTCCAAGTTTTAATCCTAATCATTAAATAAAATGGAAATGCTTCATTCGTACATCGAACCCCAATTTATGTTTTAACCTTTAGTTCATAATTTTTTTCCACCAACTAAGTTCAAACCTGGTTAACATAATGTACATCAAGACCTCGAGAACTATTATTTTAATGTATGTAATGTCTATGAAGGAAAATCTATTTAAGGTTTGGGGAGATTTAATTTTCGTTGAAGTGTGGTCCACCATATCGCTAATTCATAAATTGTGTTGTATGAATCCCACCTTGATTTTCTCAACGGCGGATTAGCTGGCATGGTTGAGCCATTTAACACCACAGTACTGGCATTTATTACATTTTACAGCTGCCAGGATTCCCTGTAGATTTGTCTCGCTTTTCTATGGTACTCTACTAATCTTCACCGTCGATCGTCTTCCTCATCAATGGATTATCATTTCGGCAGGAATGCCAACATAACGTTTCCAAACCCTATTACATACTTCGAAATTTCGTCTACAACTCATCACTGCCTTTCTTCTCGATTCCTTGATGCTCTCGGTGCCTTCGGGGTTTAGGCTCTTGATTGACGCCAACCTTCAGCTTTGAGGTTGTTCTATTCCTTAGGCCTCTTTTACGTTTGGGTCTGGATCGTTGACAACAAATTCACCCTTCGTCTCACTGTCACTTAAACAGAAAATAAAGCTTACTAAGAAGAAGACCCCTCTCTTCATTGTCTGTCATGGCAACTTCACAGCGTGGTTTCCTTACACCAGTCGGATGCAGTCAGGTAAGAGTATTATTTGAACTTAGACAAGGTTTATGTAATAGTGTTCTTTCTTTGAGAGAGAGTCCCAACATTTCATAAGGGTTAAATCATTTTACTCACTTTTCTTCTTTTTGTGTACATTACAGGATGGGCCAGCAGTTAGTTTTCTCCTACAGGTAAGCTCTTACCATTCACTTACCTCCTCATATTTCATTTTAGAGTGTATTAATAATAATAATAAAAATACCATCTTTGCTATTTCATCTCTTGATTTTTTGACAGGTTAGTATCACCAGCCCATTCGCCTTTGACATGGAGCCTTTTCTTGACATTTCCTGCCGTGAATTCATCGGCCTCTAGCTAATACTATGGATCTCTCTTTCTCCATATATCTTGACAACCGATGTTACTCCTCCTAGATCCTGCCTCTGAACAGAATTCTGTAGTCAAGTCAATAAGATTATTTTGGAGGATAAACACCCTTTTGTGTCAAGTTTTAAGATCAAGTTCTGTCGAGAGTGTACATTGACACTTTAAGTCAAACTATAAGAAAAAACTTGTAAATATTGTACATGTACTCTTTAAGTCAAGTTATAAGAACAAATCTGGGTTTTATTTTAATGGTTTCTTGTTTTCATTCTTTTTGCTTCGTCGAATTTTATATAACCCTTTGGGGATTTTGAATCTGTAATATATATACTCTTTATTTCTTTTTGTTAGTGAAATATCCTTAATCATTCCAACATAATATAGTTCAGTCGTACAATATATTTCCTCTGCAAAAGAATAGATGTTTAAAAATACAGTGTGAATTTAAGTATTTTTAGAAGGAATTAATGCTAATTTAGATTTTGAGGAAAAATCTAAATTTCCCCAATGATGAGGAAAGTAGTTGGGAAGACGTAAAAAGCTGAAAAAAGCTGAGGGAAAGCATAAAACAACTTTAAAGAATCCCAAAATGGGAAGCCTAGGCAAACAGGAAGAAAAGCATCCTGCTATTTTGGACGCAGAATTAGAAACAGGCTTTGGGGAACTATTAGCTTAAATAAGCTGCTCCTAAACAGATCAAGGGGTTGTTGATCTGTGGTGGAGGTGGTCTCAACTCGGGGGTGAGTTCTGGGAGAGAAATAGAACTCTACGGTTGGGAGGTTGGTCTACTGCATGAGTGGTATGTGTTTAAACCACCTATGGATTTTATTTTCTACAGTATGAATTGGCTACATATAATTAACTACTTTATATTAGAAGTGAAAATGTTGCATGCTGGATAATGGTAGATAAGAAATTCAATTATAGCCAATTCTGGTCTATCAGTCCTTATTATGAGTAATGGTAATTATGGTAAGAGGAATTTTCTTTGTAACTTTAATCTGCTTCAAAAAAATAAGAGAGGAACAGTAGGAATGGGGTTTTCAACCCCTATGACAGAGAAAGGAGAAATTATTGGAGTCTGTAGTGTTCTTACTTTTAACAGAAGTAAATGGCAGAAGAAAATCTTCTAACTTCTGTATGGTAGTAAGAACAATTTTCTGGGATAGCATCCACCAGAATGTATAAACCCTATCTGGGTCTAAATCTGGAGATACTGTACAAAAATAAATCTCCTAGGGGGGATTCCAGAAACATAATTATAAAAACTTAAGAATTTATTGGAATGGAACACTCCAGGTTCTCAGAAAAACAATTATAGAAACCAACCAATGTCACTGTCTGTACAAACTAGTGCTACTGAAACGTCCTGAATAGATTCTCCCATGGAGATAAAATCAGAAAACTCATCATGGATATATTTAAAATAGAGCATGGTTGTACAAATAAACAATTCGTATATACATGAAAGAATAGCAATCATATAAATTACCCTAAATCTTATTATTAAAGCCGTAAGGAAATCAGAGGAAAACTTATTCAGCTCAGAAATATAGTTCATACATGTACTGTAAGGCAGAAAGCATACACTCCAGGAGGTATGGGACTGTCATCTTAAATTCTGATTATATCTGAGATTTAGAGATTAGTATGACTAGTATATATTTCGCAACCATAAAACATTATGGAATATCACATGTGAGAGTCATACCTCACTGCCCATCAATAGCATTATATTATTCTGAATGCATGTAAATAAATTTATGATAACAAAACGGAGTAAACCCAGGAAGAGTCTTGGTAGGTATAAACAGAGACCTCACCTACAGTGTATAATTTTCAATACGAAAATCACAAACACAAGCCTACAGTAGATAGTGAATACATCTACTCTGCAGACCTTCTGGAAATGCGATAAACTCATATATTATGTCAACAGAAGAAAACATTATAGAAATAAAACAAGTCTGAAAGGAAAAACGATAAGTACATTAAGGCTTTTCACATATCCTATCACCATTCTTCTGTATCAAAACGAAACAAATATCATATGCCCAGCATTCAGTCCAAAATGCAGTGACTAGAACATACAACAAACATATATACATTTAAATCCGGTGTCGATATTCACTGTCCATAATTAAAATTTGCATCAGTTATTGAAAGACTCTCGGCATAAACGTCGAGCAAAAAAAACTCAGCGGAACTTAAAACGTAACTGGTGAAAACCACAGTCCTTAATACTAATTTTAAACAAATTTATCCATGATATGTCTGAATTTAACGAAAATCATCAGTCTATAAAGAGCCCCGATGGCATCGTTCCATCACAAGGAACTCAAGAATCGACGCCTTTCCATCAAGAATTCAGCTGGAAGATATCGCAATAGGGGAATGCCATGACTACCGACCTGTATGAGCAGAGGTTCAAATCAGTATGTAAGGCAACGGTGTGAGAAACCCGCGTAGCTGAGGTTAAGGTATATACAGGGAACAAAGAACTTCACCTCAGTGAATACGATCTGTCACCTGTACATACCCAAAAGAAGTATTAGAACACCACGAGAACATGAATGAAATAAGAGTCAAACTTGTATGGCAACTTCAAATATTGGGTACTGAGGTAAATATTCAGGCCACGCTACTGAATAACCCATAACTTGAAGCCTACAGTCGATGGCATTTCAACCAATGCTACAAACTCGGAATAGACGAGGCGAAAAATCAATCATTACGACTATTACCTGAACGCCGAGAGGGTTAGGAGCGAAAGCTCTCAGCGAAACTCTTCAGGCACCAAGATGAAGCCACGAATTGGAGACTAGTTAGTTAGCTGAAAACAAACTTGTATGACTCGAGAAAACTCATAGCCATGTGAATAAACACCTGGTGACACAAATCGAACAGATTGGGTAAAAAGCGTTTCAATCTTTGTAAATGGCCATTGAATTAAATATAAAAACCTCAAACACACAATCTACCTGCCTGGAAGCCAGAGGGAGCTCCGATTCCAGCATTTCTGTCGCTCGGGAGAGAAAACGACCTCAACCGGCTGAGCCATGGCTTAAGAGAACAGAAGGGGAAGAACCCTCTCTGCAACCAAACGTGACTCCTGCGTCTATGTGCCAATCTACGGGACGACAGCGTTACTCGTTCGGAACGAGAGAAAAGATCAGGGTTAAACCAGGGATAAAATAAATATCAACCGAAATTCAAATCTATAAACTCTAAATCGCCAAGCGCCATGCACTTGTCCTCATCACAACAACTGCCATGGGGATGAACAACTCGGCGGGATGGGCACAAATAAATGTAGAGGTAGGTAGAGTACTACGGCGTCAGTTAATAAGCCGTAGCCTCGAACAAGAATGGCGTTGTTCAAACGAATACGTCATGTGAAGTAGATCCGAGGTGGTACTCCAGACATAAATATCAACGATCGAACCAAATCAACGTACGTTGGGCGCAATGATCCCCTCAGAAATCTCGAGCCGAGATCAGAATGAAATATACGCAATTCATTATGATTACAGAAGGAAATAACACCTGTGTTAAATGTGGTTCAATAATAGATGATGTGGGTCGATAATAGAGGATGGTTAAATGTTTAATAGATCTATGTTTAAATTTCCGTTAAACCTCTCATTATATCCATATGTTATATATATACACCCATCATGTTGGATTAGGCATATACCAAAGCTTTGACCCTATCACGATTAAGGTCCTACGTAAATCCGTTGATTTGCGCGTGGTAGGGGAGGAGTGTCCTCAACGTGTATAAATCATATTATATATATATGTCATATGCACATCGATAAGGTTATGAAAATGGTAGTTATCATTTGTCGAAAGTTTGGTCTTATGGCATATTTTGTGAGGATATATATATATATATATATATATATATATATTATAGCTCCACACCCAAGTATAGAATTGGGGAATGTCAATTTAAATTTAACATAAGGATTTTAACTGGATTCGATGTATAGAAAAAAAAAAATTTGTGTTGTGGTAAGTCGTAATAGAGGTACATTACAAATGGTATCAGAGCCCAAGTTATAAAACTGGGCTGTTATGATTGTGCTCACTGAATTCTGAATGTCATTTTTATAAATGAATATTGCAGAGATTGTTTTTTTTCAATGTTACTGATCAATATTTTGTGTGTATACAGTGGTGCTAAAATGGCTGAAGGTGGAGAAATTTATGTGGATATGCGTGATGAGTTTGGTTCACTAGATCCCAATGCCTCGGTAATGGCTATGTTGCACAGGTTGCAACGAGAATTGGCTGAATTAAAGAGCCAGAATGACATACTGTCATCAGCCAGTAAGGAGCAAGAAAAGCTCATCAGAGAACTCACTTCCCGGAACAGCCAAGAAGGCGAAGGTTCCGGAAAGAGGAAGATGGATGAATCTGATGATGATGATGCTGCTAGACATCAATCTAAACAGAAAAGAGAATTGCAGGGGGAATTCAGAAAGATCAAACCTCCCTCCTATGATGGGGAGGAGGAGGAAGATGTTGAAGCTTGGTTGCTGAACATGATTAAGTATTTCCAAGTTTATGAGTATGAGAGCAATCTGAAAGCCAGATTAGCTGTTTACCAGCTACAAGGTAAAGCTACCTTGTGGTGGGAAGAGACAAAAATGGTGCATGCCATTGATGAAAAGACAGTTACTTGGGAGGATTTCCAGGCTAAGTTCAAAAATCGTTATTTGAATGAGCGATATTATGATGATAAAGAAAAATAATTCCATGAACTTAGACTAGGACAACTCACTATTGATGAGTTTGTTACTAAGTTTACAAACCTGTTGAGATATGTACCCTACAATAGGGAAGAAAAGGCAAAAGTACAAAGGTTTCTGAACTGTTTTCCTTCAGTATACAAAGAGAAAATTGAATTTGACAACCCAAAAACAATGGACGAAGCTATTAGAAAAGCGAGACTATGCTATCAGCAGTTTAAAGGAAAGGCTGAACAAGGAAAAAGCTGGTTAAATAAGGGGGAGTTTAAGGGAAAAAGACAGAAACTAGCATATTTAAAGAATTTTGGCAGAGATCATCTGTAGAAAAAGTTTAATAAACCCAAAGAGAGCCAAACTGCTCAATCCTAGGTGGCTTCAAAACAAATAGAGGGGGAAAATAAAAAGGAAGGGACAGTCAGAATGAAGGAACCCTTGAAATGTTGGGGCTGTGGAGAATCCCATCTGTTGAGGGACTGTCCCCATAGAAACATTCATATGGTCAGAAGAGAGTAGGAAGCGACAACAGTAAATGACATAGCCAGAAATATACCAACTATCAGTGCAGCCTTGGAAAATCAGCAAGCAGAACATCAAGCAACCATGGTGGAAATGGAGGGTAAGATTTCTGACCTACCTGTTACTGTTTTGATCGATCCAGGTGCTTCTTTAAGTTACATTAGTCCTCGAGTTGTAGAAAAATGTAAAATCAAACTTGAAAAATTTCAACAGTCATGGCTGGTACAGCTGGCCACTGGGACTAAGAGAAAAGTAACCCATAAATTGCCCAAAACAACCATTCAATTAAATGGTTTTTCAACAGAAGTGACTCTGAACATACTGCCGTTAGGATCCTATGACTTGCTGATAGGAATGGATTGGCTGGAAAAGAAGAAAGCCCTGATGAATTGCTGGGATAAAACCCTGCATTGTGTGGATGAAGAAGGGAAACCTTTTACTCTAAAAGGAAAATCAAAATCCATTTCAGTAAGACAAATATCAGCCTTACAATTAAAACGAACAGCTAGAAAAGGATACCAAGTTTATGCAGTACATGTGGAAGAAGTAGAACAGAAAACTGGAGAAGATCTGTTGAAGGAGTTGCCGGTGGTAAGGGAATTTAAGGAAGTTTTTCCAGATGAGATTCCTCATCTTCCCCCTAAAAGAGAAATTGATTTTACCATAGATTTGGTGCCAGGAGCAACACCTGTTTCCTGAGCCCCCTACAGAATGAGCCCTCCTGAACTTATGGAGCCGAAGATGCAATTGCAAGAATTATTAGATAAAGGTTACATTAGACCCAGTGTGTCTCCTTGGGAAGCACCAGTCTTATTCGTGAAAAATAAGGATGGAACTTTCAGGATGTGCATTGATTATCGTCAACTAAACAAGTTGACCATTAAAAATAGATATCCGCTTCCTAGAATTGATGATCTTTTTGACCAGGTGAGAGGGGCCTCAGTATTTTCGAAGATTGACTTAAGAATTGGATATCACCAGCTCAGAATCAAGGAAGAAGACATCAGCAAAATAGCTTTTCGAACCCGGTATGGACACTACGAATTTGTAGTCTTACCTTTTGGATTGAAAAATGCCCCTGCCACGTTTATGTGTCTGATGAACAGTGTGTTAAATAAGTATTTGGACAAATTTGTTCTTGTGTTCATAGATATCTTAGTCTACTCCAAAAATGAAGATGAACATCAAGAACACTTGAGAATAGTGTTGCAGACTTTAAAAGAAAACCAGTTATATGCCAAATTCAGCAAATGTGAATTCTATAAAGATAAAATTCAGTATCTGGGGCATATGATTTCTGAAAAAGGCCTTGCAGTTGATCCTGAAAAGATAAAAGCCATTAAAGAATGGCCAGTCCCAACTGATGTTTCAGCAGTAAGGTCATTCATGGGGATGGCAGGCTATTATCGCAGATTTGTGGAGAGATTTTCTGCTATAGCACATCCCATCACCTCATTGCAGAGAAAGGGTGTTAAGTTCGTATGGACTGAAAAATATCAAGTCAGTTTCGAACAATTAAAACAAAAACTTACATCAGCCCCTATACTGAAGATTGCAGATCCTGATAAGGAATTTGTGGTGTGTACTGATGCCTGCAGAGAGGGGTTGGGAGGAGTCCCGTTGTAGGAAAACTCAGTTATTGCCTATGAATCTCGAAAACTGAAAATACATGAACAGAATTATAGTGCCTATGATTTGGAATTAGCAGCTGCTATCCATGCTTTGAAGATGTGGCGGCACTATCTTCTGGGGAAAAAGTTTATTTTAATGACTGATCACATTAGTCTCAAATACTTCTTTTCCCAAACTGATCTAAATGCAAGGCAAGCCAGATGGTTGTCCTTTTTAAGTGAATTTGACATGGACATCAAACATATCAAGGGAAAAGAGAATAAAGTTGCCGATGCATTAAGCAGGAATGCTTGCCAGAATATAAACAGCCTTGGAAGTAGTGCACAGATCGAAGTAGAAGAATTGGTGAAAACAACAGTAAATCAAGATCCAAATTATGAAACACTCTTGGTGAAACTACAGAAAAAGGAGAAAACTGATTTCACTCAAGACCAAAAATGGTTGCTATATTATAAAAACAGGTTGTATATTCCAAATGTAGAGTCCTTAAAAAGAGAAATTTTGGATGAATATCACAAATAGCCATATGCAGGACATCCAGGATATCAGAAAATGTTAAAAGCCCTGAAAAAGAAATTGTTCTGGCTAGGAATGAAGAAAGATGTGGCAGAATATTTAAGTAAGTGCATGGAATGTCAACTGGTCAAAGTTGAACATCAACATCCAGCAGGTCTGTTAAACCCTTTGCCAATAGCAGAATGGAAATGGGACACAGTTTCCATGGACTTTATAACAGGGTTACCCAAAACCAAATATCAACATGATTCTGTGATGGTAGTAGTAGACACTCTCACAAAAGCTGCCCACTTTATACCAGTAAAATCCACTTTTGGGAGAGCTCAGGTAGCGAATGTGTTTCTGAAGGAGGTAGTAAGGCTTCATGGAGTTCCAAAAGTAATTGTATCAGACCGAGATGTTAAGTTTACAGCATCATTTTGGAAAGGATTGTTTGGAGGGATGGGTACTAAGTTGAATTTTAGTACTGCCTATCACCCTCAAACCGATGGGCAAACAGAAAGGACTAATCAAATTTTGGAGGATATGTTGAGAATGTATGTTATGGACAAACCATCAAAGTGGGAAGAGTATTTGCACTTAGTTGAATTTTCTTATAACAACAGCTACCAATCCTCAATCAAAATGAGTCTGTTTGAGGCATTGTATGGAAGGAAGTGTCGTACTCCTTTGAGCTGGAGTCAACCATAGGATAAACTAATGTTGGGACCTGATGCATTACAAGAGATGGAGAAAATTGTAAAACAGATACAAAGAAACATTAAGACCGCACAAGATCGACAGAAAAGCTATGCTGATAAGAAGAGAGTGCATCGCGAATTCAAAGTGGGAGATCATGTGTATTTGCGTATTAAACCCAAAAAGAGCACACTTTATGCTGGAAGTTGTGCCAAATTGGCTCCTAGATACTGTGGTCCTTTTGAAGTCTTAGAAAGGGTGGGACCAGTGGCTTACAAACTAGCCTTACCACCCCATGTTAGAGTTCATGATGTGTTTCATGTTTCATTATTAAAAAGATATGTGCATGATGCTTCTCACATAGTTGATTGGAATGTTGTACAGGTGGAACCAGAAGGGGAATTTCTGCCAGAACCGCTTCAAATATTGGAGTGGGAAGAAATTGAATTGCGAAATAGAACAGTAGCCAGAGTAAAAGTGCAGTGGAAGCACTTTACTGCTGAAGAAGCTACTTGGGAAAGAGAAGCTGAAATGATGGAGAGATATCCATTTTTGTTTAAGAAATGAACTCTAGTAGTTAAATAACAACACCGAGGACGGTGTTTATTTTTAGAGGGGGAATATGTAACACTCGCAATTTATGTGTTGAAATTTCAAAGTTATACATTTGAACTTTAATCCTAAGGGGAGTGGACCCCAAAGGATGAATGAATTGTGAATGTAATTTAATATTCAATTTGAGGAAATGAATAAAGTACTGGTATGCCTGTTGACCAAAAATGAGAATTGAGATCACTTGCTCAATCCATGAGGATGGATAAGGCAACTATTCCCCACAATCCTTCAAAAATCCTTGGAAGGAATTAATGCTAATTTAGATTTTGAGGAAAAATCTAAATTTCCCCAATGATGAGGAAAGTAGTTGGGAAGAGGTAAAAAGCTGAAGAAAAGCTGAGGGAAAGCATAAAGCAGCTTTAAAGAATCCCAAAATGGGAAGGCTAGGCAAACAGGAAGAAAAGCATCCTGCTATTCTGGACGCAGAATTAGAAACAGGCTTTGGGGAACTATTAGCTTAAATAAGATGCTCCTAAACAGATCAAGGGGTTGTTGATCTGTGGTGGAGGTGGTCTCAACTCGGGGGTGAGTTCTGGGAGAGAAATAGAACTCTACGGTTGGGAGGTTGGTTTACTGCATGAGTGGTATGTGTTTAAACCACCTATGGATTTTATTTTCTACAGTATGAATTGGCTACATATAATTAACTACTTTATATTAGAAGTGAAAATGTTGTATGCTGGATAATGGTATATAAGAAATTCAATTATAGCCAATTCTTGTCTATCAATCCTTATTATGAGTAATGGTAATTATGGTAAGAGGAATTTTATTTGTAACTTTAATCTGCTTCAAAAAAAAAATAAGAGAGGAATAGTAGGAATGGGGTTTTCAACCCCTATGACAGAGAAAGGAGAAATTATTGGAGTCTGTAGTGTTCTTACTTTTAACAGAAATAAATGGCAGAAGAAAATCTTCTACCTTCTATACGGTAGTAAGAAAAATAGCCTCAGATAGCATCCACCAGAATCTCTAAACCCTACTTGGGTCTAAATCTGGAGATACTGTACAAAAAGAAATCTCCCAGGGGGATTCAAGAAACATAATTATAAAAACTTAAGAATTTATTGGAAAGAAACACTCCAAGTTCTCAGAAAAACAATTATAGAAACCAACCAATGTCACTATCCGTACAAACTAGTGCTACTGAAACGTCCTGAATAGATTCTTCCATGGAGATAAAAGCAGAAAATTCATCATGGATATATTTAAAATAGATCATGGTTGTACAAATAAACATTTTGTATATACATGAAAGAATAGCAATCATATAAATTACTCTAAATCTTATTATTAAAGCTGTAAGGAAATCAGTGGAAAACTTATTCAACTCAGAAATATAGTTCATACATGTACTGTAAGGCAGAAAGCATACACTCCAGGAGGTATGGGACTGTCATCTTAAATTCTGATTATATCTGAGATTTAGAGATTAGTATGACTAGTATTTATTTCGCAACCATAAAACATTATGGAATATCGCATGCGAGAGTCATACCTTGCTGCCCATCAATAGCATTATATTATTCTGAATGCATGTAAATAAATTTATGATAACAAAACGGAGTAAACCCAGGAAGATTCTTGGTAGGTATAAACAGAGACCTGACCTACAGTGTATAATTTTCAATACGGAAATCACAAACACAAGCCTACAGTAGATAGTGAATACATCTACTCTGCAGACCTTCTGGAAATGCGATAAACTCGTATATTATGTCAACAGAAGAAAACATTATAGAAATAAAACAAGTCTGAAAGGAAAAACGATAAGTACATTAAGGCTTTTCACATATCCTATCACCATTCTTATGTATCAAAACGAAACAAATATCATATGCCCAACATTCAGTGAAAAACGCAGTGACTAGAACATACAACAGACATATATACATTTAAATCCGGTGTCGATATTCACTGTCCATAATTAAAATTTGCATCAGTTATTGAAAGATTCTTAGCATAAACGTCGAGCAAAAAAAACTCAGCGGAAATTAAAACGTAACCGGTGAAAACCACATTCCTTAATACTAATTTTAAACAAAGTTATCCATGATATGTCTGAATTTAACGAAAATCATCAGTCTATAAAGAGCCCCGATGGCATCGTTCCATCACAAGGAACTCAAGAATCGACGCCTTGCCATCAAGAATTCAGCTGGAAGATATCGCAATAGGGGAATTCCATGACTACCGACCTGTATGAGCAGAGGTTCAAATCAGTACGTAAGGCAGCGGTGCGAGAAACCCGCGTAGCTGAGTTTAAGGTATATACAAGGAACAAAAAACTTCACCTTAGCGAATACGATCTGTCACCTGTACATACCCAAAAGAAGTATTAGAACACCACGAGAACATGAATGCAATAAGATTCAAACTTGTATAGCAACTTCAAATATTGGGTACTGAGGTAAATATTTAGGCCACACTACTGAATAACCCATAACTTGAAGCCTACAGTCGATGGCATTTCAACCAATGCTACAAACTCGGAATAGACAAGGCGAAAAATCAATCATTACGACTATTACCTGAACGCCGAGAGGGTTAGGAGCGAAAGCTCTCAGCGAAACTCTTCAGGCACCAAGATGAAGCCACGAACTGGAGACTAGTTAGTTAGCTGAAAACAAACTTGTATGACTCGAGAAAACTCATAGCCATGTGAATAAACACCTGGTGACACAAATCGAATAGATTGGGTAAAAAGAGTTTCAATCTTTGTAAATGGCCATCGAATTAAATATAAAAACCCCAAACACACAATCTACCTGCCTGGAAGCCAGAGGGAACTCCGATTCCAGCACTTCCGTCACTCGAGAGAGAAAATGACCTCAACTGGCTGAGCCATGGCGTAAGAGAACAGAAGGGGAAGAACCCTCTCTGCAACCAAACGTGACTCCTGCGTCTATGTGCCAATCTACGGGACGGCAGCGTTACTCGTTCTAAACGAGAGAAAAGATCAGGGTTAAACCAGGGATAAAATAAATATCAACCGAAATCCAAATATATAAACCCTAAATCGCCAAGCGCCATACACTTGTCCTCATCACAACGACTGCCATGGGGATGAACAACTCGGTGGGATGGGCACAAATAAATGCAGAGGTAGGTAGAGTACTACGACGTCAGTTAATAAGCCGTAGCCTCGAACATGAATGGCGTCGTTCAAACGAATACGTCATGTGAAGTAGATCCGAGGTGGTACTCCAGACATAAATATCAATGATCGAACCAAATCAATGTACGTCGGGCGCAATGATGCCCTCAGAAATCTCGAGCCGAGCTCAGAACGAAATATACGCAATTCATTATGATTACAGAAGGAAATAACATCTGTGTTAAATGTGGTTCAATAATAGATGATGTGGGTCGATAATAGAGGATGGTTAAATGTTTAATAGATCTATGTTTAAATTTCCGTTAAACCTTTCATTATATCCATATGTTATATATATAAACCCATCACGTTGGATTAGGCATATACCAAAGCTTTGACCCTATCACGATTAAGGTCCTACGTAAATCCGTTGATTTGCGCGTGGTAGGGGAGGAGTGTCCCCTCAACGTGTATAAATCATATTATATATATATATGTCATATGCACATCGATAAGGTTATGGAAATGGTAGTTATCATTTGTCGAAAGTTTGGTCTTATGGCATATTTTGTGGGGATATATATATATATATATATATATATATATATATATATATATATAGATATATATATGTATATATATATATATATATATATATATTATAGAGTCCACACCCAAGTATAGAATTGGGGAATTTCAATTTAACTTTAACATAAGGATTTTAACTGGATTCGATGTATAGAAAAAAAAATATCTGTGTTGTGGTAAGTGGTAATAGAGGTACATTACACTAACTGTTTTTTTTTTTTTGGAGTAAAGAACTCTCTTCTTCTTTTTGATATTTTGAAACAATTGATGTTTTTTTTTGTATCATTTAGTTTTTCTAATGTCAAGTTAACACAGAATTTTTAGGTTTAAATTTTAAATTTTTGTTAACAGAAAATACAAATTTTTATCTCACAAAAATACATAAATAAATAAAATGATGAATATGCTATCATTTTGTTTCTCATAATCATGTAAGCACATTTTAAGATTTTATAACAATTTTTTGATTTCATTACAACTGAATAAACGTCAAGAATAATTATGAAATTTACTAATGGTTAGAAAATGGCTCTTTATAATGTGCCTCTTATCTTGTGCCACCTCTCTGACAACTACATCCCCTACTCTTGCATTTAAAATATTTTGGACTAATCTCTCCTTTGATGTTGGTTTCTTGATAACAAAGGTTATATGAGTTTGTTTTCTATGTTTTTACTTTGCCATATTTCCATTCCATCCTTCCGAATCTCCAGTAAGAGCCTCTTGACAACACTTTCTAGTAGAATCCATTTAACAGGTTTTGGGAATTGGATCCTCATTCTCCTTAACTAATTTTTTTCTAATTCCTTCCTCTCTAGTTTCTGCAGTGCTTCCACTAAAATTCTCTTATTGATGGATATAGTCAGCATAAAAAATATAAAATTCCATATCCCATGTGACATTTTAGCAAAATGCAACACAACATTCAACCATGAAAAAACAGAGACTTTAACGTGGTTCACCCAACCAATCTGGGCTACGTCCACCTAACAGGGCATCGACAATCTCATTCAACAACAGGAGAAAATACAATAGAAGAGTTTCTCATTTGTAGCTCTTCCTCACTACACATTCCTCATCATGCTCACTTGCCTCTATGGGCTTACATTTTATAGCTGTGAATGAAAACAAACTCATAAATTATCTCACAACAAATATAGGATGCATTAACTCCTCATCAGAAATTGATGGAGCCAATGTAGCAACAAATCCTATTGTTGTCACCTACATGAGATTTTCTCCAAATTTAATTAAAAATAAGAAATAAAATCTCAACAATCTCCACCTTGAAAACAATTAGCCTGATACCCTGTTTCATTATTATTTTTATCTTTTCTGCAAGCCAAGAGAAGCCAGACACCATCGTAGCTTCTTTAACAAAACTGGTTTTGTGAACATGTCTGCACAGTTTTCCTTTGTATGCACCTTTTCAAGAGAGACTCCCCTTTCAGTGATAACATGTCTTACAAAATGGTACTTGATAGGTATATGCTTTGATTTACTATGATAGGCGGGATTTTTAGCCAAGTAAATTGCACTTTGACTATCACAAAATAACTTGATGATGTCCTGCAACCTACAAAACTCACCAAACAAACCTTTCAACCAAACCGCTTCTTTGCAAGCATGTGAAGCAACTATGTATTCTGCTTCAGTAGTGGATAAAGCAACAATGTTCTGTAGCTTTGACATCTAGCTAATAGCTCCACCTGCAAGAGTAAAAACATACCCTGAAGTTGACCTTCTCTTATCCAAATCACCTGCAAAATCGGAATCAACATATCCACAAACATATTCACTGCTTCTATTATAAGTGATACAATAATCACTTGTGCCTCTCAGATACCGAAGCACCCATTTCACTGTTGACCAGTGTTCTTTTCCTAGATTTTCCATATACCTGCTGACAACCCCAACTGCATGTGAACTATCTGGTTGAGTACAAACCATTGCATACATCAAACAACCTACTACATTGGCATATGAAATTCGAGACATATATTCCTTTTCTTCATTAGTGTTAGGACATAAACTTGAAGAAAGCTTAAAATGGGAAGAAAAAGGGACTGAAACATGCTTCACATTGTTCATACCAAACCTCAAGAGTATTTTCTCAATATACTTCTGTTGTGATAGCCATAGCTTACCATTGCTCCCATCTCTGAAAGTCTCCATGCCCAAAATCTGTCTTGCTACTCCTAGATCTTTCATATCAAACATCCTAGCCATCTGAGCCTTTAACCTGTTGATCTTTGTTATGCTTTTGCTTGCTAAAAGCATATCGTCAACATACAACACTAAGATAATGAACATTCCATTACTTAATTTCCTAAACTAAACACAATGATCATATTCACTTCTTATATAATTTTGACTCATCATGAAAGAATCAAATTTTTTGTACCATTTTCGAGGCGACTGCTTCAGACCATACAATGATTTCTTGAGCCTGCAGACAAATTTCTTGTTGCGATTTTGAACAAACCCTTCCGGTTGTTCCATGTAAATCTCCTCATCTAAATCTCCATGGAGAAATGCAGTTTTTACATCTATTTGTTGTAACTCTAAATCTAGTAAAGCAACTAATGCTAAGACAATCGAAATTGAAACAATTTTTACAACTGGTGAAAATATCTCATGAAAGTCAATGCCAGCTTTCTGAAAAAAACCTTTTGTGACCAGCGTCACTTTTTACCTGTCTTCTGTATCATCAACACCCCTTTTCAATTTGTAAACCCACTTACATCCCACAGTTTTTCCGTCTTTGGGAAGTTCTACCAGATCCCATGTGGCATTCTTGTCTAATGCCTTCATCTTGTCCTTCATAGCCTCTTTCCACTTACCACTGTTTGAACCTTCTATAGCTTCCTGATAGCACAAAGGTTCATCATCCTTAGCAGTGAAAGAAACTGAAGTAACATAATCATCATACCTTTTAGGAAAACGTCTGATTCTCATAGACCTCCTTAAAAATGTTTGTGGTACTTCCCCAATTTGTTGATTATTGTCTGTAGGAACTTCTTCATGATCAGCATCTGAAACACGTTCATGATCTGCATCTGAGACTTGTTCATGATCTGAATCTAAAACTTGTTCATCTATATTGTTATCACTATTTTAACTGGTTTAAAACTGAATGTGTTGAAGCTTAGGTACATTCTCCTGTTTCAATTTATCATTTACATATGGATTTTCAAGTGAAGATTCATTAAATTTGACATCTCTGTAAATGATGATCTTATGAGTAGTAGGATCCCACAACCTGTATCCCTTAGTCCCATCACCATATCTAATAAATATATATCTTTTTGATTTATGATCTAATTTAGAACGCTGATGTTTCGGAACTAGAGCATATGCATCACAACCAAAAACTTTCAGTTTAGAATAATGACATGGATAACCTTTCCATACCTCTTGAGTAATTTTGCATCCTATCGCAGTTGATGGTGATCGATTTACCAAGTAAGAAGCTATAGAAACCGCTTCTGTCCACAATCCCTTCTGCAAATTGGCATTACTAAGCATACTTCTTGCTCTCTCTAAGAGAGTCTTGTTGATGCATTCAGCAACTCCGTTTTGTTGAGTATATGTAGTGGTTTTATGTCTTTCGACTCCAGTGTCCTTGCAATAATTATCAAATTACTTTGAAGTAAACTCACCACCATTGTCAGTTCTTAAACATTTAATGGTTCTTCCAGTGATGTTTTCAACTAATGCTCTAAACTATTTGAAAACTGTGAATACATCACACTTCTTCTTTAACGTGTAGACCCACACTTTTCTAGAGAAATCATCAATAAAAGATACAAAATTTAACTTCCTCCATATGAGGTTGTAGGAGATGGACCCCAAACATCAGAATGGATATAATCAAGGATTCCCTTACTAGTATGTTTTCCGGTTTTAAACTTATGCTTTATTTGTTTCCAAACAGACAATGTTTGCAGAAATCTAACTTAGAAGATTTTAAACTTGGAAGTAACTTACGATCAAATAAAATTTTTAATCCTCTTTCGCTCATATGGCCCAACCTTTGATGCCATAAACGAATAGAATTACTATCATTTTCAGATAATGTAGAAGCATGATCCGACTCTGTTCTTCCTTCTAACTGATAAAGATTTCCAGCCTTCTTTGCTTTCATGACTAGTAAAATTCCTTTATAAACTTTCATTATCCCTTTATCCATTAGTGTCTAGTACTCCTAGTGAAATGAGGTTTTTTCTTAGTTCAGGTACGTGTCTTACATCAGTTAGAATTTTATTTGTCCCATCAAAAATTTTAATCCACGTGCTTCCAATTCCCACAATATTACATGAGACATCATTTCCCTTGTAAAAAACTCCATCATTGATTGATTTATAAGTTTTAAAACACTCTTTATGAGTGCACATGTGATTTGACACACCAGAATCTAATAACCAATGTTGATCATGATTAGACAAACCAACTGATAACACTTCATCACTCATACCTGAAATGGATGTCAACCCTGTATCTATCGTGTTTGCTTCTTTATTTTCTGTCAAAGAGTCTCCTTTGGATGTTTCCTGTCTCTTCCAACAGTCCTTCTTCAAATGTCCTGATTTGCCACAAAACCAACACTTTACCTTACTCTTCTTCCCTTTTGATTTTGAATGCGAGTTGTTGTGCTTACTGAAGCGCCTTTCTTTAGAACGACCTCTGACCATCATTGCTTCTGATGTAGAGGTTTCTGAATTTGGCCTCTTCCTTGTTTCTTCGGAAAACAAAGCTCCAACAACATCATCATATTCAAGGGTTTCTGATGATCTAAGCCTTATAGAAGTAACAAAATGATCCCATGACTTGGGCAACGAGCATAATAAAGTGACAGCTTTATCTTCGGATTCAAATTTTACTTCTATACTTTCTAACTGCACCAGGAGAGTATTAAAGGTATTCAGATGATCAGTTATCATCGTACCTTCCTTCATGCGCAAGCTGTACAATTATCGCTTTAGAAGAATCCTATTGGTTAAGGATTTTTTCATGTACAACTTTTCAAGCTTTGTCCACAAACTAGCAGTAGTTTTCTTTGACACGATGTTAAACAAAACATCATCTGCCAAACAAAATCGAATGCTGCTCAGTGCTCTTTCATCCAAGTCACTCCATTCATCATTTGTCATGGTATAAGGCTATTTGGCTTTTCCCAACAGCGCCTTCACCACGCCTTGTCGCACGAGTAGATAATACATCTTCACTTTCCATATCTCAAAGTTGTTTTTGCCATTGAACTTCTCGATCTCAAACCGAGCACTTTTTGTTTTTTCCATGTTTAATAGCTCATGTCACAAAAATCTCTAATTTCAAAAGGAATTAGTTTTGATTAAAAAAAAAAAGGAAGCCCTTGCCTTTAAAAAAAAAATGCCCTTCTTCTAATAAAATGCGTTTCCCTTAATACCATATGCAAATGGCATTAAAATTAGAAATCGATTTAAAAATAAATTCCCTTGCCTTATAATATCATGGCATATTACAATTTAAAAAACGATATATGATATAGTTATAATATCATATATAAAACCAATCGATTTTTTTTTTTTCCTTTTTAACATACAAATGGCATTTTTAAAAATAAAAATTGATTTATAATAAAACAAATTGACCATTTTACAAAGGCATATCATAACAGCTTTAAAAAAACTCCAAATCGATTTAATAAAACTTTCAAATGGCATACGATTTATGACCCTTGAGACCCATTTGAAATTGTTTATTTTTAGACCAATTTCAAAAAACGTTCCAAATCAAATATCGATTTTCAAAAAACAGAAAAGCTGAACCAAACTCATGGCTTTTTCCTACTCGGTTCATGTAGTTCCAGCCTTAACTTCTGTGTTCAGAGGACTGCTGCTCTCAACTGTTCAAAAAACAGAATAAACTGGCCACGCAGATCAACAACAGATCTGGTTTATTCCTCTGACGCATCAGATCTGGTTTATATCTCACGCGCTGTGGACAACCTCCTCACAGCTATCGGCATCCATATCAGAGCTCAGCAACTTAATTATTAAATAAAACATAGGCATCAACTTCTTGACTTAATCGTATGCAATCCACACAGAACAGAAACAATTCTGATCTGCACGATTAGATCAATCCCTATGTAAACCACCACAGCTCAAAAGACATCTGTGGTTTGTCTTCAGGATACCACAATAATTCTTCCAGGCTTTGTATTAATGCTCACACAGCTCATGGTGATCATAACAGTCCAGGTTGCATCTACGCATACACATAGATTTAAACTAGCTAACAGTGCTCCTCGCAGCGTATACAACTTACTGCTCCGATACCAAGTGTTAGAGTTCAGTAGCGGAAATATTTAAATAAAACACAGACACACACAACATTCAACCATGAAAACACAGAGATTTTAACATGGTTCACCCAACCAATCTGGGCTACATCCACCTAACAGGGCATCGGCAATCTCATTCAACAACAGGAGAAAATAAAATAGCAGAGTTTCTCATCTGCTTAGCTCTTCCTCACTACACATTCCTCATCATGCTCACTTGCCTCTACAGGCTTACATTTTATAGCCGTGAATGAAAAAAAACTCATAAATTCTCTCACAACAAATATAGGATGCATTAACTCCTCATCAGAAATTGATGGAGCCAATGTAGCAACAAATCCTATTGTTCTCACCTACATGAGATTTTCTCCAAATTTAATTAAAATTAAGAAATAAAATCTCAACAATAACGAGTGTTCCATGATAATCAAAATATGAGGGAAAATTAGAGAGTGGATTATTTTTCCATCACGTCGTGTTATGAGGAATATTGGTAACTACATAGAGATGAATAGGCATATTCATCCCGTGGGGCAGAAAAATGAAACCCAACCATAAATAGAAAAAAACGGAATAGGAAACCTACCTTTTACGAACAACATCATTGAATTTTTGTCAAACATTTTCCACAACTCTTCCTCACTCTTTTCTACAACAACATAGATATGATGGTGAGATCCATTATCCCACAACCATTTCTCCATGCTTTTCGTGGCTTCAACCCAATCGCGAATCACCGGAAGAAGAATTTTCCATATTCCAATATCGATTCACATATGAGCTTCTTCTATGTCTCTTGCCTGCATGTCTTTCTCATACTATGGCTCACAGTTCAGCATGCTGCCCATCCTCTTCTTAGGGATCTGGTGAGTGCAGAGCCACAGAGGATATGTTTCCTTGCACCAAAAAACAAATTCTAAATAGGGTAATAATATTGTTCCTAATATATATCTCCAAAACCAAAATGAACTCAGGTCAACTATTTATGGGAAGCAATAAAAGTAAGTAGCAGTTTACAATGTAAATCGTGCTGCAAATCAATCATATATAACTTACATTGTGATTCTAGCCACAAATCAATCATACCTACCTCAAATTTGTCGTGGAAAACCTTTGAACAATCAACAACCTTCCAAGAGGGTATCATCATGTCCTGGCATGCATGGTATTGCTCGTAATAGTTTCTCAGGGATCTCTTCATTGTCAATTTTAGAAGCAAACCTTGCAAGAAGACCGAAATCTTTCTTGACATCCTTGGCGATGCTGAGGTTATTTAATTGAACTTGGTTTAGATAAAGAATTTATTTAACCATGTAATTGTTCCTGCCAATGGTCTGCACCCAGATGAAAGTTTGAATCCCAATTCCTGTGTCGGTGGAGGAGAATATGCCAAATATTAGAATGGCTCAAGGACCATTGTGGGTTGTTGGAAAATCAAGGAGGACGTGCGTTCAACCACACAGGCAAACTTTGTGGATTTAGTACAAAAACACAACATTCTGGTGACCAAGTATGAGGCATAAATAAACGTGGCCTTATCATTCTGGTGCACACATGTCACTTGTAGAACAAAAAGTAGATAAATTTTGGAGATGAATGGATTCAAAAGAAAGTCTTATTGGCCTAAATATAATTATTTATTAATTATTTTTTTAGATTATTTAAAATTTTGATTCTAGTTAAACTAGTTGTTATTTACAAGCGCTAGTTAGGGTTTTCCTCATCTATTTAAAACGCTTCTTAGATCAGATTTATCATCTTGTCTTGATGATTAACCACACCCAAACAACAAAAATCAGGATTTAACCACATATTTTTTCCTCAATTATAGCCATAAATCCATTAGAAACTCGAAAAAAATCTCACTTAAAAACAACTCTTTACACATCTCCTCTTTACTAGGAAATACAACACCTCTTCCCCTTTACTTTCAATACAACACCTCTTCTCACATAAATATTAATTATTTGAGATTCATGAGTTTGTTAAAAATAAAAATTACATCCAAAACTAGCTCTTATTTGCATTGATTTCATTAAAATGTGTTTCCACTTAAATTGATAGATGATTGATTTTTTCGGATAAACATTTTATCTAGCATTTTATGTATTCCATTAGCAAAGTTATTTAGTTTTAAAGATTATGAACAATAGGAGAAAACTAATAGTTGCATAACCATAGGATAAGTTTAATATTTGTGATTTCAGTTTGGTGAACAACATTATCAGAGTTGCAGTTAGAAAAAAACAATTATCATGTAGAAACCATCTAGGACAACCTAAAGGAGCATTTTTTCTAGTTTAAAATTGCGAGGTTTGGTCAACCAAGTTAATTTTTTTTTTAATGTGAGTATTGTAGAGATGTATTTGTAAATGGTTTCAGACAACCAAATAAATTGATCAAGTATCCACACAGACTACGAAAAATCCTTCAAAAATAGAAAGAATCATTCAAAGGCACTATGGATTATTCAACAACAATTAGAGAGCCATTTTTTTCAAAAGTTGTTGTAGAAAATCATACCAAGTGAACATGGGACACCTTCGGTAAACCAAGGAATAGATAAAGAAAAAATAGCTTAGTTTCAAATTCATAGTAGGAGTATTGAGAATTAGAAGACTGAATAATTTTGAGTATATTAACTAGTTTATGACTAAGATGATGAACGTAGTAAATCATTAAGAAAACATGGAGAAGATACAACAGACAAGAAGGTTGTTGAGAAGGTTTACAGGATTCTTCCAATCAAATTTATGGTTTATTTTTTTTCCATTGGGAGAGAAAATAATATCGTACAACTTTCCATAAATCAATTAATGGGATCCTTACTTCTTTCAAAATGCATATGCATGTCAATAGAGGAAGAGGAAGGAACTCTAAAGGTAGAGGTAGATATCCAACTCACTAACAGAAAAAATTCATGTTTATATTAAGGAGATACACCATGCCAAAGGGAAATTTCATGGTAATGGTTGATCACACACCCATAAAAACTATAATAATGCATATGCATAAAACTTAGCAATCATGCTATCATGCTAACATTGGCACCAACTACAAGGGCTTCCATAAAATCTTTGGTACCATATCTTTGAATGGTTCCCAGGTTGTTCATGAGATCAAATTTTCTCATGTGCATACCACTTTCAATAATACTCAAAAAATTCAGGGTTCGTATTGAATTCTTGGCACACCGAAAAGTTTTTCTAATTTGGTTTTGAAGATGCTTCCATGATTAACCGTTTCCTCACTACTTCAAAATTAGGGAATTGAATACAAACCCATTTTCTCTCTCTACATTTTTCAGTAAAATCATTGTGAACACTTACAAATTATTTTTCCTTTGTCGAGGACATGTTAATTCTTTTAAGATCTAGGCTTGCACAAATAGTTTTATTGCATATTCAAGACTTCAATTGGCATGGTGGCCTTAGAATATGTTTTTAACCATTTCCAGCTTTAATACTTAGACAAAAATAATAAAATTTCAACTCAGAAAAATCTATTGTGATATTATTCAAGGAACATTATTGGTGTCGATTTCCCCCTAAGGCATGTCACTATTCATGGTTTCTACTCTTATATAAACATGAACTAGTTAATTATTTACTCATGGGTGCATTCTTTTCCTTGAGTAGTGCCCCTGAAATCATGATTATATATTTTTTCATAGAAGTCATATGGTGTTTTTTCTTATTTTTCACATCGCGGTTTTTCTTCCAATTTATGCATCTCCTTCTACTTTATTGTATAATTTGGTTTTACTTTTCTCCTTCATTTTTTATGGTTTTCTTCAAATAATTGGCCAACACGCTAATAATATTTTCAGATATATAACATATTGGATCAAATAATATGACATATTGTATATTCTCATGTTGTTATCCTCAAAATACATTGCATTGAATGCATTCATACTTCTGTTTGAATAGGGTTTTCAATCAATTGTGTTATGACCAAAATTATTACATGAATAATACTAGCTATAAAAGGAATTTGTGTACCTTGTTGTAAATCCTAGAGGAAACCCGTAGGCTGAAAATAGGTGAGTGCCTAGGAAATCAATATATTTTCTTTAAATATTTGTATTCTCAACTCAAAATTAAAATGCGATTTATGAATTTTGGTCGGTATATTTTCTCAAAGAAGAACTACTAGAGGCCAGATGAGCTATTTAATTGGAAAATCAACAAATGAATTAAATTTCCCTACATATGTGTGATTAGAGCCTTTAAAATTGGTGTTTTTGTATATAGAGAAGAGAATTAAGAAATTCAAGATTTAAGGAACATGCCTAAACAAAATCCTGCACATATATATTCAATAGAAAAAATGAAATGAAAGGAAGATGATATGTAGGAAATGTGGAGCCCTTCATTAATGTTTCTTAGATAAATGTGCTAGGTATCTCAGTTATTAGCACAACATTGATAGATCTATTAATGAAAGAAACAAACAACTTCGTTACAAAAGTCTCAAAAGAAGAATTACACAAATACAAATATTGCAAAAAAGAAAGAACACATATTTTAAGGGTCAGATACTTTGGATCATTTGCAACTTATCCATTAACTTCACATAATGGTTTCAACACACTACAAAGCAATATTAGCTAGATCTTGTCTTTCAAGGAAACAATTCAAACCACTTATGAGTTCTCCTATATCCCTCTTAAAGAAAAGAAACAATTTCAAGAAAATTTACAATAAATAAACATGTTCTCAGATAAATAAATAAGAATACCAATGGCCACTCAAAATAAGCCATGGAAATGCCAACTTATTTTTGTATTTTAGAATTTATGGATGAAGAAGAAGTGGAGAGGATTTTTCCCTATCCTCTCAAGAATATAATTTTTCCATGTCTTGTAAGACTATACATATTTATGATGGCATTAGATATGATAAAGATTTGAAATGAATGAATACCAATGGGGATAAACAATTTTCTTTATATAATTCATCCACCATATTGATATTTTTGAAATTAAATAAATGTGAATTCTAGATTTAAATATAAGAAGTGTTTAAAGGTTACATAAATAAAATATGGGTAAATCATCATTCAAACAAATTGAAAATACAATGAAAAATTGATGAAGTTCCATGTTGAGGATAAATATCCTTTATAATGGGTTAAATTTATAATCAATGAGTTTTATCTTTCCCATAAATTAAATATTTGAAATGGTTCAATATGAATTAGAATGGGCTAAATTTGTAATCAATGAATTTAATCTTTTTTATAAATGAAATAGTTGATGAATTTTATATTTTTATAAATGAAATAGTTAAAATGGCTCAAAATTTTGACATTCTAAATCACTCACTCTCTAAATTTTATGCATAGTATTCAATATTAGGCATTTTATTTTGGAGTTTTATAATTATTTGATAATTTGACCTTTTTTTATTAATATGTATGTTTTAATATATAAACAGATTCAACATCCTCAAATATTTTTAAAAATATTATAACTTATTATTCAAATAAAATTTTATAAAATTTTAAACAAAATACACAAAAATTAACAGATTCTCTCTTATTAACTTAAATACACAAAAATTATATTAAAATATTAAATTTATTCACCTATACATAATATCTATAAAAATTCCAAGTTAGAAAACATTTTGATTTATGAAATCATTTATATAAATATATATTAACCTTTCAAAATGACACTTTTTTTTATGGTTAAATCATTTAAATGCCCACAAATAAAAATAATACATTGGCACTTGAAGTTTTATGAATATACTTCGAGATAGGAAATCTCTGTAAAACTGTTGGTGACCTAAAAGTTAATATGTTAAATATCGAATTCCAAAAAATCATATAAAAAAATTTAACAAGCTGGTTTACCAGCGACAGTGCACGTTTGTTAATTCACTTCATTATTAAATATAGTACATATTTTAAAGCGTAGCCAGTGATGTTAAACGTAACAATTTTTTTTAACAAACTCTTCACCCATTGCTTTACCAGCGGACAGTGCACGCACGTGTGTTAATTGACTTCATTAATTCACTTTTTCTAATGTCAAGTTAATACAGTCTTTTTAGGTTTAATTTGTAAATTTTTGTTAACAGACCATACAAAATTTTACATCACAAAATAAATAAATAATTATAAATAAAAAAAATTATGAATATAATGTCATTTTGTTTCTTATAATCATAAAAAAAATTTATGAATATAATGTTGTTTTGTTTCTTATAATCATAAAAAAATTATGAATATAATGTCGTCTTGTTTTTCATAATCATATAAGCATATTTTAAGATTTTATAACAAACTTTTGATTTCATTACAACTAAATAAACCTCAAGAATAATTATGACATTTATTAATGGTTGGCAAATGGCTCCATATAATGTGCCTCTTAACTTGTGCCACCTCTCTGACAACTACATCCCCTACTCTTGCATTTAAAAGCTTTTGGACTGATCACTATGTTGGAAATATTGTCATTGATGGCAAAGGAGGCAACACTCAGGCAAAAGAGGCAACGCTGAAGCAGAGGAAGGCAAAAGAGGCACAGCGAAAACAATAGAGGCAGCAAGAAGAAAGTCAAAATGTAACAGTCATAGAAGCACAGTGAAGAACCGTTATCGAAAGGTAGAGACAGAGGCAGAGCGACAGAAGCAGCAGAGGTAGAGGGAGAGACTAAGTGACAGAGGCAGAGAGCAGTTACAAAATTCCGGGAATCACACACTCCAACCGGTGTTATACATATAATACATAATCCCTATTCCAGGAATCGCTTAACTCCAGCAGCAAGGCAATGCATATAATACAGAACCATATTCCGGGAATCGCACGCTCCAACGGGCGTTATACATATAATACAACACAAACATTATTCCAGGAATCGCTTCACTCCAGCAGCAAAATATATACATAAACATATATATCAGTTATATACAAGCAGAGCACTTTATATCTATATAACCAAAGGTTCTATCAAAACGAAATGGCTTATAAGGTGGGACCCCTCACCCAATCGCAATCGGAGAAAAGGTTCAATCGCAAGTCTTTTGTAATATGCTCCGATCAAGTGGCGGACCCGATGGCGTTATACGATGGAGTTAATCGGTTCAATCGTGTCCGGGATATTAATCGCAATCGGAAGTTTCCGATTGATCGCAAGTCTTTTGTAATATGCTCCGATCAAGTGGCGGACCCGATGGCGTTATACGATGGATTTAATTGGTTCAATCGTGTCCGGGATCTTAATCGCAATCGGAACTTTCCGATTGATCGCAAGTCTTTTGTAATATGCTCCGATCAAGTGGCAGACCCGATGGCGTTATACGATGGAGTTAATCAGTTCAATCGCGTCCAGGATCTTAATCGCAATCGGAACTTTTCGATTGATCGCAAGTCTTTTGTAAAATGCTGGGATTGAAGTGGCGGACCCGATCCTGTTATATGCGGGAGTTAATATGTGAAAATCGCATCCGTGTTCTGATCGCAATCGGAACTTTTCTATTATGCGCCCCGATTGCATTTGTTCAAAGTTCGAACCCGATTGCGCTATGAGACATGTTTTATGTGGTCATCGCGTCCATTTGATCAATCGCAATCGCAAGTTTTCGTTTGACACCACCGATTCACCGATGGAGATGTGGGGCCCGACCCTTTCATATATTAGTGGTTGTGATTCGACTCATTGGATTGTAAAATAAGACCAAAGGCTTAAGGTGGAGGGTGATTGTTTATATATAAAAGGATTGTTGTTAGATATATATAAAGCACGGTTGCAGTTGTATTAAAATATGCCACATGGGTTGTGAACCCTCGGGCCTCGGCTTAATGGGAGGGCGATTATTAATATACAACGACTGTGATCTATGTTCGTTCCGCTTGCGGAACTTCCACATCAACAAGACACTCGTGGCATGAAAAGGGTTGAAATTGCCCTGATTTAAAAAGTCAGCAATTGCATTTCATTTATATAAAAGGCAGAGTTACACGTATGCAGTCGTTACACCCCCACAGAGGACAGAAAAGCAAATAGAGCCGAGAGGAGATAAAACACAGTCACAAAAAGGAAAAAGACATCCAAAGAAAAGACAAATGCGCATCGATTCAAAAGACTAAATGAGTTGAGCTAGAGTTCACTTTGTAATAAGAATGTAAATATTTTAATTGTTTTTATTGTTTGTGATGCATTGGCAAGTCTCCGAGAGAAAACAAACTCCCACTGTAATGTTAAACTTGACACCTACATTCATAATTTCTGAGTAAGCTGATAAAAGGAGTGAGAAGGCATAAGGCAAAGAGACATGACTTTCCATTTCGAATTCCAAGCAGAATACAAACAGTCATGTGAGGAAATCTATAAATAATATCATCTTGATATGCAGAGTGAGTTTTTGAGAGCAAGGGAGAGAGCATATATAGAGAGAATGAAGAATATAGAAGGCAGAGAAGATTAAGAGAAGCTACAGAACAGAGCTGATATCTGAGGTAAATCAGCAAACATTCAGTTTTAGAAAATGAGGAAGTTGGAGCTTCCCTATCAAGTTGTAGCTTGACAGCTGTCAGTTGTAGCTGACTGAGGTTGGAGCCTCCTGTAGGTTGGTGCCTGCAGAAAACTGAAGGGAGTTGGTGCTTCCTTGCAAGTTGTAACTTGCAAAATTGAGGTAGGAGCCTCCTGTAGGTTGGTGCCTGCAGAAAAACAGTGGTGAGAGGGAGTTGGAGCTTGCCTTTGCATCACAACAATAATAAGATGTGGTTTTCTCCCTTTATGGGTTTCCACTTATATCTGGTGTCTCTATGCATGATATTTATGTATTGATCTGATATGTATCATTTACTTAATACCTGCTGCTCTCATATTAAGTCTACTACTCTATTAAACTAATACTTTTTGATTACATTCTAAAATTACTCTCACATCAAATTGAGTTTGAAATGAAGGTGTAAATAAGTTTAATGAAAAGTTTTAAAAGATCAGGAATGTATTAAACTGATTCACCCCCCCTCTCAGTTTAATTAGAGGTTCAACAATTGGTATCAGAGCCAAGTTCCTTTATACAAGTCTAACAACTGAAAGGAGATCCTAGGTTTCCAAGATGGCTAGTAAAGAAGGATGCTCAACCAATAAAGCCCCTTTCTTCACCGGTGAAAATTATGCTTTCTGGAAAATCAGAATGAAGACATACATAATGTCTCTAGGAATAGAAGTCTAGGCTGCTGTGCAATTAGGATATGCCCCGAAGGCAACTGACTCAGAAAAGGACTCAAAACAAGATTTTGTGGCTAATGCAAAAGCCATAAATGTCATCCTGAATGGATTATGTGAAGCAGAATTTATTAAAGTAATGCACAAAGACACTGCCAAGAAAATATGGGATACTCTTGAAGACATACATGAGGGAGACCAGAAAGTAAAAACTGCCAAACTTCAAATATATAGAGCCCAGTTTGAAAACTTAAAAATGATTGATGATGAAGATGTTGGCAGCTTCTTCTTAAAAGTTGCAGAAATTGTTAACAATATGAAAGCCCTTGGAGAAACCATACCAGAAGGTATATTTGTGCAAAAGATTCTGAGAACACTCCCATCCAAATTTAATCCCAAGGTGTCTGCAATAGAAGAGACAACGGATTGGGAGACTTTGACCATGAACCAGCAACTTGGAAATCTAACAGCCTATGAAATGAGGCTCCCACAGAAGAAACCAAGTTCGAGGGAAGCAACCTTTAAAACATAAAAGAAGAAAGAAGAAGAGGAAGAAATATGCTCTTGCTCAGATGAAGAAGAAGAAAAATTTGTCAAGAAACTGGATAGAGGTTCAGGTAAATACAAAGGTAAACTTCCTTTCAAGTGCTTTAACTGTGGAAGAGTTGGACACTATGCTACTAAGTGTCCTCACAAGAAAGCAAGGAATCGGGCTCAAGAGTCAGAAAAGAATAAATCAAAGAACTGGCAGAAGGGAAGGAAGTTCAGCAGAAAATCTTTCTATGCTCAACAAGACAGCGGTACATCTAAAGATTCACATGAACCCTCAAGTGAAGAAGGAACCTCAGATTTTTTATTGATGGCCATAGAAGATCTTGAGGGACTCCTACTAGAAGATGAAGAAGAAGAAGGGGAAGTCGACCTTGAGGGGGAGCTAAGAAGTGCTCTGGAGGAGATTGAGAGACTCAAACTAAAATGCAGAAAACGAAAAGATATTCTCCTCAAATGTGTTAAAGAAGAAAAAAATTCAGAAGTCCTCATGCTGCTGAAGGTAAGGCTTGAAGAAGCCAAGAAGATAGAAGATATGTTACTTCAGAAAATCAAGGATAAAACCCAAGAACAAGAGAAGTTGGAGGAAGAAGTGGTATGTCTTAGGAAGAAACTAGAAAATGCTCAAAGGACAGTGGTTATAAACTCTTCTCAAACAACAAGCTCTAGCAAGTTGAATGATATCCTGGTTGCTCAAAGATCCCCAATGATAAAAATAGGAATAGGCTATGAAGGAGAATCAAGTAAAGGCAAAGGAAAAGAAAACAAAAATATAATTTTTGTAAAAGCAAAGAAGACTGATGAAGAAGCCCAAATAATTCCTACAAAGGAAGAAACATGTAATGAGAAAGACAGAGACCAGAAGAAACCTCTAATAACAAAGATTGTAACAAATACTAAGACAACAGAAAAAAGATCATATATTCCTGATTATATCAAATTTGGAAGCCATCAAAGGAGATTCTTGCCTCCTATGAAGAATGCCACCTGTTATGTCTGCCACAAGCAGGGACACATTGCTGCATATTGTCATGCAAGGAGGAATGATTCACACCAACAAAAGAGGCAAGCATGGAAGAGACAACCTTACATCAGGTATGCAAGTGATTTCTATGGTTATTGTTTTTATTGTAAGGATTTTGGCCATAGAATTATTGAATGTAGAAAGTATGGACAAAGACTGATGTTCAATACCTCAAGGAGGTTTATGAGTCAAAGCAATTTTGTTCATGCTCACAATTCTGCAAAAAATATAATCAAATGTTGTATATGCAATGAAATTGGGCATATATCTTCCAAGTGTTCTCTAAAGGGATATAATTCATCACCTCACAAAAGATACCAAACAAAAGGGGGCCTCGAGTGGATAAAGAAGGTGAATAAATGTGACTTGGCTTTAACTGCTCAAGATTTGAAGAGTCAATGGTATTTGGACAGTGGCTGCTCTAAACACATGATAGGAGATAAAAACAAGTTTTTAACTCTTGACGAAAAGAAATTGGGCAATGTCACTTTTGGGAATGACAAATCAGGAAAGATCAAGGGAAAAGGATCAATCAGCATAGACAATGGCAGAGGAAAGGCCCAAGATGTATTATATGTAGATGGGCTGAAAGCAAATTTACTGAGTGTCAGTCAGATGTGTGATAAAGGCTATGAAGTTCTCTTTAGAGCACAAGATTGTGTAGTCAGATCAAGCACAACAGGAAAAACTCTACTCAAAGGTGTTCGAACAGAGAGTAATGTGTACATAGTGAGAGAGGAGGATGCAGCCTGCCATCTTAGCAAACTCGAGGAGTCATGGTTATGGCATAAGATATTGGGACATCTCAGCTTTGACCATATCATTAGATTGAGCAAGAAGAAAGCTGTCAGAGATATGCCAGAAATAAAAAGGCCCTCAAACACAATATGCAAATATTGTCAGTTGGGGAAACAAACTCACACATCCTTTAAATCTAAAGAGGAGCTGTCAACAAGAAGACCACTCCAGCTTGTGCACATGGACCTGTGTGGACCTGCTAGAACTAGGACACCAAGTGGAGAATCCTATTTCATGCTGATAATATATGACTTCTCCAGAATGACATGGGTTGCTTTTCTCAAAAATAAATCAGAAGCATTGGAAAAATTTAAGATATTCAAAGCATTAGCAGAAAATCAAACTAGATGCAAGCTGAAATGTATCAGATCAGACAGAGGAGGAGAATTCACAGATTATGACTTTGTAGACCTATGTAATGAACATGGAATAAAGCAACAATTTACTATTGCAAGGACACCTCAGCAGAATGGAGTAGCAGAGAGACAAAATAGGTCTGTACAACAAATAGCAAGAGCTATGATGCAAGAGAATAATACTGCTCAAACCTTCTAGGCAGAAGCAGTGCACACAGCAGTACATATCCTTAATAAAGCTCACTTAAGGCCAAGCAGTGACAAGACTCCCTATGAACTATGGCATGGAAAGCCAGCCTCAATCAAACATTTCAGAATCTTTGGTAGAAAGTGTTACATAAAGAATAATGATGAAAACCTTGGGAAATTTGATGCAAGAGCAGATGAAGGGATTTTTCTAGGATATGCTTCCAAAAGTAAAGGGTACAAGTGCTACAATAAGACTCTTCGGAAAATAGTTGAAAGTATTGATGTGAGATTTGATGAAGAATTTCCAAACAATACAAGAAATACAGACTGCTGCAGTCCATCAGATAATCATGAAGAAGAAGATCAGAATGATGATGAAACCAACAAGACAACAGAAGATGCAGAACTGAGCCCAAAAACCCCCTCGAGATACACTCAGAAGAATCATCCTGAAGATCAAATCATAGGAGACAAGAAAGCAGGAGTCCAGACAAGAAGGTAGCTAACAGAACAAACAGAAGAAGTATACATAGCCATGTTATCACAAATAGAGCCAAAGAAGTTTGAAGAAGCCAGCAAGGACAAGTATTGGGTAAAAGCAATGAATGAAGAATTGGATCAAATTGAGAAAAACAATACCTGGAAGCTAGTTCCTAGACCTATTGAGAAAAATATCATTGGTTCAAAATGGGTATTCAAAAACAAAATGAATGAGCAAGGACAAGTAATCAGAAATAAAGCGAGGCTGGTCTGCAAAGGATACTCACAAATTGAAGGACTTGATTATGAAGAAACATTTTCCCCTGTAGCCAGAATGGAAGCTATCAGAATGTTCCTGGCATTTGCATGCTACCAAGACTTCATGGTATATCAAATGGATGTAAAGTCTGCTTTTCTTAATGGAGATCTAGAAGAAGAAGTGTACATGGAACAACCAGAAGGCTTCTCATTGATAGACAAAGAAGACTATGTGTGCAGACTGAAGAAGGCCCTATATGGACTGAAACAGGCTCCTCGTGCTTGGTACTCAAGACTGGACAAATATTTTCAAAAACAGGGTTTTAGGAGAGGTGGAGTAGACAACAATATATACATAAAATCCCATGAAGATGAACTCCTGATTGTTGTAGTATATGTTGATGACATTATGTTTGGAAGTAACAAAGATGAACTAGCAAAAGGGTTTGCTGATGAGATGAAAACAGAGTTTGAAATGTCTATGATTGGAGAGCTCAGTTTCTACTTGGGACTACAAATTCAGCAAAAGAACACAGGCACATTCATTTCTCAAGAAAATTACTTAAAAGAAATGCTGAAAAAATTCAAAATGGAGGACTGCAAACCAGTGACAACCCCCATGATCACGGGATGCAAGGTGTGTGCTGATGATGGGTTTGCAGATGTAGATCAAAAACTCTACAGATCCATGATAGGAAGCCTGATCTACTTGACGGCTTCAAGACCAGACATCATGCTAGCAATAGGACTAGTGGCAAGATATCAAGCAGCACCTAAACAAAACCATCTTCTGGCAGTAAAAAGAATACTCAAATATCTACAAGGAACAGCACAATATGGGCTTTGTTATCCTAAAGGCAAAAGCTTCACCTTAACAGCGTACACAGATGCAAATTGGGCCAGCTGTGTGGATGACAGGAAGAGTACAAGTGGAGGTGCATTCTATCTAGGAGAAAGTATGGTGGCATGGCTAAGCAAGAAACAAACATCCATATCTCTATCTACTGCTGAAGCAGAATATATAGCAGCAACAGCATGTTGTACACAAGTCATGTGGATGAAGCAAACTCTTCAAGACATGAAGGTAAGCATTAATGAACCTATCTCAATCAAATGTGATAATACAAGTGCTATAAGTATATCTAAAAATCCCGTGCTTCATTCAAAAACTAAACATATACCAATCAAGTATCATTTTCTCCAAGAACAAGTGGCTCAGAAGATAGTTAAACTGGACTATGTATCAACGAAAGAACAAATAGCAGATATATTTACCAAACCACTTGCCAGAGAACCATTCGAATACTTGAGAGACAAACTAGGGGTAGTATCTGTAGATACTATTCTCTAATATGAAGAGAAAGTACAGTCTTAGGGGGAGAACAAAATGAAGATATCATTCCAGGGGGAGAACAACCAGCAAGATAAGCATAAAACAAGTCCACAGGATCAACATTATCAGTATTATCAGCATTATCAATATTATCATCATTCAGAAGCAACAAGAACCTTTCAATCGTAAAATGCATCATCTCTGTCTGCAATCTAGCACATATTACAGGCACTACAAATGAATCACAGCTATAAAACACATATCGACTCACTATACCAAAGTGTTCTCTCAACAAGCTTCATACATCACTCTGGAGAAGCATAGTACAATTTCACCAGAAGAGGACCTAAACGTAACTCAGAGAAAGGAAATGCAACGACAGAGCTCATACAGAGAGATGAGACGTCGTCCTTTGCCATTGATGTCAAAGGGGGAGGAAGAACAAACAACAGGAGGAAGAGCAGGCAAACAGGAAGAGCAAGCAACAAGAGAAAGAGAAAGCAAAAAGAGAAAGTGGATTGCCATCAATGCCAAAGGGGGAGACTGTTGGAAATATTGTCATTGATGGCAAAGGAGGCAGCACTCAGGCAAAGGAGGCAGCACTCAGGCAAAAGAGGCAGCGCTGAAGTAGAGGAAGGCAAAAGAGGCACAGCGAAAACAATAGAGGTAGCAAGAAGAAAGTCAAAATGTAACAGTCATAGAAGCATAGTGAAGAACCGTTATCGAAAGGTAGAGACAGAGGCAGAGCGACAGAAGAAGCAGAGGCAGAGTCAGATACTAAGTGACAGAGGCAGAGAGCAGTTACAAAATTCCGGGAATCACACACTCCAACCGATGTTATACATATAATACATAATCCCTATTCTGGGAATCGCTTAACTCCAGCGGCAAGGCAATGCATATAATACAGAACCATATTCCGGGAATCGCACACTCCAACCGGCGTTATACATATAATACAACACATACATTATTCCGGGAATCGCTTCACTCCAGCAGCAAAATATATATATAAACATATATATCAGTTATATACAAGCAGAGCGCTTTATATCTATATAACCAAAGGTTCTATCAAAACGAAATGGGTTATAAGGTGGGACCCCTCACCCAATCACAATTGGAGAAAAGGTTCAATCGCAAGTCTTTTGTAATATGCTCCGATCAAGTGGCGGACCCGATGGCGTTATACGATGGAGTTAATCAGTTCAATCGCGTCCGGGATCTTAATCGCAATCAGAACTTTCCGATTGATCGCAAGTCTTTTGTAATATGCTCCGATCAAGTGGCAGACCCGATGGCGTTATACGATGGAGTTAATAGGTTCAATCGCGTCCGGGATCTTAATCGCAATCGGAACTTTCCGATTGATCGCAAGTCTTTTGTAATATGCTCCGATCAAGTGGCGGACCCGATGGCGTTATACGATGGAGTTAATCAGTTCAATCGCGTTCGGGATCTTAATCGCAATCAGAACTTTCCGATTGATCGCAAGTCTTTTGTAAAATGCTGTGATTGAAGTGGCGGACCCAATCCTGTTATATGCGGGAGTTAATATGTGCAAATCGCATCCGTGTTCTGATCGCAATCGGAACTTTTCTATTATGTGCCCCGATTCAATTTGTTCAAAGTTCGGACCCGATTGCGCTATGAGACATGTTTTATGTGGTCATCGCATCCGTTTGATCAATCGCAATCGCAAGTTTTCGTTTGACACCACCGATTCGCCGACGAAGATGTGGGGCCCGACCCTTTCATATATTAGTGCTTGTGATTCGACTCATTGGATTATAAAATAAGACCAAAAGCTTAAGGTGGAGGGTCATTGTTTATATATAAAAGGATTGTTGTTAGATATATATAAAGCACGGTTGCAGTTGTATTAAAATATGCCACATGGGTTGTGAACCCTCAGGCCTCGGCTTAATGGGAGGGCGATTATTAATATACAACGACTGTGATCTATGTTCGTTCCACTTGCGGAACTTCCACATCAACAAGACACTCGTGGCATGAAAAGGGTTGAAATTTCCCTGATTTAAAAAGTCAGCAATTGCATTTCATTTATTTAAAAGGCAGAGTTACACGTATGCAGCTGTTACACCCCCACAGAGGACAGAAAAGCAAATAGAGCTGAGAGGAGATAAAACACAGTCACAAAAAGGACAAAGACAGCCAAAGAAAAGACAAATGCGCATTGATTCAAAAGACTAAATGAGTTGAGCTAGAGTTCACTTTGTAATAAGAATGTAAATATTTTAATTGTTTTTATTGTTTGTGATGCATTGGCAAGTCTCCGAGAGAAAAAAAACTCCCACTGTAATATTAAAATTGACACCTACAGTCATAATTTCTGAGTAAACTGATAAAAGGAGTGAGAAGGCAGAAGGCAAAGAGACATGACTTTCCATTTCGAATTCCAAGCAGAATACAAACAGTCATGTGAGGAAATCTATAAATAATATCATCTTGATATGCAGAGTGAGTTTTTGAGAGCAAGGGAAGCTGACTGAGGTTGGAGCCTCCTGTAGGTTGGTGCCTGCAGAAAACAGTGGTGAGAGGGAGTTGGAGCTTCCCTTTGCATCACAACAATAATAAGATGTGGTTTTCTCCCTTTATGGGTTTCCACTTATATCTGGTGTCTCTGTGCATGATATTTATGTATTGATCTGATATGTATCATTTGCTTAATACCTGCTGCTCTCATATTAAGTCTATTGCTCTATTAAACTAATACTTTCTGATTACATTCTAAAATTACTCTCACATCAAATTGAGTTTGAAATGAGGGTGTAAATAAGTTTAATGAAAAGTTTTAAAAGATCGGGAATGTATTAAACTAATTCAGCCCCCCTCTCAGTTTAATTAGAGGTTCAACACACTACATCCCCTACTCTTGCATTTAAAAGCTTTTGGACGGATTTCTCCCTTGAGGTTGGTTTCTTGATAACAAAGGCTATATGAGTTTGTTTGTTATGTTTGTACTTTGCCATATTTCCATTCCATCCTTCCAAATCTCCAGGAAGAGCCTCTTCACAACACTTTAGTAGAATACGTTGCACAGGTTCCCGGAATTGGATCCTTATTCTATTTATCTTTTTTCAGTTCCACATGACTTGCTATGCTAATTTTTTTTCCAGTGACGTCGTGTATACTTTTTGAGGTGCCTACACTACAATCAATTGAAGAGTTTACTCCTTTCACCATCACTCTCCAAACAAAGAAGAAAACATAATTTACATCTTTTATTTGATGGTCCAATGTCACATTGATTCTTTTAATAGAATTTTCCCTTATTAGGATTCTAATGGGCCTAGACAGGGTACAAAATATAAAATTCCATATCCCATGTGACATTTTAGCAAAATGCAGCATATATTTATTTAGAAAACTAAAACCATCCCACCTGATATCAAATACGATGACAGGTATAAGGTTTTCATTAAAAGACCAATAAAAGTATGATTCACCTAGAATTTTGTTAAAGGGATGTTATCTGTTGTTTATAACGAGTGTTGCATGATGATCAAAAGATGGGGGAAAATTAGAGAGTGGAAAATTAAGATGTTGGATTGAGTCTGTAAGATTTTTATTGGCTATTGTTCCATCATGTCATGCCATGAGGAATATGGGTAACTACATAGAGATGGGGGAAAATTAGAGAGTAGAAAACTAAGATGTTGGATTGAGTCTGTAAGATTTTTATTGGCTATTGTTCCATCATTTCGTGTCGTGAGGAATATTGGTAACTGCATAGAGATGAATAAGCATATTGATCGTGTGCGGTAGCAAAGAGCAACACAACCATAAACATAAGAAAAAGGGAATAGGAAACCTACGTTTTACGAACAACATCATAGAAGTTTTGTCAAAAAATTTCCAGAACTCTTCCTCACTCTGTTGTATCACAACATAGAGACAGTAGTGAGATCCATTGTCCCACATCCATTTATCCATGCTTTTGGTGGCTTCAACCCCATCCCAGAGCACCAGAAGATGCATTTTTCATATTCCAACATCGATCCACATATGAGCTACTTCTATGTATCTCACATAGATGTCTTTCTCATACATTGGCTCACAGTTCAGCATGGTGTCCATTCTCTTCTTGGGCATCCGGTGAGTGGAGAGACACAAAGGATATGTTTTCTCATACCAAAACAACAAGTCTGAATAGGGTAATAATATTTTTTCTATTATATATCTCTGAAACCCAAATGACCTCAGGTCAACTATTTATAGGGAGCAATAAAAGTAAGCTGCAGTTTACAGTGTAAATTGTGCTGCAAATCAATCTTACATACCTTACAGTGTGATTCCAGCCACAGACCAATCATACCTACCACAAGTTTTTCGTGGGAAAACTTTGAACAATCAACAATCTTCTGAGAGGGTATAAGCATGTCTTGGCATGCAGGGCATTGCTCGTAATAGTTTCTCATGGATGTCTTCACTGTCAATTTCACAAGCAAACCCTGACAGAAGACCGAAGGCTTTCCTAACATCCTTGGCGATGCTAAGGTTATTTAACTGAAATTGGTTTATATAAAGAATTGATTTAATCATGTAATTGTTGCTGCCAATGGCCTGCACCGATATGGCAGTCCGAAACCCAATTCCCATGTCGGAGGAGGAGAATGTGCGAGATATTGGAAAGAATTAAAGACCATTGTGGGTTGTTGGAAAAGTGAGGAGGACGTGCGTCCAAAGGCACCCACGAACTTTGTGGATTTAGTACAAAAATACGGCATTATGAGGCATAAATAAATGTGGCCTTATCGTTATGGTGCACAGATGTCACCCGTAGAAGAAAAGGTAGACAAATTTTGGAGTTGAATTGATTCAAAATAAAGGGCTTATTGAGATAAATATAATTATTTATATTTATTATTTTAGATTATTTAAGATTTTTTTTCTAGTCAAACTCGTTGTTATTTACAAGGGCTAGTTAGGCTTTTCCTCATCTATTTAAACGGCTTCTTAGATCAGATTTATCATCTTGTCTTGATGATGAACCACACTTAAACAACACAAATCAAGATTTGGCCACATATTTTTTCCCCGATTATATCCATAAATCTATTAGAAACTCCAAAAAAATATCACTTACAAACATCTCTTTACACATATCACCTTTACTCGGAAGTATAACACCTCTTCCCCTTTACTTGGTAGTACAACACCTCTTATCACATAAATATTAATTATTTGAGATTCATGAATTAGCTAAAAATAAAAATTACATCCAAAACTATCTCTTATTTGCATTGATTTCACTAAAATTTTGTTTCCACTTAAATTGATAGACGATTTATTTTTTTGGATAAACATTCTATCTAGCATTTTGTGTATTCCATTAGCAAAGTTATTTAGTTTTAAAGATTCTAAAAATGGAAGAAAAATAACAGTTGAATGATAATAGGAGAAGTTTAATAGTTGTGATTTTAGTTTGGTAAACAACATTATGAGAGTTGCAGTTAAAAAAAAATAGCATGTAGAAACAGTCTAGGACAACCTAAAGGAGCATTTTTTATAGTTTAAAATTGAGAGGTTTGGTCAACCAAGTTTTTTTTTTTTAATGTGAGTATTGTAGATATGTATTTGTAAATGGTTTCACATAACCAAATCAATTGATCAAGTATCCATACAGGTTATGGAAAATGCTTCAACAATAGAAAGAATCATTTAGAGGCATTATGGATTATTCAACAACATTTAGAGAGACATTTTTCTCAAAATTTGTTGTAGAAAATCATACCAAGTGAACATGGGACACCTTGGGTATACCAAGCCATAGGTAAAGGAAAAATAGCTTAGTTTCAAATTCATAGTAGGAGTATTGAGAATTAGAATACTGAATAATTTTGATTATGTTCACTAGTTTATGACTAAGATGATGAATGTACTAAACCATTAAGAAAACATGGATAAGATATAATAGAGAAGAAGGTTGTTGAGAAGCTTTATAGGATTCTGCCAATCAAATTTATGGTCTATTTTGTTTCCATTGAGAGAGAAAATAATATGGCACAACATACATTCCATAAGTGAATTAATGGGATGCTTACTTCCTTCAAAACACATATGCATGTCAATAGAGGAAGATGAAGGAACTGTAAAGGTAGAGGTAGATATCCAACTCACAAAGAGAAAAAATCCATGTTTAGATTAAGGAGAGAAATTTCATGGTAACGATGGATCACGCACCCATAAAAACTATAATAATGCATATGCATCAAACTTACCAATCATGCTATCATGCTAACATTGGCACCAGCTACAAGGGCTTCCATAAACTCTTTGGTGCCATATCTTTGAATTCCCAGGTTGTTCATGAGATCAAATTTTCTCATGTGCATACCACTTTCAATAATGCTCAAGAAATTCATGATTCCTATTGAATTCTTGGCACACTGAAAAGTTTTTCTAATTTGGTTTTGAAGAGTCTTCCATGATCAAACATTTCCTCAATACTTCAAAATTAGGGAATTGAATACAAAGCCCTTTTTTCTCTCTACATTTTATCAGTAAAATCATTGTCAACAGTTACAAATTATTTTTCCTTTGTCGAGGACATGTTCATTTTTTTTAAGGTTCAGGCTTGCACAAATAGTTTCATTGCATATTCAAGACTTCAATTTGCAGGTAGCCTTAGACTCTTTATTTAACCATTTCTAGATTCAATAATTAGACAAAAATATTAAAATATCAAACTCAGAAAAATATATTGTCATAGTATTCAAGGAACATTATTCGTGTCGATTTCCCCCTAAGGCATGCCACTCTTCATGGTTGATACTCTTATATAAACACGAACTAGTTTATTATTTACTCATGGGTGCATTCATTTCCTTGAGCAGTGCCCCTGAGCTCATTATCACATCAATTTTTCATAGAAGTCACATGGTGCTTTTTCTTATTTTTCACATGGATGGTTTCCTTCCAATTTATGCATCTCCTTCTGCTTTCTTGTATAATTTGTTTTTATTTTTCTCCTGAATTTTTATGGTTTTCTTCAAATAATAGGCCATCATGCTAATAATATTTTCATATATATAATAAATTGTTTCAATTAATAGAACATATTATTTCTTCTCATATTGTTATCCTCAAATGATGTTGCGTTCAATGCATTCATACTTCTCTCTGAATGGGGTTTGCAACCAATCGTGTTATCACAAAAATTATTACATGAATAATACTAGCCATAAAAGAAATTTGTGTACCTTCTTTTAACTGCTAGAGGAAACCCCTAGGTTGAAAGGAGGTGAGTGCCTAGGAAATCCACATATATATTTTTAAAATTTTTGTACGCTCAACTATAAATTAAAATGGGATTTAGAAATTTTAGTCGATATATTTTCTCAAAGAAGAACCACTTGAGGTAAGATGAGCTATTTAATGGGAAAATTAACAAATAAATTAAATTGGCCTACATATGTGTGATTACAATCTTTAAAATTGGTAGTTTTGTATATAGAGAAGAGAATTAAGGATTTCAAGGTTTAAGGAACAAGGCTAAACAAAATCCTATGCATTAGATCTTCAATAGAAAAAATGAAATGAAAGGAAGATGATATGTAGATCCCTTCATTAAGGTATTTTTGATTACAACCTTCATTAAGGTATGTGTGATTACAACCTTTAAGATTGGTATTTTTGTATATAGAGAAGAGAATTAAGGAATTCAAGATTTTAGGAACAAGGCTAAACAAAATCCTATGCATTAGATCTTCAATAGAAAAAATGAAATTAAAGGAAGATAATATGTGGAGCCCTTCATTAATGTTTCTTAGATAAACGTGCTAGGTATCTCAGCTATTAGCACAACATTGATAAATCTGTTAATGAAAGAAGCCAACAACTTCATTACACAAGTTTCAAAAGAAGAATTACACAAATACAAATATTACAAAAATAAGGAACACATATTTTAAGCATCACATACTAATCATTTGCAACTAATCCATTAACTTCACATAATGATTTCAACACATTACAAAGAAATATTAGCTAGATCTTGTCTTTGAAGGAAAAAATTCAAACCTCTTATGAGTTCACCTATATCCATTTTAAAGAAAAGAAACAATTTCAAGAACATTTACAAAAGACATGTCAAACGATACAACTGAAGGTTTAGGCAGTTGTCCTACTATCCATTTTTTCTAGTCCTTAAAAAAATGACTATATGGCCTGAGTATTGGATCTACGTAGAAGGGATGGTGAATGTGTAGAAAGGTGCAATGAACACAAAGTAGCTACGTGAGGAGGTTAACTGGGTCAGTGAGGTGCCAAAATCTAGCCGTTGGAATCGTAAGTCTTTAAAAGGCAATTTTATTACCATTAAATGGAGCTTCTAGGTTGCATTTAATGAAGATATTTTGCCAGATTTGTAACACTTTTGTCATTTATGGAGACATATTAATGCATAGGGGATTGTTGAGATTATAGATATGACTTATGGGGTCACAATAGTTCCCTTTGATTTCGGTGTGAACTTTCTGCCTTGAGCTCTCTGATTTCTCCATCTTATTCAGTCTCTATGTCTGGTTTGGATCCAGGATTTGAGGAGGATTTGTGTCGTAGGGGTCTTGTTTATGTTATCCTACCAAGCATTAAAGCTACGCACCCAGAAGAGGATCATACTGTGCCAATGGATCCTGTTGCGTCGGTCGTTGACAAACATTAAGAAGGGTCAGACATCGGGCACTCATAAATCTCCTAGGGAAACAACTACAATGTTGTTATCCATTGTGGATGAGCAATATAAGAGACACATGGCGGAGCTCCCCGAGACTATCCTGGTAAAGGAGGAGGATTTGTTTGAAGTGGACCCATTATCATGGTTTCCAACCTATGTCACACTACGCAAGGCATCTCTCAAGCTCCCAAAGGATTTGGTCAAAGTGTGGTCAAGCATTAAAATGCCCTTAATTCCTCGAAATGTCTCGATTGAAGGTCATATGTTCACCAAAGTGCCACAACTCAAAATAGAGGATTGGTACATTGCAGATCTTGATAATTTTTCTGAGCTTGTGCTTGAGTGCTATCTAGATCACGTGCCCTATGAGTGGGGCCTTGTGCACCTGGAGCCACAGTGATTGGTATTGGGCCTACACAAGGGATAACTTCTGAAATTATTGCAGGTCTCACATTTCAAGTGCAACCAGATAAATGATATCTGTGTGTGCGAAATTCTCATGCTCATATCCTAACTATTATTCACATATTCTGACATAGGTTTGAGATAATGTGTAAAGAATTTTTTCTGTTAATTTTTCAATTACTCTAATTTTAAAATGATGTGAAATTGGAATGCGAACAAAATTATTATTCTTTAGAGGGACTATTTCATCTCCTTTGAAATCACAAAAAGATAGCCAAGGAGAAAAAAAAAAGTATATGGCATGCTTACATTAATGTATTTATAATAATACACTCTTAAAAAATTAATATAATTTATCACTTTTATGAAATAGATATCCATTTTAATTTGGCCTAGTCTATTAAGGCGTGAAATTTTTCTGGATGGTGAAAATTAGTTGGAATCTTGCAATTTGTTTCCTAAAAATTTGATACTAGGATGGTTTGAATCATTTTTTTTATGGTTAAAATGGATTCAACACTGTCAAAATCCCTTGGTGCACACAAATCTTGAGGCTTAGTAGTCATAACAGAATTAAAACAAAATCCACTATATTTTAGCAAAGTATCGCCAAAATTTTCATTTTGTGTTGGCCATTTTGAAGCCTTATTAGACTATGTGTTTTAATTTATTTTCAGGTTCCAATTTACTCATATACTCTTATTATTATTATTATTATTATTTTACTTCAAAACCCTATCATAACTCATATTTCTAATGACTATGAGCGCCACAAAAGAGCCTTAAAATTTAAACTTTATAATTGTAGGCTAGGAAGAAAAAAACAATGAAAAAAAATTAGAAATATTTAAAGAAAAATTAACAACAAAAGATCAAATTCAAACAACTTATCTTATAGAAGAAATAAGGGTAATAAATATATTTGAGTATAATCACAGACTAATCCACGTCAATCTTAGTTGTAATGAACATAAATTGGACAGACTCAGGAAACCCCCATGCTTAAAAGGAACAAGAATATTTATAAATAAAGATATCATTCGAGAAGACAAAGTTGGAATTAGGAAAGAAGTTCGAAAGGTCAAGGAGGAAAGGAAGGCAGGGAAATGGAAAACCATTAAGAATAGGAAATTTATTATTATAGATAAAGTCTCAAGCACAAGTGATAAATAAGGACTTGCATCGCTTTGGATCCTCTTTTTGAATTATAGTGGTTTTCCATGGTCTAAAGGTCCTCTTTTTGAACTATGGTGGTTTTCCTGATTTTTCGTGGTTTCACTCTTTTCATTACATTGGAATACGGAATCCTCTCTTTGAGTTTTTTGTTGTAGAGGCTTCTATATAAGGAACATTATTTCACCTTACATCCAACTTCATAAAATATTCCCCTTCAATCAATACATCTAGATCGAAATCTTTGATTCTACAACCAATAATATTTTAGTTTCAATCTACTATTTAGCTCTTATAAACTCTACATTATATAAGAAAGATAACTTGGATAAGAATTGTCCTTTCACTACATTAGAAAAATACATCTTTAACCTAAGGAATGAAGCTAATATCCTTTTCCTTGGAGACTTTAATGCTATAACTGCTACTAAATATTCGTTAAGTTAAGTAACAACTCTAACCTTGACCCCTTTTTCCTTGATGAACATAGTAGCTTAGCTAATAAATTTAATAGAAAATATGAAGACATAGTCAAGAAAATATGTAGAACCAAACTCCTTAATATTTTTAGTTCTGAGGACCTAATCATCTGTAATTAATTGTATTAAAAAGTTGCCCCTCTCTGATTAGATGACTTGTTTCCATGGGTTGGGTAGCAGTGTCGTGGATTATGTGATTTCTGACACCCTCATCCTCAACCATACTAGAAGCCTTGAGCTAATTAACATATTCGAGCCCGAATCTGGCTACAAACCTCTGTCTTTATCCCCAAATCTTGTTATGCATACCACCCACATGGAGGAGACCAGTGAAAGAAAAAGACACATTCGCTTCGATAGAAGTAAGGTTAACCTATTCTCAACCTAGGCACCACGACTTATAGTAGCAACACTGATCAAAATTATTACCATTTCACTATTACCCTTGCGAATACCATTAGAAATTTTTCTAATAAAACTTCATTTAAGTAGAAAATAATAACATTCAAACCCATGCATGAAAAATATTATAAAATTACCAAATTGTAAAATTATCAGCAACGCGATCACAAACACTCTTAATGAAACAATTAAACTCCAGTATATAAATATATAATTTTACTAACAAATCTCTTTAATATTTACATGTTAAGAATGACTAAAATTATCACTACTAAATTATTTAAAAATATTGTTTTTGAATAATAGAGAAAGAAATGCACAACAAAATGTCAAACAATTCATTTATTGACATTTTATGCAATAATCAATTTTAATATTATAACATATTCATTTCAGAATATCGACATTTATTTTTAGAAGTCGATCTTCTAATTCCAGTAAAACCTAAAGCCTAGCATGACAATAAATTTATATATCTTATAGACAAAAAATTTCATTCAAAATCCCACTGATATTTACGCCTTATCTCCTCCTCTTCTTGCGAAGTAAGATCATTTGCAATGTTCAACTCCCTACGGACATTCTCACATGTTTCCAAACCAACTATTATGTCGGCAATAGTTTTAGAGGCCATATCCAAAAGGCTTCCGATATCCAGGTAGTGGGCAGCACATGCAATGTCAGATAGAGTTAAATGGTAATTTTAAATTGGTCCATCTCTTTTCACTTAAAAAAGAGTTAAAAAGGAGTTTGTATTTCTATATTAGTATACATTTATTTTTATACTAGATCTACTCCAAATTTACTAAGGGAGAAGAGGAATCAAATCTCATTTAATTCAAAAAAGAGTTTGTATTTTGAAAAGTGTGATATCTCTCTCGATTTCTTGGTAAGTGAGCTATTTTATTTTATTTTTATTTTTATGTTTATGTAATTTCACTCAATTAAAATATTTAATTCATAATTATTATTATTTATCTATTTGTTTATTTTTATCCAGTCATAACTCCGGGTATAACATGGTCTAGAGAAATCGAATCTCTTTTTACCCTAAAATAAGTGCATCTCCAGATATTTGGTCTCTCTTTGCACTTCGTAGATTAAAGGTTAAGTTAGATCTAGGATAGTTTAATTTCACTCTTTAAATAAGCTATATTCCACATAACTACCATAAGTCAATAGCACATGTTCTTATACCATGGACCAATAAATGACTTAAATACCATCATTCCGGAAAAATCACATCAAAATATAAATGTTATAGCTATTATAGTATTCAAATTAATGTTCCCTATTGAAAGAAATAAAAAATAAAATAATAATAATAATAATAAATAAATAAATAATGAAATAAATAAATAAAAAAAAAATATATATATATATATATATATAATTCTAGAATATATAATTATTAATTAATTTTTAATTATATAACATATTATTATGAATTCAAATTTCACAACTAATACAATAATAATAATAATAATAATAGCAATTGCTTCAAAAGGTGCAAAGTGAGGCGGATAGGATTGTGAATTTGAAAAAGTTGTATTTTAGTTTCCATAATCAAGAAAATACAATAAGACGAAGTATTGTTACTATAAAGAATATCAACCGATCAAATAATTGAACTCCCCATATCCCATTTATGTTGAACTTCTCAACATGTATTCTCTATGATCCCCTTTTCCCACTGGGGTCACTGTTGAAGGGATCAATGATGATGAAGGAGTAAATTTAATGTTAGAAAATATTGTTAGGTTTCTTGGTTACCTGATTTAGAGCTTACAAAAACAAACTCTATGTTAGATTTATCATGTTATATGTATGTGAGGAATTTTTTATGCTTATGTCGTTATTATTTTCATTGGAGCATTGTGCATATTTGGTTACTTGATTTTGTTGTTAATGTCATTGGAACATTGTGCATATTTGGTTACTTCATTTAGAGTGTATAGAAACAAACTTTATGTTGGATTTATCATGTTATAAATATGTGAAGCATTTTTCATGCTTATTTTATTATTCTCATTTGAAAATTATGCATATGCAATGTAAATCTTTACGTCACTAGTTATTGAATAGTTTTGTTTTATACTCAATTAAATGCCTATGTTTCATTTATGCTATGATCACTTAGTACATGCTTGCTTATTCTTCTTGTTGTTCTAATAAATAGTCATTTCTTGTTATCTTTATAAATAGTCATTGGATTGTAGTGATGTTGTCGTTGGTTGGGTTCGTATTTACTAAAGTTTTTATGAACTTGTTAAAGCTTAATATTTTAGACTTTTAGATTATGACAACACATCCCATCAGAGGACACAACATTTTGGGGGGGATTTCAATACAAGTTTTGGTTGTTGTCAAGCTTGACAACCTCACTTTGACATCATTTATTCCCAAAACTGGTGAGAAACCCACGAAAGAGATGATATTAGAAGTTCCACAAGGATATATTGATGCCATGTGAGAGGACTAGCTTGAATGATTCATTGAAGTTCTCATAAGAGCGCGAGGCAACCACTAAGGAGATAGAGGCCAAAAAAAATGCAATGGAAATTTCTTTGTAAGATTGTATTTTATTTTTATGTTTGTATTTGATTTATGAGTTTTTGTGTGATTTTTTTAAGTGTTGACTTTCAACAAACACTATTCACATTAATCATCTCACTAATGTTCAAAACATATTGGTTTTAATGATACAACAAAAAAAATTATCTAAAACATAATTTTTACATAAAAGTTTACTAATATAAAACTAATATATAAAAAATACAATGTAGGAAAGATATAACTTACTCAATATGTTACACTTATACCACTCGAGATACTAACTAAGTGAAAACAACAGTAAGCCAAGAATTTGTTGGTGGGGGGAGAAAGTTGCATTGTTGTTGAAAGTGATAGATTTAAAGAGGGGGAAGTTACATTATTGTTGAAAGTGATGGATCTTCCATTCATCATATGAAAATGATCCACATATTTTGAAGTTTGATAATGTTATACTTACATAGTAAAGATTTTTTCATTTTTTCATAACTCTTCTCTTGTACCATCCCATCAATAATTTATATATTTTTTATTTTATTCTAATAAAAAATCCTATTATTATTAACTAAATTAAATAAATAAATAAATTAATCAAGTATATATTTTATTACTGATAAGATTTGTTCATTTATCTATTGTACTTTTGTTTATGAGGTTTTGTTTTTAAATAAATAATATAATTGTAAGTGAAATTGTGATATTGGGTGATTTTCTTTACAGATAGATTTAGTATTCTCACAAATATCCAAATACTTGAATTATTCAAGTTACATATTCCAATACTCATTGAATAAAATAGAAAAACTTAGAATAATTAGATTATAGAATACATTTGTATGTGTCTTTCTACAACTTGTCATCATTGTGAATGTGGATTTTTGGAATTTATGTTTTGTGGATATTTATAAATGTCCAATGTTTTGAGTAGACTCACCACCCATAGACAAATACTTAATAATCACAAAAGAGTGTCATATCATTTATATGTGGCTATAAAGCCACATATAAGTGTCACTAAGTATAATATATGTGGTTATAAAATAATGTTAATAACATTCAAATATAAGAAACAAATAAAAAATAAAATATAATAAATATATACAAAATGAACTAAACTCTAGAACATAATACTAATGATAATCAAAATTATGTAATAATTAAATAACTTAATCCTTGACTAAACCATAGTGATAAATGGTAAGAAAATTGTTAACTAAAGTCAAAATTATAATAAGTCATAATTTGAATATGAAAATAAGTAGTAGAATATTTAGTCACCATATCTCTTATCTATAGAATTTTCATTCCAAACATTTCTATTCCAAAAACACTATATACTAATCTAAATGGGAACGGTAAGGGAGACATAGAGAGTTTGAGTTTTGAATTAATGTATGACTTATTATATTTAATAAAATCTCGGACAATTAATCCTTTTCCTCCATTACACATTCATGCCTAATTTAGATCACTTAGAGTAGGTTCATGTGTTTTCCTAAAGGAATGTTCATGTGATCTCATGGAAGGCCCCATTGTGGAAGTATGATCTTGTTTTATAGAATAACTTTCTAATCGACTCACAATTTCTTTATTTCATCTTGTAGTATATGTTTTGTTGCCCTATGTCTATAGCAAGCACTATGTCTTTTTCCAACAAAAAAGTTATGAGCTTCATTTTCTAATTAATTTATCTCTTTATTTATAGGTCATAAACAAGTACTTGAAAAACTCTAGATAAATTACATTTAGATCAATTCTATTCCTACATTGAATAATTTGGATTCTTGAAATCATTATTTAAAATAATATTTCATTCCATGCTCATTTACATGGTTTTCTAGACCATGATTTACAAGATTTTATAGAATAAGTTTTCATGCTTTCGTAAAGATAAATTCTCATGTTTTCATAGACTAAATTTATATCGTTTCGTAGATTAAATTTCCAATATTTATTAGAATAGATACATATACTTTCCTAGATTAAATTTCCATGTTTTCTTAAAACATATTATGTTCTCATAGATTAAACTTATATATTTTCCTAGATAAAAATTTATATGCTTCCTTGGATTAATATTTCCATTTCATTCATAGAGTAATACTTTATTTCATGTCAACTTATTTCTAGTAAAATTAGAGGATAAAGTCCTGGCATATATTTTGTTGTACACTTCATAAGTTTACAAACTCAAATTCATAATTTAATGTAACATAATTTAAATCTTAATTAAATTGAATGACATCCTTTATTAGTTTCCTTGCCTAAAATTTCTTATGATTAAACTAACATATAGAAAATAAGCTAATATGCTCCAAATGTTTTTCCTAAGAATGTGGATTTTACTAAAAAATTGGGTCATGTTTCATTTATTGAGGCTACATTCATACGAAAAAATATTGTGGTGGACTGTAATCTAGAAACTTATAATTGCAAAATCACCCTTTGGATTGTTTGAAATAATAATTTTATTACGTGGGACACACATTTCTTTAAAGAGGGTCTGGGTGGGCCTAAGTGGAGATGTAATTTGCACATAATTTTAAAAGAAAATATTTATCACATTTTTATTACTTTTCCTTATATAGTGTAGGTATGAATCAAGTACCTCGCCACGCTAGATACAAATTCTTCCTGGAATCGATCTAATTTGGTAGAAAATTTGAAGTCCTAGAAAGAGGATAGTACTAAAGCTCCAATCAAAGGTTTTCCTTGCATCCTGGTAAACACTATTTGGTGGGAAAAATAATCTAGTTTCATTTGCAAATAGGACATTCATATCCATATCATTACTCAATCTATATCAAATCTATATTTGGAGTATATGATAACTCTAAAATTTGAAACAAATAGAGTTTAGATTCAACCTCAAAATGATATGGAGATTCTATGGTGATATTTTGATGATGTTTGTCAAGGTCATCCTCCTAGATGCAAAGTCAGTATTATTGTATGTATTTATCACGTAATCACTTCTTTCAAGTAAGGTACTCCCCAAGGCTAGGATAAAACAAGAGGAAAGGGCTTATTTCTTTAGATACATTGTTAGTTGTTGCTACTTGGAAACATTTGAAGAAAACACAAGTTATGGGAGATTCACAATTAGTTATTGATTACGAAAACAACATGGTGTATTTTGAGAATGTTTTTCTTCATCCCTTGCTTTAGGACATGAATGAAACACCAGAATCCTTTAGAATAGCTTATTTCAATCACTCATGTTCTCAGATAAATAAACAAGAAGACCAATGGCCACTCAAAATAAGCCATAGAAATTCCAAGGTATGTTTGTATTTCAAAATTTATGGATGAAGAAGAAGTGGAGAGGATTTTTCCCTATCCTCTCGAGGATATAATTTTTCCATGTCTTCTAAGACTATACCTCTTTTATGATGGGATTCGATATGATAAAGATTTGAAATGAATGAATACCAATGTGTATAATTAATTTTCATTATATAATTTACCCATCATATTGATATTTTTTAAATTAAATAAATGTGAAGTCTAGATTTAAAAATAGGAAGTTTTTAAATGTTACATAAATAAAATATGGGTAAATTCTCATTCAAACAAATTGAAAATACAATGAAGAATTGATGAAGTTCCATGTTGAGGATAAATATCAATTAGAATGGGTTAAATTTATAATCAATAAGTTTTATGCTTCTCATAAATTAAATAGTTGAAATGGTTCAATATCAATTAGAATGGATTAAATTTGTAATCAATGAGTTTTATCTTTTTTAGAAATGAAATAATTGATGAATTTTATATTTTTATAAATGAAATAGTTGAAATGGCTCAAAATTTTGGTATTATAAATCATTCATTGTCTAAATTTTATGCATAATATTCAATATTAGGCATTCTATTTTGGAGTTTTATAATTATTTGATGATTTAACTTATTTTTATTAATATGTATTTTTTAATATATAAATAGATTCAACATCCTCAAATATTTTTAAAAATATTAAAACTTATTATTCAAATAAAATTTTATAAAATATTAAATAAAATAAAATAAAAATAACTGATTTTCTTTAATTAATTTAAATACACAAAAATTATATTAAAATATTAAATTTATGAAGGTATACATAATATCTATAAAAATTCCAAATTAGAAAACATTTTGATTTATGAAATCATTTATATAAATATATATAAAGTATATCAACCTTTCAAAATGACAAACTTCTTTTATGGTTAAATCATTTAATCAGATGCCCACAAAAAAAAATAGAAATTTGAGATCCACTAATGGATACATTGGCACTTGAAGTTTTATGAATATTCTTCGATATAGGAAATATCTCTAAAACTGTTGATGACCTAAAAGTTAATATGTTAAATATCGAATTCCCAAAAATCATATTAAAAAAAATTAACAAACAGGGTTACCAGCACACAGTGCACGTCTGTTAATTCACCTCATTATTAAATATAGTATATATTTTAAAACGTAGCCAGTGATCTTAAACGTAATAATTTTTTTTAACAAACTGTTCACCCATTGGTTTACCAGCAGACACTTCAGGCGCGTCTGTTAATTCACTTCATTTTTAAATATAGTATATATTTAAAAAACGTAGCGAGTTATGTTAAAGGTAAGATACGTTATAAGCGTGATTGGCAAAGCCAATGCCAACCTGGATGGAGGAATGCACAGGTGGGTGCTTCCTTTATTTATGTAGTTCTGAGGCTTTCCTTTTTCTACTGGCAAGAGAGGCAGACAACTTTCACTGACTATGAAGCCATAGATTATCCAGCTATTTTTTATTTTTCAATCATTATGAAGCCATAGATTATTTAACTAGCCATCGATTCTTTAACTGTTTTTTATTTTTGGAGTAAAGAACTCTTTTCTTCCTTTTGATATTTTGAAACAACTGAAGTTTTGTGTATGATTTAGTTTTTCTAATGTCAAGTTAACAAGGTTTAAATTGTAAATTTTTGTTAACAAATAACAAAAAAAAATTATCTCACAAAAATAAATAAGTCTTGTTTCTCGTAATCATGTAAGCATATTTTAAGATTTTACAACAACCTTTTGATTTCATTACAAGTGAATAAACCTAAAGAATAGTTATGACATTTATTGATGGTTAGCAAATGGCTCCTTATAATGTGCCTCTTATCTGGTGCCACCTCTTTGACAACTACATCCCCTGCTCATGCATTTAAATTCTTTTCGACTGATCACCCTCTCTAACAACTACATCCCCTAATCTTGCATTTAAAAGCTTTTGGATGAATCTCTCTCTTGATGTTGGTTTCTTGATAACAAAGGTTATATGAGTTGTTTTTTTATGTTTGTACTTTGCCTTATTTACATTCCATCCTTCAAAATCTACAACAAGAGCCTCTTCACAACAGTCTTTAGTACAATCCATTGCACCGGTTCCTGGAATTGGATCCTTATTCTCTTTAACTTTTTTAAGTTCCACATGTCTTTCTATGCTAATTTTTTTTCAATTACTTGATCTCTACATTTTAAAGTGCCTACACTACAATTAATGGAAGAGTTTACTCCTTTCACTGCCACTCTCCAAACAAAGAAGAAAACATAATTTACATCTTCTATTTCATGGTCGAATGTCACATTGATTCTTTTATGAGCATTTTCTCTTATCAAGATTCTGATGGCCTAGATAAGGTACAAAATATAAAATTCCATATCCCATGTGACATTTTAGCAAAATGCATCATATATTTATTTAGCAAACTAAAACCATCCAACCTGATATCAAATACGATGAAAGGTATAAGGTTTTCATTAAAAGACCAATAAAAGTATGATTCATATAGAAATTTGTGAAAGAGATGTTATATGTTGTTTATAATGAGTGTTCCATGATAATCAAAAGACAGGGGAAAATTAGAGAGTGGATTATTGTTCCATCATGTCGTGTCATGAGGATTATTGGTAACTGCATAGAAATGAATAAGCATATTCATCCCGTGGGGAAGAAAAAAGAAACAAAACCATAAATAGAAGAAAAAGGAATAGGAAACCTACTTTTTATGAACAACATCATAGAAGTTTTTTCAAACATTTTCTAGAACTCTTCCTCTCTTTGTTCTACAACAACATAGAGACACCGATGATATCCATTGTCCCACAAAAATTTCTCCATGCTTTTGGTGGCTTCAACCCCATCCCAGACCACCCAGAGCGACATTTCCATATTCCAACATTGATCCACATATGATCTTCTTCTATGTATGTAGCCTGCATGTCTTTCTCATACTCTTGCTCACAATTTAGCATGGTCCCCATCCTCTTCTGGGGCATTCGGTGAGTGCAGAGCCACAGAGGATATGTTTGCTCGCACCAAAATAACAAGTCTAAATAGGGTAATAATCTTGTTTCTAATATATATCTCCGAAACGCAAATGAACTGGGGTCAACTACTTATGGAGAGCAATAAAAGTAAGCAGCATTTTACAGTGTAAATCATGCTGCAAATCAATCATACATACCTTACAGTGTGATTCCAGCCAAAAATCAATCTTTCGTACATCAAATTTGTCGTGGAAAAACTTTGAACAATCGACAACCTTCCGAGAGGGTATCATCATGTCTTGGCATGCATGGCGTTGTTTGTAATAGTTTCTCAGGGATCTCTTCATTGTCAATTTTAGAAGAAAACCCTACCAGAAGACGGAAGGCTTTCCTAACATCCTTGGCGATGATGAGGTTATTTAGCAAAACTTGGTTTAGATAAACAATCGATTTAATCGTGTCATTGTTCTCGCCTTTGGCCTACACTCAGATGGAAATCTGAAACCCAATTCCTATTTCAGTGAAGGAGAATGTGCGAGATAATGGAAAGGCTCAAAGACCATTTTGGGTTGTTGAAAAAGTGAGGAGGGCATGCGTTCAACCACACACATGAACTTTGTGGAATTAGTACAACAACACGGCATTTTGGTGACCAAGTATGAGGCATAAATAAATGTGGCCTTATCGTTATGGTGCACACATGTCACTTGTAGAAGAAGTAGACAAATTTTTTAGATGAATTGATTCAGAAGAAAGGCTTATCGACCTAAATATAATTATTTATTAATTATTTTTTTAGATTATTTTAAATTCTTATTCTAGTCAAACTAATCGTTATTTACAAGGGGGCTAGTTAGGGTTTTCCTTATCTATTTAAACTGGTTCTTAGATCAGATTTATCATCTTTTCCTAATGATGAACCACACTTAAACAACACAAATCAAGATTTAGCCACATATTTTTTCCCCGATAATAGCCATAAATCTATTACAAACTCCAAAAAAATCTCACTTACAAACAACTCTTTATACATCTCCCCTTTACTGGCCATTACAACACCTCTTCCCCTTTACTCGGCAGTACAACAACTCTTCACACATAAACATTAATTATTTGAGATCCATGAATTTGTAAAAAATAAAAATTACATCCAAAACTATCTCTTATTTGCATTGATTTCATTAAAATGTTGTTTCGAGTTAAATTGATTTTTCGGATAAACATTCTATCTAGCATTTTATATATTCCATTAGCAAAGTTATTCATTTTTAAAGATTCTGAACAATAGGAGAAAATTAATAGTTGAATAACAATAGGAGAAGTTTAATAGTTGTGATTTTGGTTTGGTAAACAACATTATCAAAGTTGCAGTTAAAAAAAAATAGCATATAGAAATAGTCTAGGACAACCTAAAGGAGCATTTTTTTATAGTTTAAAATTGTGAGGTTTGGTCAACCAGGTTAATTCTATTTTTTAATGTGAGTATTGTAGATATGTGTTTGTAAATGGTTTCACATAACCAAATCATCTAATCAAGTATCCATACAGGATATGGAAAATCCTTAAAAAATAGAAAGAATCATTCAAAGGCACTATGGATTATTCAACAATGATTAGAGAGAGAATTTTTTCAAAATTTGCCGTAGAAAATCATATCAAGTGAACTTGGGACACCTTGGGTATACCAAGGCATAGATAAAGTAAAAATATCTTAGTTTCAAATTCATAGTAGGAGTATTGAGAATTAGAAGAATTAATAATTTTGAGTATATTAATTAGTTTATGACTAAGATGATGAATGTAGTAAATCATTAAGAAAACATGGAGAAGATATAGTAGACAAGAAGGTTGTTGAGAAGGTTTACAAGAATCTTCCAGTCAAATTTATGGTCTATTTCTTTCCATTGAGAGAGAAAATAATATGGCACAACATTCCATCAAGGAATTAATGGGATCCTTAATTCCTTCAAAACACATATGCATGTCAATAGACGAATGAATAAACTGTAAAGGTAGAGGTAGATATCCAACTCACAAAGAGAAAAAATTCATGTTTAGATTAAGGAGATACATTGTACCATAAATACTATAATTATGCATATACATCAAACTTACCAATCATGCTATCATGCTAACATTGGCACCAGCTACAAGGGCTTCCATAAAATCTTTGGTGCCATATCTTTGAATGCTTCCCAAGTTGTTCATGAGATCAAATTTTCTCATGTGCATACCACTTTCAATAATACTCAAAAAATTCAAGATTCTTATTGAATTATTGGCACACTGAAAAGTTTTTCTAATTTGGCTTCGAAGATGCTTCCATGATATACCATTTCCTCAATACTTCAAAAATAGGGAATTGAATATAAAACCCTTTTTTCTCTCTACATTTTATCAGTAAAATCATTGTCAACACTTACAAAATATTTCTCCTTTGTCAAGGACATGTTAATTTTTTTAAGATTTAGGCTTGCACGAATAGTTTCATTGCGTATTCAAGACTTCAATTGGCATGGCTACCTTAGAATATTTATTTAACCATTTCCAGCTTTAATACTTAGTCAAAAATAATAAAATATGAAACTCGGAAAATGTATTGTCATAGTATTCAAGGAACATTATTGGTGTCAATTTCCATGTCAAACCTCCAATTTTTTATTTTTTATTTTTTATTTTATTTTATTTTTCTGCATCCCAAGTATTGTATCATCTTTGATCTCTCTGTGTGAGTATCTTCTTTGATCTCTATTAGTCATAATACCCCTTACAATCTCTACTTGGAAACCAATTATACACCTATATATATATAGATATATATATATATATCTATATACATATAGGTGTTGTCCTACTCACTCTAACCATTGATGTAGAATTATTATTCCACTTTAATTAAAATCCACATATTCTAAGGTTATTTTATTTTCATTTACACCCATCTAGCATAAGGGGGATATATTACCCTTTTCACTTCCCATAATACAAAATCATCCCACTACTATTTAACTATACAAAATGTAAGAATGGTTATATGGCCATTTATATTCACATCGAGTGTGATTATAATATAGTTTAAGAGGGACGTTATATAAAATGGACATATAAAACCTATCGCGCATATTACAGGGTATTTGGATATGCTCTCACCATATAAAATCAACCTTAAATAAACTCCCCCTCGGTTTAACATTTCACAATCTATATTTTATGAACCGCTACGATAATATGAACTCAATCGGCAATAGGCTCATCGCTGATTTCTTAACCGCCATTATTAACACGTCTCAATTGTTCGTGCGTCAGGTACTAACGCGGTTGTGTTTGGCTGGAGTGTTCGGATGGGTGAACCCACCATGGCAGTGTTTCGCATTCCGCGGTGCGAGTACTCACCACAGCCCATCAACCCGTCTCGGGAGGTAGGAAGCTATACGTGTCTCACTCTAATGCGCTGAGATTTTTCCAGGTACAGGTTGGGGTGGACTTCTCTTATTTCGAGAATATGGGGTTTCCAACCATGGTACTTTGGCTCGATGAACTCGGCAGGTGTCAATTCAGGTTAGGAGGCCCATTGATATGGTTCACCTCGGCAGGGACAGATCGCAGCGCTTGGGCCGAATTATCACCTGTGCGGTACTTAGAATTTAGGATTGAAGAACAACAACCACGCTGCACTGGTACCGCTTGTTCTGCACGCTATGATTTGTCAAATCCCCCTCGGGATTTTGTGCAACACCCAGCCATTGCAGTTTAGGGTTACTGGTTTTTGCTCTATACACTTAACCAGCAATTGTTGCAGCCTGTACATCTGTGGGATAGAGGTATTTGGATGGCAGTTCGCCTTTTTAAAACCCCGTCTGCCCATTGGTATTCTATTTTTCTAGACTTCGTTTTCATTTGCATTTCTTGTTCATTGTTTTTTTTTTTTCCTCGCAACTTCCAGATCGGAATCTCTTGGCAGGGATGCCAGAGGCGAGCGTGTTGTCTTCAGCATTTTGGTAGCCGAGTATTCCTTTCTTTTTCCACAGGGTCATATTGTTTATATCCTATTATGGGTCCAGGACTGAAAGTTTATTTAGTTTATTCGTGTTGTATATTTTTTTATCATCCTGTAATTATTCACTACGCTTAACCTTATCCGGTTTGTGTTTGTCCAGGGTATTGATGTTCCCGCAAATTTGCGAATAAGGGTTTTTTAACCAAGGGGGAAGGTGTTTTCATTTCCCGCGGAGCGAGGACTGGTTGTCTCGCATTGCGCCTTCACTTCCGGTGAGAAAACCATTCTCGTTCCAACTTTTCTGTCCTGGTTGCACTAGAAACAGAACCTATTTACAGTTTGTGTGTATACCGTATTGATGTCGCGTTTGGGTTTTGTTTACAGGTATTACACCACGGCTTCCCAGTCCATGGTTTTCCTCCGGCTAGCTCCTATTTTCGAAGGAATTGATGCCAGAGGTTCCTACCCTCCGGACTTATTCTACCGAGTGCCGAAGACGTAGTGACGATTTTCAGGACCTTATGGTTTACTCTCGGTTCCCATCAGGCTCGTTCGGCGAATTCAACCTCGTCTGCACAAAAACTTAAAGGTCGTGGGGCAATTTAAATGCCTCGCCTTTCTCTATTCCACTCAGTTCTTGCTGATTAAAGTCTTGTGAAATTTTTTATTTTTTTTCTTTCATTCTCATTCATTATTACACCCTCATTGAATTCGTTTCCTTTGGATTTAAATGGTGTTTCAGGTTTGCAATTAGTCGGCAAACCCTATGATTACATTCGCATAGTATCAGCATGGTTAGGCCATGCGTTTATTTTTTTCTGCAATGATCTTATTTCCCAGTTTATGAAAGGAATGAGAAGTAGGTTAGTCTGTGGATAACCCTGTTTAGATTTCGACTGTGCGATTAAGAGCTGTCTAGTCTCAATCCTACGTAGCTAACGGTTTCGACTTTTATTAAAATTTCAGGTACTCTCTATTTGTGTTTTTTTTTTATACATATTCTGGTCGGTTGGAAACTATGAAACCTAACATAGTTTAGTTTTATTCTGCCGCGTTACTAAGCAACTACAGGCGGCCATGTTCGTAACTGAATTTATTATTTACTCTGGAATTGAATATTTCATGACCACCTTCTCGTTTCTAAATGCATGCACCCTAATTATGTTTGTTGCACTAAATGAGAAATGGATATATTTTTCTCTGCCAAATCTAGCCGATCCCACGGCGTTTCTCCGGTACGAGAAATTTTAATGTTACGCAGACATGGCTACGCTCGTTTACTCATAAATGGAACCTATATGCATCTTATGCGCCTGGAAATTTTCATGTTATATTAAATTATACTAATCTGGTTAACCGAGACTTAAGGGTTACGAAATGTTTGTTTTCCCACTGTAATCATGGTATTTTCCCTTTCGTCTAATGTTACACAGAGACGTAAATGCAGAGATTATTAGGGTTGTGTTGACCGAACACTTTTCGTGGAGTAGAATTTATTCCTGACCGATTTGATAACACCATTAAATAAGTGTAGATACACTTTAACTAAACGAAATAACTACATGGCGCGGGTATACCTGTTCCGATCAATATTTTTCCATCAATGTTATAATGGACTATCTATGTGTATTCTTGTACATTTCGTGTTACACATACATGCTTATATATAAATACTTCTCGGTACATTTCATGCTTACATATTCATACTCTAGATACCTTTTATGGTATATGTTTACAATTGAATCTATTTCTATAATATTTATTTTAAAGTTCTCAGAAGCAGATTTAAGTTAAAAATATGAACTATAAATGCTATAAAGTTGGTATAGAGCAGAATTCTTTTTAGATGGAAAATACTCAAAATATATGCTAAGGGCTTTTCTCCTCTTTTGTAGTTGACATTATGCTTTGCAGATTTCAGTTTTACTACTAAAATTTTCTAGCATACTCAGAAGCACATAATCTCACTTATATATATATATATATATATATATATATATATATATATATATATATATGTCAAAAATGAGATAGAAATTTCTCATCTATGGAGAACTAAGTGTTTTCAAAACGAAACCAACCTTGGTGTAAAGTCTCTGTGGTTTTCTCCTCCATAAATTCTAGTCTACAACTATACAGAATCTTGAAGGTGAATGCCTCAATAAGATTTTGTGAAATGTAGTACTACTCTAAATCATACAACTCACATTTGTTTTTATATGTAGCCAATTCATACCATAAGAAATAAAAACAACAAGAATTTCAGAAATGTACCACTATTGCAAATGACCAACCTCCCAACCTTAGAGTCCTCTTTGTCTCCCAGAACTCACCCCCAAGCTGAGATCACCTCCATTACAGATCAACCTCTGATCTACTTAGGAGCAGGTTATTTAAGCTCATATTTCCCCAAAGCATGTTTCTAATTCTGCGTCCAGAATAGCAGGATGCTTTCTTTCCTGTTTAGCCTAGGCTTCCCATTTTGGGACTCTTTAAAGCTGTTTTATGCTTTTCCTCATCTTTTCCAGCTTTTATTACCTCTTCCCAACTACTTTCCTCTTCATTGGGGAAATTTAGATTCCTCCTCAGAATCTAAATTAATTTCTTTCAAGGATTTTTGAAAGATTGTGGGGATTTGTTGCCTTATCCATCCTCATGGATTTGGCAAGTGATCTCTAATTCTCATCTTGGTCAAAATTCACAATCATTTTATTTATTTCCTCAAATTAAATATGAAAGTACATTCACACCATACTCATCCTTTGGGGTCCACCCCCTTAGGATTTAAAGTTCAATTGTCTAACTTTAAAAGTTCAACACACAAATTGGGGGTGTTACATTCCCCCTAAGGCGTGTCACTCTTCGTGGTTGCTACTCTTATATAAAAACAAACTGGTTTATTATTTACTCATGGGTGCATTCATTTCCTTGAGCAGTGCCTTTGAGGTCATGATCACATAAATTTTTCATAGAAGTCACATGATGCTTTTTCTTATTTTTCACATGGGAGGTTTCCTTCCAATTTATGCATCTCCTTCTTCTTTCTTGTATAATTTGTTTTTATTTTTCTCCTACATTTTTATGGTTTGCTTCAAATAGTTGGCCAACATGCTAATAATATTTTCATATATATTATATATTGGATCAATTAATATAACATATTATTTCTTCTCATGTTGTTATCCTAAAATAATGTTGCGTTGAATGCATTCATACTTCTCTTTGAATAGGGTTTGTAATCAATTGTGTTATGAACAAAATTGTTACATGAATAATACTAACCATAAATGGAATTTGTGTACCATTTTTTAACTCCTAGAGGAAACCCCTACGTTGAAAAGAGGTGAGTGCCTAACAAATGCATATATTTTTTTTAAATATTTGTATGCTCGACTCAAAATTAAAATGCAATTCTTAAATTTTGGTCGATATATTTTTTCACAGAAGAACCACCAGAAGTAAGATGAGCTATTTAATGGGAAAGTTAAAAAATAAGTTAAATTTCCCTACATATGTGTGATTACAACCTTTAAAATTGGTGTTTTTGTATATAGAGAAGAGAATTAAGGAATTCAAGATTTAAGGAACAGGGCTAAACAAAATCTTGCGCATTAGATCTTCAATAGAAAAAATGAAATGAAAGGAAGATGATATGTAGAAAATGTGGAGACCTTCATTAAGGTTTCTTAGATAAACATGCTATGTATCTCAACTATTAGCACAACATTGATAAATCTGTTAATGAAAGAAACTAGCAGCTTCATTAGACAAGTCTCAAAAGAAGAATAACACAAATGCAAATATTAAAAAAAGAAAGAACACATATTTTAAGCATTAGATACTTGGGATCATTTCGAACTTATCCATTAACTTCACATAATGGTCTCAACACGTTATAAAGCAATATTAGATAGATATTGTCTTTGAAGGAAAAAATTCAAACCTCTTATGAGTTATCCTATATCCCTTTTAAGGAAAAGAAACAATTTCAAGAACATTTACAAAAGGTGCAATTCATTTTCATTTGCATGTTCTATTTTTTAAATTTTTTTAGAACAAAATTTCTTTTCTGAGTTGTTGGTTCCTGTAGAACATTAAACAGATTTGAATTAATAGACTGTTTGATACATGTTATCTAAAATTTTAAGTATATTATTAATGATAATTAAAAAAGGAAACTCATATTGGATCGATAGTATTTTTTCATTCACCTGATCCATTGTTTTACAATTTTTCCATCAAGCTTTTATGCTCTTGTGGTCCTAGATCAGAAATAATATTTTCAAGCTTCGTCATTTTTTGGCTCTTCATGATACACAGTAAACAATACATATTAGTTAAACTTACATATAGTTCAAAAATAATATTTTTTATAAAGAATTTACAAAGAACTTTCCTTTTTTTCTTTTCTTGATGTGTTATCAGTATTTTTGTTACTTGATCTCTTGTCAGTTATTTTCTTTATGAATATGAAACCTGTACCATATCATTCATTAATATATTTATAAATAAATTGTCAATTTTTTAGGTAAAAAATAAATCTCGAGACACCAGTGCGCCTTTAATGATATACGCATCGCTGCCAGTGCATGGGGGTATTACAAACGCACCACAAAATAGTATAATAGACCGTAGGGTGCCTGGGGTATTATAAATGTATTTCATAAAAAAATTAATCGGTCGTATGGTGCTATCCTCGTAACATGGAGCATCGATGCCCTATTCCAGATATGGTGCTCTGATTTTAAAAAAAAATGTTTTCAAATTTTTTATTACACGATGTTTGCGTGGTGTGGTTTATAATATAGCACACTGATGCACTACGTTACGCAGGGCGCACCGATAAAAAAATCCATTTTTTCCAAAAATTCATGCAATGGCCGAATGGATTGGGATTTGACTATGAAAGTCATCCCGTGGGTTGGATTTAAGTATAAAATGAAAATCCCTAATTCTGAAATCACACAAACAGGGAGAAGATAGGGAAAAAACAAAAAAATGAAGGGTTTAGAGTAAAAATGGATAAAACTGCAGAAAAAGTAAAAAAAATAATAATATTTAATCACGAGATGGTTTGAAATTCTATTATACAGGGTTTGAATCAACAGAGGTTTGGATTATTATTGTCTGAATACTTTTGTGTATTTCACTGCTCCACAATGCCCTCGTGCTCTCTTGCTCTAGGTATGTCTCCTGCAAATATATGGCTGAAAATTTTAGCAAAAATAGTGAAATAATGAAAAGTGTTTAGTATTTAAAGGAGTATTTTATGCAAATAGATTTTCGAAAATATTTTGCTACTCATTTTTCAATTTTTCGCTTTTTTAACCTGAAAAAAAATAAAGTTGCACTTTTTTTATTTGTGTTTATTCATCGCTAGTGCATCACTTAATAGCACCACACTGGTGCGTCTTGTTGTAACACCGGAACCAGTGTGATTATATGTACAGTAGCACAGATTAACGGTTAAAGCACCGAAATTATTTTTAGGTGTGTACACCAAAATTTAGTGAACTCCAACCATAGAAATTGTCAATTAGAATTTTGTTTATTCTTGAGAATTGGAATTAGAATTAAAATTCAGAATTGGAATTGGATAAATTCTTGATGGAAATAACTATTCTTCCAATGCATTTTGTTTATTGCAGGAGATCCCCACTGATTATGTGGAGAGAATTAAATGTAGGGCATGTGAAGATGCAATACTACGAGGCCCAAGTGGGAAATTGTGACATGTGAACCTATTATTATTGGCACTTAACTATTTGCAACCCATATGTTTTAGAATATAATCTGCAGATATACAGATGGACTGCCAACAATTAGTACATATAATTTGCAGAAGGTTAAGTTTCTAGGAGCAATGACAATGACTCCTTCATTCTGCATTTGTTAGCAGAAGAAGACCAGTTTTTGACTAGACGATGTAGTTATTACATGTGGAGGCAATGGTTTGCCATATAAAATGAGTATATGGTTGAGAAAAGGAAAGACATTGCAAAATACACTATTACATTAGCTTTTCCAATGGGAAACTGATTTGCAGGTGGAAATATGGTTGATGTAGGTATCTATGCTTTTCTTCCCACATAACTGGTCACTGGATTTTGATTTATAATAAAAGAAGACTTTTTACTGGTTTCACCCATAGGACCAAAGCTCAAAAAAGTTAGAGATGTCATTCAGGTTCAATGAAAGCTGAAGATGTGATTTTATGTGACGTCAGATTTGGCAGTAAAAGTTTACGTAAGCCAACTGAAGCTCGGACAATACTCCCAGCTGCTTTTAAATGCATTCTTGAGAATATTTCCCTTCATGGGACCTACCAGCCCAATCAACAGTGTCAATTGATCTTTCTCGAATGTTCTTAAGGGAATGAGAATCCTTCCCTTCATGGTACCTCTTGGCTTTATCAACTGCTTCAATTAATATTTCTCTGCCATCAACTCTGCTCTCCATTTCTCCATCATTGGACCTCTTAACCCTATCGCTGACCTCAACTGAATTCTCTCTGTCGGTCTCAACCTGTACTCCTTTTGTACTCTTTCGAGCTCTGTAGTTGTCTGCATCGTTGTAAACGTCTTTGTCCATCTTTCTGTTTGAATCACTCATTTTCTCTGTTATAAACTTCCCAACCAAAATTCGAACTCTTGTCTTTTCAAACCCTCATCTCCTCTGAAAAATTCTTACCCGAAATTTGAACCCTCCGTTGCTCCAATACTTCACTTTATATAATAACCTTGTTCTGATGCACGTTGTTTTATAGGTACACCAGGGTGGGTTATAAGATCTGTTGGGGTTCCTATGTTTTTTTAGATTGGGAAATACCAAAAGATAAGACAACATCAAACCACTTTGGGATCCTAGGATCTATCCCTCCTAGATCTGGAGAGGGATCTCTCCATAAATAGAACGAATGCTATATCTTTGAAGTTCAAGGTTTGAGGTAGTAGGCTAGGTATGAAGCACAAAGGTTTTTTTAAATGATTTGGTTGTTGGGTTGGTCAGAGATCATTAACTGAGAAGGTTATGGTATGAAAGGAACAAAGCAGCAAGAATTTTCGACAAAACAAGATAGGTTGAGAAAGTGCCATCGATTGGGCTATGGAATCATGAAAGGGGATTACTTGCATAAAACTAAGCAAGGCTATCCATAGGGCAAGTCATCTATACTAAAGGGTCTTTTAAATAGATGGTGGAATGGAACATTAAGGAGTGAAGGTGAAAGAAGGAAAGAAACCCAATTTCGGTTTGGAGATCGGGTCAGATGTTATTTAAATCCAGACCTGCTTTGACATACTCAAAGGAAACTCTTAATGCAGGAAAAAATGGTAGCTTAAGATTAGGTCAGAGGTCATTTAATTCCAGATCTGCTTTCAGCATACCCCACGGAAAAAACAAAGTTAATATTTAACACAGAACTAGGGCTAAGATCAGAGAAGGACTTTTAACCTTCAATGCTTTTGACACCAGCTCAAGGGATCTTAGAAAGGCCAATCTATTGGAAAAGTACCCTAGTGGACAAGTCTTTGGGGAGATTTAGAGGGCTAATGAGGGATTTAGTAAGGGGAAAAAGGTGATGGAAACATAGGGTCTGTGGGAATGAAATAAGGGGAAATGGAGGCTTTCTTGTGCATCCTTCTTCGGAAAACAGTAGGGCTTTTAATGGAAACAATAGTGAATATTGTTCAAAGGGAAAATACACATGGAGACTTCAAGGATGATATGTTTTCAAAGGAAATGTATTTATTCAAGGCTCAAAAACAATTTAGCCACCTATTTTCTTGTCAAAAATTTCATAGGTGGCTAACAAGATCGAGGTTTTTTTTTGGCACGGTGTTTTATGACACTTCGGTGTGGAAGAGTTGTGAAACACTGGTGCGTATGAGTAATAAGATCCACTGGTGCACTATATGATGATAAGCACACCGGATAGTATAAAGTTCTTTTTTTTGTATGTAAGATTATAATAAAATAACGATAATTCTAAAGTACATGAATTTATTTGCATTATTTTCTAAACTTTATTATGTTACAAAAATTTATATTATTCTAGATTTATAATTTTACAATTATTTACAAGTTTAGAAATTCAAATATTTTAATAAAATCATTTCACATTAATACAATTAAAATTTTACAAATATTTTACATCCAATTACACAGTTACAATTAGAATTACAATTACAATTACAATTACAATTACAATTTTACAATTTCACATACAATTACGATTAGAATCACAATTACAATTTTAATATTTCATATAATTACATTTACAATTAAAATTTTACAAATATTTGACATACAATTAGAATTAGAATTAGAATTACATTTACAATTACAATTAGAATTTTACAAATATTTGACATACAATTAGAATTAGAATTAGAATTACATTTACAATTACAATTAGAATTTTACAAATATTTTACATACAATTACAATTAAAATTACAATTACAAATACAGTTACAATTTTAGAATTTTACATATAATTAGAATTACAATTACAATTTTACAATTTTTCATATATACAATTACAATTAAAATTTTACATTAAATATTTTACATTCAATTAGAATTACAATTACAATTACAATTACAATTACAATTTTACAATTTCACATATTAGAATTACAATTAAAATTTTAATTTTACATACAATTACATTTACTATTTAAATTTTACAATTACATTCATTTCACAGTAATATAATTAAAATTTTACAAATATTTTACAGACAATTAGAATTAGAATTAGAATTACATTTACAATTACAATTACAATTTTACAAATATTTTACATATAATTACAATTACAAATACAATTACAATTTTAGAATTTTACATACAATTAGAATTACAATTACAATTTTACAATTTTTCATATATACAATTAAAATTGAAATTACAATTACAATAATTTCACAATAAATTAAATATTACAATTACAATTTTAAAATTTTACAATAAATATTTTACATACAATTACAAATACAAATACAATTTTACATACAATTAAAATTTAAATTTTAATTACAATCATGACATAATATTTAATAAATATCATGGTCATTTAATATTAAATTAATTAATAAACATCACGATCATGATAACCATTGTACAAACATCATGTTCGACTAAAAAACACTTTCAAACATCAAATTAACATTATATATTAACATCATCACAACACAAAAATCAAATATACATCTCAAGTCAAATAACTCATGCTATCGCATACACATCTGTCTGCAAGCTAAACATTAAATGAACATATCTAACATGAGCTAACAATATACATATCATGATGATCACCAATATGTAAATTAAGTACAACTGCAACATGAACATAAAATACATGGACCATATATATATATATATATATATATATATATGAATAATGTTAAAAATATACAGTTGTAATATAAATTTCGTGGATCGGCTGGTGGTAGTACAACATCAATAGCAGTACTAGTGGAGGGCTACTCAGTCAATGGTGCAGCCTCAATGGTCGATAGTCGAGCCTGCTCATGATCATGACTAGTAATAATGGATGGATCAGCTGGTAGTAGTACAACATCAATATAAGCAGTACTAGTCGAGACCTGCTCCATCAATGGTGCATTCTCGACACTTGATGGTCCAGCCTGCTCATGATCATGAGTAGCAATGATGGATGCTACAGGCTGCTGACTGGACGTGGCTGATGGTCCAAACTCATCTCCATGATGACTGCTAGATGCTAGTGGTGCCTCATGCTCAGCAAGCATGGCGCGAGGTGAATGATCATGAGATGAGTCGCTGCTTCCAGACTATCCATCACGTGCTACGGCTCGACCATGCCTATAATGTGCAAAAGTCCTCCTCAGTCACGTAAAAACTATCGCAACTCATAAAACATGCCACATCAGGCTCTACATGGCATGCATCATGCCTCTCCACATTTGTAATAGCCTATCATCGGCTTGTATGTCTCTGTAATGAGCGGGCCTGATGCTCCCGTCAACAATTAATGCAATGAGTTGGTCGCCCAACTCCATCCTATATCTAGTATCAGGATGACCGCGCCTAGAAAAAGGCGATAGCAGTGCACCAGCGGGAGCATGTCTCTCTGTACCGGCCTCCTGATCATGATCCTCAGCATCTGCCATGTCCTGATCATCATCAGGATCCACACCTAGATCATGTGGTGGTTTCGACATCTCCTCACCATAAAAAGAGACAATGTCTGCAAAATATATACAAGTACACAACAATGATTAGATAATTTCGTTAAACAATTTAATAAAAGCAAGTTAAATAACATGTTAGAATAAATATAAATAAAACAGTAATATTACCTCTATCATTTGGTGGCTCATCATCTAGGAAGAGGATGTTGGAACACCCTCACCAATCCAATCCAGCATAAGTACAGGGGACCATAATGAAGGGATGCATATTGTCAACACTGGCTATTAAGTCCAGTGGATCATGCGATATCCTGGTTGGAAACATAGTCTCTCCCCTCTTGGGCATCATCTGTCCCCACATGTGCATACGGGCCTCTAACATCGGCCTACAAGGCTTTCGAACAAAAGCAGGCCTCATCTGTGGAAGCCTCTCAAAAAATAAACAAAAAATCTCTGAAGCAAAAGTGAATTTGACCCTCCCTTGTGCATGAGCATGACGTCTATCTAAGGTCTTACAAAACTTCCGCAAATAAATGGCAAACCACCTAACAAATCATGGATCATGTACTAAAGAATCAACATAATAGAGAAGCCAACAACTAATGTGTTTCTCGTCACTGGTGATGTGTGAAATGGTCAAAACCAGAAGTGAGAGGCACTGCACAACCTGTCTACCAAATGCACCAATACGTAGTTGACCTCTAGGGACCTGAAACTCTGAAGGAGATAGTACATCTCCTCCAATGTATCTTTGGGAGTAAACTAACTGACTCCCTACTAGAGAACCAGCTGGAAACTCTGGGAACAAGGGAAAATACACCCCACTCCTCGATAGCCCTTTAACGAAACAAATATCCTCCTCGGTGGGTGTGTACCAAAGGTTAGGACCAACCTAGAAAGCTTGTCAGTGGGCATTGCACCTGCGGATAATATGTCTCAAAAACACACTATGGGACTTTCAGGAAGTATCCTCCTCATAGAACTTGAGGAGGCTTACCTGCCTTAGGAGCCCCTGGGTATCTGTTGTAATAGGGTGAGGGTATGCATCTCTTTCCCTCTCTCATGACTCCCACTGGCGAAGCATGTCATACTATGCTACCTATTGTTGTCATTGTTCCTCCTCTTCTCTCTGAATCATTGACATATTAAATATTATTTTTTTATTAAATTAGACATGTATATAGGAATATATATATATAATTTTTTTTTTTGATGAAAAAAACAAACCATTCGGTGCACCACAAAAACAACCATGCACTGGTTTCAGTGCGACTTTTGTTTGTACAGCACCAAAGGCGGTGCCCCAGATGAAATAAAACACAGCATATGTGGTGCATCTGCAATTTTTTCAAGCACGGTTGACTATATATAGTCTCAGAAGAGCGGTCCGCTGACTAAAATATATGCCCCTATGCATATAATCGTGTCAGCACACCAACTTCCTAAAAAATTGCATAGTCAATGGTGCGGTCTTTCACCCAGCTGCACAATTGACCCTGTCAGAATGCCGAATGCGGTGTGCTGACAAACACAGGGGTGGATATATCTGTCAACGCACCACATTGCTATTCCCATGTTCAACGGTGCGCCCGACTACATGACCGTACTGTAATTTTTTTTTTTTTTTTAAATAATGTGGGGAGCCTTTCAGTATTTCCCCGGACATAGTACAGATACCGTTAGCATCGGTTGCGGTGCGACCTGTAAATTTTAGAAGCAGCACCTCTTACTGGTGCGAGCCGAATGGCTCGTGCAAACCGCGCGACAATTTTTTTCTTTGTTAATGGTTAATTTTATGGTTATTTAAAATTCTAATCCACTAGAAAGATTAATTATGGAAAAAATAGAAAAATACCTATACATTTTTCCGTCGAGGAGGCATATTGAATGTAGAATTTGCAAAAGAAAATTTTCCCACCGTTTTGAAAAATGCAAGCTCGAGATTACTGGCCAATTCATAGCAGCAGTGTGTGCAATGGGTGCAATGGGAGCATTGATGTCAGAGCGGCTTAGAGAAGGAGAAATTTCTACGGTGCTTGAGAGCTCTGGAGTACTGAGAAAAGTGAAAAATGCAGTTTTTTGGCCATAATTTGTTTTTTATTTTACACTGTTCTGGTGCGCAAGGTTTTGCAGGCACACCGAAGCGGTTTCTTAAGACCGCACTGGGTGGTTTCAGATTTTGCGCTTTGTTTTATGATGCACTGGGGCGGTTCCTTAGCACTGTACCGAGTTGTTTTAGTTTTGGCGCAGTGTTTTATGATGCACAGGGGTAGAATAGTCATGAAGCACCGGTACTTTATAGTATTAGGACGCACTGAGCATGTGTGTACGAAGTGCATGATGTCCGGTGTGCCAATTTTTTGTGCGACCAGTGCTTTCTCTTATAGAGCACACTGGTGATTGAGAGAAAAAAAGTGAAAAATGTGGTTTTTTGGCCGTATTTTTTTTATTTAACCCTGTTCTTATGTGCGTGTTTTATAGAGACATCGGTGCTATTTCATACGAACACATCAGTCCATTTTTGTTTTGGCGCGGTGTTTTGAGATGCATCGGTGTGGTTTCTTAACACCGCACCGAGCGGTTTCTGTTTTGGCGCGGTGTTTTGAGATGCACCGATGTGGTTTCTTAACACCGCACTGGGTGGTTTGTGTTTTGGTGCGGTGTTTTATGATGCACTGGCATGAAAGAGTTGTGAAGCACTAGTGCATTATAGGAATAAGACACACCGGGTGGGTGTGGATGGAGTGCACAGTGTCCAGTGTGCCAATGTTTTGTGCACACAGGTGATTTCTCTTGTAGAACGCACTAAAAATTGAGATCTCTAGAGCACTGAAAAAAGTGACAAATTTGGTTCTTTTTCCGTAATTTTTTTTTATTTAACCCTTTTTTGGTGCGCGTCGTTTATAGGTTTACCAGTGTTGTTTCTTACGAATGCAGCAGTTCGTTTCGGTTTTGGCGTGTTGTTTTATGATGCACCAGTACGGTTTCTTAAAACCGCACCGGCCAGTTTTAGTTTTGTCGTGGTGTTTTATGATGCACCGACATGGAAGAGTTGTGAAGCACTGGTGCACTATAGTAATACGACACATCGAGTGGGTGTGTACAGAGCGCATGGTGTTCGGTGGGACAATATTTTGTGTGCACTAGTGCTTTCTCTTGTAAGCAGCATCGGTGCAATGTTGAATGATAAGCGCACTGAGCAGAAAACATCCGCAAAACCCTCCGCTTGCCAACCTCCTCTAGTAAACTCCACTAGAAATGGATGTATGGGGTATTTTTTATAATGGATTCCTCAAAAACATCCGCTAGAGGGTCTTTTCTTTGTAGTGCAATTGAAAATAACAGTAATTCAAGAATTTGTTGGTGGGGCAAGAAAGCTGAAAGTGATAGATTTAAAGCGAAGGAAGTTACATTATTGTTGAAATTGATAGATCTGCCATTCATCATATGAAAATGATCCACATATTGTGAATTTTGATAATGTTATACTTACATAGTAAAGATATTTTCATTTTTTCATAACTCTTCTCTTGTACCATCCCATCACTTGTTTAGATATTTTTTATTTTATTCTAATAAAAAATCCTATTAATATTAACTAAATTAAATAAATCAAAAAATTAATCAAGGATATGTTTTATTACTAATACGATTTAGTCATTTATCTATTGTAGTTTTGTTTATGAGGTTTTTTTTTAATAAATAATATAATTGTAGGTGAAATTGTGATATTGGGTGATTTTCTTTACAAATAGATTTAGTATTTTGACAAATATCCAAATATTTGAATTGTGAAAATTACATATTCCACTACTCATTGAATAAAAGACAAAAACTTAGAATTATTAGATTATGGCATACATTTGTGTGTGTGTTTCTACAACTTGTCATCATTGTGAATGCGGATTTTGGGAATTTATGTTTTGTGGAGACATCAATACAAGAAAAAAGCACATTGGTGAGGGGCGAAAATGGTTACCATAAGCTCATTGGTGAGGGTCAAAAGAGCCTTCGTCACCAAAAACTGAACGTCACCAAAGGTGGCGTCACCGAAAGTATAGGTGTTATGGTGACATTCAAGGTCCGTCACCAATAATGATTTATAGTGACAAATAGTGACCGTCACCAATAATGATTTATAGTGACGAATAGTGACCATCACCATTTCATATGAGAAATGGTGATGGACAATAGCTTATGTCACCAAAAAACTGAACGTCACCAAAGGTGGCGTCGCTGAAAGTATAGGTGTCGTGGTGAAATTCAAGGTCGGTCACCAATAATGATTTATAGTGATGGATAGTGACCATCACCATTTCATATGAGCAATGGTGATGGACAATAGCCTCCATTACCAAAAAATTGAACGTCACCAAAGGTGTCACTACAAGAAAAAATCACATTGGTGAGGGGCGAACATGGTCACCATAAGCTCATTGGTGAGGGTCAAAAGAGCCTTTGTCACCAAAAACTGAACGTCACCAAAGGTGGTGTCACCGAAAGTATAGGTGTTGTGGTGACATTCAAGGTCCATCACCAATAATGATTTATAGTGACGAATAGTGACCGTCACCATTTCATATGAGCAATGGTGACGGACAATAGCTTCCGTCACCAAAAAATTGAACGTCACCAAAGGTGGCATCGCTGAAAGTATAGGTGTTGAGGTGACATTCAAGGTCCGTCACCAATAATGATTTATAGTGACGGATAGTGACCATCACCATTTCATATGAGCAATGGTGACGGACAATAGCCTCCGTTACCAAAAAATTGAACGTCACCAAAGGTGGTGTCGCCGAAAGTATGTGTTGTGGTTACATTTAAGGTCCGTCACGAATATTGATTATAATGACGGATAGTGACCGTCACCATTTCATATGAATAGCAACGAATTTTTGTGATGGACCTTTCATGGCCGTCACTATTGGTGCATATATATGGTGACGTTCATTGACCGTCACCATAAACTCATTGGTGACATCAAGGTCTGTCACGAATAATGATTATAATGACAAACATTGACCCTCATCATTTCATCAACAACAATGATTTATGGTGACGGACCTTTAATGGTCATCACTATTGATGCGTATATATGGTGGCGTTCGTTGACCGTCACCATTTCATATTTTGGTGAGGGTCGAAAAATGTCACCATAAGCTCATTGGTGATGGTCAAAAGAGCATCCGTCACCAAAAACTTATCTTTGTCATTCCCTATATATGAATATCAGGGCACGATGGAATCAAACCAGCAACCTCCTGCTTGTAAAGCAGGTGCTCTTCCATTGAGCTAGCACCCTTTAAAGAATTAGACTTTAAACTAGCAATTGCCCCTAAAGGTGCAAAGATACACCAAAGGAATAAGAACCATGAAAAATGAAAGAATTCAGTGTCCTTGCTCCTATTTTTATTCTACGACACTCTACAAAGTATGATCTTGATCTATGATGTATTTGTGCCGAGTGGTTCCAATTTAATAGTAAATGTTATATTCATATAAAATAAATGAATAACTGAGAGGCTTTACGGGCTAGTTTTTAATCCTTACACCAAAATCTCTTAATATTCAAGTCTATGGAACAACTCGTTCAAAGTTCAAACTGAAGTATATTTTAAATGGAAAGCCTAAAACCAGCTAAGTAGTTTACAAGTTAACATTTTGGATATAACTTCTGTTCAATTTATATGACAAGTTATGCCATAACCTTGAAACTATTTTCTTAGCTAAAAGACTTTCTTAAGTCAACAATGACAAAGAAAGATAGTCATGGCAAGCAAAATTCTCTTGTTTTTTTCTAATGAGGGTGCATGTAACTTGATAAAGGTTGTATGAGAGTATCAAACCATAAACAGTTTCACTAAAACATGGAAATGACAAAGTCTTGTTAAGCAACAAAAGTTTAGTTGAATATATGAAAAGCATCGAGCTAAATGATATAATTAAACTAAAAGTAATTGTAAAAAAATGAAATTGCTATCATATACCATCTGGTTTGGTTAGTTCTTCAGAAAGAGAAAGTGCAATTACATGATCCAGCTCCTCATCTTGATCATGTAATGGACCATCCTGAACAAAAATGTCCACATACAACAATCAATGTTATTGTATTGGTAAGACTTTTGTTATAATCTATCAAAGCATGTACTATGTAGGAGAATAACTGGTAGTTGAATTACTTCTCTACTCGCATGTACTACCTTTGGTAGTTGAATTACTTGGAAATAAAAATCCTTATTAGAAGATAACGCAAAGAAAAGCAGAAGCCTTTGAATATGGATGGCCATCTTGATTTTATAGAGTTATAATTGAATACTAAAGGACTAGGAATGCTACAATGAAATAGATGGATGGAGTGTAATAAAAAGAATTTGGATAATTTAGGTTGCCATATCTTTAAATGGAACCACTTTTTCCTTTTGGATTCCTAGTCTTTCATATGCAAATAAATTTTTCGATTCAACCAAAGAGCACAATATTTTGAAGTCTTATTTTCCTGAAACAGGGTAAGGACAACATTTGGAAACGGGGATGACTTTTGAAATGACCACTTTCAAAACCTTTGGAAACTGAGTAATGAACACTTCCACACACAGGTCCAAAAGTCATGACTGAGGAGCATGAGCACACCTAATTCAGGGATGATTAAATATGAAACGAATTGGGTTGCAATTATACTCAATTAAACATAAAGAAATGATTAAAATCTATATAAATTACTTAGAAGTCAAACATGACAACTTTGGAATATGGTAGAATGTTGGCATAAAAACTTTGTTCATTATACATTCTCTTTCGTTTAGTTTTGATGCTTTACTTCCAAATTAGGTGTTTTCTTTGTTGGAGATAGCAATTCGTACATCTAGGTCGAACCATTAATGATGCCCACAATGAAGGGGCATGTAGCTCAGTGGTACAGCAGCATACTGGCCAAGGGAAAATCTGGGGTAAATCTTAGCATGTATAATTTTCAAGACGGGGATAGAGCTAGTTTTGCTTGAGGTTAGCCAGGGGACCTTAGCCAAAGTGTGGCCTGACGAGGGTGTTGGAAATAGGAATACACACATCTATGTTGAACCCTTAAGAGCGTCCCTCATGAAGGGGCAAGTGGCACAGTGTTAGAGCAATCCCACCAGCCAAGGACTTAAAAGTTTCAGAAATGTTTCAAGTAATAGACATTGTTAATTAGCCTATTGTGCTAGACCAAACGGTGGATGACCTGCATTAGAAAGTGTTTGCATGGGCCAAGTGGCTCAGTGTTTGAGTAATCCAACCAACCAAGGACTTAAAAGTTTCGGAAATGTTTCAAGTAACAGAAAATTGTTAATTAGCCTATTTTGCTAGGCCAAACAGTGGACGACTTGCATTGGAAAGTGTTTTCTGACCAATATTGAAGCCCCACCCAAGTTCAAAACTCAGTTAACCCACCTCATGAAAGGGCAAGTAGCTCAGTGTTAGAGAAATCCAATTAGCTAGGGACTTTAAAGTTTTAGAAATGTTTCAAGTAATAGAGAATAGTTAATTATACAGTGATATGTGGTTTAACAGTAAGTTTCACTGGGTGAAACTAACGAGACAGTGGTTCAAATCCCATTGAGTATATGGCCTCACTGGGTGAAACTAACGAGACCATGATTCAAATCCCATTGAGTATATGGCCTGCTATGATCTCGCCTTAAGGAGTAGACTCCCCATTTCCTAGAGTCTCCGCTCTTGCTAAATCATAAGATCTGGTATATCTGGCTTATATCTGGCTTACAGGTTGCTGGATATACTCTTGGTGTGATAAGGCAACCACAAAGGTTGATCCTAGACCTCCCCCAGATTAGTCCAAGGAAGAAAGTTTTTGCTGAGCAATATTGAGGCACCACCCAGGTTTGAAACTCAGTTAACACACCTAGTGTGTCTATGGGCAGTTGCATAATGCATTAGGTTCAGGAGTATAGTTTCAGTCCCTCAAACATGACCCTGGGCCTCCTCAGAGACAAGCAGTAAGTTTAGGAATTCTCCTAATACCCAAACAATAAAAAATAAAGGAAAAAGAAAGAAATAGAAAGAAAAATGACAGTAGTTAATTACTGATTCTCGTGATTAAAAAAAAAAAATGAAAAGAAAACATACAATAGTTAATTAGTAGTTTCCAACTTTTCACTAGCATGTCCTAACATTTTTTGTTGTATATGCAGAAAGACGTTGACTTCAGGATGACTCAGGGGTTGCTTTGTCAAAGTTTACTTGCATGCCAAAAATGATATGTCGATGTCAACTGAAATGGATAAAACATGATCATAAAGAGATAAAATCTGATAAAACTTCAACAAAAAGCATGGATGAAGTTCACACTCGACAACAAGAATGACGTGGGAAGAAACATCTAAAGCAAAATTTTTAAGGTTCCATCTTTCCACTCCTTAATGATAGGTTTAATAAAATAATCAGTTCTTAATGAAGGTGCTACCTCCCCGTTAAGTTATAATCTTCTGTTCCCACATTTTAAGAGTAAAAGATAGCATCTCAAGGCACTGGGGCTGTTATAAGTGAAATTGTAAGTAGATAGATTGTGATGTTCGAAATTTCTAAGTGACAGGTGTGGACTTCGTAAGCCATGGGTGGTTATTAAGCATGGAGTTAAGCTTGAACCCTGGGGTTTTCTAGTTCATAATTAAGATAAAATCTATTCAATGGTCAGAAATTGAAAATTCAGAAGTTGCGTGAAGAGAAACACAGAAGAAGCACCTGGAAAATAGTCTTGGAGAAGAAAGTGTACCCGTAACAGAATGAGCATTGACTCATGCTCAATTTCCAAAGGCCAAAATTATAACCATTATGTATGGTAGAAGCTGGGAGAACCTGATAAAACTAACCATCTTGGGCAGAAAATGGTTTAGGAGACACCTTGGGGAAGCCAATTGAAGAACCAGTAGGAGAATAGGACATCTTTATCTTATACAGGTTTGCAACAGGATATGTATTCCCTGATCCTTTCTCTGAATCATGGCTTTTCACCTGAGAAAAACTTGTGGGTATTGACCTAGAGGTAGAATGAAATCGGTGTGTCAAGCTTCTGGGAATAAATATATTGAGAAGAAACAGCTTAGTATTTTCTCCCTTACTCTTACTTGACCCATTTATATAGCTTCCACTTGTCTTCCTCTTGTCTTGCTTTCCTGAACTCCTCTCCTCTGCTTTATGTTTTTCTGTTTGCACTTCCTCATTTGATCTCTTCTGCATGGCAGCCTTATGCTCCACCAGATCACTCAGGGAAAATTCATAAGCTGATTTAGGCATTCCTTCAAACATTTTCATGAGCTAGCTAAGATAACATAAGTAACAAGAAGCCAACAAACATTCACAATTAATTATCAAGTTAAGAGAAATCTACCCTAATCTACAAGCATCTTGATTTCTTAACATGGTATCGGAGCTAGGTTGAAGGAAAGGCAGATTGAAGATAAAAGTTTGTTGGCTTATTTTCTTATCACTGTGGCACCTTAAGAAAAGTATCATACAAATTCTGTGACATCCTTTCCTTAAAATACGAATTGAAAGAGGCACAGTACCTCTGTGATTCAAGTTGAAGAAAGACATCAATATTCCTGTGAACCGAGCTCATCAATAAAGGAAGGACCGAAATACTTAAGGGCTAGAAAAAGAGACCTATAATACATGCAAAGACTCTATGGCATTATCTCTGTAAATCAAGGATGAAATTCATATCTCTGTTGTCGACAAAATATTTGGCATAGGTACACATATTTGAGTCTCTGTGTTGATTTATGAAGTAAGTTTCCTGTACTAATGTGAATTTCAGAGGCACCTTCTCCTATGAAAAAGTACAATTCATTATCTTTATAAACTACAAAGTACTCAAAGAAAAAGCAAATGGCTTATATGAAATCAGTTAAAAGAAGACAACCTATTGTGACAATACTTTCAGTGGCAATCAGAGCATGACTGTGCGCTCCTTTCTGAATCAAAAAGACCAAGTGTATTCATGATATTTGTATAGTTTGAGTAACCAAAATACTGTAGCTGACATCTATTACTGCTGAGTTCAAAGGCTAGTCTGAGAGTATGAACAAGTCCAAAATTGCCATAATGATTGAAGCAAGTTTGTTTAGGAAAAAACAAATATCTGAGGTATTATTCTTCGATCAATACAAAAAGGTTCTGTGACACTTCTATGAGGTATCTGAAGCTTACTATAGCAACAAATATTTGAAGATTCAAGGCATCAATGATGACACCAACATGAAATGATACAAGGCCTATCTAACACTATATAAGGCAGCTCGACTCATTTGGAAGACTATCCATATTTGACATCTAAAAAGACCATCATCTTCGTAATCAATGCAAATCTGTGGCACTGTGAGATGAAGGATAGATGTGTATTGTGATCTGAAGTTAAAAGAAACCAAAACCATGTGGATCGTCTCTGAGGCATTTAAATGTAAAAATGATTAACTTAAAGACATGCAAAACAAGTCTTATCTATGACATAAAGGACTGAGCATCTCTATACCCTTGTGCAAAATGAATCAAAAGTCTACGATCTACTCTATGCTACAGGACCAAAAGACTAAGGTACATAGTCTATAGAAGGGAACAAAATCATCACTGTGAATAAAAGCCAAGATTCTGATCAATTCCAAGTCTGAAGTTGCACTTAATGACAGAATTTACATTTGTGAAAATTCTGAGCATCTCTATGAAAAGTAGAACATGTATATTTGTGATCTGAACTATACAAAGACATACAAAACTTTTTGAATCATCAAGAATCAGAGTTTAGTGGCATCCTGTGCGAAAACCTGAGGGATGCTACTTCGTGACAGAATTTATTATGATGATATAAGGCCCATCTCTGTGACACTATAATATGTAGCCAGTAGCAGCATTATATCTCTTCATAAGGACTGTGAGGGTATGGGAATCTGTAATTTATAATTTTATAGCAGGAGGAAAAAGGGCACATCCAATTAAGGTCAAGAAGAATCATCTCCTCCTCCTGAGAAAAGTCAAAGTGAAGTTCCTAAGAGAATTCAGAGTACTACAGAAACATCAACTTTGAAAAGTTCAGATTATGGTATTTCATGCTAGACAACAATTGTGAATGTTCCAATGCCTTTGGTTGAACTTGTGAAGTTTCCAACATGCAAGAAACAAATTGGATAGACATTATGATTTGAAGTTACAAAATCTCAAAGATCGAAATTATATGGGAAAGAGGATCCTCATATTATCCTCGCGTCAACCTATTGAAGATCAAATATGAACCCTTTGCATGAGCCCTTCTTCATTTCATTGGTGGTAACAGTTTGGATTTTGCACAACTGTAAGCTAGACTCTGAAGATGCCATGAATGTAATGTCACTTGAAGTTCCAAAGAAAATGGATTTGAAGACTTCAAGAGCCTATCGAAATGTATGTGAATTTTATTCCTGAGAGATTCCTTCAGTGGGTTTGATCAAGAACCTCCAAGTCCATCCAACAACTTACCCTAATATCTTCATCATTATAGACATAGTAGTGTTGGAAATTCGTGCAACAAGGGAATGCTGTTGTCACGCAAATGGACATCAAATAGGACACATACAAATGAATTTCTCATATACTACCATCCTAACTCCTTTTGTTGAGACAATTATATTGTACAAATAAACTTTCAGTGAAAACCATGTTGAAGCCCAAGGAAACTTGAGAACTATTTCACTTGTTTGGAGGAAAGCATGGGATCATACGCTGTCCTTGCAGCAGAGCTAGCACCAAGGACAAAATTTACAGAATTTACATTTGTGAAAATTCTGAGCATCTCTATGACAAGTAGAACATGTATATTTGTGATCTGAACTATACAAAGACATACAAAACTTTTTGAATCATCAAGAATCATAGTTTAGTGGCATCCTGTGCGAAAACCTGAGGGATGCTACTTCGTGACAGAATTTATTATGATGACATAAGGCCCATCTCTGTGACACTAGAATATGTAGCCAGTAGCAGCATTATATCTCTTCATAAGGACTGTGAGGGTATATGGAATTCGTGATTTATAATTTTATAGCAGGAGGAAAAAGGGCACATCCAATTAAGGTCAAGAAGAACCATCTCCTCCTCCTGAGAAAATTCAAAGTGAAGTTCCTAAGAGAATTCAGAGTACTACAGAAACATCAACTTTGAAAAGTTCAGATTATGGTATTTCATGCTAGACATCAATTGTGAACGTTCTAATGCCTTTGGTTGAACTTGTGAAGTTTCCAACATGCAAGAAACAAATTGGATAGACATTATGATTTGAAGTTACAAAATCTCAAAGATCGAAATTATATGGGAAAGAGGATCATCATATTATCCTCGCGTCAACCTATTGAAGATCAAATATGAACCCTTTTCATGAGCCCTTCTTCATTTCATTGGTGGTAACAGTTTGGATTTTGCACAACTGTAAGCTAGACTCTGAAGACGCCATGAATGTAATGGCACTTGAAGTTCCAAAGAAAATGGATTTGAAGACTTCAAGACCCTATCGAAATGTATGTGAATTTTATTCCCGAGAGATTCATTCAGTGGGTTTGATCAAGAACCTGCAAGTCCATCCAACAGCTTACCCTAATGTCTTCATCATTATAGACATAGTAGTGTTGGACATTTGTGCAACAAGGGAATGCTGTTGTCACGCAAATGGACATCAAATATGGACACATACAAATGATTTTCTCATATACTACCATCCTAACTCCTTTTTTTGAGACAATTATATGTTGGACATTGGATAAACCAACGCTCCCCGTGTGTTTCGTGACATGGACTAACCGCCTCTCATGGATCCTTATCTGTGGCGATGCGATCGTTGACTAACACCTGCGGGTTTTGGTCTAACGACAATCGTGATTCCCAACAAGTGGTATCAGAGCGTAGGTCACGAGTTCGATCCACACTCGGCTCGCGTTGGGGGGGAGATTGTTGGACATTGGATAAACCAACGCTTCCCGTGTGTTTCGCGACATGGACTAACCGCCTCTCATGGATCCTTATCTCTAGCGATGCGATCGTTGACTAACACCTGTGGGTTTTGGTCTAACGACAATCGTGATTCCCAACATTATATTTTACAAAGAACCTTTCAGTGAAAACCATGTTGAAGCCCAAGGAAACATGAGAACTATGTCACTTGTTTGGAGGAAAGCATGGGATCATACACTGTACTTGCAGCAGAGCTAGCACCAAGGACAAAATCTACAGAATTTACATTTGTGAAAATTCTGAGCATCTCTATGACAAGTAGAACATGTATATTTTTGATCTGAACTATACAAAGACATACAAAACTTTTTGAATCATCAAGAATCAGAGTTTAGTGGCATCTTGTGCGAAAACCTGAGGGATGCTACTTTGTGACAGAATTTATTATGATGATATAAGTCCCATCTCTGTGACACTAGAATATGTAGCCAGTAGCAGCATTATATCTCTTCATAAGGACTGTGAGGGTATAGGGAATCCGTGATTGATAATTTTATAGCAGGAGGAAAAAGGGCACATCCAATTAAGGTCAAGAAGAACCATCTCCTCCTCCTGAGAAAAGTCAAAGTGAAGTTCCTAAGAGAATTCAGAGTACTACAGAAACATCAACTTTGAAAAGTTCAGATTATGGTATTTCATGCTAGACAACAATTGTGAACGTTCCAATGCCTTTGGTTGAACTTGTAAAGTTTCCAACATGCAAGAAACAAATTGGATAGACATTATGATTTGAAGTTACAAAATCTCAAAGATCGAAATTATATGGGAAAGAGGATCCTCATATTATAC